>OZ024741.1:89254990-89382490 GCA_964016885.1 Eledone cirrhosa
GTATGTATATATTTTTATGTATATGTGTATGTATGTATATCGTATTCTGTGTGCACATGTATTTTTTCCGTTATTTTAATTCAGCCTCACTTTCATTTTTAATAGATTTTAATTTCCAATCTTATATCCATAACAAATATTTCATCTGATGAGCGTACTTGACGTTTCTGGTAAGATCGTCTAGTTTTCTGAAACCTTTGGTAATGGAATAATCATATTGTGTTGTTGATTATGTAATTATATATTATGTGTGTGTGTGCGTGTGTATGTGTGTGTGTGTATACATATATATACACACTGTTGAAGTGTGTATGCATTTTTGGGGGACACCCTGTGTATGTATATATATGTATATATATATATATATATAAAGTTATATCTGTATATATACAGAGTTGGTAACCGAGACTGAAATGTTTATACATACACATTTTTAATATGTAGACATATATATGTAAAAAAATACTGTTACCTACTATGTATATATACTGATATAACTTTATCGTACACTACTACTTTACGCACTTCTTAATCTCTCTCTCTCTCTCTCTCTCAGTATACCAAGCGTGAACCTAATATAACTGTGTACAATTTCCTCCAGTGTCTTGTTCGTTCTTTTTCAATTATATATATATATATATATATACAAGATATTAATAAATGGAAACTATATTTATAAAACCATATTTATTTTATTATATATATTTCAAGGGCGATCAAGCCAATCTTGGTGCGCTTTCATCAGATAAAATACAAAATTTGTTTTATAAATAACGACATACCCATGGGAATCAACCTTAACGGTCGGAAATTCTCTGGATAGTCAGAGAATTTCCGTATCCACACACGGGAAAACGATACAGTGCAATGAATATTAGTAGAGAGAGAGAGAGATGCACACATAACTTTGATAAGTTTCGACCAGCACTAACTTAATTTTAATAACACCACCTAGCCACGTCTTTAAAATCATATTTCAAAAATTATATTTTGGTCACCATTGCCCAACTGGAGTATGGGGTCATTGGCCATGTCATATCCAGGTGTAGCTGATTTATCTGGAATTTCATCAATAAATTTGTCCAGAAACCGTTCAAGGTCACGACATTTGTTTCTTCCTTGACTCGTTTTGGTATGGTTTTAAAGAGAGCAGAGCCAGTTGAGGTTAAATAGTTGTGTCGTAATGTTATGTGAATCGAGCGCGATTTTTGTAAGGGTAAAATTTATGAAATATTTTCCGTATCATACAAATGATATAGCGTTCACGGCGACGTTGGAGAGAATAGCGTAGGGATGTGTATGAGTTGTGTTGTTGTTTTCTTTTTGGGGTGGGTGGGTGGATGGGTGGGGTGTAAGACGAGAAATCCCACAATAAAGAACTACTCCCAGACCGGGGACTATAATGTTGCTGTTACACATACACACATATATTAGACTGCATTAAAAAAATGCCACCATACTGATTAGGATGGAGTTGCTGACCAACACACTCCAGCCTCTGATTCGCAGACAACTGTTTTCTCATTCTTCTTTTTCTACTGCCACTACAATGGCCTATGCTTCTCAGAGATTGTTGATCTCATACTACTTCTATTCAGACACTCCCACCAATCTTGTTCCCTGTAATTGCCCTTCTCACTGTAGGTCCAGTACTACAACAGAAAGTTTTAGCTGTTTTATAGTTCTTATTTTTCACTTTTTTACTCTTCTTATTTATGCTTCTATTGCCTCTTGCTTCCCTTCTCGTTTTCATTTTTCTCTCTTTGTCTCTCACTTGATTTTGCGTCTTAATTGGAAGGGATATATGCCTGTCATGGCTTACTAGCTCTATACAGACGTTTAAATTGATTAAATAAATAAATAATAAATTTCTGACTTGTCTCTCCAGTTCTTCCTCTCCAGTCACCAGGAATACCCACCTCTCCATATGTTGTTGCAGCCAGCAATGTGTGGTATTCAAGAGGGGTATTGACCACATCGATCTCACTAATTTCGAAGATACTCTAAAGCCCTCCTTCAGATCTAGGAACAGGAATATTACCTGAACCTCGCAAGTTGACTCATATTGAGTCCAATCGAGGCATTTATTCACTGGAAGTGATCTTCAATTAATTAGAAAATAGTTGGAGTTATGACCAATATATATGTATAAAAAAATGTTTTCTAATTTAGGTACAAGGTCAACAATTGGGGGGGGGAGGGGGTAGAAGAAAGTCGATTATGCTAACCCTACTTCTTTATCGGGATTTTATTTTATCGACCCCAGAAGGATGAAAAGCAAAGTTGATCTTCACGGACTTTGAAATCAGAATGGAGTCCTAACGAAATGCGGTAATGCATACATTTTATCTGACGTATTACGAATCCCGAATATACTCTCCTCTCCCTTCTTCTTCTCCATTTATTCCCGAGAGGATCATGGGGGTAGAATCCTCAAACACTGGGTCTTCTCCCGGGTGGTTTTGCCCGTGAAATCTGCTCAGCGATTCTTTCCTGGGACATTCTTACCACATTCCCATAGTATCAGATCTGTGATCTCTCAATTTGGAGAAGTAGTGACACTATCTGGAGTGACTCTCCGATCAAGTAACTCACTCTGTCGAGTAATGTTACTCCAAAGACTCTTCGGAGGAACCACATTTCGCCCGCTTGTCTTCGCGATCGTTTTCTTTGGTCATTACCCAAGATTCATGACCATAGATAAGGGTTGGCACGAATACCAAATTGAAGATAGCGAGTTTGGCTTTTACACCTACCTCCCTTCTTCTGATTACTGAATGCTGAAGCTGGCACATTACTGCACCATCTCCTGTAATTCTTGGACTTAATTCAGCTTCCTGCCTTCCATCACGCAGATGATATTAACATTCTTCCCTAACTTTCCCCACCCAAACATTCTCTTCAGACAACTTAGACACCCCCTAACAAATCTGTACAGATTCCATGAACAGAGGCCTCGAGAGCATTATTCAATGAAATCATACTAAATGTGTCTCGTTAAAACAAAACAAAACAAACAACAAGAAAACAAAAATAAATAATAAACACTGTTAATATCAAGAGAGCATTAACGGCATCCTACCCACTTAAACATGAAGATTAGAACCCTCAAATTCGCTTTAATTGTTAGGCCTCAGTATCACTGAAGATCTCACAGGCGAACGAACACTCTAAATATAGCTAGAACTGAATCTAAATAATTGGCCCTTCTCTTCAGAGCCAGAAAATTCTTCAGCCTCCAACATTTCTGACCTTCTACATAGCTCGGCCAAACCCACAATTAAGTACCACTGCCACACACAAACATCATAGAACGCACCCAGAAAAAAGCCATTCATTAGATTAGCATAAAATTACTGACAGATACACACTTCAGTCTCTGACCCAAAGACGTTCTGTCTCCTCTCTGCAGTTTCTACCGCTATTACAATGGCTTTTGCTCCTCAGTTCTGGTTGACTTCGTGCCACCTTCACCCAGGCACTCCCACCTCGTGTATCTTTATCCTTCTCGTCACCTATTCTGTGCCAAACACCCAACCCCCGACCCCGCAACAATCACTATGTTTAGTTTTTCCCTTACCCCGCAGAACTCGTATTTCGAAAATACAGAAGTTGACCTGCAGCAATTCAAACTGAACATCACCAACATCCATCTTGTTGGTCTTATGAGTGCACGTAAACTTCATTGACGCAACTACAGATTAGAAAATAATTGTTTCTACTTTTGGCACAAGGCCAGCAATTACCCAGTGTATTACTGGTACTTTATTTTATCGACCCCGTAAGGATGAAAGGCAAAGTTAACCTTGGCGGGATTTGAAAATAATAATAATAAAGTTAACCTTGGCGGGATTAGAAAATAATAATAATAAAGTAGCTAGAAACAGCAACTGGCAACCCTGCGAGAATATAACGGTAGAAAAACAGCCATTTGTATCCCGATAAGCGCCTCAAGCGGGAGCTGGTCTATACGGCAAATGTTTGGGGCATGAGCGACACACAAAGAACTCATATCAGCCTTACTGAGAATTTATTTAAGCTTCAATTTAGACAGTCTAAGTATTCAAAACAAGAATCAGTAAAATTCTATCTGGTTATCAAAACAATATGTGGTAGCTAAAAGATAGATGAATATAGCCTCAAAAGCACATAAATACAACAATATAATGGGTACGGCAGTAAATATAACCTGTGTGTCTCCGCATTTTTCTTAATAATATTTGAGACAGAAAAAAAAGGCTATGAAATTCAATTTGAAAGCTTTTAAGCATATTCGTGTCTGGCATTTTCTTTGGAGCATATTCCTGCTGTTTAGGAATATGCTAAATAATGCCACCCGACTCTCAACATTCACGTCCCTGTATGTCTTAGCATTCACAGCATATTTCTTTCTCATCCTCGTAGTTCCCTATGATTTGTCGCAGCTCACTCCAATCACGCTCCTTTCTGTCTTTTTCTTTCATTTTCTGACCCTAACTTATAATCTAGTTCTTCCGTACTCGCTTCAATATTTACCTCCCGTCCCAATCTTCATAATGAGTTACCTTAACTGTATAGTAGTGTTTTTGCTAACTGGAATCTTTCCCCATCCTAATATAGAATGTCGCAACGAGTCAATACATACACATTCAAAATCCGACGTAAATATTACATGCTATAGTTTCACATGTGAATGAATAGAGCACAAGTTTGGTACTATAACTCCTTGAAATTTAATTGACACTCCGCATTATGCTTTGGGAAGTTACAAAAGTTCTAGTTATTCCTTTGGTCATTTAATGGCCTAACTGGATTGCCAAACAATAGTGGTATCTCTACCCTTGAATCTAACAGAATGTCCTATATATTCTAGAACAATCCCTTCACACATAAGTATGCAATGAATACAATCGCATGCGGAATTTAAAAGATCCATAAGTCTACCATTCAAAAACGATAAGTAAAGTTGGTAAAGTAGACCCATGCTCCTGCATATATGGACAAGGCGCGAGAATGTAAAGAATGTATGTATCCTTTATAGCTTTTTCTGAGACGTTTTTTTTTTTAAATCATTTTGTCGTATGTATGGCTCTATGATGCAGGTGGTATTTTAGAAGTGCACAAATCTTTGAGGCAGGTGCCATAATCAAAGTGAATTTGAGAAACATTTGTAAGGGCTATTTATAGCATTTTGTCTTTTAACCACCATTAACTATGTAAGCGCATGTAGTATTTAATACAAAATGTAAACTTACTGCACAAAATTAGATTTAGAAGTATACAAGCAAGGGTCAATTGCACGTTAAAATAATCACTGTTTGACGGAAGCCATGCCTTATACAATGGGTGAATTACGATGTCTATGAACAAAGAAGAATGTTTGTGTTGGGGCTGGGAGCTGATATATACATCAAATTATTCTGTAGCTCGGTAAACTACTTGAATTTTGTCAATATCCAGATTGGCGAAAGACAGTTAAGAAATAAATCCAATTTGTAGAATTCTGGTTATCATAGGAAAAAAAAAACGGGCACATGTATGTAATCTGAAATTAATGTTGGTAACCTCTAGGTAAATAATATTAATAACAGTAAAAGTAAGGCAACTTGTGGACATATATTTTAGCTAATATAGGCTTCCATAAGTTCTTATAATATTAGCTCTGAGAAATTTGATCGTAACTTCAGTAAATAAATAGGGAAATCACGTGTGTAGTTTGTCAACCAGTTTAGAAGATGGCTATATTTCTAATGAAATAGACTTGTTCCACCGCCCCTGTCACACTAACTAATGTTTTCATCCCGGTGTGGGAAATCTAATGGCGTAGAAATAGCAGTTGTGTTTATAAGTGTTGGTTTGTGTGCAGAATGCAGCTAAATAGGGTTTTGTCACATGGATGGGTGGTTGGTTTCTAATTTCAATTGACTTAAAAAAAAAAAAGTATGTGAATGCATATTCGTTTGCGTGTTTGTGAATGCGTATATGTATGTGTGTATACCTATAAATATATACATACATACAAACATACGCATATATTTATATATCTTTCATTGGCATTGGTCAAGTTTAACGTCCTCGAAATTGAAAGTGGATTTTTTGACAAGTGAATGTGTTTGTTGTTTTTTTTACAATGAAATTTACGATACACTCTTTGTTTATTTACAACAGGTCTCTATAGTGATATGGTGTTAATTAGTATTGCGTGTGTGATTATTTTCTCTTATATATATATGTGTGGGTGTGTATATGTGTGTATATATATGTGTGTCTGTATGTATATATATATGTGTGTTTGTATATATATATGTGTTTGCGTCATCATCATCGTTTAGATGTTTTTGTAATATCTTGCCAAAGTTGGCACCAACTATAAACAAATTAAGGCCGGGTCATAAGAAGGACAGAGAATGATAAGGGATTTGGGTAAAAACGTCTAAACGATGATGATGACACAAACACACATATATATACAAACACACATATATATATACATACAGACACACATATATATATACACATATACACACCCACACATATATATATAAGAGAAAATAATCACACACGCAATACTAATTAACACCATATCACTATAGAGACCTGTTGTAAATAAACAAAGAGTGTATCGTAACTTTCATTGTAAAAAACAAAACAAAACACATTCACTTGTCAGAAAATCCACTTTCAATTTCGAGGACGTTAAACTTAACCAATGCCTCTTTCATTTATATATATATATATATATATATATATATATATATATATATATATATATATATATAATGGTAAAAAAACCGGGAGGTCATATCCGTACTAAGTCCAAAGCACGAGTTCGGTATAGAGTTAGTTACACAGAGTAACCAATTTCATCATACAGACATAATAAATATTTAAACTACTTTGGTATTGTGTACTCATTCTCACCTCTGTCAATATCGCACACACACAGACACATAATCACAAAGTCAGGATACTCAGTGTGGGTTGAAATTCCGTTCGGTGAAACACGCGTCCTCGAGTATGGTTTTCTAATTTGTAGTGTAACCCCCCCCCTCTCTCTACACACACATATATATTGTTATATTTGGGGAGGGTCATATTGTTAGAAATAATAATAAAACATTCAATTCTGGCAATATTATACCCAAATATAACAATATTTGTTTCAACACACGATTTTATATAAAAAACCTCATATATATATATATATATGTGTGTGTGTGTGTGTGTATAATGTATATGTATATATATATATATAATATACACACACACACATATGTACATATATATAAGTTAAAACAATGAAATAAAAAATCCAGTCATTAGAGATATACTTCACTGCTTTACAATCGTTTCTAGATGGTGATAATACATTGTATCTATACTCAGTTATTGATCTATGTAAGTTTACAAACTATCAGATAGAGAAAATATATATCACACACACATATGTACATATATATATATATAACGAAGGAAATGTGGTAAGGAACCAGGTGGACCATAACGCACCAAAGTACTCAATACTTAGGGTAGTAAAGTGGGTAATAAGAACGAGTAGGACCCCGACGGCTGAGCTCAAGCAGTTTCGACGGCTAATTTAGTCCAGAATTAGCCGTCGAAACGGCTTGAGCTCAGCCGTCGGGGTCCTACTCGTTCCTATATATATATATATATATCTGTGTTACAAATATATATACATACGCACACACATGTGTGCATAAACAAATTACTAGGAAAAGGAGACAAAAAAAAAGGAAAATATAGACAATCGATTATAATTTATATTCGGAATTGAAGTAGAAACACTGCTTTCAACAAACAGCTTTAGATCTAAGGGAGATCACTCTAATTTACTTCTGGTTGAAATATTTGATAATTATTTCAAAACCGCATACACGTTTTTTTATAATTTCCAGTTGTATGCGTTGTGGCTGCACATACACTCTCATGCCCCCCCCCCCCCCCCCGGTAATCATATACTCATGTGTTTGCATATTAATGCGTACGTATATGCGTGTGTGTATGTGTTTACAAGTGATTGTGTGGGTGTGTGTGTCCTCCATTCATTTTGTTATAACGTCTCTTTTGCTAGTTATAGCGAGTTTGGTGCTAGGATGGATGGTGGTGTTGATTCGGTTGTTGTGTATGTACTCACTTGTGGATTGCTCAGTGATGTGGTCATTGTGGTGTAGAGTGTAGGCGAAGGAAGATCAACGTGCCTGATACAGTATGACCAGAGATTGCGGGTGTGCAAATAAGTGAGTAACAGTTTCATTATGATGATGATATGATGATTTCTTGGATAAATGATTTACCCTGCTCATATAAATGAAATAAACCACAATAACACAAAGCCCCTGTGTTACTAATTTATTAAATATAACTTGCGTTTAAGTTATACGACAATACATGAAGAACAAATAACCACAGTTGAATTGTGGTTATAACAGATATATGATATGTATGTGTGTTTGCCTGCAAAAGTATTATGAAAGGTGTATTTACCAAATTTCCGTTGATGGGATGAATTTCGCTGCCCAGGCCAAGGGAGGGAGAGAGAGAGAGAGAGAGAGAGAGAGAAACTCAAAGGGATCAGTGTGTGAGGCTGTTGACTACTACATCTTAGCTAGTTGGAATGAACTCTGTAACTGCTGGGGTTGACTATGGGGTCAGGCTATTTATCAGTATTCCATTTTTTTTGTCTCTGGGACATGCACGAGAATGAGCAGGTGGCCATTTGATATGTCAAAGTCTCAGACATGGTGGCGACTCAAAAACTCATTCACAATAGAAACTTATTCACGAGACTACGAAGGTCAGTTTAATGGTGGCCACTTGATAGTGTGAAAGAAACTCTATTGAGGAGAGTATCAACTTACTACTACAATGTCAGGTCACTCTCGGGTGCTACTGGTAACATGTAACCCGGTACAAACTATTGCATGGTCAGGTCATTGGCAGCTAAATCGGCAACCCCACTAAGCTTACTTTGTGAGAAAGATGACTTTTGGATATCCTGTGGGATGAAAAACACAACCCAGCAATGAGCAGAGGCACTCATGAGAGTCAATGGCCATCCAATATTGTATATGTATATATTGTGTGTGAAAGGTGTTTATGTATATGAAATGTATATTATATTATTCTATCTTGTCTATTTATATATATATATTGTATATTATTATTTTAATGGATATCATTATTTTATAACTCTGGTATAATACCATGTCTCTGATTGTTGAAAGGCTCCTTAACAGAGCCATACAATCAGTAATCTCTGATTCATAGGGTATTCTTGACTGCATAGTTTGGCTAGGGCAACTAGCCTAGGAGATGGTAAACTCTGAAATAAAAGCATGAGGACCCTGAACTTCTTGGTCTTGTCAGAATCTCGCTCTCTACCATTGTTTTATTGATCTCAGTAAAGCATTTGGTACTATTAATAAAAATGCCTTGTGGTTAGTTTTGTCTAAATTTGGATACCTCCAAAAGTTTGTAAATATATTGTAAGCTTTACAGACATGAGAGCCTGAGTTAAACTGGTATGAAACAGAGATTTTGATGCACTTGCTCTCTTTGCAATGTAATTTGCTGCCATGCTTTATCATGCTTTCCAAAACAACAATAAAAGGATATATGTACCACAGGAAATGTCTTTAATTTAGCAAGGATGAAATTTAAGACTAAAGTGTTCACCTCTCTAATAAGAAGCCTACTGTATGCTGATGACTATTTAGAGTCTTGAGTCTGGTCACAAAGACAGATCAACAATGAAACAAAAATATCTGTGTGTTATCCTCACTTCTGAGCATGGATAACAATTGTTGATTTGTGTATTTGATTTGGCATGGAATATCTTTGGTTTGACTATAAATTTAAAGAGAATGGTAGTTTTGTGTCAACCTGCACCTGGACAAGTTGTGCAACAACCTAAAGTATATGTGAAAGGTAATCTTAAGGTTGTTGAATCCTTCATATACTTTGGGAGTGCAGTGCATAAAGATAGAACATTAGATTCAGAAATATCTCTAAGGATTCAAAAGGTAACAAAATCTGTAGGTTGTTTAGAGTCTTGAGTCTGGTCACAAAGACAGATCAACAATGAAACAAAAATATCTGTCTGTTATCCTCACTTCTGTACTCCTCTGAAACTTGGATGTGTTACAAACATCACTTTAGACTCATGGAATGATTCCATAAAAAATGAAATCTTATGCCGTACTCTGAAAATGAAATAGAATTCATTCACTCCTCACTCCTGGCTCTGATGTTCTAGCTGCATCTGGTATTTGTTCTATCCAGGCAATAAATTTGAAAAACCAACTGTGATAATCTGGACATATTGTCTACATGGCTGATGTGTGTACTTCTAAGCAATTGTTTTATGGTGAACTTGTTGAGGGGAAAAAGGAAACAGTGTAAGCCAAAAAAGGAGGTTCAAGGATGCATTCAAGGACCCGAAGAATGTAGGAATTGATGTAGGAACTTATCTAGTAGTTCACCCTTATCAATGCCACATGTCACAAGATTTGGAGGTCTGAGGAGACATTTCAAAGTTCATCAAGATCCAACACCACATGTAGTTGAAGCTGCACCAAATCTAATGTGCAATTTATGTGGACGACTTTTTAAAAGTATGTCTGGTCTAAAAAGCCACATAAGATCTCATGCCAAAATTGAGCATCATGTACACTGAAGATTTCAAGCTTACTGAGCCTAGATACTATTTAAATGGGCAACTGCTTGGTAAACTAAGTATCTATTCTTAATGAATATATGTAGTATACATACATATATATATATAGAGAGAGAGAGTACGTAATACAGACATCTGTTATCCTCGTACCAGTAATTGGTGCAGGTTGGTGTTTGTTTTGCTGGGAGGATTGGGATGATTTGGAAGGACTTGTGGAGTTTACATTTGCTTGAGTTTGTGGGTGACTTTGGTTTAAATCTGGTTGTATTTATGTCGATGGTCTTAGTTATGCACATACATTCATACATACATGTGTTTTCATCAGAAGGTATGTATGATATCTAAACAATCACAAAAAAAGTACTTGTTAGAGCATTGGACAAAATGCTTTGTGACATTTAGTTATAGCCCTTTTCATCCTGAGTTCAAATCCTGCCATGGTCAACTTTGCCTTTCATCCTTCTTGAGTTGATAAAAAAAAAGAACCAGTAAAGTTCTGGGATCCAAACCATTTATTTAATTGATCTTTGAAGATTGGAATAGTAAAGTTGACTCAAGCAGAAATTAGTTTCTTACATTGGAACAAAGCCACAGATCGATAAAGAAGAAATATACTTGACAAAATTAACGCTTTTGATACCAACCTGCCTAAAACTGCTCTAGTTTCATGACACAAAACTCCACATTTTAAAATGTTCATACTTAATATTAAAACCTCCCATCTTAATTTTATTTAAAATATCTTTAAGTAATGTTCTAAACATCGGCTTACTAATGAAAAATTTTAGTTATTTTATTAAACTCCTTCAAATTTTTGATAATTTTCAAAATATATTGAAACAGATAGGCAGTAATTTTATTAGAAATAAATTAATGAAAAGAAATTTGAACTCAAAGGCATAATGAAACATGATTAAACTCCATCAAACAAAGGGTAAAGAGGACCCTAGTGTGGATGCCATGATAAAATGTACTCATTACACTCTATAAAGTACAGGAATGTATGGAAGTGCAATGTGCCTCCTGGCATATCTGAGAGGTCAGTGGCTCATGACTTGGTCTCTGACAACATATCCAACCCTTGCTAGCAGGGAAAAATAAATGTTAAATGATGATAATGAAGATATTTAGTTTAGCTCTTTACCATATCTCTGACTCCACCAATCTTTATCATAACAAGGAAAATAAAAACTCCACAGAAGACTTGGTAAAATGTATTTATTTTTACTACATATAGCTCCCCGCTCTCCAACCCAGAGTGTTACATACACGTACACATATATGTTCATTTATACACTTTAATGTATAAATAGTTATACATAAGTCACTGAGGAAGTCTATATATGGTCATTCAACCTGCTAAAAATATGAAATCTTCCTCTAAAAATAAATGAAATCTTAAAAAAGGATACATTGGATAATCTAGTCCCAGATATACTATGCTTGAAAAAAGAAATTATGAGCTGGTCATGGCTGCAATACCTTTAATTATAGATCTGATGAAGATGTGTTGATCTGGAGCTAAACAACAATAACATTTGCACATACACACGCACACATTTGTATTCCTAATTCACTATATGGGCATCTACACACATATATATATATAAACATACACTTCTATATAAAATTCAGATGTACATGTAGGTCTAAACACAAACCAGTATATATTCCTCTTTACACACATACACGTTTGCATTCAAACAATGAGGTGCTGGGTGAGAATTATTCACAGTTGTATTGCAAGTCTGGCAACCAATAGCAACATAACAGAGGAGAGCTTTCTGTCAAATGTTCCACCACTTGTTACTGAAACTAGAAAAATAAGATAATAGAAAAACATTTAAAAAAGAAAAATATTTGTTACTCAACAGACATATACAATAATAAAAGTATCTTTAAAAAAATAATAACCAGGGAGAAAGAAAAAAAGATGAAAAAGGAAGAGAAAGAAAGAACAATTAAATAAAAAAAAGAAAGGGAGAAGGGAGAGGAAACTCTATACCCTTGTCTGGGCAGTACATCTCCGTAGACAAGATGGTGAAAGCATTGCTACAGAAAACAGCCAGCAACACCTACTGCCTCAACCATTTCAACTCACGGAGGCTCTCTCCTCAATCCCTGGAGTTGGACAGCAACTGGAACAAAAACGAAGTGTTTGGTATTTGATTATCTTCTGCTCTTCCGCGTTCATCATCATTTTGATTTTATGTTGACTTTTTTGTGCTGCGACTTTTTGAGAATGTTTTACACACCAACCCTTTTAGTTACTTTTATTATATCAATAATAAAAAATGTCTGTAACTAAGAATGAAAGATAAAAGATAAAAACATTTTGAACTGTTATCAGGAAGGCTATGGAAACAGCAGTTGGAATCAAGAGGACAGAGTGAACCTAGCTAAGACTAAAGTGTTGATAAGTAGAAAAGAGGACAAAACTCTGATTCCATCAGGGAAATGGCCATGTTCGGTATGTAGGAAAGGAGTTGGCATAAATTCTATAAAATGTACACAATGCGGATCTTGAATACACAACAGATGTCGTAGGATAGTAGGCACACTAACAGGTAGGGAAAACTACATATGCAGTAAATGCACAGCGAAATTTGACAGTAGAAGTTGCAGTGATAGACACATTTTTCAAGTGCAGGTAGGATCTATTGAAGTGGTTGATAGCTTCCGATACCTAGGTGATCAGATTAGTAAGGGAAGAGGGTGCTCTGAGGCCATAGTATCTAGAATAAGGACGGGTTAGAAGAAGTTTAGGAAGCAGCGTCCTCTGTTGACAAAGAAGGGTTTCTCCCGACAAACGAAAGACTGGTTATACGATGTCTGTGTGAGATGCGCGCTGCTGCATGGTAGTGAGACATGGCAGCAACTGTGGAGGATATGTGATGGCTGGAGAGAAATGAAGCAAGCATGTTCCGTTGGATGTGCAATGTCAATGTGCGTGAATGACCAAGCATAGACAAGTTGAGAGAGAAACTGTGTTTAAGAGGGATAGGCTGTAGTGTGCAGGAGAGAAGACTGCATTGGTATGGACATGTGATGCGCATGGAGGATGACCACTGAATAAAGAAGTGCCAAGAAATTCCAGGAGAAGGAAGACGCAGTAGAGGAAGACCATGAAAAACATGGACAGAGGTGGTGAGAGCTGACCTCAGATCGCTGAAGTTCACGGAGGAGATGACAAAGGACCGTGATGAATGGAGAGATGCTGTGCTGAATAGGACCCATCCCACCCTTGCAAGCAGGGAAAAGCGGGCATAAAATGATGATGATGATGACTGGCCATAGTGGTTAGTGGGTGATGCAAAGAGATGACAACTAAATTGGGACTGACCACGGATACGCTGCAACTGAAGGCAACCTAACAACTGTCCTCTGAATAGAAAATGCATATATAAAAACATAGTTTACCAGTGTATAGTCAAAACCTAATTGGGGACTCATAGATATATGGGTGCCACATTCAACTTAAAAAAAAAAGATGGTATGTGCACACACATTCAGTTAAAAATACCAGGCTACTTGCCAAAAAAATCTGGGATTTAAAACAGAATAATATGGATCATGCACTTTCCTGGTCAGTGTTAAGGTTTGCCTGCCCATACCAAAATGAAAGATGCTCATGTGATCTTTGTGTGATGGGAGTATTAGAAATTATGTTGGATCTGTTGAACTCTCCACATGATAGAATCTTTAACTGCCAACATAAGGCATAAAGACTTTCGCTAAATACCACCCTGACTAGCATAGGATTGGATCCTGTCCTGTCTCTATATCCACTCTACTTGAAATACTCACCCCTTACAACACCTTCCCTCTCACTGGGCCTTATTGTAGATTTCTGCAAAGATAAAATCTAATACTTTGCTCCGGAAGTTAATTTATTACCTTTCCACCACATCTTATCTTTTCTAGTCACTCCAGGCCTGATTTCTTTCTTTTCTTTTTCTATTTTTCTTCTCTCTTTTCTCTTCTTTTTCCTCTCCCTCCTCCCCTATCCACAATATATAAATTAAGTAGGTTTTTGACCAGCCATAACCCTTTCTAAACTCCACTTGCAACTCTAAGATTGTTCTCATTGGTCATTTGGATTGTAACCCGCCTCCCCTTACAATATTGCAATTCAGGATTTTATTATTTACTATCTTTATTTATTATTTTTTGCTTATTATTATTATTGGCTTACTATTTCTGTTATATTTTGATTCTGAATTTCTCTACGAGGGGGGATCAAAAGGTTCGTGGAATTTTTCAGAATATATTATATTTGTCAAAAAATATGATTTACCTTCAATTTATTTTTCTACATAGTTGCCATCCAGGTCAATACACTTCACAAGGTGATGCTTCCAGCTTCGTAAGCCATCTTTAAAGAAAGTTGAAGGCCTTGTTCGAAGCCATGTGTTGGCAGTGTTTTTAGCTTATTCAACACCACTAAAACAGGTTCCTTTTAGCATTTCTTTGAGTTTTGGAAAGAGGAAAAAGTCTGATGGGGCTAAATCTGGACTATAAGGTGGGTGAGGAAGCACTTCCCATCGAAATTCTCGAAGAACTTCTTTTGCAACCCGCGCAGAATGCGCTGGTGCATTGTCATGGTCAAACAAGATCCTACCATGAAGTTTCCCTTTTCGTTTCTTGACTAATGCCTCTTTCAGCTTCCTTAAAACATTTGCATAGTAAGCTCCTGTCACAGTTCTTTGACCTTCAAGATAATCTATTAGTATTACCCCATCTGAATCCCAGACAATGGTGGCCATCACTTTTTGATCCAACTTTTGAGATTTGAACTTGATTGGCCCCGATGATCCACGTGGAAGCCACTGTTTTGACTGCTGTTTGGATTCAGGATTATACTGGTAGATCCAGATTTCATCTCCGGTGATGATTCTGGCCAGGAAATGCTCTTCATCAACTTCAATTTTGTTTAATATCGCCAAAGACAGATCACTTTGAAGAATCAGCTGATCAGGGCGCAACACTTTTGGGACCTATCGCGCTGAAAGCTTGCTTAGTCCCAAATTATTGTGCAGAATTGAATTTGCCGAACCATATGAAATGTCTAGGGACTTAGCTAACTGATTAACTGTTATTCTTCGATCTTCTTCAATTAAAGTCTGAGCAGCCTCGACGTTTTGGTCACTTTTTGATGTTCCTGGTCTTCCACTGCGATGGTCGTCTCTCCCTTGTTTGAATTGCTGAATCCACTTGTAGACAGCAGTTTTCTTTGGAGCAGTAGTACCGTAAACTTTAACTAAAGCCTCCATAATCTGTGTCCCTTTCCATTTGAGTTTCACCAGAAACTTGATATTCGATCTTATCTCAAAATAACTATTTTCCATTGTTCCAAAAAGAGGTTTTTTAAAGAGTGTCAGTACTGTACAATAGTCTGCGCATAACTGACTGCAAGTGACTAATAGCAAGGTAAACACCCAGTGACAATGTTCTGACATGTTTAATATTGTTTTAACCTATTTTTTTCTTACTACGATAAAATTCCGCGAACTTTTTGATCCCACCTTGTATGTGCCAATATTTTGTACTTTAGATTTGTTAGCAGTAAGTAATGTTTATTGCAAAAATACGGCACCCTCATCTTGGACTATAACAATTTTTTTCTCTTCCTCCCTGTTAATTTCTTTCTGATGAGAAGGGGAAGAATTTATCTCAGTACTTGTCTGGTACTTTATTTATCGACCCTGGAAAGGTGAGCGAGTTAACTAATAGCAAAAATAAAGAATTAGCAATTATATATATTTGTTGATATCAAAACAAACTACTAACCTTTTATTTTGTGTTCAGGATCCAAAATATTAAATTTAGGGAAGTTATTATTTGCAGGATAACATTTACAATGTATTTTGTACATTATCTTCTTCTTCTCATCTTTTAAATGACTTAGAATGCAATCTTTGGACTTTTCTAGTTGCCTGCAATAGACGTAACATTTAAGATATAACATAAACATCATAAAATCTCAGTACATTAATGCAGATGTGTGTGGCTTAGTGGCTAAGGTTTTTAGCTCATGGTCGTAAAGTTGTGAGTTTGATTCTTGGCAGCATACATGTTGCTCCAGTCCACACAGTTGGAAAAAATAAATTGTATCTATAAATCAAAGAGCTAACCTTGTCACATACTGTTATGTTGAATCTAACTTAGAACTACGTTAAAGGTCCACATATCTGTGGAATGCTCAGTATCTTGCATATTAATTTCATGAACAGGCTGTTGCGTTGATTGAATCAATTGGAACACTCTTCATCATAACTGATTGCGGTCCAACATATATACATATATGCAAGCTGAAATGACTGAATATATTTAACTCTTTTGGTACTAAACCAGTCCTGGTTCTATGATAGAAACTTGTTGGTATAAAAATCTTCTGTTCTAATTTTATATAAAAATGTTGAGGTTATGTTCCAAACACCCATTTAATAATTCTTTATATCATTCGCACAAGGCCAGCAATTTAATAGAAGGGGAAAACTGATCCCAGTACTTAATTGGTACTTTATTTTATTGACCCCAAATGAATGAAAGGCAAAGTTGACCTCAGTGGTAGAAATTCATAACAATACCAAAAAGCACTTTGTCTGACTCTATGGATACTGCCAATCCATTGCCTTCAAACACCAGTTTAATAATTGTTTCTACTTTTGCCAGAAGGCCAGAAATTACCCCAGTGCATTACTGGTACTTTATTTTATCGACCACGAAAGGATGAAAGGCAAAGTTAACCTTGGCGGGATTTGAACTCAGACTATAAACGGACTTAACTATGCTGGAAAGCATGGCGTCCGACCCTCCACCGATACTGCCAATCCACTACCCTCAATCCACTAGTTTAATAATAAGAAAGTTAATTATATTACTAAATATATTGATTATTTTCAAAATGATTTGAAAACCATATGCAGTTTTTTCCATTAGAAATATGGTAACAAAATCATTAAGGTCAGCAGAAGATCCTTCATTTGCTATTAGTTTCATCTTGTAGGTATCCCATAATGTTTCTGAAAAATCTATTTATATAATATAATTGCAGAAAGAAAAACTGGTAAATGGTTCACCAATGTCATTTGTTAGAGCGTTCAGAGTTCATATGTCATGCGTGGAAATTTCTTAATTGGCTTCTTTATAATTGTAACCAGAGATACTAAATTGGAAACAATGTGGAACCCCAGAGTCACCTACAATGTGGTTGGATGATTGGAAAAACGACTCAAAATTGTTTAAAAAAGTGGATCCAGATATAAAATAAAAATAATAATTGTTTCTACTATTGGCACAAGGCCAGCAATTACCCAGTACATTACTGGTACTTTATTTTATCGACCCCGTAAGGATGAAAGGCAAAGTTAACCTCGACGAGATTTGAACTCAGACCGTAAAGGGACGTAACTATGCTAGAAAGCATGACGTCCAACCTTCTACCGATACTGCCAATTCACATGATATCTAATATAAGCACTTTGCCTTTCATCCGTTTAAGGTTGACAAAAAAGTACCATTCTAGTACTGGGTTAGACTGGTGTCACATTATGAGGCCAAGCAGGTCAAGTGACCATGGCTGGATACCCTTCTTAATGCCAACTACTTAGCAATGTGTACTGGGGGCTTTTTTCATGGCAGCAGCACTACTTACAGTGTGGAGTGGGTGCTTTTTGTTGTAACATAAGTACCACCTTACAGGGTGAAACTGGATGCTTTTGTTGTAGTATCAGCATGACCACCTTACAGATACACCCTCACCCCACCTAGGAAAAGTTATTTCAAGGATGATTAACATATTGCCCCATTGTATTTTGAGATAAATGTCTTATTTGGCTTGTGGTATTTCTGCAACCACATAATTCAACATGAAAATATAACATATTCACTTGTTTGTTTTTTTTAACATGTTTTGTTGAAGTTTACAGTATGGTTATCAGTCACATCTTGTATCCAGAGTTATTATTTAGAGAGGAAATAAGGAGAGTAAGAAATATAATTATGATGATATAAAATTATTTGCAAATTTTAATTACTTGAAATTCAGTCCAAGGGAGAAAACTTGTGTTTTTTTAGTATAAACTAAAATCCTTAAGTGAGTAGAGATATATCATTATCATTTTACATCCACGGTGGATTGGCAGTATCGGTAGAGGGTCGGATGCCATGCTTTCCAGCATAGTTACGTCCCTTAACGATCAGAGTTCAAATCCTGCTGAGGTTGACTTTGCCTTTCATCCTTATGGGGTCGATAAAATAAAGTACCAGTAATGCACTGGGTAATTTGATGGCCTTGTGCCAAAAAGTAGAAACAATTATCATTTTACATCCACTGTTCCACACTAGTACAGTTTGAAGAGGTCCTTCTCAGTGCAACATCTATCCACTTCTCACACACATATATGTGTGTGTGTGTATGCAAAAAATAAACAGAAAACAATAAAGTAAACAATACAATGAAGATATATATTGGTTTAACACTTGATATTGTAGGAAAAGAGTCTTAACGTTTCAGATGTTAATCTTTCATTAGAAGATAGAAATAAAAGAAACAAAAAAATAGAAGAGAGTGAGAAGAGGAAGAATCAAAAACACTTTTTGCGGAGAAAAAGCTTGCGTGTGTTCAGTCAGCCATTTTGAGGACTCACACACACACGTTACTTTTTTGGTCAGAGAATTGCCTTTTGTGAAGTGTAATTACTCAATTAACGATATATTAACATTAGCTAAGATATCAATTATGCATAGCTACAAAGAAACTAATGGGAACAGTGGTGTACAACATATACAGACTGTCACACGGCATCTTATTTGATTAACATCGCTACATGGCTGCATGTGTAGAAACGGTATTTTACAAGAGGGAAAACATAGTGTACCTAAAATAATAGATTGGCCATCTACCTATGTGCCATAGATTTTTTCAATCTCGGCTGACATAGTGCTATACAACCTCCACAACAACATGATTGAAAAACAATTTAACTATTTTTAAAAGCCATTCATCTATTTATAGTTTGATAAGGTGGGTGCAACATGGTCGAATGGTTAAGGAGTTCATCTCACAACCATTAGGTCCTTGGTCTGATCCCACTGTGTGGCATCTTAGGCAAGTATCATTTACTATAACCTTCAGTTGACCCATGACTTGTGAGTGAAATTGGGTAGATAGAAACTGTTTGGAAGTCTGTCAGATGGACAGTACCAGCAATTCAAAGAGCTAGCTTTGTCACACCCTGTGTTGTGCCGAATGTATCTGAGAATTACATTAAAGGTACATGTGTCTGTGGAATACTCAGCCACTTACATGCTAGTTGCGTGAGCTGAATATTCCATTAATCAAACAACTGAAAGATTCATCTTCAAAACTGACGAAGGTCCATTCCATTCCTAGGATAAAAAATAGGGAAAGAAAAAATGTAAATTTTGTACTTGACTTACACGCATATTTCATCTGTCCATGTCTCCAAATCTTCCAATATTCTCCACTTAGTAACACAGTCATTTCCTGTTGCTATTGTACCTGGTAAGTATAATATTAAACAGATGTTAGTCGATAAGATATTACATATAATCAATGTCAAACTACTTCCCATTCTGCAGTTGTAAGCCCTCTTATATGGGGTGTGACATGTAGCGAAATGCCCAGGTTTCATTGTCCAATAAACAGAGAATAGCAGGATGTTGAAATATCGGTCCCTTTCCAAAAAGTTTGTTGTTGAACCTGGAGCGGTGGAGACCTTGGGCATTCTCGGTCCCCATACCACCTCTCTACTCACTGCTATTGAACAAAGTTGGCCACCTGTACAAGTGACCCCTTGTGTTGGAATGGCTCTTTCAACGCATCTCCCTCACTATCCTCCGAGGCAACGCTTTCTCTATTCTGTCTGTTGGAACCATAAGGCAACTTGTGCCTGAGGTGCTGCTTGCCAGAGAGTGTTCTCCCACACTACCAGGGAATGTATCATTGGGGTAATGATGGTATAGGTTGTGGATAGCTACATCTGTCAACACACACATATACAAGTAGCTTATTACTTTGATTATCTCCCTTTGTGATATGGACATCATCTAAAAATAATAATAATAATGAAATTATTGTGTAAAGTGCTCAGGTGCACTACAACTCGTCAATATAGTACATAGAATAATACACAAATGTCAGGGAAGTACATGTTTGTATGTGTTAGCTGTAGTGTTGGCGGATCTCGGGAAGCATGGAGGCCTTAAAGGATGCAGTGTCTCGACAGCTAACAACTGATGCAGGTAGTTTGTTCCATGCTTCAGCAACTCTGAGCGTGAAAAAATGTTTCCGAAAGTCATGGGAACTGTGCTGTTTTCTTACTTTGTGGGCATGTCCACGTGTGTTAGACACATGGAAATCGAAAAGGCACTTAGGGTTGTTGTTGTTGGCAACATGGTTAACAATTTTGTGGGTGTTTACCAAGTCAGTTGCCAGGCGTCGGAGCTTCAATGAATCCATGCCCAGGGAAGCAAGGCGCTCAGAGTATGGTAGATGCCTGATGGAGGGTATTCGCTTGGTTGCACGTCTCTGAACAGTTTCCAGGCGGTCAATGTCCTGAGCAAGATAGGGGTTCCAGACTGGTGATGCAAATTCTAAGTGTGGTCGCACCATAGCTGTATACAGCCTTAAATAGATATCTGGAGAGCGGCTGACAAAGGTCTTGCTGAGTGATGCTAAGACCCCCTCGGCCCTCTTGACAATTTTAGAGACGTGCCTCGTCCAACGCAAATCGCTGCTGACCGTAATGCCCAGGTCACGTTCACAGGAAGACTTCTTGATATTAGTGCTGTGGAGGGAGTATGTGGACGCTGGGTTTTTACTCCCAAAATGCATGGTGGTGCACTTGTCCACAGCTAGCTTGAGTTGCCAGTCTGAGATCCACTGTTGCATTGTGTCCAGGTCAGACTGCAAGCAAGATCTATAGTGTTCAGGATCTGTCCTTTTTATCTCAAGGTACAGCTTGATGTCGTCTGCGTACTTTAGTACTGTGGCATTCCTTAAGTTGGCATCTATGTCATTAATATATGCCACAAACAAAAGGGGGCCAAGAACAGATCCCTGAGGTACACCAGATGACATCTCATATGGTGAGGAATGCTGTCCCAGAACCGTGACTACCTCTCTTCGACTGTGCAAGGATATAAACTTGCACTCCCCTATTTCATTTTATGTCATATGTGTTGATTTGTGATTGAAGTGGGGAAAATGATTTTTTACTATATTGGTATTGAGTGAATAGACTAACAAGAAAATTCAGTTTGTCTGGCAGACAAATGTAATTATCACTTTACAGTTGAGTGACTAACAATTACGAGGACATCTAACTATAAAAGTAGTTACTAAAATAACATACATATATGACTTGTGACTAAAAGAGTAGTGTGCCATATCTTGGTTTGGACAGGCTTTGGAAACTTGACCTTATAAACTAATAAACGTCTTCAAAATCATTTATTTATCTATTTTTTATTTTTTGTATTTATTTTTTGCTATAGAATACAACTAGTCCATGTGTCAAAAAATAACAGATTAGAAATATGCAACGCTGCAAATTAACAACAAGCA
Organism: Eledone cirrhosa; assembly: GCA_964016885.1. Lineage (NCBI taxonomy): Eukaryota > Metazoa > Mollusca > Cephalopoda > Octopoda > Eledonidae > Eledone > Eledone cirrhosa. The sequence continues at coordinate 89,277,259 of OZ024741.1, forward strand.
TTATTTTACCTTATAGAGGCAAGTTAAAAATAAGTCCATATCAAAATACGTTACTTACCATCAATATCTGTGGAAAGACTTTTAAGACTAAAAAGAGGAAGAATCCTTAAGGCTTGGCCTTGTGTTAGAGAACAGCCTTGTATCATATCAGAAGAAAGACACTGGTAATAATCATTGAATTTCCTAGAAGAGAATCATAAAAATATGTGAGAATAAAAAATAAAAAAATAAATAAAAAAGGAATAAAATAAAATAAAATAGCCAATTCTATGAATAAATTCTTTTATAGATATTTGACATTTGAAAATTACCATTACCATTATAATAAAACTCAAGATCATGTAACAATTTTTAGATTTAATGATAGATTTTTTGAGGGGAGATGGCAATTTGTGCATATACAGGGTGAGGCATAATTCCTGTTACAAGGTTTTAAATCAATTTAAAAAATACATTATGTTGCTAATATAACTAATATATTTGTATCAAATCCATGCACTATAACCATATTAACTATTTTTCAGAACATTACGCCATTAACAATTTGCAATGTCCATAGAATTAAAAAGAAAGTTCATAATAGAGAAGCATGAAAAAGGCCTGACTCCACCCGAGATATTTAAACTGGGGAAAACTCTTCAGATCAATAGAATGTTGATCAAAAGGACAATCAATCAATTTAAGGAAACTTCCTCGACCAAAGACAGACCTCGATCCGAATGCCCTCGCACCTCAAGAACACCAAAACTCGTTAAAAGTGTGAAGGAAATAATAAGGCGTAATCCAAGAAAGTCCACGAGAAAAATGGCAGAAGAAGCAGAAACATCGCCGAGAACTATGCGGAGGATATGTCGAGATGATCTGGGGATGTCACCCTATAAGTTCCAAAAGAGGCAGCTTCTTTCTGCAGCCACAATTCAAAAGAGGCTCTCCAGAAGTAAACTGTTATTGAACCGTATCAAGGATGGCACGTTGCAAAACATCATCTTTACAGATGAGAAGTTATTCACTGTGCAGCAGTCTCACAATCATCAAAATGATCGAGTACTTGCAAAAAAGTCTCAAATCAATTCCTTCAAGTGTAGGAAAAGTGTTCAGAACACAGAAACCAGCATCAGTGATGGTTTGAGCAGCCATTTCTGAAAGAGAGAAGTCTCCTTTGATTTTTGTGCTTCAATGAGTTAAAATTAACAAAGAACTTTACATAAAGGATATTTTGGAAGGAGCACTGATGCCATGGTGCACATCTGTTTATGGCGATGACATTTGGACTCTCCAACAAGATGGAGTGACGAGCCAAACTGCTCACGTAACACAACAGTGGTGTAAAGTCCTGCATGGATCAGTAAGGAAGAGTGGCCTCCCACATCACCAGATTTCAACCCTCTCTATTTTTCTTTATGGTCAATTCTTGACAGTGAAGCCTGCTCTACTCCTAGCCAAAATATTGAAACTCTAAAATCAAAACTGAATAAAGTACCCATGGAAACTGTTCGTGCAGCCATCGAAGGCTTTCCTAGAAGACTTCGAGCGGTAGTGAGAGTTAGAGGAAAGCATTTCGAATAAATTTTTGTGCAGTTGTTTAATAGTATATTACTTACTATTTGTTGAAGTCAGATCTTGAAATAAATGTTTTTTTCAAGAACTATTTGCATTTTATTTTGTAACAGTTTTTATGCCCCTGTATGTGCTTTGATAGCTTCCTCTCTATGCTGCTTTCTTACACACAGTGTTAACAAGACATATCCACCTTCTAAACTGTCAGTATTTTAACAATAGTTAGCTACCTATGTATCTTTGGATAATACCTATCTGTCTGTCTAGCTAAAAATCTTTTTGTCTGTCTATCTACCTACATATGTATTTATCTACTTATAAGCCTGTCTATCTATTTATGCATATTTACCAATGTATCTATCTTTGGACAAGGACAATAACAACAAAAAAGCATGAATCCCAATCATTGCCCAAAGATAGATAGACAAAACAAAGTCATTGTAATTTAGTGGATATATGTTTGATAATGATCTTTGTAATGGAGGAATTAATATTTTTTGCTATAAACCTCATCCTTTTTGAGAGACACTCTGCTAGTATTAAAATAAAATATGCAAGAAGTATCAATGATTTTGAAGACATTGAACTACTATTAATTTGTAAGGTCAAGTTTCCAAAGCCTGTCCAAACCAAGATATGGCACACTACTCTTCTAGTCACAGGTCATATATGTATGTTATTGTAGTAGCTACTTTTATAGTTAGATGTCTTCGTAATTGTTAGTCACTCAACTGTAAAGTGATAATTGCATTTGTCTGCCAGGCAAACTGAAGTAAGCAGAGTTATGTACCTTATATTATGTCACAGCAGCACAACCAGCACCATCACTACAGTGATATGTCTGTTCTTGTATGCTGATATGGGTAGGCAAGATGTTTTGAGGTTGTGTTTTATAGCTGGATATCTTAGCTGATGCCAACATTTTTAGTTTATTATTACAATATGCAGGGATATGTCATACCTATTCTGAAAACCAAGACACAGTATTATAAAATAATGATCTATAATCCTATTATTATGTTATTAAGGTGCCAATTCATTTATCTTCATGGGCAGTGGAATTGGTAGAGTTGTTAGAATGTCAGAGAGAATGCTTTGCGGTATTTATTCCAACTCCTTGTGCTCTGAGTTCAAAACCTGCTGAGGTCAACTTTGCCTTTCAAGGTTGATAAAAAAAATGTACCATTGTAGTAACGGACAATTCTTCCTCTATAACCCTTTCTCACTCACTCCTTCTCCACAAGCAATCGGCTGTGTCCAGACATGGAGAGGGAGTGGGTTCCGCCAGGTTTAAAATACTCAAGACAAGCCATATGTCACCCCTACATCTATCAGGAGTTACAGGTCCATACATACATAATTTATCTTCATGTGGTAAGTCATGAGAGTATATATGACGAAGTTTGATGATAAACAAAGGAACCAGTCAAAAGTTTCAGTGGTTTGTATACTATCACCAGCACTGTGGGTGTAAGTGTGTGGCCATGAATAAGACCAAGACACTTGACTCATAATAGTTGTAAAGAGGTTTTGTAGGGTAAGTTCCTTCAATAAATACAATCCCTACTTTTACCCTTAATAATCTGTATAGCATGAAACCACATTAGTAAGACATTCTTGAAAAATACAAACAATACTATGACTGCATATTAAAAATTGAAGTCTTTACTTTAATATTGCAAACTTTCACAACTATCTGTCCTCTAGTAAAGATACTATAAACATTTGAATTAACAAACTCATTTTTAGATATTTTCTACTACTTTCATTACAAGATGTTAAAAGTCAATTAAAAACATTGCATACACATCGTTCATTTTAGAAATCACTGCATCACATTAAAAATTCAATTTTTTTTCATTCTGATATTGCAGATTTTCACAATGATATATTTATTAATGAAGATACTATAGACATTTGATTTAATAAACCAAGAACATATAACATTATGAAAGTGAAACAATAGAATCTCAGGAAATTGGTAATACTTTGTGTCAACAAATAGTAACATAAATAATTTATTCCACTCGGTTAACTATAAGAAATTATGGTTATACATTTTACAATGGTTTACTTACTCATCTTTAGATGACAATTTTTTAGTATTCACAAAGCCCCAACAGTTGCTCATCTGATTCAGTAGACTATCTTTGGCCTTACATTCTGAAAAGATGGAGAAATAATAAAATAGAAGTAATGTAATCCATGTTATTGTTTTATTTTCCCTGACTTAGAGAAGGTAGGAAACTGCAGAAGAGGAAGAGCAAGAAAGACCTGCTCAGAAGTGGTGATTGTGGATTTCAAAATGCTGAACCTCACAGAGGAAATTATGAAGGAACACAACAAGTGGAGGGAGGCTATGGTGGAAAAGGCCTGTCCAACCCATGCAAGCATGGAAAAGCAGAATTAAAAAGGATGATGATGATGAAAAACGCTTCGATACAAACAGTTTTGATAATGATAATGACTGAAAGACTGCCGTTAAAAACTAAACAGTTCCAACACACTGCCTGATTTAACCCTTTAGCATTTAAACTGGCCAGAATTCTCTCACTTCTTTCAGTTCAAACCAGCTCATGCTGATGTTAAAGTATTGTTTTCAAAATAAATAATATTAAAATCGCATAGCTTCGATATTATGTGAAATAATTTTGTGAGATAAAGCCTCTACCATGAAAATACAATAGTAAATATAGAGTAATGTGAATGCTAAAGGGTTATCATCATCACTTGGTCCTTGGGTACATTTAGCAGTTTATTCTGTTGCAATCTTTCAGAGCAGTACTCTGGTTAATTCCCTGTTCTGGCAGAGCATCAGTCACATGAACCTCACCAGTCTAGGATGGGATTATAAAGATATCGTGATCATTGCCCCTCCCACACACACACCTGACTAACTAATTATAATTTTTTACTTACGTGCAAGGCCAGAAATTTTGGAGAGGGGAAAGTCAATTATATCGATCCCAGTACTTGACTGGTACTTTATTTTATCAACTGTGGAAGGATGAAAGGCTAAGCTGACCTTGGCAAGATTTGAACTCAAGACATAAAGAGCAGGAACAAATCCTGCTATGCATTTGTCTGACAATGTAATAGCTCTTCCAATCCACAGCATTAATAATGAGTCACCACACCGACAAACTAATAAAAAATTAAATCAATAAATAAGGCAAGCAAGATCAACAAATATTATGTACTAACCAAGGAGGGCGGTGGATTGGCAGTATCGGTAGAGGGTCGGACGCCATGCTTTGCAGCATAGATTTATGGCTCTTTATGATCTGAGCTCAAATCCCGCTGAGGTTAACTTTGCCTTTCATCCTTACGGGGTCAATAAATTAAAGTATCAGTAATGTACTGGGTAATTGCTGGCCTTGTGCCAAACGTAGAAACAATTATGTACTAACCAAGTTTACATACTTCAGTTGCTGCAATACTCAAAACGTTGCTCACAAGAGTAAGATTTCTCAATCCTTCACATGTATTGTTGTAAATGTGTGAACATTGATCGTATTGTCTGCAATGAAATTTCAACTTTTATTAAATATATAGAGAAAATTAGGAAAATTAAGAAGGAATTTCTGTTGAAGCTGAATATCAACCACTTCAATCTAACCATTCTCAAAGTTCTCTGTGAAGAAGGCGTAGTCCCTTCTTCTTTGCCCACTTATTCCTCAGACACTTCTTCCAGTGAGTCCTGTCAGAAGAAACTATTTCCAACTGATCCGGCTGGATCCCCAAGTGAGACCAACCAAGCTCATAAATATTATCCAACCGTCTTGCTTGGGGGCTACCCCTGGGTCTCCTGCCAGTTGGTTTTTGCCTGTAAAACCAGTGATTCTTTCTTGAGATATTCTAACCGCATGGCCATAGTATTGGAGCTGTGATCTCTCAATTTGGAGAAGTAGTGGCTTTACCTGGTGTAACTCTCTGGACTCTAAGCTACGTGCTCTATCGAGCAACGTTACTTTAAAGACCCTTCTGAGGAACCTCATTTTGGCCGCTTGTATTCGCAATTTTATTTTTTCAGCCATTACCCAAGATTCATCACCATAGGTAAGGGTTGGCACAAATACCGAATTGAAGACAGTGAGTTTGGCTTTTATACCTACCTCCCTTCTGATTACTGAATGCTGAAGCTGGTGGATTACTGCACCAGCACCTGCAATTCTTACACTTAATTCACTTCTGAAATACTTGAACTTCCTTTTGAGAGGATGAGTGTCTCAGTTTTCGCAGCACCAATTTTCATTCCAACCATGTAGCACTCGTCATCAAACCTAACCAATTGAGTGCAAGACAGAGACCACCTTCTGTTGAGTTAAGTAACACCATGTCGTCTGCAAATTCCAGCCAACTCATTTTATACCTGCCAGTCATGATACCACTTCCAACCTGGCTGTGCATGTCAATCTTGTTATTGTAAATAATCAACAGGACAGATGACAGAATGCACCCTAGGCAGAATGTGACTCCCACATTGAATGGTTTTGATTTAGCACCATTTATCTGAATACAAATACTTGGGTATTTGTATAGAGACACCAGGGCATCAAAAAGCTGATTATCAATCCCATACTCCTGCAGAACCTTCCACAGCACGTCCTAAAAAATGCAGTCATGTCTTTTCAAGGTCAACAAAACAAGAATATATCTCATGGCACTACTCCTACGATTTCTTGAAGACCTGCCACAGTGTGAATATTTGGTTGGCTGTGCTGTGTCCAGGGCAAAAACCACACTGTTCATCAGCTAGCTGGGTTTGACAATCTCCCTGAATCTCTTTGCCAGACACTTAGCATAGACTTTACCGGTGAGGCTTAACTGTTGAGCTGAACAATCTCCACTTTGTCTCAACATCCTCAGTTTGCTAAGGGCGTTCTCTGAATTTGTATGCAATAGTATCTGCTTACATGGTCCTGATTTCTTTATCCATCAATGATTCCCACTTTATCCTGTAGGTCACCCTGGACCAGCCAATTGTGTGGGCTTCTTTGTCTTTAGGTAGTCTCAAGTTGCAAATAGCTAGATGGTGATCAGTTGATAGCTCAGCTCCTCTCTTAACATGGACATCCAGCACAGAATTGAAGAGATCAGAGACAATAACAAAATCACTTATTGATCTCTGTCTCTGATTCCCCTTATACCATGTATAATTATGGATGTATAAAATGTAGTCATGTTATTTATGTATGGACTCGTACCTCCTAGTGGAGTTGTAGTGATGCTGTAGTAATATAGAGTGGTACTTCTTTTTATCAATCTTGAAAGGATGAAAAGCAAAGTTGACCATGGTAGGTTTTAAATTCAAAGTCCAGAGATCCAGAACAAATACCACAAAGCATTCTATCCAGCATACTAGCAACTCTCACAGCAACATAGAACACTATTAATCTTTGCTGATATGTATATAATTTTTTTTTTATGCTAGATGTCTTTGCTTTAAATAACAACTTTACAGCATGGATGAAGCACAGTTTATCATGTCTTCAGTATTAAATATATTGTCAATAGCAGGATTACAGTATCCTCTCTAGCCTGCATCAATTATTATGTTCAATTGCTGCTTTCCTACACAAATTGCATTTGCTGCAGTTTGTAGAGTTGATGCCATAACATAACATTTTCACAATCTTACCAATCAACACAATATGATGAGAGACAGACAGTTGTTGGGTCTTATCCCATTACTAGAATTGTGATGCCATCATCGTCATCCTTTATCGCCTGTTTTCCCTGCTAATAAGTGTTGATGGGTCATAACAAACCAAGTCAGTACATAATCAGAGTTACTGACCTCTCAGACAAGCTGCGGGCCACATCTTTCTCTCCCATATTAATCTATCTTGCTGTAAAGTTTCTTTTTTTTTTTTGTTCACCTCTCACAGATAATCATTCCTTTGTCCATGCTACCTTTATTTTCCAACTGTTAATTCACATTTTTGTTCACTCTAGAAGTAGAAGAGGAGTGATCAATTGGCAGAGCAGTTAAAACATCAGATAGAATGATTTGCAGTATTCGTTTCTGAGCTCTGAGTTCAATTTTGTTTTGCATATTTTTGAAGTGGATAAAAAATATCAGTTCAATATTGGGGTCAATTCCTCCTCTATATCTCTTTCTCACTTGCTCTCTATTACTCTCTCTGGAAGAAATTGATTGTCTTTAGACCTGGAAAGATGGGCTCCACCAGGTTTTAAATGGCCAAGACATGCTGTATGTCACTATGGCACCCTTACGACTAGCCATATATACATACATATTGCTGTAAGTGCTAGATGATGGAGACCATGACAGAGACTTGTCCAACCCAAGACAGAATGAAAATATATTGACATAAAATGATGTTTGGCTGGTTCCACATTTAGTTATTCTTAACAGTTTCTGTTTCAATAAAGTAGCAAAAATGTCACAGTATTTGTGGTCTTATAGTCAGTGAAGTATTTGGCTGTTGGTTAGCACCATATTGAGTTGGCCAGCTAAGATTGAAAGATTATAGTACTTACCTACAAAACTCTACTACTCCATTTTCAAATAATTTGCTTGCGACTAATTTAGAACGACAGTTTTGTACTTCTTTCATTTTAGTTGAAAACTGTGGACATGCTGAAAGAAAGATAAGAATAATTTTGTAAAACCTGGTAAATGTTATAAAGGAAAAATGCAGTGATTATTTAAATGTGCAGTTGGCTCCTGCTTGAATAATTCTAAATTTCATTTGTGCAGTAAGCTTACATTTTTGTGTCAAATACTACATGTGCTTACATAATAAATTATAGTTAAAAGACTTAAGACACTCATAAAATGTTAAAATTAGCCATTACAAATGCTTTTCATACTCAGAGAATATCAAAGACTGGGTCATGGTATCTGCCTCAAAGATTTGTGTCCTTGTCTTATCTATTTTTCCAAATGTATTGTATCTAGGATTGCATCTTTAAAGTGTATTTTTTTCTGTAAGATGGTAGGGTGTGGTCTGGGGAAATTTGGTTGCTATTTCTAGCAAATCAGATGACTGCATAAGGACTCCCTCATTGGTTCATTGAGGCTACAGTGTTACCAAGAGAAGTTTGAGATAGTTTGTGCTAAAATATAGACTATGATTGTTCAAACACTGAGTCCATGCACAATGAAGTCCTACAATTCCTTAAAATAAATTCTGGAACATGAAACATCTAAATACATGTAGAGCTAAGATGACTTAACAGATAAAAACCAGAATATCTACTTTGGTTTTGATGTGAATAAATATTAAAGCTAAACAGCTTAGGTTAAAAAAGAGGATTACAAATTTGATTCTAGTAAGAAAGTTAGCAGCTCTGATATAATTTGAAAATCTATTTTTAAAAATATTTTACAAGGTGATTTAATTAAAAATATTTATATGTAGTCAATTTATAGATTTATTCTTTGTGTTGTGTCTTCAAAGATTTTTGTTAGGCATGGTCAGCCGACCAGACACTGCCCACAACAGGACAACCCATCTAACCCATGCTAGCATGGAAGAACGGACGTAAAACGGTGATGATGATGATGAAACATTCCTAAGTTTGCTTAACTATTATATCAAATCCCACTGAGGCCAACTTTGTCTTTCATCGCTTTGGGATTTATGAATAAAGTATTTGGCAAGTACTAGGGTCAGTGGTTGATTTGTATATGTGCATGTGTGTGTGTGTGTGTGTAGGGGGGGGTTATCATAAACAATACACAAAAGCCTCAAGTAAGTTTAAACTGCCTCTGAATAGGGTTGATTCTTCTTCTTTATTTCTGTTTTTCTCACTCTATTTGTCTCTCTGGAAGAAATTGGGTGTGATCGAACAAACCTGGAGTGGAATGGATCTACCAAGTTTAAAATGTACTCCAAAATATGTGATGACAGTGCCTCTATAAGTCCATCAAGAGTTGAGGGCACATGGAGGATTCTATTGATATGTGCATGAGCGTGAAATAATTGTAGGATATTGAAGAAGTTTGCTATTGAATGAACTTTGTGGATGCCCTCTGTTTTATCCATGGGAAATTTCTATGGTCAGATACTTTTCGTGACACCAACTCATACGTTTTAGTATGACTAAATGGTATTTTAGAGGTGATGACACACACACACATATACATGATGGAAGCTACGGAGTAGGAAGACACATGAAGACCTGGGATGAAGTGATAAAAGCTGACTTTGCACACTTGCACCTTTCAAAGACAATGACACAGGATCGAGATCTTTGGCATTATAGAATAATACAGAAGATCTGCCTTCCCTTGCGCACAGACTCAAACATACACCCAGTAGGCACCTCTTAATCCACTATAGGCCCCTTCCATACAACCATACCCTACATGACCCTCACTCTGTAAAGTTATGTGTAGGTGTCATGACAAAAACATCCAACCCACACTGTAAAGTGGTAGTGTAGGTGTCATGACAAAAACATCCAACCCACACTGTAAAGTGGTAGTGTAGGTGTCATGACAAAAACATCCAACCCACACTGTAAAGTGGTCATGTAAGTGTCACCACAAAAAGCACCCAGCCCACACTGTAAATGTGGTTGGCGTTAGGAAGCATATTCAGCCATAGAAATCTAGCCAGAAACAGCAAGACATGGTCACCCAACCCAACTTGCCTCTAATGGGACAAACCTTTGTGACCCATGCTCATGTGGAAAATGGACGTCAAATGATGATGATGATGATGATGATACAGGACATTGACCGCCTGGAAACTGTTCAGAGATGTGCAACCAAGCGAATACCCTCCATCAGGCATCTACCATACTCTGAGCGCCTTGCTTCCCTGGGCATGGATTCATTGAAGCTCCGACGCCTGGCAACTGACTTGGTAAACACCCACAAAATTGTTAACCATCTTGCCAACAACAACCCTGAGTACCTTTTCGATTTCCATGTGTCTAACACACGTGGACATACCCACAAAGTCAGAAAACAGCACAGTTCCCATGACTTTCGGAAACATTTTTTCACGCTCAGAGTTGCTGAAGCATGGAACAAACTACCTGCATCAGTTGTTAGCTGTCGAGACACTGCATCCTTTAAGGCCTCCATGCTTCCCGAGATCCGCCAAAACTACAGCTAATGTTCCCCCTCCATACACATACACACATGTATACCATGACTCATACACTATTCACTTCCCTGACATTTGTATATTATTCTATGTACTATACATACACCTTTGACGAGTTGTAGTGCACCTGAGCACTTTACACAATAATTTCATTATTATTATACAAACAACAGGCTTCCTGAGTACCCATCTATCAAATTCACTCACAAAGCATTGGTTAGCCCAAGGTTATAGTAGAAGATACTTGCCCAAGGTGCCACTGAATTGTGGGACTGAACCCAGAACAACATGCTGTAGAAGCAAGCTTCTAAGCTACACATCCATAACTGTCTAAAAAATGCCTTGTGTAGTGTAGAGCTTATCGCAGGTATTCAGAGTTAAACCTCTTGTTTGACATGTCAATTTCTCTCCCACTGTGGAATGCACTCCCCACCCCCAGCAAGCCACATGTAGCTTGACACTTACTCTTGCCATTGCCTTCTCAGCTGGGTTAAGGACGCAATGAGCATCCAACTGTTGTAATGAATACTGAGAACATGATAAAACACACCAAGTCTGCCCTGTAATGTAGTAGGGCTAGTATCACGACAAACAAAAAAGCTCCCAGTCCACCCTTTAGGATAGTTGTACTAGTGTCAGGTCAAAAAGCAACTAGTCAACCATGTAAGGTAGTAGTGCTGGTGCCATAAAAATGTTCCCAGTTCATGATGTAAAGTTGTTGACAATAGAAAGGACATCCAGCCATAGAAAATGAAGCCAAAAATGGAATGTATGAGTAAGATGTAGTCACCTGACTTGCCTAGCCACATAACATGACAGCCTGTCTAACCTGTGCAAGCATGGAAAATAGATGTTAAAACGGTTATGTTGATGATGAATTTAGATGACAAAATATTTAGTTGCATTTAGCAAAATATATGACTCTTACACTTATTACTGTATAAGTTTATGTTTATATAGCATAACTGACTGAAATGTTCTTATAGAAAATTCCAACAGAAAGTTTTAATTTAAATATAAACATTTTAAAACTGGCAGTTTTTTTTTATCAAAGAAGAAGAAATGGTTTCAGTGGGGTTGTTGTCAGAAAAGGTTAAACAGTTATAAGTATCACTTGCTTGTGTAATCATACTGGTCAATCTTAGGTTGTTGTTTTTTTAACATATACATTCAGTAGATAGAGGCATCAAATTGGCAGAATCATTAGTACACTTTCCAGCTCTCTATCGAGGTTGACTTTGCCTTTTATCTATTCAAAGTTGATGCTGAAAATGTCCAAGAAACATCATATGTCACCCTATGGCTCCACCTGGAATTACAGGTCCATATATACATACTATTTGTTAACAAAATATCCGCTGGTGCCTCTTTATTATTGGAAATAAAAAAAAGAGCTTTATGGATGGCTTATTAATGCGAAACATTCTCTAATGATTTAGAAGAAATTGTCTAAAAACAGGCCTGTTAATTCAAATCTTAATATCATCTTTACTACTGGAGAGATTGTAGTGAAGATTTGCAGTATAAGAGCAAAGACTTTTGGATTGGCAGTATCAGTAGAGGGTCGGACGCCATGCTTTGCAGCACAGTTACGTCCCTTTACGGACTGAGTTCAAGACCCGCCGAGGTTAACTTTGCCTTTCATCCTTAACGGGTCGATAAAATAAAGTACCAGTAATACACTGGAATAATTGCTGGCCTTGTGCCAAAAGTAGAAACATTTATTTATACAGTGATGCAGTCATTGTGCTGTTTTGTACTTTTCAAGAATATCTTGCTAACGTGGTTTCATGTGGGTTGTTAATTCAAATGTTTATAGTATCTTTACAACTGGAGATCATTGTGAAAATTTGCAGTATTAAATTAAAGACTTTAATTTTTAATATGATGCAGTTATAGTGCTGTTTTGTACTTTCCAAGAATATTTTGCTAAAGCAATAAAGAAAATTAAGAGTAAATGACCGTGAAAATCACAACCCACAATATTAATGCGAAGATGGGTGTATGAAAGTAGAAATAAAAAATAAAGATATTCACCATTTTCATAAAGTTGAAGAACCTTTTCCAAAGCTTTAGCATATTGTTTATAGAGAGGTTTGGCCTGGTCCAAAGGGCATGATATGAGATTTAAATAAAACTTGTTATTACTGAAATAAAATGAAAATCAAAACAAAATATAAAGCCATCTGGCTGTAAAATATACTGCCTCAAAAAATCTCATCCAGCCCATGCTAATATGGAAAAAGTGAATGTAAAAAAGATTATGTGTTTATTAATTTATGTGTTTACTTTACATAGTTTTGGCAAGGTTTTACTGGCTGGATGCCTTTCGTGAAGTATGCACCTCCCAAAATAACCTAATAGTCAGTGACCTTATAGTTAGGGCTAGACGAACTAGACAAGAGAAGACAATCTGGAGAAGATGAATGTGGAAGTTGAAGGACCCCACAACCATTAACAAATTTAGAGGTATGTTGCTTGATGCTTTTGACAGTAAGGGAGAGCAAATAGAGACATACGATATAGAAGAGCAGTGGGAGTTGCAGAAAGATAACCTACTGACGGTGACAAGTGAAATCTGTTGTTGGAGCAGGTCTCTAGGGAAGAGAGTGACTTGGTGGTGGAACAGTAAGGGTCGAGGGGACAATTAAGGCCAAAAGAGAGGCATGGAAAGAATGGGTGAAGTAGAATGGGTGAGAGAAGGTAGGTAACAAGTGTACATTGCAAGAAGGGAAGCAGAAAATAAAAAATTTAAGCATATTCTGCACTGCGAGGACCAAAGGCACGAGATGTTCGTAATTGCGAGGCAATGTATCAGGGAAAATTGTGATGTTGTTGGGGAGAAGTGTGTCCATGATGATAATGGTGTACTTACCCTCACTGATGTTGAAAAGAAAGTAGCATGGAAATGCCACTATAAAAGACTATTAAATGAGAAGAATGAATGGGATGAAGATAGTTTATTCCAAGTTGATCCAACAGAAGGATGGCTATGCAAGTTAGCAATAGTATAGTAAGACAATCAAGGATATGAAATCAGGAAAAGCAGCTGGACCTTTGGGGATAGTTGCCGAGATGCTGAAAGCTTCTGAGATGGTGGGTCATGCCATGGTCACCTGTATTATAAACCAACTAATCCAAAATGGTGTCATACCCAATGATTGGCATAGCAACATCATTGTCAACTGCTACAAGGGCAAAGGAGATGCTCTAGATAGAGAAAACTATAGAGGCATTAAGTTGGTTGACCAGGTCATGAAAATCATACAAAGAGTTATCGCACAGCAGATTAGGGACTGAGTTGACCTAGATGAAATGCTGTTTGGATTTGTATGAGGTAAAAATAACATGGATGCTCTCTTCCGTGTGAGGCAACTGCAGAAGTATTTAGCTAAAAGTAAACCCCTCTACCTAGCTTTTGTTGACCTGAAGAAAGCTTTTGACAGAGTCCCCCATTCCATTATCTGGTGGGTTGTAGAAAACTAGGAGTAGATGACTGGCTTGTGAAGGCTGCACAAGCCTTGTATAGAGGAACAGTCAGCAAGGTTAGAATTAATAATGACTAGTGTGAAGAATTTAGCATGTACGTAGGTGTCCATCAGGGCTCCATCCTTAGCCCTCTCAGTGTATTATTGACCTACAGGCTATAACAGAAGATTTTACTGTATGCAGATGATCTGACCCTCATACCTAAATCTATAGCAGAATTAGAGATGAAATTCCAAACCTGGAAGCATGGCCTAGAATCAAAAGGTCTTAAAGTTAACTTGTCAAAGACTAAAGCCCTCATATGTAGAAAGGAAAACAGGACCCAGATTCCCTCAGGGAGATGGCCTTGCTCAGTGTGCAGGAATGGAGTAGGTAGAAATGTGTCCCAAATGCAAACTATGGATACATAAAACATATAGTTGGATCACAGATAGGCTATCAAAGAACATAGGTTTTATATGTGGCTGATGCACAAGTGTAGTAAATAGCAAGTGCCTGCAGGAAACTAGCTTCTTCAAATGCCCAGACAGCTCTGTAGAAATAGTCAACAGTTTCCATTACCTGGGTGACCAAATTAGCAGTGGAGGCGGATGTTCTGAAAGTACTAGCTAAAGTGAGAATAGGATGGAGAAAGTCCATGGACTATGACTGCTGCTAACTACAAAAGGTTTTTCCCTCAAAATGAAGGGCAGATTGTATGATGCATGTATACGAACAGCAATGTTGCATGGTAGTGAGACCTGGGCGCTGTGTGCAGAGGATCTGCGAAGATTAGAAAGAAATGAAGCTTGCATGCTCCGATGGATGTGTAACAGTAATATACATGAACAGCAAAGCATAAATGAACTGAGAGAGAAATTGGGCATAAGAGGGATCAGATGCAGTATACTAGAGAAGAGATTGCAGTGGTATTGCCATGTGATGCGCATGAAGGATGACAGATGTATAAAAAGGTACAGGGTGATCAAAGTTG
Organism: Eledone cirrhosa; assembly: GCA_964016885.1. Taxonomy (NCBI): domain Eukaryota; kingdom Metazoa; phylum Mollusca; class Cephalopoda; order Octopoda; family Eledonidae; genus Eledone; species Eledone cirrhosa. The sequence goes on from OZ024741.1 coordinate 89,292,367, forward strand.
ATGGAAGCTATGGAGTAGCACCTCTTAAAGACCATGACACAAGATCGAGATCTTATTATGTAGTAATACAGAAGATCTGTCTTCCCATGTACATAGATTGAAGCATACATTTAGTATGTCCCTCTTAACCACTATCCCCCCACCCTTCCATACACCTCCTATGCCCTAGCACCCCACCCACATCTAATCACATCACTTTTTCCCATGCCTTTACACCCCTGCCTCAGTCCCTTGTTCACATTGTAAAGTGGTCATGTAGGTGTTGATAAAAAGCACCCAGAAAACACTGTAAATGTGGTTAGCGTTAGGAACGGTATCCAGCTGTAGAAACCAAGCCAGAAACAGTTCTGTATGAGCAAGACATGGTCACCTGATCCAACTTGCCTCAAATGGGACAACCTGTCTAACCCACGCCAGCATGGAAAATGGATGTTAAACAATGATGAATGATATATATATATATATATCATTCATCATTGTTTAACATCTATTTTCCATGCATCATTGTTTAACATCTGTGTGAAGGTGCATAGCTTAGTGGTTAGAGTGTCAGGCTTACAATTCTGAGATTGTGAGTTTGATTCTCGAACCAGGCTTTCTGTTGTTCTTGAGCAAAACACTTTATTTCATGTTACTCCTGTTCACTCAGCTGTAGAAATGAGCCTCACCAACTCGCAATTGGCCAAGCATAGTGAGTACGGCTACACCCCTGACATGACCAAAACCAAAACAGAAAACGGTGGAGGTCAATCAAGGAGGGGTTCCTCCAGTACGAGTGAAAAAGGCCCTGGATTGAATTGAATTGGATTGAAATATATATATATATATACATATAATATACAAGGTCAAGAAGACACTTCAGTTGCATCAAGGGCACAACAACCTTTCTAGTGTTGGTGTCATGATAAAATGCACCTGGTACTCAATGTAAAATAGTTGGTGATAGGAAGGGTAACTAGTTGTAGAAAACTTGCTAAACAAAAGATCAAATAGGCTCTTCAGTTATGTCAAAGACAAGACAACCTCTCTAGTGCAGTGACATATAAAATGCACTCAGTACACTCTCATCATCATCATCATCATCATCACCGTTTTACGTCCGTTCTTCCACGCTAGCATGGGTTAGACGGGTTGTCCTGTTGTGGGCAGTGTCTGGTCGGCTGACCATGCCTTGCTCATACAGGAACTGATCTGGCTTGATTTCTACAGCTGGATGCCCTTCCTAACACCAACCTCATTTACAGTGAGTGCTGGGTGCTTTTTCGTGGCGCCTACACGTCCACTTTACAGTGTGGGCTGGGTGCTTTTTTGCCGTGGCACCTCCACGACCACCTTGCGGTGGGGGGAGGGGGGGCATATTGTTTATATGCTTCAGCATGTACCCATGGGAGGTCGGGTACCCTGTATTACTGCGTGACGCCAGAAGTCACGGTCGTGTGTCATTGACTTTGAGAGGTGTAGTTGGGTAAGGTCGGCTTTTATCACCTCATCCCAAGTCATCTTGGGTCTCCCCACTCCGCGGTTTCCATCAACTTCTAGTGCTCTGCACCTTTTTATGCAGCTGTCATCCTTCATACGCATCACATGTCCATACCAGCGTAACCGCCTCTCCTGCACGCAGCATTTGATTCCTCTTATGCTCAGTCTCTCTCTCAATTCCTTTATGCTTTGTCGTTCACGTATATTACTGTTACACATCCATCGGAGCATGCAGGCTTCGTTTCTCTCTAATCTACGTAAGTCTTCCACCTTCAGCGCCCAGGTCTCACTACCATGCAACATCGCTGTTCGGATACACGCATCATACAGTCTGCCTTTCATTCTGAGGGAGAAGCCTTTTGCAGCTAGCAGTGGTAGTAGTTCCCTAAACTTCTTCCATCCCGTTCTTACCCTAGTTATTGTACTTTCTGAGCACCCACCTCCGTTGCTAATTCGGTCACCTAGGTAGCAGAAGCTGTCTACTGTTTCTACAGGGCCCTCCCAGAGATTGGTGGTACTTGTTTCCTGTGGCTGTTTGCTTGCTGTTTCAGCACAGCTGCTGCATGTGAATCCTACATTCTTAATTAAGCTTCCTGAGATCCCGCTACATCTCTTGTGTACCCATTGTTTGCATTTGGGGCAGAGAATGGAGTTCCTACCTACACCTTTCCTACATACTGAGCAAGGCCATTTCCCTGAGGGGATCTGGGTTCTGTTTTCTCGTCTACTTATAAGGACCTTAGTCTTTGTCATGGTGACTTTGAGGCCCTTTCTCTCTAGTCCCTGCTTCCAGGTTTGGAATTTATTCTCTAGTTCTACCATAGATTCAGCTATGAGTGCGAGGTCATCAGCATACAGGAGTTCCCATGGGCATCCGGTCTTAAACTCCTCCGTTATTGCCTGCAGGACTATGATGAACAGGAGAGGGCTAAGAACAGAGCCCTGGTGGACCCCAACCTGTACGCTAAATTCCTCGCTATACTCATTGCCAATCCTAACTTTGCTGACTGCTCCCCTATACATGGCTTGTACCGCTTTCACAAGCCATTCATCTACTCCTAGTTTTCTAAGAGCCCACCAGATTACTGCACGTGGAACTCTGTCAAAGGCTTTCTCAAGGTCGACAAATGCCAAGTAGAGTGGCTTACTTTTAGCTAGGTACTTTTCCTGTAATTGCCTCACAAGGAAGAGGGCATCAGTGGTGCCTTTCCCTGGCTGGTACAAACCCAAATTGCATCTCGTCTATATTCACCCGGTCCCTAATCAGCTGTGCTATAACTCTTTCTGTTACTTTCATGACCTGGTCCATCAACTTTATACCTCTATAGTTTCCTCTATCTAGTGCATCGCCTTTACCTTTGTAGCAGTTGACAATGATGCTACTGCACCAATCTTTTGGTATGGCCCCCTCTAGTATTACCTGGTTAACGATACGTGTGGTTATAGTGTGACCTACAGACCCAGATGCCTTCAGCATCTCGGCAGCTATACCCGATGGACCGGTTGCCTTCCCTATCTTCATATCTCTGATTGCCTTACTTACTACGCTGCCGCTGACTTGTACTGCTGGTCCCTCTATAGGGTCTACGTGGGGTAGGGTCTCTTCTTCCCATGCATTCTCCTCATTTAGTAATCTATCATAATGACTCTTCCATGCATCTTTCTTCTCAGCACTTGTGAGGGCAAGCTCACCTTTATCATTCCAGATACACTTCTCTCCAATGACATCACAACTATCTCTGACACACTGCCTCGCAATCTTGAATACCTCCTGTTTCTGGTCCTCACGTTGTAAAACATGCTTGAATTTTCTATCCTCTGCTTCCCTCCTAGCTAAGTATACTTTTCGCCTAGCTTCCCTCTTGGTCTCTATGTAATGTACCCTGCTCCCCCCGTTCTTCCATTCTTTCCATGCCTGTCTCTTGGCCTTGACTGCTTCATCTACCTTATTGTTCCACCACCAAGTCACTCTCCTCCTGCTTGAGGTCTTACTCCAGCCACAAACCTCATCCGTCGCCTCTAGTAAGTTATTTTTTAGGAACTCCCAGTTCTCTTCTACGTTAAATGTCTCTATCTGTTCTTCTTTACTGTCGTAGGCGTTGAGTAAAATATCTTTAAATCTGTTACTGGTTGAGGGGACTTTCAGCTTCCTGATCTTTCTTCTCCAGGTTGGCCTCTGTTTCAGGGCTCGTCTAGTTCTGACCGTGAGGTCGCTGACAACTAAGCTATGTTGGGATGTACATTCCTCACTAGGGAAGGCTTTTGTGTTTACGACCGTCCATCTGTCACGTCCTCTGATGAGGATAAAATCTAACTGACTAGAGTGCTCCCCTGATCTATAGGTGATCAGGTGGTTGTCGGGTTTTTTAAAGTTTGTGTTACATATCGACATGTCATTGGCGTCGCAGAATTCTAGAAGTCTGAATCCTTCCTCATTCCTTGTGCCAACTCCATGGCCTCCATGTACTCTATTGAAGCCGTCGCAGTGTTTACCTACGTGTCCGTTAAAATCTCCTGCAATGATTAGGAAGTCCTTGTCGTCTGTTAGAGCAGTAGTGTGTATTAGGGACTCGTAAAACCTATCCTTAAGTTCGTCTGGCAGCCCCGATTGGGGTGCGTAAGCTGATATTATTGTGGTAATTGTCTTATTCAGGACTAGTCTGAGTTTAATGATTCTTGCATTTACCCTGTACACTGAGATTACTTTATCTACCCACTTGTCAGCTAATAGTATACTTACACCACCCATCCCATCGTCATTTCCCACCCAGAAAAATTTGTAGCACTGGCTTTTTCCTACAAGGACTCTAGCAGACCCTCCTCTCCATCTAGTCTCTTGCACACAGCATACATCAACTTCCTTTCGCTCTAGCATTTCTACGATTTCTCCTGCTCTTCCTTTCATTGAGCCTACATTGATGGTACCAACTCGGAGTTTTGGGCATTTGTCGACACTCGTAGGGGAGGGTCTCTGGGTTGGCGCTTCACGTGGGTGCTTGGTAGCTCGCAGATTCATATTTCATCTATTGATTCAGAGTTGCTCGTGTATTCCCAGCTCATCCATCCATAACGGTGGGAAAATTGAGGGCTAGAAGAACAGTGGTGGTGGGGTAATGGCAGGGTGTGTTGGGATGCGCCAGAGGAGGAGAGAGTTAGTTAGGCAGGTAGTAGCAGCAGCAGTGGAAATGGCATGCTAGGTTTGATTGGTCGAATAGACTATGGTGGTGTGTGGGGGTGGGGGGGAGGGAAATTGTGAGGTAGGAACTGAGGGTCGCATGGTAAATATCCAAGTTAATACTACATCAGTAAAATTAACAATAATAACGTCATGAAAAACTACTAAGAGAAACCCTCGAAAATTTATCGCTAATACAGCAGGGAAAATTTAACGCTAATACAGCAGGGAACATCATAATATTAACGACAATATGTAGGCTAAAATACCTTCGTAGATTAGATGGATGGCTGGAAAAATTGGAATCAGCTCTAGTGATACATTTTAGCAGAGAAGAATGGGAAAGTGTCTTATCTCTTCAATATTTTCAGATTGAATGAATTAGGTTAAAGACAGGGTAGTAAGCCTTAAAGAAGTGCATAGAGAGAGGGGGGGGGGGGTAGGAACTGAGGGTCGCATGGTAAATAACTGAGAGAGATACAATAGGATTAGAATACCGCATGGTAAATATCCAAGTTAATAAGTTAATACTACATCAGTAAAATTAACAATAATAACGTCATGAAAAACTACTAAGAGAAACCCTCGAAAATTTATCGCTAATACAGCAGGGAAAATTTAACGCTAATACAGCAGGGAACATCATAATATTAACGACAATATGTAGGCTAAAATACCTTCGTAGATTAGATGGATGGCTGGAAAAATTGGAATCAGCTCTAGTGATACATTTTAGCAGAGAAGAATGGGAAAGTGTCTTATCTCTTCAATATTTTCAGATTGAATGAATTAGGTTAAAGACAGGGTAGTAAGCCTTAAAGAAGTGCATAGAGAGGGGGGGGGGGTAGGAACTGAGGGTCGCATGGTAAATAACTGAGAGAGATACAATAGGATTAGAATACCGCATGGTAAATATCCAAGTTAATAAGTTAATACTACATCAGTAAAATTAACAATAATAACGTCATGAAAAACTACTAAGAGAAACCCTCGAAAATTTATCGCTAATACAGCAGGGAAAATTTAACGCTAATACAGCAGGGAACATCATAATATTAACGACAATATGTAGGCTAAAATACCTTCGTAGATTAGATGGATGGCTGGAAAAATTGGAGTCAGCTCTAGTGATACATTTTAGCAGAGAAGAATGGGAAAGTGTCTTATCTCTTCAATATTTTCAGATTGAATGAATTAGGTTAAAGACAGGGTAGTAAGCCTTAAAGAAGTGCATAGAGAGAGGGGGGGGGGGTAGGAACTGAGGGTCGCATGGTAAATAACTGAGAGAGATACAATAGGATTAGAATACCGCATGGTAAATATCCAAGTTAATAAGTTAATACTACATCAGTAAAATTAACAATAATAACGTCATGAAAAACTACTAAGAGAAACCCTCGAAAATTTATCGCTAATACAGCAGGGAAAATTTAACGCTAATACAGCAGGGAACATCATAATATTAACGACAATATGTAGGCTAAAATACCTTCGTAGATTAGATGGATGGCTGGAAAAATTGGAATCAGCTCTAGTGATACATTTTAGCAGAGAAGAATGGGAAAGTGTCTTATCTCTTCAATATTTTCAGATTGAATGAATTAGGTTAAAGACAGGGTAGTAAGCCTTAAAGAAGTGCATAGAGAGAGGGGGGGGGGGTAGGAACTGAGGGTCGCATGGTAAATAACTGAGAGAGATACAATAGGATTAGAATACCGCATGGTAAATATCCAAGTTAATAAGTTAATACTACATCAGTAAAATTAACAATAATAACGTCATGAAAAACTACTAAGAGAAACCCTCGAAAATTTATCGCTAATACAGCAGGGAAAATTTAACGCTAATACAGCAGGGAACATCATAATATTAACGACAATATGTAGGCTAAAATACCTTCGTAGATTAGATGGATGGCTGGAAAAATTGGAATCAGCTCTAGTGATACATTTTAGCAGAGAAGAATGTAGATTACAAAGAACTCTGTAGATTACAAAAATGTATGTAAGCATGATGCATCCCCCCAGCCTGCCTGAGAGGTCTGTGGCTTCAGCTGAGTACTGGTTTGATCTATGACAACCTGTCCAACCCTTGCTAGTAGGGAAAATGTGTTAAATGATGATGATACTCATAAACAACTTAGTATTGTTATTCTTGTATTTGATTTCTTTGTAGCTGAAGTTCTATAGTTTAAAAGGAATCAAAGATTTTACAAGAAGAATTTTGTGAAAAGTGATAGAGATTCAAAATACTTACAATAATAGCTCCATTTCAGAAGTATCAAATTTTGCTGGCATTTTGGCTATTTCTTTCAATTTTTTCAAAATATCTTTGGCCTTTTCCACATCACATTTACCAAGAACAAGAGTGGTGCAGCAAGCTACAAGAAAGACATCAACACCATCAAAGCCACAACAATCAATATATAACTCCCATAAACATCTGAACCATTTCCTTAACAACAGTTAAGGCTCAATACCAGTGCCAGGAAAACATTTTCTCGCATAATATCTCACATAATATCGAATCTAGGAGATTTTGAAAGTATTTATTTTGAGAACAATACCTTAACATCAGTATGACTGGCCAGTTACAGCCAGTTTCAACAGAAAGAGGTAGAGAATTCTGGCTGGTTTTGGCCGGTTTGAACATTAAAGGGTTAAAATCATTTTGGAAATAATCAAGAATATGAATTTTTTAATAATATAATTAACCTTTTCATTTTTTATAAATGTTCTGACAAAATTATAATGTAAGGTTTTTAGATAAATATAAAAACAAACAGCTTTATAATATAAAACTATGGGTAGTTTCAGCCAGTTTTGTGTCAAAAGGGTAACATTTTCTGTGTGAAACTACTGTAAGTGTGGCTTGTATAAGCAGGTCCAAGAGCAATTTCATACATTTTTTGGAACAGGCAAATCTCCCTTCAAAGCCTTCTTCTTCGCCTATTTATTCTCGAGAGGATTGTGGCGGAAGAGTCCTCAAACACTCCTAGCGGGTCCTGTCAGAAGCAACTGTCTCCAATTGATCTGGCTAGATACCCAAGCATGACCATATTATTGATCCATCTTGCTTGGGGTCTATCACTAGGTCTCCTGCCAGTTGGTTTTGCCTGTAAAATCTGTCCAGTGATACTTTCCTGAGATATTCTAAGCACATGCCCATAGTATCAGAGCTGGGATCTCTCAATTTGGAGAAGTAGCAGCTCTACCTGGAATGAGCCTCTGATTTCTGAGCTACGCATTCTATTGAGTAACGTTACTCCAAAGACCCTTCAGAGGAACCCCCTTTTGGCCACATGCTTTTGTGATCGTATTCTTTTGGTCATTACCCAAGATTCATTACCATAGGTAAGGGTTGGCACAAATGCCGTATTGAAAATAGCGAGTTTTGCTTTTACACCTACCTCCCTTCTGATTACCGAATGGTGAAGTTGGCGCATTACTGCACCAGCTCCTGCAATTCTTACACTTAATTCAGCCTTCTGCCCTCATGAACACGGCCTCGAGATACTTTTACTTCTTTACTTGCTTCAGTGGAATTCCATTCACATGTAGAGTGCACTGGGCAGGCTTCCTTGAGCCAACGAGTATCTCAGTTTTCACAGCACTGATTTTCATTTCAGCCATGCAGCACTCGGTATCAACCATATCGAGTACAAGTCGGAGATCACCTTCTGTTGAGTTAAGTAACACCATGTCGTCTGCAAATTCCAGCCAACTCATGATATCACTTCCAATCCAGTTGTGCATGTCAATCCTGTTCATGTAAATAACGAACAGGAGAGGTGACAGTACACACTCTTGGTGGAGTCTGACACTCACATTGAATGGTTTCAATTTAGCACCATTTATCCAAATACAAATACTCGAGCATTTGTATAGAGACATCAGAGCAGCAAGAAGCTGACCATCAATCCCATACTCTTGCAGAACCTTCCACAGCAGGTCCTGAGGAACATGGTCATATGCCTTTTCAAGGTTGACAGAACAAGAATATACCTCTTGGCAATACTCCCGTGATTTCTCAATGACTTGCTGTAGAGTGAATATTTGGTCAGCTGTACTGCGTCCGGGGAGAGAACCACACTGTTCATCAGCTAGCTTGGACTTGACAATCTCCCTACATCTCTTTGCCTGACACTTAGCATAGACTTTACCGGTGAGGCTTAACAAGGAGGTCTACTTTGTAATTGGAACAATCTCTCTTGTCTCCCTTTTTTAAAATTGGGATTATCACTCCTCCAGACTTGCTATCAAGAACACGTCTGGGGTTCTCTCTTCAGAGAGGTGCATCCTCGGGAGTTGGAGAGAATACTTTGTTGATCTCCTAAACCTGATCACAACAACTTCTGATATACACAAGGTGCATCTGACAGTGGTGACTAATCTCTCAGAGGTTGAGGTCACAAGAGCAGTTAAAGAGCTCAAATGCGACAAGGCTGCTGGGGAAGATGAAATCCTGCCCGAGATGTTGAAAGCTTTAAATAGAGAAGGTATTCTCTGGCTAATTTGTCTGTGCTGAGTGGCCTGGATCTCTGAAAAAGCACTCCTTCAAAGCCAATATACAAAACTGGGTGAAGAAGTTTGAGACTTATGGAACAGTGGGGAACCTAAATACAATGTCTGAGGATTGTCCTACCCACGCTGGACGACCCAGGAAGCAATGGTCCAAGAGTCTGTTGAACAGAGTCTAAAAGGATTACTGCGTAGAAGCCATTCTTTGGGTCTCTCCACAGAAGAGTTGTCAGAGGACCTTAAGAAGTATCCCTATAAAATACAAACTAAATAAAAGCTTACTGTGGTTGATATGACCAAGAGAAAGGCTGGGAAAATTCTGGAGAAGATGGAAAAGAACCCCAATTTTTTTAATCTGCTGTCAATCTCTGATGAAGCCCACTTTCACTTAGAGGGGAACATCAACTCTAAGAACAATGTGTTCTGGGGGTCAGAGAAATCCACTGCGAAGCCTCTTCATCTGGCTAAATGTATTGTCTGAGCTGTGATTTCTGAGAGAGGGTTGATTAGCCCATACTTCTTTGAAGAAAATGGTGTCACTGCTACATTCACAAAGGAATACTATATGGCGGAAGACTTCAAAAAGGATCTACAGATCACATACCCATCACTTCATCATCATCACTTTACGTCTGCTTTTCCCTGCTTGCAAGGGTGGAACGAGAACTGATTCTGGCTTGATTTCTACAGCTGGGTGCCCTTCTTAACACCAACCTCATTTACAGTGAGTGCTGGGTGCTTTTTTGCCGTGGCACCTCCACGACCACTTTTCAGTGGAATGATATGGACCCCAGTCCCTATCATCTCATTTCTACAGCTGAGTAAACTGGAGCAATGTGAAATAAAGTGTCTTGCTCAAGGAAACAACACATCACCCGGTCTGAGAATTGAACTCACAACCTTTCGATTGCAAGGCCAATGCTCTAACCACTAAGCGATGTGCCTTCATCTCTAATGAATAAGTTCTGGTTCCAGCAAGGCAGAGCAAACTCTTACACCTCCAATGAATCATGTGAATGGCTGAAAAATAACCTTGGAAATCGTATGATCAGTTCCATGAGTGATTTTGAGTGGACCCTACACACCCTCGATTTAAGCCGCCCCCAAACAAGATTTCCTTCTTTGGGGCTATCTGAAGGATAGGGTATATGTCAACAAAACCAGGACCATTACTGAACTAAAGAGGGAGATCAGAACCATTCCTAAGTCTGTTAGTAAAGACGTTATACTAAACTTTACTATGCACCTCTGTGTTTACGCCCCGTAAGTTTGCAGCTCTATAAAAAGACTTGAAAAAGTATTGGGCTCGATGTATTTGTCTTTTAGGCGATGACTTAGCATGGCTGCAATCCAATGACTAAAACCAGTAAAAGAATTAAAAAAATTATATAAATAGTATATGACTGGTATTACTCTTTATATCTATGCAAAAGAACAATGTAAAATATAAATTTCGTTTTTGTTGTAGAATTATATTTTTGTTTCTCTTCGAATTATAGGTGGCGAATTGACAGAGCCGTTTGGGGTGTCAGATTAAAAAAGCCTCAGTATTTCTTCTGACTTACTTCATATCTCACCGAGGTCACCTTTGCCTTTTATCCTGCCATGGTCGATAAATAAGATACCAGTCTAGTACAGGGGTCAATTCTTTCCCCCTTCTCCCTTTCTCTGGAAAAAATCGACTATGATCCGACCTGGGGAGGGATGTGCTCTATCAAGTTTAAAATGCCCAAGAACGCTGCCACTTGAGCTACATTAGTAGTTATGGACATCTCTTTGAATTAGATAAAATAAAATATAATATTAACTGTTATTTTGGCCTGGCTCATTGACTGTCAGACTAAATTGATGAACTGAAAGGAGTGCCAAAAAGAGGATACGACGACGAATTGAAGAATATGATGGAGAAAAACAACAGCACATATTTAACCAAGCCTATTACATCCAGGATACACATGTGCATGGTTGCCATAAATCAAATGCCAATTGTGTTTGAAAATATCCTGGTACACACGCACAGATATCTCTTTTCCACACACTAGGGTTACAAATAATACAGTCGTGGTGGAATAAGCGATCAGTAATTTTTCTAGGATGTCGCTTAGTTTACATATTGAGACCCCCAACATATCCTATTTATTTTATAACGTATGGGATTTCTAGAAATGTACTCTTTTTGTCATGTATAATGTTTTTTGATGTATAAGAAAAATTAATTGTCGCAGGAATGCTATCACTTAAAATATTTCGCCGGAGATAAATTAGCAAAATATAATTGTTTCTACTTTAGGCACAAGGCCAGCAATTACCCAGTGCATTACTGGTACTTTATTTTATCGACCCCGTAAGGATGAAAGGCAAAGTCAACCTCGGCGGGATTTGAACTCAGATCGTAAAGGGACGTAACTATGCTGGAAACATGGCGTCCGACCCTCTACCGATACTGAAGCGGGAGTGAGGTATAAAAATCTGAAAAATTAGAGTAGAGTAAATAGAGACCCGAGAATAGAGTAAATAGAGAGATGGGATATGTGTAACGGCCATGTCTTTTTCTAAGGGCATAGCGAGTTTAACTTGCCGCAAACTCTTTGTCCCACTAAACACTTCACGGTGCGATCGTTTGGCCAGGTCTCCCTCAAAACACCACACTGTTATCTTAAAAAAGGATGACACATTGAGCAATGTATTTACAGATACAGTTTAAATAAAAGATGAGATGGTCACAGCTTTGATGAGAGGTCTGTTGGGCAGTGCCGGATTTAGGACAAATGAGGCCCTGTGTTAGTTAAGTTATGGGCCCTGAAGGAGGTAGGCTAGCTAGGCCTACACAGGAAGCCCCCCCCCCCCCCATCCTGACCAACGGGGTTCTGAGCTTAAGCGCACCTAAGAACAATAATAAACCCAGCACTGCTATTATGTCAGAGTTGACCTGTGACCAAATATAACTAGTCCCAGCCTGTGATATTCGAAACATTTGAGGAAGGTGGGCCGCTGATAACAAAGTTCTTGTTACCGTTGACAGTTCGCCTTAAATGAGGTGTCAGGTGATGCCCGTGAGGATACTTGGTTGTCCCAGCACCTTAGCCTTGTTATCACCCGCGGTAATACTTGTTTCTACTTTAGGCACAAGGCCATCAATTACTCAGTGCATTACTGGTACTTAATTTTATCGACCCCGTAAGGATGAAAGGCAAAGTCAACCTCTGCGGGATTTGAACTCAGATCGTAACTGTGAGTGTGTTGGCTTGTCTTAAAAAGTATTAGAGGGAGGTTCCATCGTCCCTTGTTGTGTGACCGATTGCCACACTTAGTGTTGAATTAATATTTTCTTCGTTTTGATTCTATATATTTATGTAATTAAGTATTGCCGATATTTTTTGTACGTACATTTTCATCCTAAAACCATTATTTAAAGAAGAATTTATATATAGACGAATGGATTAAACGAAATTTCTTTGTTATAATAAAATTCTATATTGTAGAATCTATATTTTATGTGAAATATTTATGTAATTAAGTAATAGAGATATATGTATGTATGTGTTAAATTTTAACAGCTATGGCATTTGTGTTTGTAATTCCAAACTAATAAGAAATAAAAGATGGTCTGTTATGCTTCTTAATTCGGTCAAAAATGAAAATGCTGACAGGCAAGTACAGAGAATCCAATTTAAATACACGTTTATTTATATACATATATATATATATATACACTACCAAAATTAAATTAAAGATGTTATGCCTGAGAATATCAGAAACATGCACCATACCACCTGTAGAATAAGCTCAAAGATTCTAAGGAATAAATCTGACCATTTATTAACATTGAATTAAAAATCGATTGACATATATATATATATAAAATAAACACATCAAACAATTACAGGGGATAATTTGAAAAGAGTGTAAACACATAGTTACCCCCGTAACTATGTATCTATTTATTTTATATATATGTCAATCGATTTTTAATTGATTGTTTTATATATATATATATCATATTTTATAATTTTAATAGAAAGAAAAGACATTCTACTAGGGTAAAGGTAATAGAAGGATGATAGGTTACACGATAAAGTTGAGAAAGATACAAAATGACAGACGTAGACACAACAGAAACACGTGTTAATAGAAGGATTTAGCAGGTATTCAAAACCAATAATGTAGTCGAAGCGAATCCCAAAACGAAGTTTCTGGCTAGCAGAATTAGTAGAGCGCTGGACAAAATGCTTTCATATTCGGAGTTCAAATCCTGTCAAGGTTGATTTTCCCTATACTTCAAGGAGCTATTCACAGAATGTTTGACCCAGTGCCAATGTTAGAAATAATTATTTCTTGACAGAAACCCACACTATCTTAAAATAAGGCTCAAATATATAACTGGTACGGTAGATATTTTAATGATGGGTGGATTAAAAGTTGAGAAGGACGATACAAATAGGCATACTCACAACAAAAACCTGTAATGTCCACAAACACATATATTATTTCGATCCCAGTGCATTACAAATAAAGCACCAGTAATGCACTGGAGTCGATTTAATCGACTTTCCCCCTCCCCTTCAACAATTATTTCAAACATATACATAAAATAAAATAGATATGGATGATCAAAGGCATTCCATCTGCGACCATCTCATCTTTCTTCAGATATAGTATAACTAGGACCACCTTATCCAGTGTCTTTTTTCTTTGTTTTAATATAGTATCGTGTGATTTGCGGGATATTAGGGGTATTATTTTAAGCAGGTCGAAAGATCACACAGGCTAGCCCTTAAAATATTTTTGTATGTCTTTATATATATATAACTCAGTGGAACGTATTTTATGAAGTGAAGCATACAATTTATTCCATTATTTGAATGGTTTCTATTACTTTTTACCGACGCAAAACATCTCTAGTTTCATCGGATTTACCTTATGTTGTTATTATATAACCGAAATAAACCCTGGTCGAGTAGACCTATAATGAAACGTATTCCAGTTGTGACCGTGAGACTAAGATTAGGTCAACGTGTCCTTTTCTAAGAGGTAGGGTGCGATTAGAAGGAATCTGGCTGCTATTTCTAGCAGGTCGTAGTGCCTTCCATGTGCGTATATGTGTGTATGAAAAAGGAAGGCTGTATGTGAGAGTAAAGTGGCGTATTTATACGGTTTTGAGTGTATGAGAGAAAGTGAATTCTATGTACGAAGTCTGAAGAATGGTTCCTAACCAAAAGGTAAATAAATTATAAATATACATAACGTGTTCTGAACCAATATGCTAAAGAAACAGACCTACTAGGTTTTATACGTTAAGTTCTTTGAAATTATCCAGTTTTAAAGAACCAGGAATTGTCCGCCATAACTTTCTTGGAAGAAGAGAAAATCCTTAAGAAACAGTGGAAATTGTAAGAAAGGAGAAACAATACCTCCTCTATCTTTTGCTCTATACACTACAGATTAAAGAAAATGTATAGAATTATATAAAAACGTTTAACTTGCCTATAAGTAGGAAAATTCTTGTCAGGACAAACATGATGGAGGTATTCATCACTCAAGGTAGACAAGAAATTAAGATACAGCCTATAGAAGTGTGTGTATATATATGTAGGAATGTGGTTATGTTTATGATTGAACTGCCTATATTTCTATTTCCTATTTGACTTGCCCAGTTTTAAATTTGAGGGAAGTGCGTATATATATAGGATGTTGTATATATCTCCAAATATGTACAAGCTCTTAAGAGCGCACTTAAGTATTGCTTATCTAAAATACATTCTCTGTATGTGTGTAATATACATGTGGCATAGTCTAGGGTCAAGAGTCCGGCGTGACACGAAAATAAGTAATTAAAGTTTTAAAGTGGTCTTTATCCCGATGTTGTCTTTCTTAGTCGTTATCTGCCGAAAAAAATGTTAACCATTGTTTATTTTTATAAAAGAAACCAGTCCTCGAATCCGAATCATATAGAAAAGAAACCAAGAAATACAATTTTTAGTTTGTTTTCCGTGTTGCTAAACGAAGCTTGAAATTCTTTAGAGGAAAAAATGGCGCGCGTGCGCACAAATAATTTATTATTATTAACACCCAAACACGACAAAAGCAATAACGATAACAACAACAACTTCCCAGCCTTAACACTCCCTTCATCACAAGATATGCGGGACATCAAAGCACACACAAGAAATAACAACAACATTGGCATCACCACCGCAACTACAAAAACTGACGCGAAATCAAACATTGTAGACAAGAAAAGCAACAACAGTACCAACAACAATAACAAAGACAACACCACTAGCAGCAGCAACAATGACAAAACCACCAACACCAGCAACAAAGAAAACAACAACAGAAACAAGAACAACAGCAGTAGCAGCAACAACAACAGTACATCTTTTGTGAAGGCGGCCAAAACTGTAGAAAGAGTTGGTCAGCAAGGAGGAAATGAGGGAGTACAAACCACTGGTCAAGAGGAATGACCACAGGATCAGTCATGCTCCTCCACCCAATTTCATGTGCATGTCTCGTACCGTACAATTTAGATAAAGTTGCACCAAGTGGAGCAGGTGAGTGAGTCCCAGGTCCAAAAAGCTATGGGTGCTGTGTGGGCACATAATACACACAGGCCGCAAGAACAAATATGGGACAATTGATGCTTTCTTCACAGACCCACAAGAAGCAGGGCACATTTCATCACACCACTGTGAAGTGAAGAAATAACAATGGTGACCACCTACTGCAGGCAAAAGTCATATGAGTTTGCGTAACCCAAGTTCTGCCTGAAATAACCATTCCCTGGCTAATGGCAGCTGTCCTCGCTGACGTCGAGGAAAACCATTGTATCTTGGAGATCACCAAGATAAAACAAGAAGACTGGATATTATCGGGGATGGAGATCCTAATCCAAATGGACTAAAAATAGGTCATTCCCGATGGACTGGAGCGTTTGTTCTTTGTGGAAGGGATATGCTCTGATAGTTAGTTGGTCCATCTACTGTCAACAACCGCTACGTGGAGGACTGGGCATGCCATGGCTTATGATGCGCTGAGATTGCGACATCTCCAGATTTTCCTAGACAGTGAACAGGTGTGGTCGCCTTTCACTAGGCACATTTTTCCCTGGCTCATCTCCTTTACGGAGCTGTAATCCTGGGACAAGTGGAGACTGAGCGGAAGTGCTTGGAAACTGGAATATCTCCAAACACTCACTGCCCTTTGCCAATTGGGCATTGTGATTGGTGGAAACTCCTCCTTGGCTTTCTATAGAGGGTTAGTGGAGGGCAAGATCAATGATGTCCTTCAGGAAACTCTGGGTGTCGACAAAGGCCAACTAGCTATTATCTTCTAGAGGACTTTTGGTTCAGGGCCAATGGTTAAATTCCAGAAATCCCTTGCCTGACAGTGCTACCAGAGTGTTGCATATTCGAGATAAACTTTACAGGCATGGAAGTGCTGTCAGCTTGCCCAGCGGTAAGGGTGACCATGGCTTTTATAGGCTTTCTCCACAAGTAACACTTGGAGTTGTCTCACCTTTAGGGAATTTGTTATGTTTGTCTTTTTAAATGTTTATTTTCTTTATCTGTTATAAATTTTATTTTACCCCCCCCCCCCCTCCATTGAATCGGCCTGTACCGTCTTCAATGTTTCGTTAATGTGAGCCCTGTGTGGCTAATAAAGAAAGCATTGTTATTATTATTAACCATAATATCTAGCATTTTACGTTCTGAGTTCAAATCATATCAAGGTCAACTTTGCATTTTATTCTTTCAAAGTTGACAAAAAAGAACCAGTTCACTACTGAGGTTGATTCTTCTTCTATCTCTCTAGAAGAAATTGGCTATGTTTAGACCTGGTGAGAGATGGGTTTTGTCAGTTTTAAAATAGCCAAGCGTGTCACAGTGGTACTCCTACAACTCCATCAAAATTGTTAGAGGGTTGGACAAAGTGTTTTCTGATATTTCTTCCAACTCTTTACATTCTATGTTTAAATACTGCTGAGGTCAACTTTGCTTTTGATCCTTCTGCGGTCGATAAAGTAAAGTACCAGTCAAGTACTTGGAGTTGGTATAATCGACTTTTCCCTCCCCATAAATTGCTGGCCTTGTGCCTAAATTAGAAATAATTATTAATCATAATATGCCAAGTGTGTTTATATATTTATATATATCTCTGTAATTCATTAAAATTTAAACAAACACACATACACACAATGGCTTTCCTATCTCAGTCTTGTTGCTATAATTAGAATTTCCCCACACTTCACGAATGCTATAGGCTGGCAAAAATAGATTACAAAGAATTGGGTACTTAGTTTAAATGTGGAGTTTTTAAAACACTCTCCAACTTTAAAAAAAAATTATTATATTTGTAGTGAAATTATTACAACAGTACGAAATGCAGACCAACATTAGGGGTGTATTTAACTCAACTTAACTTGGCTTCAAGCTCAGTATTCACTTTGCTCAGGGACACTGAACAAGACTTGGGCTGTGGCAGTCTGTTATAGCCAAATCATAGCACACAAGTTAGTAAAACCGTACCTCAGCTTCCAAGCATTCACCCTGTAATATAAACATCTCATAATATCTTTATATAGAAATCATAACAGTACAAACTTTGCCTCTTATAATTCTTCTTCTGTTAACATGAATCATCTAAACATTTGAACACCATTTCAAATCTCAGGTTAATGAAATAAATAACTCCATTTGTACTCATATATGTTTTCATTTTTCTCTCTCACACCAACCTGCTAAAATGGTACCATATTCCCTTTCTTTTGAATTTTTTATCAGAAAACAGGATTTTCAACTAACTCGAATGAAAATGGTGGAAAAAGTTAGCATAAATTACAATAGGTGTTTTATATAGTTTTTAACTAATTTTCATTAAATTCATATATTACTGCATTTATTTGTGATATCACACATTTTTATTATATTTTTTTTCCAAGATTTTTTCGGTGGCATTAAAAATATGGTATTACAAATAAAACTTTTATGACAGATACTTAAATCTTTCCTGCTATCATTCTGTGACAAATTCTAACATTAAGCATTCATACATGATGCTATATTTGCACCATCTACACATTTAGAAACTAAAACTTCATCCCAATCATTTTGGGTAATTGTTATCTGGCAGTATTTGATAATCTAGAATATTATCATGAAGCTTTCTGACTTCACTTGCCTCAAACAAGTAAAAAAGGTTTCACTATGAAAACTGAGCTTTCTATAAAATTAATAGAGGATGCAAAAACAAAATTTGTTTTTGCTCTAACATAGTGGATACATAAATGCGTTTGAGTTTTTTTTTTATCGAATAACAATATTATTAATATTCGATTCATTTGCAAGCAAACAACCTCATAATGCCATGTGTTTTAGATGACTACTGTCATCCTTTTGTTCTAGTGGTAGCAGAGAGAAACAATCAACAATTGTTTCAGGGTTATTCTAGTGTATAGCAGAAAAGGGAGAGATACACAATCTTGACAAGGGGCAATAACCCTGAAACGATTGTTGATTGTTTCTCTCTGCTACTGCTAGAACAAAAGGATGACAAACACTTGGTGTTATGAGGCTGTTTGCTTGCAAACAAATCAAATATTAATATTATTGTTATTCGATATAAAACTCATGAATGCAATAAAGAATACATTCCTCATGAACTCACTGTTGAATATTGTTTCAGGCACTTTATTACAGCATGTAAAATGCATAAACAGCTTTGAAAAAATTACATTAAAAAGTTACACAAACATTGTTTCAGGAATTTCATGGCTGACACTGTTCTCCTCTCCCATAATGATGAATGCAGCGGTAGATGTTATATGGACAATAGTTGATAAGTGTGTTGCAAGTTCTGTGATTCTGTATGCCAACTTTATTTTAATTCATAAATTGACTGCTCTGCTCAGACATTCCATTTTTGGTATGATTTCTATGGCTGGATGCCCTTCCTAACACCATCCAGTGTATACCGGGTGTGTTTTACTGTGGCACTGC
Organism: Eledone cirrhosa; assembly: GCA_964016885.1. Lineage (NCBI taxonomy): Eukaryota > Metazoa > Mollusca > Cephalopoda > Octopoda > Eledonidae > Eledone > Eledone cirrhosa. Next base: position 89,311,536 of record OZ024741.1, read on the forward strand.
CACTACTATCTAACAGTATAGACTAGATGCTTTATTGTAACACCAGGCTTAGTGCTTTTTCTTGTGGCACCAAAAAGAAAAAAGAAAAGAAAAATTAGATAGTGAAAATAGTGCCATCGTTGTATTTTTGACTAAGTAAATTAGCCTAATAATTTGGAGTTATAAAAACCCACAGAAATGGACCATTTAGATATGTAGCTATTTTGGCATTTATAGGTTTCCAAAATTAATCTAAAAGTCTTTTCTGACAACGTTCTAATAGTATTGACAATTTTAGCTTTTAGTTTTCCTTAATGTTTGTCTTATCGATATTTCCTCACCAGATACTAATTATAAGCAAAACCAAAGTAAAGTCTGCACAAAGAATTGTTTACAATGTCAATAGAAAGGTTGTGCATTCCTCAATAGCACAACATGACTGCCTGTCAGTTAGATGCAAGACAACGGGGCTGACAGGAAGCTGCTGGGTCTCAACTTTATTTGAACCCACCTAATGCATGCCCTCAGTGCTGACAAGGTTAATTAAAACACCTTTACTTGCCTTGTCACAAAACCATTATGCCCATGGCCTTTGCTGGCTCTCTGAGATCAATAAAATTCATGCAGTTAATATTTCTCTTGAACATTTGCAAGTTGACAGCTGCAGAAAACATGGGCAGAGAGAGAATTCCCAAAGGCCACTGTTCTGTGGTGATGGATATAATATGAGTTACTTGAAAGGGAAAGAGGAGTAATCTGGGTGTCACTGAGTGGATGTGGTGAGAGAGCAGCCAACACTAAGGAGTAGAGGCCACTGCAGTTGAGTGAGCAGATGAGAGAGAAGTACCGTATATACTCGAATATAAGCTGATACTCCCTACTATTTTATGCCCTACTTATAAGCCGAGGCAGCTAATCAACACATTATATTTAGATGGCGTGGTTTTGAAATCCTCATGAGTATATATTTATGAAGTTTTAATATTTTGATGTTTAAAATGTTTTAAGTGTAGTTTAGAATATAGTTTTGATTTCACATCTCCATTACATAATGCTTTTTTACAATTTCATCTGTTTTATAGTTTCAACAAGTTTCTTGAATTTTTGTGCACTTCCAGTCACTCACATGTTAGGAGTAGAAGAGGAGGGGAGGGAGAGCAATAAAATACAAGCCAGAAGTAAAACTTTGAAAAAAAAGTATTAGTAATTCAGAGAAAAACAGTTGGTGCAAGTATTATGTGTACCTGCATTTGTGTGTGTATGTGTGTACGTATAGGGGGCATTTATGTATTAAAATGTTTAAATTATAAAATTAATGGTGATGTAGTAAAAAAAAAAAAAAAAAAAGAAACTGTTTCATTGTAAAATAATCACCCCAGATATTTTAGCATCTTATTTACATAGAATATGAAGTTGGTGAAAATTGGGAGAATATTGACTCCGAACCATCCGTTTTATCATCAATTTTCAAGCTTTTCAAGCTATATTGGGGGACAAAAGAATCTGGTCGCATCAATGCTAGTCAGTACCTCTGGAGAGAGTGAAACAGTTGGAAAGCATTGAAATTGTTATGACATCCAGTTGACAACTGATGAAAGGAATGTCCTTTATTGAAAACTGTATGCAGAATATTTTTCAACTTTTACATTTCTCTTTTGTTTAAATTTCACATCTTTCTGATTGCATTATTCTATGATGTTCAACTATACTGAACTTGAAATGTTTCCTTGTCATCTCGGTTTGAATGTCTTCCAGCACAATTTTATACATAACAACTTCCAATAAAATTACCCAGCTTACCAAATTCATTTAATATCTATTTTTTTTAAAATGGCTTGTTTAGAGAGAGAAGAGCAGCTAAACATATCTTGTAAAGGCTGCAATGACTGGGTAGCAAAAAAACATAGAATATTTCGATGTTAGCATTCCTAATTCAAGTTTGAATGTTTTTTTTCAGAGAACTGGTTTAATTATTTTTACTCTTGGAACTGTTGGTGTATTAAGATGAGATCCTATAATTAGGTGAACCTATGATGAACAGTCTCCACCAGCAATTAGGCTATGGTTCAAAGGCTTTAAGTCTTCACTTTCCTTTATGTATTTTTTCAACAAAACTGCAACATCTTCAAGTTGATCTTGAGTAGATATTCTATTTTCCTATAAATACAGGAATGTATATACATATATAAATAAATACAAGTGCATGTCATCATCATCATCATTAAACGTCCATCTTCTACGCTAGCATGGGTAGGACGGGTTGACCCTTAGGGATAGAATCAGGTCAGAGGTCCATGTTTAGCTCACCTGGGGCAGATTTTGGCTTGGTTTCTACAGCTGGATGCTAACCACATTAACATTGTGTACTGGGTGCTTTTTGTCGTGTCACCTACATGACCACATTACAGTGTGGACTGGGCACTTTTTGTCGTGTTGCCGACACAACCACTTTACTGTGGGGACTGGGCACTTTTTGTCGTGTTGCCGACACAGCCACTTTACTGTGGGGACTGGACACTTTTGTCTTAGAATTAGGGAGAAGCTTTGGAAGTTGCAGACGTAGGTAATAGGGGAGGAATGGTTACTGCAAAGGGAGGGGAGAAGGTGAAGGAATACATATATATATAAATAAATACAAATATACAAAGTTTTTATATACATACATATATATATATCAAATTAAAAAAAATGGAGAATTTGATATATTGGCTCCTAATTCATTTCTATAAGTAAAGTTTCGTAAGTTGAATGGTTCTGAGCTGAAGCTGCTGTTTTTAGTGGTCTTTTGATTCATTTACACCACCATGGGCTGTACAATGCACATGTTTTCTCTTTCCACCATGTGCGTTTTTTAGTTATCTGATATATTTTTCGAAGTGTAGACCATATTGTGGTCCACCTGTTGACAAACCCTCTACAATATGGAATCTACACTTTTTGTGGTGAAACCTGCTATTGTTAGAGCATGTCCAGGAGTAATAGTTATTAATGAATGGTTTGTACATTTTAATTTATTCTTTTAATTGATCTGTATTCTCCTTTCCTTTTGTAGACAATATGTTCTTCACTCTAATGGTTTTCTATCCCTTATAATTAAACACACACCTCTTTGTCTATTTCTCTCTAAATACTGTTTTTTTATATATATATATAGTTGCCGAGATGCTGAAAGCATCTGGGTCGGTAGGTCACACCATAACCACATGTATTGTAAACCAAGTAATACTAGATGGCGTCATACCAAATGATTGGCGCAGCAGCATCATTGTCAACTGCTACAAGGGTAAAGGAGCTGCACTAGATAGAGGAAACTATAGAGGTATAAAGTTAATGGACCAGGTCATGAAAGTAACAGAAAAAATTATAGCACAGTTGATTAGGGACAGGGTAAATCTGGATGAGATGCAGTTTGGATTTGTACCAGGCAAAAGCACCACTGATGTGCTTTTCCTTGTGAGGCAGTTACAGGAAAAGTACCTAGCTAAAAGTAAGCCGCTCTAATTGGCATTTGTTAGCTTTCGATAGAGTGCCCCGTGCCATAATCTGGTGGCCTCTTAGAAAACTAGGAGTAGATGCGTGCATACAAACAGCAATGTTGCATGGTAGTGAGACCTAGGTGCTGTGTGCAGAAGACTTGCATAGATGGGAAAGAAATGAAACTTGCATGCTCCGAGGGATGTGTAACAGTAATAATTGTTTCTACTTTAGGCACAAGGCCAGCAATTACCCAGTGCATTACTGGTACTTTATTTTATCGACCCCGTAAGGATGAAAGGCAAAGTCAACCTCGGCGGGATACATGAATGGCAAAGCATAAACAAACTGAGAGAGAAACTAGGCATAAGAGGAATCAAATGCTGTGTGCAAGAGAGGAGATTACGTTGGTATGGATATGTGATGTGTATGAAGGATGACAGCTGCATAAAAAAGTGCAGAGTGCTCAAAGTCGCTGGAAGCCTTGGAATGAAGAGATCCAGGGAGACTTGGGATGAAGTGATAAAAACCGACCTTGCCCAACTACACCTCTCAAAGGCAATCACACAGGATTGAGATATCTGGTGTTATGCAGTAATACAGAAGACTAGATTTCCCACGGGCACAGGCTGAAGCATATACAGTATGCTCCAGGCCATCCCACCCTCCGATACATCTCTCATGAGGAAAGGCTGAAACACTGTAAAGTGTTCGTGTAGGTGTCATGACAAAAAGCACCTAGTACTCACTGTAAATGAGGTAGGCATTAGGAAGGGCATCAAGCTGTAGAAATCAAGCCAAAATCAGTTCTGTATGAGCAAGACATGGTCACCTGACCTAAAATTGCCCACAATAGAACAACTTGTGTAACCCATGTCAGAATGGAGAAACGGACGTAAAACAATGATAATGATATATATACATACATACATACATACATACATATATCATCATCACTATCATTTTACGTCCGCTTTTCCCTGCTTTCAAGGGTAGGACGGGAACTGATTCTGGCTTGATTTCTACAGCTGGATGCCCTTCCTAACACCAACCTCATTTACAGTGAGTGCTGGGTGCTTTTTTGCCGTGGCACCTCCACGACCACTTTGCAGCGGAATGATAAGGACCCCAGTCCTATCATCTCATTTCTACAGCTGAGTAAACTGGAGCAACGTGAAATAAAGTGTCTTGCTCAAGGAAACAACACATCACCCGCTCTGAGAATTGAACTCACAACCTTTCGATTGCAAACCCAATGCTCTAACCACTATATATATATATCATCATCATCATCATCATCATTCCATTTTATGTCTGCTTTTTCCCTGCTTGCAAGGGTGGGACGGGAACTGATTCTGGCTTGATTTCTACAGCTGGATGCCCTTCCTAACACCAACCTCATTTACAGTGAGTGCTGGGTGCTTTTTTGCCGTGGCACCTCCACGACCACTTTGTAGTGGAATGATATAGACCCCAGTCCCTATCATCTCATTTCTACAGCTGAGTAAACTGGAGCAATGTGAAATAAAGTGTCTTGCTCAAGGAAACAACACATTACCCAGTCTGAGAATTGAACTCACAACCTTTTGATTGCATGGCCAATGCTCTAACCACTAAGCCATGTGCCTATATATATCATCATCATCATCATCATTGTTTAACGTCTATTTTTCACGCTAGCATGGGTTATATATATATATATATATATATATGTTAAATAGTAAAATGATGTTTTTAAGCCCCAGGTCAGTTTTTTTTTTTTGACAAAGCAAATCTAAGATAAAAATCATAGTGATTTTGTATAATGACATTATTCAATGTATTGTTCCATTTTTTAGGAGGACAGGAAATTATTTGAGGAAGATTTGGCTCATACATATAGTAAGTTGAGTGACTGCATAGAGGTTTTCTTCATTGATGTTGATAATGAGGATGGTGGTAGTGATGGTGATTATGATGATGATGAAGATGGTGATAGTGTTGAATCTGTGTGTGCTATATCTAAAACTTAGTATGTATGGTATAATCAGAGTTGCTGCTACAAGAGAGGTATATTATATAAAAAGATTCATTAAAATACTAGTGTGTTGGATTGCTGGACCTCAAGGAGATTCAGCTGGACATAATGTGTGAGAAGGCTGGCTACTTGATTTACAGATACAACTCATTTTTGCCAGCTGAGTGGACTGGAACAATGTGAAATAAAGTATCTTGCTCAAGGACACAATGTGCCACCTTGTCTAAGAATTGAACTCATGATCTCATCAGAGTGAGCTGAAGAGCCTAACCACTAAGCCATACGCTTTTACAGAAAGTGATATATGTGAAAATACTAATAAAAGTAGAAAAAGACTAACACTCACCAAAGTGTCCAATTTCTCCAGAAGTTTGTTAAGAAGTTTGTCATTGATTTTATTGTTGTTGCTTTTACCAATTGAAAAAAGAAGAGTTGAGAAAGAGCAATCATTTAAAATGAGTAACGTAACAATTGTAATGATGGCCATTATCATCATCATTAGTATGATAAAAATCCCCTGCATGTAAAATGGTAGTGGTGCACATATTTCAATGATGAACTTGCCTATGTACTCTCCACAGTTCTGTAATGGTCGAAATATAATATTGACCACACTGATGCTAAGTGCCTGAAACATAAGAAAACAAAATATGATTATTACGTCTCATTCCACATTCAATTCAACACACTATACACTATAAGCACACCCCTACCCACCCATAATAACAAACAATCCATTACACCACACACACATACATACATACAAATATACACATTTATAAAAGTTCACACTTACACATCAAACAGACTCTTAAAACACATACACATACACATAAATATATATCATGTTGGTAACATGAGAAAATACACCCAGTCAACCCTGCAAGGTGGTTATGCTGGTGACATGTAAAAAAAAGTAGCCAGTTCATTCTGTAAGGTTGTTGTGCTGGTGACATGATAAAAAACACCCAGTCCACACTGTAATGTGGTTGGTGTTAGGAAGGGCCTCCAGCCATAGGATTCAAGCTAAAATACAAATCTGTGTGAGCATGACATGGTCTCTGGACTTGACTTATCTCATAACCTGACAACCCCCGTCTAACCCATCCAAACGTGGAAAATAGATAATAATAATAATAATGAAATTATTGTGTACAGTGCTCAGGTGCACTACAACTCATCAAAGGTGCATGTATAGTACATAGAATAATGTACAAATGTCAGGAAAATGAACAGTGTACGAGTCATGATATAATAACAATAACAATAATGAAATATTGTGTACAGTGCCCAGGTGCACCACAACTCATCAAAAAAGTGCATGTACAGTACATAGGGCAATGCACAAACATCAGTAAAATGAACAGTGCACGAGTCATGATACACACATGTGTGCATGTGCATGGAAGGGGTACATCAGGTGTAATTTTGGCGTATTTCGGGAAGCATGAGTGTCTTAAAGGATGCAGTGTCTCGGCAGCTAACAACTGACGCAGGCAGTTTGTTCCATGCTTCAGCAACTCTGAGCGTGAAAAAATGTCTACGAAAGTCATGGGAGCTGTGCTGTTTTCTGATCTTGTAGGCATGTCCACATGTGTTAGACACATGGAGATCAAAGAGGCGCTCAGGGTTGCAATTGGCGAGATGGTTAAAAACTTTGTGGGTATTCACCAAGTCCATTGCCAGACGTCGGAGCTTCAATGAATCCATGCCCAGGGAAGCAAGGCGTTCAGAGTATGGTAGGTGTCTGATGGAGGGTATGCGCTTGGTTGCACGTCTCTGAACAGTTTCCAGGAGGTCAATGTTCTGAGCAAGATAGGGGTTCCAGACTGATGATGCGAATTCCAAGTGTGGTCGTACCATAGCTGTATACAGTTTTAAATAGATGGCTGAAGAGCGGCTAACAAAGGTCTTGCTGAGTGATGCCAAGACACCCTCGGCCTTCTTGACAATCTTAGAGACATGCTTTGTCCAACGCAAATCGTTGCTGACAGTAATGCCCAGGTCACGTTCACAAGAGGACTTTTTGATATCAGTGTTGTGGAGGGAGTATGTGGACGCTGGATTTTTCCTTCCAAAATGCATGGTGGTACACTTGTCCACAGCCAGCTTCAGTTGCCAGTCTGTGATCCATTGCTGCATTGTGTCCAGGTCTGATTGTAGGAAAGAGTTGTAAATTTCAGGATCAGTCCTTTTGATTTCAAGGTACAGCTTGATGTCATCTGCATATTTTAGTACCGTGGCATTCTGTAAGTTGGCATCTATGTCGTTAATATATGCCACAAACAAAAGAGGACCAAGAACAGATCCCTGTAGTACACCAGATGACATCTCATATGGTGAAGAATGCTGTCCTAGAACCGTGACTACTTCTTTTCGGCTGAGAATGAAGGATTTCAACCAGTCGAAAAGATCATCCCTCACACCCATTGCAGAGAGTTTTGCCATAAGTCTTTTGTGTGGCACAGAATTAAAAGCCTTAGCAAAGTCAAGGTAAACAACATCCACCCATGAGCCGCTGTCAGTGATCCGGGTGATGTCCTCAAGGAACTCGATGTTAAATGATGATGATGATAATGTGTGTGTGTGTCTAAAATAAAGCCCAACACACCACACCATACATTATATTACATTATCTTAACAAACACAATTCCTCATGTAGCTTTCATCTGGAGAGAACATTGATGTGAGAGAATATTAAGAGAGAGAAGAAATACTTAATGGATAGTTTTTAAAATATATGAATGAAGTGAAATATTTTAGCTATTAATGATGAAAGAATTCAGTAAGCTCAAAGTGAGTTGAGTTGATAACCTATTTTGATTGATATATTACTGGGGTAACAGTTGTCTTTCAATGCTACACTTTACTACGGAGTATATCTATGTTTCAGTCAACACTGTATACATAGACAGATGTACACACCTTATCTGTATATACAATTCCTTGTTATAAGCCATTTTACTTCAGTTATGCAGTTATTACTTTGAAAAATGCATAAATTTTAAAGAATTTACTTTCATCTCCTCCAATAAATCTTGTGCCTACGTAAGTAATGTTTTTTTAATTAAATATCTGAGTTACGTTGTTATTGTACATGTGTTTATTTAGAGAGGAAAAAGCAAAACTTATCCTTTATTTCTTCAGGGCCTCAGAAACTGGTGAAGGTTGAAATGAATTCATTTCCAAACCAAGATACTTGCAAAAGAAATCCACTAAAAGCTTCCAAGTTGTCCAATGGTGAGGTTAAATTGGGTGATGGATTAAGTCTACTACCCAACAACTCAGAATAGACAGAGTTGGAAGAGATGCTGCAAGTTATGTCTTACACTCTAACAATTCAACCAATCCACTAACTTAGACTGGTATTTTGAAATGATGAAAGGTAAAGTTGAGCACAGTAGGATTTGAACTTAGAACATAAGAGAACAAGTACTGTAAGGCATTTAATCCTACACTCTAATAACTTTGCCAATCTGTCGTCACTTTTGGGGTACAAATGACTAACTATGAAGGGTGCTGCTGGGCCAGATGTTTGTTTGGGTAGAAATGGCAAGAAATTTATGAAAAGAATTTAGCCCTCGAAAATACTGTAAAAGAATGTACATACCTCATAAGGGCGCACTCTGAAAAAAGGATTTATAGTAACCAGAGCTATGTATTTTTTACATGCATCAGTTTCAATTTGAAACCATCCTATAATCTGTGATGTGAGAGGCTTTACTTCTGTTGGACAGTCCTTAGGAATTCCACCTTCCACAGCATGCAAAGTCTTTGCTTTTTCATCCTGAAAATACAGATTCAAATTTGAAGAAAAAAAATTAGTAACTGTTAACAGCAAAAATTTACAAAATTGTCAGCAAGTTCACTTGGTGGACAAGAGGCATATAGTTCCTTTTCTGTTGGTGAATTTCTTTTTATTTACCATCTCAAATTTACAAATCTATGATGCTGAATACTGTTTACATATATACCTACACATATTTATTCACACACACACACATGTTTGTTCATGTATATACATTCATATATATTTATTTATCATCTTTTATCATAATTTACAATAATACTGTTTACAGATATATATTCACGCACACACACATATATATATATATAGTCACAGAGCAAAGTATCATTTAGAAAACATATCTCCAAGTATTATCTATATATCTCAAACAGAGAATGTCTGTCTGTCTGACTCCCTAAAACTAAAGAACCACCCAACCGATTGTTTTCAAACTTTATACATGTAATACCTATGATCCTGTGAGTGTTTTGAAGCTCGATAAGGATAAATATATATCAAATATATAAGAACCCTAGAGCAAATCCCGAGCAACGCCGGGGCCATTCTGCTAGTATCTTCTATTATTGTAGACTTACGTTAACATTTCTGATTTCTGAGTGTCCACCTCGTATTCTGGGAAAAAAGTCCTTTGCAGCATGTACAGGGGTAAGATTAGTTGGTAGCAGAAAAAAAAAGGATGCTCTCCTCTCCCCCTCTGTTTTCTGGGGAAAAAAGTTCTTTGCAGCAGCAGTTAAGGTTAGTTGCCTCACAAGGAAGATGACCTACCATCCCAGATGCTTTCAGCATCTTAGCAACTATCCCCAAAGGTCCAGCTGCTTTGCCTGTCTTCATATCCTTAAATGCCTTACTTACTATGCTGCTGCTGATGTGTACAGCTGGTCCCTCTATTGGGTTCACTAGGGGCAAACTATCTTCCTCCCATATATTCTCCCCATTCAGTAGTCTTTCATAGTGGCACTTCCAAGCTACCTTCTTTTCAGTGTCAATAAGGGCAATTACACCATTATCATCTTGGACACACTTCTCCCCAACAACATCACAATTTTCCCAGATACTCTGCTTAGCAATCCTGAATATCGCACACCTTTGGTATTCACATTGCAAAACATGCTTAAATTATTTTATTTTCTGCTTCCCTTCTTGCAAAGTATACTTGTTGCCTAGCTTCTCTCCTAGTATCCTGATAGTGTTCTCTACTTCGCCCTTTATTTCCATGCTTGGCAGTTGACGTTAATTGTCTCATCCACCCTTCTATCACCAAGTCACTCTCTTTCTCCCTAGAGACCTGCTCCAGCCACAGAGCTCATTTGTCGCCTTCAGCAGATTATCTTTCTGCAACTCCCACTGCTCTTCTATATTATATGTCTCTATTTGCTCTTCCTTACTGTCAAAAGCATCAAGCAACATACCTCTAATTTTGTTACTGGCTGAAGGCTTCTTCCATATCCTCCTCTTCTATGTTGCTATCTGTCTCAGAGTTTGTCTAGCCCTAACTATAAAGTCACTAACTACTAGATTATGTTGAGTGTAGGGAGGGATTTTTGGTTTACAACTGTCACCCTATCTCATCTGGTGGTGATAAAATCTATCTGGTTGGCATGCTTACCTGATCTATAGGTGAGCAAGTGACTGTCTTGTTTTTTGAACAAGCTCTTCATTGATCTCATATTCCTGCAGAACCTTCCACAACTCCTGTGAGATGTGGTTGTATGATCTTTTGAGGTCCATGAAACAAGCATACACCTCTTGGCAACACACCCACGGTTTTTATTTCTTATTATGGAGTCAGCAGATACTTTATTTGCTGATTGAATTCCAGCTTAACCACAAAATCCTCCCATATTTTAAACTTGGTTGCCTTTATTGTCACTGCTGCAACTTTTCATGCCTTCTTGTACCAAGAGTACAAGAAAGAAAACTTTAATCCTCTGATTGAACCAGGGGCTCCTCTTGCCTGCTGGCTTCCCATCAAGCTGATTTTGTTCACCGTATTGCTATCTACCACCTGCGACCCATTCTCTAGCAGAACAGCTTAAATTATTATTTACAAATGTATAATGCTGAATATTTTTACACACGCATATTTAGAGCCTGCTGTAGTTACTCCCAAATCATGTCTTGAACTACAACGAAAGTCAGCTGATGATCAAAGTGTCTCAATTCCTCAATACTAGCATGAAATCATGATACAGAGTAACTACAGAATAAAAACAAGTTATGGGTTGGGAGGACTCTAGCTGTGCTTTAGACATGTCAACCTCCCTAATGTTGGTGATTTACATGATAAACATACAATACACACTGTAAAATGTATGGTAACATGAAGGGCATCTAGATGTAGAAAACTTGACAAACAAAGTGTTGGGAAGATTCTTCAGTTATGCCAAAGACATGACAACTTCCCTAGTGTTGGCATCATGATAAAATGCACTTGATAGAGCATGGGATTGTATGATGCCCACCTGCCTCCCTACCTTGTTTACACAAGCTTTGTGGTGGAAGCAAGTTGAAATGGCAGGGTTTGACATTGGGATTCTACCTTTTCAATATATATGTGTTTTAATACATGATAATTAGTCACATGACTTCAAAAATGACTGAAGGGTCCTCTCGACCCTTTTTTTTTCTCTTTTCATGGAAATGAGAACACTGAAGTGGTGGAGGTAGTGCTTATCAGTGGTATAGTGGTGGAGAGAATATTTAAAGAGTGATAGTGGAGGAGCTATGAGTGGGGTTCAGAGAGTAGCTACTAGGATGTGACAGTGAGGGTATCTAAGGGCCTTAGGGAGGAAGAGATAGCAGATAAGAGGCATGGTGGTGGTGGTGGTGGTGGTGGTGGGGGGGGTTAGTGATGGTGAAGATAGCTGCTAGGGAGTGCTAGTGGAGGAGGCACAGGTGGGGTGCATAAGAATAAGGAGAGTGGCTACTAGAGTGTGATAGCAAGGGAATCTAGAGGCTTTCGAGGGGGCAGCAACCGAGGAGTGCTAGTGGCTGGTTTTCGTGCTGGACGCGGCACTACTGATATGATCTTCTCAGCTAGACAGCTCCAGGAGAAGTGCATGGAACAAGGCTTGGATCTGTATCAGGTTTTTGTCGATCTGACAAAAATGGTATCACCTTCTTGTCTTCTTTCCTACTTATTAGGACTTTCATATTTGCTAAGCTTACTTTTAGGTTTTCAACTCTAGGTTCTTCTTCCATGCTTCAAATTTAGTCTCTAGCTTTCCTACAAATTCAGCTGAGGACTAGGTCAACAGCATATAGGAGCTCCCATGGAGTCATCATCATCATCACTGTTTAATGTCCATTTCCCACACTGGCATGGGTCAGATGAACTGTCACGTTATGAGGCAAGTCAAGTTTGGTGATGACCATGTCTTGCTCATGCAGAACTGATTTTGGCTTGGTTTCTATGGCTGGATGCCCTTCCTAACACCAACCACATTTACAGTATGGGCTGAACACTTTTTGTTGTGACACCTACATGACCACTTTACAGTGTGGACTGGGCACCACTTTGTCATAGCACCAAAATGACCACTTTACAGTGTGGACTGAGGACTTGCGTGGTGGAGGTGCATGGGGAGGTAAATTTGCGGCTATGGATGAGGGTGGGGTGTTATGTCAGGGGAAGTATATGGAAGGGGTGATGGCGCATACTAGCTGTATGCCTCAACACATGCATATGAGAAGGCAGGTCTTTTGTATTACTGCATAATGCCAGAGATCACGGTCCTGTGTCATTGCCTCTGAGAGGTGTAATTGTGCAAGGTCAACTTTTATCACCTCATTCTAGGTCTTCCTACTCCATAGCTTCTATCAACTTTGATCACTCTGCACCTTTTTATACAACTGTGATCCTTTTTTTTAAGAAAAAGACTTTTTGTGATGGCTTGAAGGACAATGATAATTAGGAGTGGGCTGAGGACTGATCACCGGTTACCCCTACCTGCACTTCAAATTTATCACTGTTCTCATTGCCAACTCTCACTTTGTTGGTTGCTCCTATATACATGGCCTGCACAGCCCTCAGAAGCCATTCGTCTACACCTAGTTTCCTAAGTGCTTACGAGATTATAGAGCGTGGTCAAAGGTCTTCTCAAGATCTACAAATGCTCAATACAATGGCTTACTCTTAGCTAGACCTTTCTTGTAGTTGTCTCACCAGGAAGAGGTACCCCTACCTGGCATAAATCCAAACTGCATCTCAACTAACCTGATTCTATCCCTAATTAGTTGTGCTATAACCCTTTCAGCAACTTTCATGATCTGCTCCATCAATCTGATACCCCTGTAGTTACTTCTCTCTAGTGCATCTGTTTTGCCCTTGTAGCAATTTACAATCATACTGCTGCGGCAGTCATTGGGTATAACACCATCCTGAACTACTTGGCTAACAGTGTGTCTGACTAGTTCATGTCCTACTATGCCAGATGTTTTTAGCTGCTTTCCCTGCCTTTATGTCATTAATTGCTTTATGTATCATACTGTTGTCAACTTTTATGGCTGGTCCCTTAGTAGGGTCTGCATCGGGAAGGCTCCCACTTTCTTGTTATTTTCCTCATTCAGCAGCCTCTCATAATAGGTATTCCATGCCTCTTTCTTTTCGGTGTTAGACAGGGCTAGTGCTCCACTATCATTTCAGACACACTTATATATATTACACACACACACACACATTTAATCATGTAAGAGAACAGTTAAAAAATATTGATTATAAAATTTACCTCATACAGGTAGAACCAATTCCACATAACATTGATAAAAAACATCAGTATTGCAAGTCTCCATATCCTTTGCCTTGTGAATATGTTTAATGTGAAAGTAGCGACCACTATCACAACTAGAGCAATGAGAAAATACTAAAAGAAAAAAAAATGTTTTTTTTATTTAAGAAAAAAAATGTTTATTTTTTATTTTTGTTTATTTAAGAAGGGAAGGCAGTGTCCATGACCCTTTTCAGGGCTCTCAGGACTGGTGGGAGGGAGAGAAACCTGGTCTGAATAACTACATCAGAGTAAACTCCATTAAAGTCACCTTAAAGCTTGTGAGGTACTGTTAACCCTTTAGCATTTAAACTGGCTGTATCCGGCCAGAATTCACTCACCTCTTTCTGTTTAAACTGGCCGTAACTGGCCGATCATACTGACGTTAAGGTTTGTTCTCAAAATAAAAAACACCAAAATCTCATAGATTCGATATTATGTAAGATGAAGCTTTTACTATAGAAATACAATTGTATATATAGAGTAATGTAAATGCTAAAGGGTTAAACCAGGTGACTGATTAAGTCTACCACTCAAATAGGCCACAAGACACCTCATCTAACACCCAACATTTAAACCAATCTTGGACTGTCCCTAAAATGATGAAAGGTAAAATTGACCTCAGCAGGAGAGCCAGAATAAATGCTGCAAAAAATATTGTTTTATGCTCTAATGACTCTGCCAATTGTTCTTAGAATCATGTATGTAAAATCACTAACTAAAATTACGATAAATTTAATTAGAAGATAGTGTTTATGGGTGTATGTGTACAATGAGTTTGGATTCAACTGCACTGTTCATGTGTCTTTTTGACCTGATTGAATGTAGTTTAATATGAGTTATCTATCTTTGAATAGCTTTACCATCTTTAGTACACAAAGGAAGATAATGTCCTTATTCACTAAGCCACTGAGTCTAATCCAGTATGATGTACACATCCATGGTTAAAACATCCAATAATGAACAGAGATCTGTAAAGTGATAGTGCTGGCACCCCGATAAAATGCACCCAATCCAATCCAGAACCTTATCACTCTTGTTGGAGGAACCCTTTCCTGGTTGACCTCTAACGCTTTCTGTTTGGTTTTGGTCATGTCAGAGGTGTAGCCGTACTCATCACGCTTGACCAAATGAGGGTTGGTGAGGCTATTTAACTCATAGTTGGGGTGGATGACTGTTGACTCTGAGGAGTTCATCCCATCTTTTGACAGCTGTTGCTTTTTGTGCTGTAAAATGGTGTACTGGTGGCACAATAAAATATACCCAATATACTCTGTAAAGTGGTAGTGCTGGTGCTATGATAAATACACCCAGTACACTCTGTAAAGTTGTAGTGCTGGTGCCACGATAAATACACCCTGCACACTCTGTAAAATAGTGCTGGTGCCATGATAAAATGCACTGTGATGTGGTTGGCATTAGGAAGAGCATTTAGCTGTAGAAACCACACAAAAATACGGAATATATGTGGAAAACATAATTATAAAACCATGTTTTAGCTCAGACTGTGATGATCTGTTCAACACATACCAGCATGGAAAATGGACATAAAATGGTGATGAGCAGGCAACTTTTCTGTTTCTGTTCATAAACAATGATGAAAAGAAAAATGTTTCATCATCAACATCATCATCACCGCTTTACGTCCATTCTTCCACGCTAGCATGGGTTAGACAGGTTGTCCTGCTGTGGGCAGTGTTAGGTTGGGTGACCTTGTCCTGCTCATATGGGAACTGATTCTGGCTTGATTTCTACAGCTGGATGCTCTTCCTAACACCAACCTCATTTACAGTGAGTGCTGGGTGCTTTTTTTCCGTGGCGCCTACACGTCCACTTTACAGTGTGGGCTGGGTGCTTTTTTTTGCCGTGGCACCTCCACGACCACTTTGCAGTGGGAGGAGACGGGGTCATATTGTCTATATGCTTCAGCTTGTTCCCGTGGGAAGTCGGGTCTTCTGTATTACTGCATGACACCAGAGGTCACGGTCCTGTGTCATCGCCATTGAGAGGTGCAATTGGGCATGGTCTGCTTTTATCATCTCATCCCAGGTCTTCTTGGGTCTCCCCACTCCATGGCTTCCATCAACTTTTAGTGCTTTGCACCTTTTTATGCAGCTGTCATCCTTCATACGCATCACATATCTATACCAACGCATCCTCCTCTCCTGCACGCAGCATTTGATTCCTCTTATGCTCAGTCTCTCTCTCAATTCGTTTATGCTTTGCCATTTGCGTATATTACTATTACACATCCATCGTAACATGCAGGCTTCGTTTCTTTCTAATCTACGCACGTCTTCTGCACACAGTGGCCAGGTCTCACTACCATGTATCATTACTGTTTGTATGCACGCATCATACAGTCTCTGCCTTTCATTTTGAGGAAAAAGGCTTTTGCAGCTAGCAGTGGTAGTAGCTCCCTGAACTTCTTCCATCCCGTTCTTACCCCAGTTACTGTACTTTCAGAACACCCATCTCCGCTGCTAATTTGGTCATATGTAAAAAAAAAAGGAAAGAAAAAATAAAATTACAAAATATATGTAATCAGTGAGAAAGAGATACACACCATATGAACTGGGTCTGAGAAATATTCTGTGAAGTTGATGTCTAAATCATTACCAGTAGAATCAATATTTTTGACCATATGTGACATGATATCGACAACATCATCAAAGTTGGCATGACTATCCACAAACTCCTTTAATATTTTCTGTTCGTGCAAGGAGAGTTCAAAATTTAATTGGTAGTCAATTTTCTCACGAATTTCTTCAAAATTCTCAGATGAATACTGCAAAACAAAATTTACAACTATAAATCACAGTAGTCCTTGTTTGTAGATTTCATATTCCAAAGTAGTAAAGGGGTGATGGGCGAGTGTGGTGAAGGTTTAGTTGGGCTTTGTAGGTTTTAGAATAGTTATAATTTTGCATATAAACCAGGCTACACTAAAAAAGTTCATGGTAATTTTTCACTACAGAAGACCATGCATGTAAGCATCTGTCTTAGAAATAAAGAAAAATTGATTTATTTCTCTTTGGTAAAAAGATCTTTTCTATAAAAAAATTGAAATCTTGGTATATTATTATCATTAATACCAATGTGATTAATACACGCTGCTGCTGTGATACACTACAGAATGTATTTAACATTACCCACTATCTATCTATGATTAAAGGGAAGCAGCTCATAAAAAAAGAAATTGAAAAACAAATTAACATGACCTGATAAGCTTAACCATCAAAAAAGTTTTTAAAAAAAAGCACCATAGACGAGGAAAATAATCCGATTAAACAACATCCAATAACTAAAACACTGCCTAACAGAATACAGACAAGAAACATCGTATTTATTATTTATTTATTATTGGTGTAAATAGAAATAATTTACAAATTTTAATAAGTAACTTGGTGCTCATGGGTTTCTCAATATTTACATGAATTTATGTTGTAACTCGTAAATTGTCTTCCAGATGAATATCTGTTAATCTTGACCTAATTTTTGACTATTATTTTCATTGTAGAAAAGAGTTGTCCACATTTACACATACTTCTAAACAGGGTGGCATATTTTCTAGCAAAGCACATTAGGTTAGTGCAATTTTCTTTGGGAAGAGTTCCATATAACTGTATTAAAGATTCCTCTTTAAAATTTTGCCAACGAAATTCATCACTTTGAAGCTCAATGATTTCCATTTGCAATTCCTTTCAAGCTATTTTTTCAACATAGGCATTAAAGGGATTTTCAAAAAGGTTAAAATCAGCTTATCTAGCTTTGAAGTAATTAAAACGGGTGTTTAGTTATTTTTTTCAGCTTATTTAACTCCACAGCAAAACCATCATAACCAAACTCGCTGTGATTAACTAGTGTGGGGAATTGGAAAGCATCATCAGTCCTGAGTTGATTCTCCCAAATCTGAAGTTTTGTTTGAAAAGTTTTGACATGAAAATACATCTCATGATTCAATTGATTTTACTTTTGTAATTTTAAATTTAAATAATTTAAATGTGTAGTGATATCTACAAGGTATGCAAGGTTAGAATTACCACAAATTCCAGTTATCATCCTTCAAACTTGGGAACACATTTACTCTTCGTTTATCTGAGGCTATAAAACCATTTGCAGTATCTCCCCTTTAGGTAACCAGCAAACAGCACAGTAGTAAACTAGATTGTCATACTCAGATTCAAGTTCTTCTAAGAACTGTTTAAACTGGCAATGGTTAAATGCTCAATTTATAAAGTTGATGTTTGAAACAACCACATGCATAACAGTTTCAAAATTTTATAAACTTTCCACATAAATTTTCTTGTCTAATTATATAATGGATTGTTGCAAAGTCACTGTTTGCTGAATACAAAGAAGTTAATTCTTTGAATTTGAATAGAAAGCTTATCTTAAACCCAACCGTTGCTACACTGATGAGTTGTTCTAGTAGAAGATTCAACTTTGATGTTGCTTTCTTTACTTCTTCATAAATATTATATACTGTAAAATGTGTCTTTCATTGACTGAACAGTAAGTAATTATTTGCTGATATAGTATGCATGAAAATTGCCAGTTGGGCCATATAATTTCTTTCATCAATGGTATGATATGGACTCATAACTCCTGAGGAGCCGTAGGGACGCCATATTGACACACGGTGATTCTAGGGCATTTTAAAATCCTGGCAGAGCCTTTCTCCTCTCCAGGTCTGAATACAGTAGATTTCTTCGAGAGAAGGATAGAGAGGGTGAGAGAAAGCAAGTGAGAAAGAGATATAGAGGAAGAATCGACCCTAGTACATGACTGGTACATTTTTTATTGACCATGAATGGATGACAGGCAAAGTTGACCTCGGCGGTATTTGAACTCAGAGAGCAGAGAGCCGAAATGAATACTACAAAGCATTCTATTCAGCGTTCTAACGACTGCCAATTTGCTGCCTATCTTTCATCAAGAGCCAGTGCAGTGAGAAACATTCAAATTCTTTTATTTTTTCTGTCAGCATACCCTCAAAATATGCTGCAATTTCTTCAACCCATCTTGTTATTGTCCTGCAAGATGAACTTATCAAAATTTTCCGGACATAAAATTTAAGCCACTACCAAAGGAAATTCTTTTACAAATTTCTCATCGGAATAATATTTTGAATGTTTTGCCACCTTTTCACTAACAAAGTGCATGTACAGCTTATTTGAGTCTTGTCTGCCTTTCAGAAAAGAGAATGTGAAAAAGACACCTGTCTAGTGCTGGTGCCATGAGAAATGCACCTATTACATCTTATACGGTGGTTAGTGATAAGAAGGGCATCCAGCTGTAGAAAACATCCTAAAAAAGGGTCAAGAGTTATGTGAAGGGCATGATAATCTCTAGTTTTGGTGATCTTCATGGTAAATGCACCCAGTACACTCTGTAAAATGGCTGATAATAGGAAGGATATCCAACCATTGAAAATCTACCAAACAAAGAGTTTGAAGACTATTCAGCTCTGTCAAAGATATGACAACCTTCTTAGTACTAGTTCCTTGATAAAATGTTGAGTGTAGGGATGTATGTGAAATGCAAGCCCTTGGCCCATCTGAGAATTTTAAGAACTGACTTGGTCTGTGAAGACCCATTCAACTGTTATCAGGAAAAATGAACGTTTAATGATAAACACACCATGTGTCTTCACACTGATACTGTTTAAAAGCAAGCAACAATATTTGTTTTTGTCTGACAGCTTCACTTTTATGAAAGGCAGCAGCAATATACCATACTTGTTGGTCTCAAAAAGTGCATCTGAACAATAGAAAACTCTTTCAAAAATAGTTTCATTGAACACATGCCAGCATAGAAAAACAGACATTAAATTGATGATGATGATGATGATGATGATAGTCACCTTTAAATCTGGTAATGTTGACAGCAACTTTCTTAAAAATTGTTTCACTATCAGGTCTTGACGACATACTGTTTCATGACTTGGAGGTCTTTCCTGTTAAAAATAAACAATATTTACAACTATAAACAAATATGTAAATATAAATTCTTTTATTTATTATTTTTTTTTTTGCGGAGTTAGACAAAAAAAAAAAAGGTCACCAAGTTTAATGTGGCTACATGGCCAAAATAGCTGTGGTCATTAGAGGATTAACAAAGGCACTGGATTGACAGAATCGTTGTTAGAGTGGTGGGCTAAATGATTTGCAGCATTTAGTTATAGCCCTTTACATTCTGAGTTCAAATCCTGCCACAGCCAGCTTTGCCTTCCATCCAGTTGATAAAATAAAGCACCAGTTCAGTACTGCTCAGATATAAAATATTTAAGAAAAATGTAAAATGAATACAAATATGTTATTTACCCATAAATCAGAATGGACAAGATGCTGGTTTAAAACACAAGTTAGTGTAAAGATGTGGGTTAATGTCAAGTACATTTTTGAAGGCTGCATTAAAAAGACCTGAAAAATATTACAATGGAAAAAATAGGAAATAATATTAAAATACAGTACAAGTAAAAGTAATGATTTCTTAATGTGAGATGTATGAAGGAAGGAGAGAGACTCTCTCCAAAACACAATACACTACATAGTATTAATGATTTCTAATTAAGACACAATGCCAACAATTTGAAGAGAGAAGGGGGAAAGTCAATTAAATTGACACCAGTACTTTACTAGTATTTTATTTATTGATGCCAAAAGGATGAAAGATAACTTCTATGGGATTTGAACTTTGTCTGAGGCTTTAATGATTCTGCCAATCTGTTGCTCTTTTTCTGTATAGAAATAATATTTCTTTTATATATTAGGTCTGGTTGGAAGGATTTAATCACCTCAGAAGAAAAATCAGTTTAATAATGCTTTAGTTACTGCATATATATATATATATATCATCATCATTTAATGTCCACTTTCTTTACTATCAAGGTTACTGACCTACCAGACAGGCCAGGGGGATCTGCATTTCACTTACATATGGTTTTATGTTCTATTGCATGGGTTGTCCTGTTTTTGACACAACTGAAAGGTCCCCCCAACCATTTGTTTGGTGAGCTTTCTATGGCTGGATGCCCTTCCTATTACTAACCACTTTACACACCGTGTATTGGGTGTGTTTATTGTGTGGATCCACTAGAGAGGATGTTGCATCATGTCATGACTAAAGGGTATGCCCCTTTCTTTTCTGTTTTTATAGGCATGGTTTCTACAGCAGAGTACCAGATTGGTCCTTGTCCAAACAGGAGAGCCTCCTCTGCTGTGTGTGTGTGGGGGGGGGGGGGGGGGGGGGGGCGAATAAGAGGCAGATAAGTATGAAGTTATGGCAAGTGTTGTGTGATTTGACTTTGACAGAGTTATGAGAGGGGAAGAGGTGGGAGCATGGATGATGGTCATTAACACTGGGTGGGGGTGGTAGTCACCAGTGCTGGGAAGAAGGGTCAGAGAGGATAAGGCTAAAGAGAGTAGCCACAATGGTGTGATGGTAAGAATATCTAAAGGTTTTAGGGGGGGGGGGGGCATAGATGGAGTGGAGGATGTAGTGAAGGTGAGGATAGCAGTTAGGGAGTCTGGTGGAAAGAGGCAGAAGGGACATGGAGATAAGTCAGGTCACATTGTATGCTATTGGTGGGGTCTTCAGCAGCACAGAATAGTGCCAGCCCTTGCTGTCCTTTGTCATTTCTGTTGTGAGAAGAGCAAAAAAAGTGGGAATGAGAATGATGGAGCAAAAATTTTCTCTTTTTGGAGAATTACGAAAGACAAAAAAAACAGTGGAGAAAGGATGAAGAATGTAAACCAACATCATTCTCATTCCTGCTTTTCTTCTCTTCTCTACACTTCTCTCATTTCTCATCTCATGCTTTAGACTCTCTTTCTTCCATTCTCCCCCTTTCTCTTCCTTCTTCTTTGACTGTTCTTCCACTCAATATGAGGTTATATTTTAACCCAACTGCTGCTATGCATAATATTGCTCACAATAGGATAACTCGTCTAATCCATGCCAGCGTGTTATGGATGTTAAATGATGATGATATATATGTAGTTCAAGATTAAAAGTTAAAAAAAGAGATACAATTGCACAGTCTTATTAGCTTCATGCTTCTTGGAAAAGGAATGTTTCATCAGTAAAGAGTAAAGTTAGGAGAAATAACAGGTTCATCGTGATGGATGAGGTGGGCAGGAATGTAGTCTGGACGGTGTGAGGCACTGTTATGTGTGTGAAGTCAAGGTGCATTTTGTGAGTGTGTGTGTTGTTTATAGTTTTTATTTGTGTGTTTGTGTGTTAGAGTGATGTATATTTTGTTTGTGATGATATGTATGTGGTTCTTTCTATGGTAGTGTGTGTGTGAGTTTTTAAAATTTCTTTAATGTTGTTTGTGTGTATGTTTATGTATAAATGTGTGTGTGTCTGAGTAAGTTTGAGTAGATTATTAATGTGTATGTCATCATCATCATCATCATTAAATGTCTATCTTCCACGCTAGCATGGGTTAGATGGGTCATCGATTAACGTCCATCTTCCACATTAGCATGGGTTAGACGGGCCCTATTTTGAGGCAAGTTGTGTCAGGTGACCATGTCTCACTCATATAGGGGTGTATTTGGCTGGTTTTCTACGGCTGGATGCCCTCCCTAATGCCAACCACATTGACAGTGTTTACTGGATGCTTTTTGCCATGTCTTTTACATGTCTACTTTACTGACATATATACATATATACATATATACACACACAGATACATGCATAGACACACTCACACACACAATACAATCTATACACATCTGTACAAATCACCCATCTACACTCATATTATATTGCTGAATATCCCCCCCCCCCTTGTACTCTGTCCAGGCATATGTCATTATGTTGTTATTGGTAGCAGTGTTGGTGTTGTTGATGATGGTGGTAGTGTTGTTGATAGTGGTGGTGGTGTTGGTGTTAGCTGTGGTGGGTGGGTGGTAGTATGATCAGGTTTATAGTGGAGGTGTCAATCAGTCAATAGTAGTACTATAATGTAATAAACAGCTGACCACCACCACCACCACCACCACCCCCACTGTGTGTGCAGCCATTTCCTCTACCTCCGATTGTCTTCATCCCACATACCATTGTAGGCGTAGTCAGCTTTGTTGTGCATGATCAGTTTGTTTTCAACAAAGTAAAAACTATCTGATCTTGTGTCATAGGGACTTCTGATCATATCATCAATTTCATAGTCTGATAGAGCTGGGAATTCATAGATATGTTCGCAAGTGTTTACACTGCTAGGAATGCAGTGTGTATGTGAATATACCAAGAGAAAGCCATGTAAACAGGGCTGGACTTGCACCTGCTGATGCCCTAAGCTATATGAAATTTGAGGCCCTTCTCTAAAAAAAATACAATTATTGTTTTTTATATTAATGTTAATGATAAAGAATAAATAATATATATATATATATATATAGGAGGTGAGTTTTATTGTGGCACAATAAAGCAATGCAAATATCGGATAAGTAGCACTCTACAGTTTGTAGGACTGGAGTATAAATAATATAAGATCAAAAGATGGTTAAAAGAGTTCTAAGTATTTTATTATGCACATTTCAAAAACAAATATCATCATGGGATGATATCTGCGTTCTCATCAGATAAAATAGGGATACATATGAAGCTTAAAAAACACTTGTGAATAGTGAAGTTTTAAATCAACATATGAAAAATAAATTAAGATTGATGTATGAGATTGGGAAAAAGTGAGGTGGGGTGGGGGTGGAAAAGGTAAAGAAGAGGAAGAGATGAGAGTAAAGAATGGTGGGGGAGGAGTATAAGAAGGAAGAATGAGAGCTCTCTGTGAGACAATATATATTTTTTTCTCAATTGTAAAAGCTATCTCTCTCTCTATATATCACCCATCTCTCCTCCTCTCTCATCCTTCCTTCTTATACTCCTCCCCCACCATTCTTTACTCTCATCTCTTCCTCACCCCCCCCCCCCCTCACTTTTTCCCAATCTCATACATCAATCTTAATATATTTTTCATATGTTGATTTAAAACTTCACTATTCACAAGTGTTTTTTAAGCTTCATATCATGTATCCCTATTTTATCTGATGAGAACGCAGATATCCCATGATGATATTTGTTTTTGAAATGCGCATAATAAAATACTTGGAACTCTTTTAACCATCTTTTGATCTTATATATATATATATATATATATATACATACGAGGAGTTCAAGACTGGCTGCCCATGGGAACTCCTATACGCAGATGATCTAACGCTCATAGCTGAATCAATGGCCGAACTAGAGAAGAAATTCCAAACATGGAAGCATGGCCTAGAATCAAAAGGCCTTAAAATTAACTTGTCTAAGACTAAAGTTCTAGTTTGTAGGAAGGAAAATAGGGCACCAGTCCCATCTGGGAAATGGCCATGCTCAGTGTGTAGGAAAGGAGTAGGCAGAAACTCCATTTTATGTCCCAAATGCAAAGTATGGGTGCATAAAAGATGTAGTGGGATCACAGGTAAGCTAACTAAGAATATAGATTTTATATGTGGCTGGTGCTCTGGTGCAATAAGTAGCAGCAAGTGCCCACAGAATACTAGCTCATTCCATTGCACAGATGGTTCTATAGGAATAGTGGACACCTTCCGTTACCTGGGTGACAAAATCAGCAGTGGTGGAGGGTGCTCTGAAAGTACTGTAGCTAGAGTCAGAACGGGATGGAAAAAGTTCAGAGAACTTATACCACTATTTGCCGCTAAAGGGTTCTCTCTAAAAATGAAAGGCAGGCTGTATGATGCCTGCATATGAACAGCAATGTTACATGGCAGTGAGACATGGGCATTGTGTGCAGAGGATCTATGCTGACTGGAGAGAAACGAAGCTTGCATGCTCCGCTGGATGTGTAATAGTAATATACGTGAACGGCAAAGCATAAACGAACTAAGGAAAAAATTAGAAATAAGAGGGATCAGATGTTGTTTACTCGAGAGAAGGCTACGTTGGTATGGTCACGTGATGCGCATGAAAGACGACAGCTGTATAAAAAAGTGCAGGGCGATAAAAATAGACGGTAGCCACGGAGTAGGCAGACCCAGAAAAACCTGGGACGACTTGATAAATTCCGACCTCACACACTTACACCTCTCCAAGACAATGTCACTGGACCGAGATCTTTGGCGCTACACAGTAATACAGAAGACCCGCCTTGCCTAAGTACAAAGCGAAACCTCCAGTCAGTAGGCACCTCTAACAAAAATACACCCCCGTCCCATTACCCCCACCCCATCCACACCACCCCTTTCAATGTAAAGTTATGTTGGTGCCACAACATCCAGTCCGAAACAAATGAGGTCGTGTAGGTGTCACGACAAAAAAACACACAGTCCACGCTGTAATGTGGCCATGTAGGTAACACGGTAAAAACCTCCCAGTCCACACTGTAAACGTGGTTGGTGTTAGGAAGGGCATCCAGCCGTAGAAAACCCACCAGACAGTCCTATACGAGCAAGACAACCAATCTTACCTCAAGTGGGAAAATTCCCGTTCAAACCCATGCTAGTGTGGAAGATGGACGTTAAACAATGATGATGATGATACATATATATATATATATACACACACACACAAATATATGGTGCTAAATCGAAATCACTCAATGTGGGAGTCGAACTCCGCCAAGGGTGTGTACCTTCACCAATTCTGTTCCTCATTTTCACGAACAGGACTGACATGCACAGCCGGGTTGGAAGTGGTATCACAACTGGCATGTGTAGGATCAGTTGGCTGGAATTTGCAGATGATATGATATTTCTTAACTCAAGAGAAGGTAATCTCTGACTTGCACTTGATAGATTTGATGCCAAGTGTTGCACGAAATCAAGTGCTGCGAAAACTGATACACTCGTCCTCTCAAGGAAGCCTGCACCATACAATCTACATGTGAATGGAGTTCTACTGAAGCAGGTGGAGAAATTCAAATATCTCAGAGCCATGTTCATGGCAGGAGGCTGAATTAAGTACAAGAATTGTAGGAGCTGGTGCAGTAATGTGCCAGCTTCAGCATTTAGTAAACAGAAGGGAGGTAGGTGTAAAAGCCAAACTTGTTATTTTCAATTCAGTATTTGTGCTAACCCATACCTGACTGAAAGAATATGATTGCGAATACAAGCAGCCAAAATGGGGTCCCTCCGAAGGGTCTTTGGAGTAATGTTATTCAACAGAGTGTGTAGCTTGGAGATCAGAGTCATTCCAGGTAGAGCCGCTACTTCTCTGAATTGAGAGATCACAGCTCCGATATTACGGGTATGTGGTTAGAATGTCTCAGGAAAGAATTACTGGACAGATTCTACGAGCAAAACCAACCGACAGGAGACCCAGGGGTGGACCCCGGGCAAGATGGTTGGAATTCATCCATGAGCTTGGTTGATCATTCTTGGGGATCCAGCCGGATTAGTTGGAGATGGTTGCTTGTAATGGGACCTGCTGGAAAGAGAGTTTGAGGACTCAGGAATAAGTAGACGAAGAAGATGATGCTGATGTGATGGTGTGTGTGTATGTATTCTCAATAGTATTCTTAGTATCCTAAGTAACATGTATTTGTATGTTGTTTGTATGTATGTAATTGAGTGTGCTTGTGGGTGTTATCATGTGTCTGTGTCTGAGTGAATTTGTGCAGATTATTAATGTGTGTGTAAATATGAGTATCTGGATTTGTATATGTATATATCTTTATATATATAAAAGCGAGGATGTGTGTGTCTGTGTACAACTTGGCATGCATAAGGCTTTCACAATTACCAACTGAATTTGACCAGATTTTCTGTGCACGTTGCACAGGTCGATAAGATTGTCACATCACAAACATTTTTCAAATCGACCCACGTTGAGCAATAAAAAATCGATATCAAAATTATCGGTAGAAAAATTGATGTAAGGGAGATAACACACTTTATTGACAATCCTTATAAAAAAGGGAGATAACCTTTTCACCAAATATATTTGTTTGCATTAATTATTGAAGACTTCTGCTTATTTTGACAGGTTGGGGACAAATAATGTTCTTCTTTTACTTCCTAGCTGTATATTCTTAGGATAATTTCAAACCCCGAGCAACACCGGGTAAATCTGCTAGTAAATATATATGAGCAAAGTTACTCATAGTATGAATGAACACTAGCATCTATCTTTCTCATTACCTTAACATCCCTGGAAAATTCAATTTAATTCTTAAGGGTGGGATTGCATACTATTACATCTAGGTTGCAAAATGATTTGAAAAAAGCATGGTGCTGGAATGATGCATGTGAGACAATATAGAAACATAGAAACAGATGACACCACCTTCACTCCCACCAAAAAGAAAACTGTGTTTTCTAACTAAAACAGCAAAGTGAGTACATAAAAAATATACAAAAGTCTTTCCCTTTCAGTAAACAGCTAAACATTAATAGTTTTGTTAAGATGCCATCACTTGCTCACAGATTGTTAGAAGCAGTTTATTGGTTATTTTCATACACATAAGGTTACTTTCTATCTTGGTCAAATCATATATGTAAATGGACTACATATACTGAGTCTAGCCATAAGCCTTCAGTGTATAGTGTATTTTTACTATATTATCTTCTTCAAACTAATTCCAGAAAGCCTTTATTCAAACTCCAGGGGTAGATTCTTCTTCCTCTTTTGTCCATACCTGAGATATCCTTGTATGATTTAGTTATTTACTGAATACTAAACAATTGGCTTTGTCAGGCAGCAAGTCAACAAATATGCTTGTTTTACAGTTGACCAACTCAGTATCATTGTCTTAGTGATGCAGGCCCAGACATAGTGGGGAAGTGGTTCTCTGGTGTAAGGTAGCTCATGTGTATGTCGCCTCATGTGGCTAAACATGTTTGGTGACATCACTCCCTATTTCTTCCCACTTTCCCTCCTTCATCTCCACTTTACTCTTTTTAATGTGTATATGTATGTATATTATAATAGTATCTGATAAGTAGTTACATATTACTTGAAAGTTTAAATTACTTCTCAATGTGTGTGTTATATTGATTGAATAGAAGCAAACACACATACACCAGGTCCGAATACAGAGGAGCCGAACTCCCACTGTCATCGTCTCCATTTCTCTCGTCCTCCCCATTTCTCACTATTATGAGATAAACAGATGGTCATAAATATTAAAAACTTCCCTGGGGAAGAATGCATCATCCAACATAGGTTAGTGATTAATAACTTTAGCATATTAGCTCGATGCACACAGAAACCTAAGGCAATCTGAAAAAGTTTAAAGAACTTACAAACAGCCAGAAGTTTAAAAACATACTAGATAAAGCACTTGACAGGGAAAATGAGAAGTTAGAGAGACAGAAGGTGATGTGATGGTGGAAAAGTACTATAAACAGGCTATGCTGGGAGAGTGGGAAGAATACCAGGTGGTTAGATGCAAGACAGGGCATCAGGTTTATTTGGCAAGTAGATAGGCAGAAAGAAGGTTTGCCAATGATCTGCAGCATGAGGATCAGAGGTATGAAGTGTTTATGAAATAGTGGCTCACTTCCCCTTACTGATACCAAAAAGAAGGGAGTGACTATGAATGATTGTTGAATGAGAAGCATGTATAGGAGAGTGAGGGTCTACTCCAAGTAGACTCAACTGAGAGACCAGTCATCAAAGTTGACACCAGTATCGTAGATAAGGTGATAAAGGAAATGAAAGTAGGAAAGGCAGTTGGCTCTTTGAGGATTGTTGTAGAGCAGCATTTCTCAACCTTTTTACCATTGTGGAACCCTTGAAATAGTTTTCATGTCTCAAGGAACAACTGCATAAAATTATTAAATACCAGGTGAATTGGCAGTATCGGTAGAGGGTCGGACATGCTTTCCAGCATAGTTACGTCCCTTTACGATCTGAGTTCAAATCCCGCTGAGGTTAACTTTACCTTTCATCCATACGGGGTCGATAAAATAAAGTACCAGTAATGTTCTGTGTAATTGCTGGCCTTGTGCCAAAAGTAGAAACAATTATTAATATCTAACTCTTTATATTTTTATCATAGTTCACATGGTAAACATAATATATCATTTAGGATAACTGGTTCCCGGAAAAAAAAAAAAGCCCCCCCCCCCCCGTCAAATTTATTGGCAACTAGCAGTGGTACCCGGCGTTGCACGGGATAAGGTATTGTGAAATATATAACCGCCCTAGCTAAGCTTAGTATTGCCACAACCACGGCTGGCAAAGTAAGGGTCTGGTGGTACGTAAGTAAGCAACATTGTGGCTTAAAACGTGTAAAGAAGTTGTGTGCACTTACCATCTGTTTGGGGAATGAGTGTGAGATTTGTCTTGAGCAAGGGTGGCAGAATAACCGGAAGCAGCAGACAGCCAGACATACAGACAGATATTATAAGGGTGCATTTTGGACGCATAGTGAATTGTAGGAAGTGACGTAATGCAGTCAGCCAGACATACAGACAGATATTATAAGGGCACGATGTTATATGTATGTATCTATCTAAAAAGAGAAAGACTAAGAATTATAGAGAGAGATCGCCTAATGCGGTCCCTAGGGCATTGAAAATTTGAAATGTTTTTTGCTCAGAACACTCCCTGAAACAAGTATTACATGTGTAAAGTTTGAAAACGGTCGGTTGGGTGCTTCTCTAGTTTTAGGGATTCAAACTCACACACACAGACAGACATCCTCAGTTTTATATATATAGATGAACCCCCCCCCCCCCAAAAAAAACGACCTAGTTTTAAATAATATAAGAGGTTGACGCCTTTATAATAATAACCAAGGATTTCCCAATAACTTGTATGTATATAGTAAAATTACAAATATAAAATTAAACAAAAATGACTAAAAAATGCATTAGTTTATTTATCACTGTTTCTTGTGGAACCCTAGCGATCTCTTGTGGAACCCTAGGGTTCCAGGGAACACCGGTTGAGAAATGCTGTTGTAGAGACTGTAAAACTATCTGGTGAAGCATGGTACTGGCAAGCTACACATATAGTAAGACAGGTAGTGCAGGAAGGTGTCATACTAAACGATTGGTGAAGTAGCATTGTTGTCAACTGCTACAGTGGTAAAGGAGATACACTAGAGATACAATTATAGAGGCATCAAATTCTTAAATCAGGTTATGAAGGATAAAGAAAGAGTGGTAGAAAAGTTGATTAAGAATGGAATCAATCTTCATGAGATCCAGCCATAGAAGACTTCAGTTGTGTCAAATACATGACCCTCTCCCCAGTGGCGTAACTAACGGGGGGAGGGGGGAGGGCCTGGCTTTCCTGTCAGTCTAGGTGGGCCCCCTAGGCTATAATTCTAAACACATAACTTATTACACATGTAATTACGAATCCTTAACTACAACAACGTAAAGAAAACGCTTAATCTCTAAGACGAAGTTAAGACCAATCTCTTGTTTATTTAAAAAATATAATATTTCGGATAAAATGGCAACTGCATCTAAAAAAAAGTGTAGACAATATTCCGTCGAATAAAAACGTTAAATTTTTTTACTTGCTTTCCCCACATCTTATTGAGTTGAGTCAGGTTTCAGTCAGGTGATGCATCTGCTTTCAAAAAGTCAAAATCGCCTAGCTATAGATAGAAGAGGTGATTTACGACTCTCTCTAACGGCTTTCACACCAAACATTGACAAATTAGTAGCCTTGCATCAATCACAGGGATCTCATTAAAAACCGATTATTATATTCTTTGATTTGTAAATATAAATAAATGATTTGATATCTAAATTCTATATTATTCTATTTGTTTGAAATGTTGTAATACATGCTTATGTTATTCTTGATACTCAGGTTTTTAACCTAATATTTAATTAAAAGTATAATTATGCATGAGTATATACACACAAATATATATATCTATATATTGTATGTATATATATATAAAAAAAAAAAAAATTTTTTATTTATGTTGTTACTTTTTATCATTAGTCAATTTGGTATTTGCGACATTTCCTGAACTTTTGCTCTATGTTTTGTATTTCATCGATTATTTGACATGTTTTACATTCTTCGGTGTTGAATATCAAATCAAGCAAATTGCATTATTCCAAGTGTGTCAATATAGTGCTCATTGTGGGTATGGTGTGGTGTGTAGTGGCCGGAGGCTGGGCGTGCTTGACTGGAAGCGTGCTCGACCGGAAGGGCGAGCAGATGTGACATCAGCTTGAGAGGCCCCTTTCTCTTCTACGACGGTCATCAGACTGAGACAGACATGCGATCGGCGAGCTGGATTGTACACACGTGGAAGAGAGGAAAACCAGCCAATGACTTTGCCAGGACCAGAGAAATGCGGTAAGTGAAGTGGCTTTCTAATCACAAGCTATTTCGGCACTTAAAGACTTATAGAAAAAAAAAAGAGAAAAAGGAAAAACGAAGAATTTTTTTTTAAGACAAAGCCACTGGAAAACAGTGTCAATCTAGTGCTCATTAACAAAACTTACAAAACTGGAGCAACAAAGAGGAGAGAAGCTAGACAAGCTGCCACGGAAGAATCTGCAAAGAAATGTCATCTAATCACAGTAGTGATGCATCCCAAACGTAACTGCCGGAATTTCCGTTGAGTCGGTCTGGTCAGATGAACTGGAGAAACAGAAAAGCACTGGAGAGTCACGAGAACCTGACGTCGAAGATGCCTCAGGTCCATCGACTATCTCAACAACCGTCGTAGTCACTGAAGATGTGGTTCCAAATGGGGATCCAAACTCAATAGAGGGGAAAATGGCTGTATCGGAATCTGAAAATGAAAATGATTCAGAGGAAACTACATCGGCAAAACAAATCCCAGACTATGAGCCAGTAGAATGCATGTTGAATTTACAAGAGAAGTATCCAAGCAACCCGAAACATTTCGAGGACAGACCATTGACGACTCCTCTAATTCGCGCCCTCATGGCCGTTGGTCCTTGTCAGCCAGGATTGAAAGATAATTTTGCTGATTTCCCTCTCGACTCGAACCACAGAAAATTCAACATCAGTTGGGACAAGAGAAAGTGTGCTGGAATCCATAAAGTTGTCCGTCTAACCCATGCTAGCGTGGAAGAACGGACGTAAAACGGTGATGATAATGATGACCGACACTGGTTAGTATACTCTACTGAATCCAACAGACTATATTGCTTTTGTTGTTGGCTGTTTGCTGATAAAAATGCCGAATCTTACTCGAAGACTTGGGGTAATCCAGAGTATGGGATGGCAAACTTCAAAAAGGGAATCAAAAAAATTGCCAAGCATGAGAAAAGTGCCATTCACATCAATGCACAAAAGCAATACTTCATGACAAAATATCGTTTGGACGCAGATAAAACAGTGATCGATAACCTCATCCATGAAGAGAAGAAGCGAATTGAATGAAATCGCCAGATATTGAGGCGATTACTTGATTGTACGTTATTTCTCGCAAAACAAGGCCTGGCCTTCAGAGGTCATAGGGAATATGCTGGACTTGGCGCCAAATCAGAAAATGAAGGAAACTTTATTGAATTGTTGAAATTGATGGCCAAGTATGATACGATCTTGGAAAGCCATTTATTCTCGCCTGGGCGCACTAAAAGACAGCCTATGTACTTAAGTCCAAAATTACAAAACGAATTCATAGAATGCCTGGCAAACGAATGTACTCAACAATCACGGAAGTGAAAGCGGCAAAATACTATTCAGTCATCGTCGATTCCATAATAGACATTTCGCATCAGGATCAATGCTCTGTGTCACTGCGATATGTATAAAAAAGTGGCCATGCACAGGAGCATTTCCTGTCGTTTTGTGAACTAGAATCAGCAGCCACTGAATCATTTTACGATACGCTTGTGAAAGTTCTTTTCCAGGATCTATCCTTGGATGCTCAATATATTAGGGGACAAGCTTACGACGGAGCGTCGAATATGTCCGGCCTTATTTCTGGGCTTCAGGCTAGAGTTAAAGAGGGATGCTCTTCAAAAGTTGTTTACGTCCATTGTTGCGCTCATAACCTGAACCTGGTGTTAATCGATGCTAGCCAATCGTCAGTGGATGGTAAATTATTTTTTGGTATATTGGAGAGCCTGTATGTTTTCTTAACATCAAGCTTGCCAAGGCTAAAAATCCTCGAAGAAGAACAAGAAAAACTATTGACTTCAACGGTATTAACATTAAAAAGACTCTCAGATACCCGCTGGTTTAGTCACATTCAGGCTGTAGAGGCTACCATTAACAACTTACTGGCAGTAATAAGTGCATTAGAAAGGATAATAAGTGGGAATGTTCACAACACTGCTCCGAAAGTATTAGCCGAGGCCAGAGGTTTGCTACTAAATGTGAGCAAGTTTGAATTCATTTTCATGTTGAAGTTTTTTCAGAATTTACTTAAAAAGCTGCATTCTGTTTCACAATATTTGCAGAAGGAGGCTATCGACTTATATTCCATGGACGTCATGATTAAAAGTGTAATAAAAGAAATTGAAAACATCCACTCAAATGAATATTTTGACCGAACATTATCAGACGCTAAAAATCTCGCCGAGCAATGTCAAGTTGAACCAGAGTTTACAACAGAAAAACGGAAAAGAAAAAAGAAGTGTTTTCATGACGAAAATGCCAGTGACGAACCTCATGAGACGCATTTTAAATGGGACGTTTATTTCACTATCTTAGATGGAATCATTAGTAGCTTTAACGAACGTTTTGCCGACTTGCACTATCTAGTGAAGGATTTTTCGTGCTTGATACCGGCGCACTTCGACGACGACGACACATGCAATAGAGAGAGAATCGATAATCTTGTGAAATTCTACGAGGGTGACATCGAAAATGAGACTATCTTCGACGAGTATTTATCATTCAAAGATTTTTACAAGGAAGTGTGTTTAGATAAATCCATATCGAGTTCTGAGATCATTCCGTTTCTGATTTCTAATGACTTAGATAGAGCCTATCCGAACATGTTTGCCTTATACAAAATGTTCATAACTATTCCGGTTAGCTCAGCGCAGGCTGAGCGAACCTTCATCAGGCTCAAACTGATAAAGAATTATTTGCGTAGTACCATGAGTGAAGAGCGGTTGAATGCTCTGGCAATGATGTACATAGAGCGAGAACTGGCTGAAAAAATTGACTTCAGCATCGTGAGTGAAAAATTTTCTAAAGTAAAACATCGCAAATTAGAACTGTAGAACAAGTGATGTGCTCGAATGTGAAAGTAAAGTTTTAGATGGACGATTTGTTGTACATACGAATTTTTGTTGGTGAATAAAACTAGTTTTATAGGATGTTGTTTTTTTTCTGAAGATAGACCACCGTCTTCGCAGTTAATAAAGTTTTCACGGAACATGCTAACTCTGTAATCTATGATGCTGTCTACTCTATTCATCATCATCATCATCATCATCGTTTAACGTCCGTGTTCCACGCTTGCATGGGTTTGGATGGGGGTTTTCCCACTTGAGGCAAGAGTGGTTATCTTGCTCGCATAGGACTATCTGGCGGGTTTTCTACAGCTGGATGCCCTTCCTAACACCAACCACATTTACAGTGTGGGGCTGGGAGGTTTTTACCATGTTGCCTACACGGCCACATTACAGCGTGAACTGTGTGTTTTTTTGACGTGACACCTACACGATCTCATTTGTTTCGGCCTGGATGTTGTGGCACCAACATAACTTTACATTGAAAGGGGCGGTGTGGATGGGGTGGGGGTGGTGGGACGGGGGTGTATTTTGTTAGAGATGCCTACTGACTGTAGTAGGTTTTACTTCGTATTTAGCTAAGGCGGGTCTTCTCTATTACTGAGTACCGCCAAAGGTCTCGGTCCAGTGACATTGTCTTGGAGAGGTGTAAGTGTGTGAGGTTGGAATTTATCAGCTCGTCCCAGGTTTTTCTGGGTCTGCCTATTCCGTGGCTACCGTCTATCTTTATTGCCCTGCACTTTGTTATACAGCTATCGTCCTTCATGCGCATCACGTGACCATACCAACGTAGCCTTCTCTCGAGTAAACAACATCTGATCCCTCTTATTTCTAATTTTTTCCTTAGTTCGTTTATGCTTTGCCGTTCACGTATATTACTATTACACATCCAGCGGAGCATGCAAGCTTCGTTTCTCTCTAGTCTGCGTATATCCTCTGCACACAATGCCCAGGTCTCACTGCCATGCAACATTGCTGTTCGTATGCAGGCATCGTACAACCTGCCTTTCATTTTTAGGGAGAACCCTTTAGCGGCTAATAGCGGTATAAGCTCTCTGAACTTTTTCCATCCATAAATTATTATCTATTCTATATGCGTGTATGAACATATTTCCTTGCAGCCGATGGAAATGAGCGTATGGAATTGGTGGGCCCCCTTTAGATCGAATTTGCCGAAGTTAACTTTGCCTTTCATCCTTACGGGGTTGATAAAATAAAGTACCAGTAATGTACTGGGTATTTGCTGGCCTTGTGCCTAAAATAGAAACAGTTATTTTAATAAAGCATATCAATGTAAGTGAAGTTACTTAAATGAAAATATAGGTGGCCCTTAAAAGGGCCAAATTAGACAACAAGTCATGGTTATCAAATAAATTGGATTTAATCATTTATATTTTCATAGTCATGGTTATCAATTTCATGTATAGGGTTGGTGAAAAAAATTTGATAACCATATATTTGTTTTCTAATTTGGCCATTTTAAGGGCTACCTATATTTTCATTTAAGTTAACTCCACTGTTGGTGAAAATGACTTGTTTTCTACATTGATAACCATGACTATGAAAATATAAATGATTAAATCCAATTTATTTGATAACCATGACTTGTTTTCTAATTAACTTAAATTTGTTTTCTAATTTGGCTCTTTTAAGGGCCACCTATATTTTCATTTAAGTAACTCCACTTACATCTATAACGGCGGCGAAGATTCAAAACCGAATCTGAGCTTTCCCGCCTCTGGGACAAGCAGTGGTAAGTTGTTTACGCTCAAGAGACTAACCCCTTTGGGAGAGGCTAAACACAGGTCAGAGGATATATGCATCTTTCTGACTTGTTTATGCTTGGCAAACTAACCCTTGGGAGACTAACCAAAGTTCAGAGGATATATCTATTTTTCTAACTTCAACTCTTATAAATACAGGGGTTGTTTACGCCCCGCCAGAAAAGAAGTGATATACAGACAAGACAAGTCACATTTACGAGCTCTAGTTGCGAAAAACCAGTCTGCCACTTATTCTCACCTTCCTCGCTGATCGCTGACTCCTACTGTCATACAAACAAGCAAATATACTGATATGCACACACGCATTCATAGTGAGTTCAGTATTTATACACGCACCATTTCTGTTTACACATATTGTATCATTCTGATACAGTACAAATTATATTATAATCGTATTCTGTGATACTTGAATTTACATGGCTCGAAGAGCCACCAAATTATTGTATGAATTTTTTGTGTTATTGATTTTATCATTCAATATTCAAATTGAATATTGT
Source organism: Eledone cirrhosa (assembly GCA_964016885.1). Taxonomy (NCBI): domain Eukaryota; kingdom Metazoa; phylum Mollusca; class Cephalopoda; order Octopoda; family Eledonidae; genus Eledone; species Eledone cirrhosa. Next base: position 89,348,011 of record OZ024741.1, read on the forward strand.
TATAATAAAATAAACTTTGTAACAACACAATCCTGGTATTTTTCTTTACATTGAAACCATCATACCAACAATTCATTCTCTCCACTCATCGTTACAACCACACATAATATTCCGTTACAACTGGTGACCCTGTAAAACAGACACACAACCTTCTGATCATCCACTACAAACGATGTCTCTAGCACACGATGATTCATCTACGGCAGAAATGGCAGTCTGGGCGGCATTTACATTAAGAATTCCACCATTCTGGGTGCACGATCCAACACTGTGGTTCGCGCACATCGAAGCACAGTTCGCATTGAACCGGATCGTTAGCGAGGCATCCCGTCTCACACATGTCATTGGTTTGATGTCTCCGGAGATTATGAATGAGGTTTGAGACCTCATTTTAGCACCACCCGGCTCTGTGTCATATGACACATTTAAAACAACATTAATTAAGCGGACGTCGGAGTCGCAGCAGAAGCGTTTGCACCAGCTCCTCATATCGGAGGAATTGGGAGATAAAAAGCCAACGCAACTCCTACGGCGAATGAAGCAGCTCCTGGGAGAACATAACTCCTGGATGAAATTTTCAAGCAACTCTTCCTCCAGTGTTTGCCTTCTGCCACACAAGTTGTACTAGCATCCACCAGGGAGTCCACCACCATAGAAGAACTCGCCGAGCTGGCAGATAAGATCATGGAGGTACCACATCCGCACTCAACTTTAGTGAATGTGACACCAGCCGTGCCTCCCACCAATCCTTTCCTTCAGCCCCCCGGTGCCACAGAGATGCCCGATCTACACCAGTTACTGGCACAGCAAGCAACACAGATACAGGCCTTGACACAACAAATTCAGGCCTTGTCACTGGGCAACCCTGCCACGCGTTGGTCCAACAGTCGAACTCGCCGATTTGGTGGTCGCTCAAGAAGTCCGAGCGCATCTCGGGATTCACCAGAAATGTGTTGGTACCACCAAAGATTTAGGAGACGAGCGCAAAATTGCAGCCATCCCTGTTCATTTGTTTCGAAAACGAATCAGGGAAACGACACAGCCAGAAACTGAATGCTACGGACGTTTCTGGCCCTCATAACCAAAGTCGCCTATTTTTTATTCAGGATCGCGTCACAGGCACGTGTTTCCTGGTCGACACCGGTGCTGAAGTCAGCATCATCCCGGTTTCCTGCGTTCCTGGAAAAAGGAAAAAGGAGAGAGACACCAGCCTGGCTCCAGGTGGTGAATCACTCACATATTCCGACCTACGGAGAACAGTCCCTGATACTAAATTTGGGACTACGCCGCACTTTCCAGTGGGTATTCGTTGTGGCTAAGCTGTCGACCCCTATTTTAGGAGCTGATTTTCTTCAGCACTTCTCGCTGCTAGTGCATCTGAAAAACCAACGACTCGTTGACAACTCCACTGGTCTCGCTGTCAGTCCAGTCATTTCACGATCGACAACAACAACCCGGCACAACTACATCATCAACAAATACCCAGACGTAGCTCGACCACTATTCAACGCTTGCCCTGTAAAACATGACGTCACACACCACATAAAAACACGGCCCACCTGTTGCTGCATGACCTAGAAGGCTACCACCAGACCGGCTGAAGTCCGTCAAACAAGAATTTCAGCACATGCTGGATCTCGGCATCATACGTCTGTCCAGCAGCAACTGGTCCTCACCCATACACTGTGTACCCAAGAAGTCGTCGAACGACTGGCGAATCTGTGGCAACTACTGTGCACTGAACAACTGCACTGTTCCTGATTCTTATCCAGTGCCTCATCTACAGGACTTCTCTAGCTTGCTGCACGGGGCTCGCATATTTTCGAAGATCGATCTTGTGCGAGCTTACAATCAGATACCCATTGAGCCCGCAGATATTCCAAAGACCGCAGTCACAACACCCTTTGGAATGTTCGAATTTCTGCGTATGCCTTTCAGTTTGCGAAATGCAGCGCAGACATTCCAGCGATTCATCGATACAGTCACCAGAGGTCTACCTTTTGTATACGCATACATTGACGACTTACTGGTGGCCAGCAGCTCCGATGAAGACCATGAGAAACACCTGGATCTCCTATTCACACGTTTGCGTGAATACGGAATTGTTATCAACCCCAGCAAATGTGAGTTCGGAGTTGCGTCCCTTCATTTTCTGGGACACATCATTGACAAAGATGGTATTCGCCCACTTAAGGAGAAAGTCAAATCCATCATTGATTTTCCACAACCTACATCTCTCCGCAAACTGCAAGAATTTCTTGGCCTGGTAAACTTCTACAGAAGATTTATACCCCACTGTGCAGAGACAGCCCAACCACTCACAGATTTGCCGCGGCAGCGTACAACCAAAAACGCAAACATCAATCTCAGCGAAAAAGAATGTACCGCTTTCGCTGAGTTGAAGAAAATGTCCGAGGCTACAATGCTGAGTTACCCCAAACCTGACGCCCCAATGTGTTTATTGACTGATGCATCCGATTTCGGAGTTGGAGGTGTGCTTCAACAACTCTCTGGCGATATTTGGCGACCTGTATCTTTTTTCTCTAAGCGATTAAAACCCGCCGAAACTAAGTACAGCACATTCAGTCGTGAATTATTGGCAGCATACCTTGCTGTCAAGCATTTTCGACACATGCTAGAAGGTCGTGTGTTCTCTATATACACCGACCACAAACCACTAGTGTACGCGTTCAACGCCAAGCCTGACCGACACTCACCCAAGGAGGTCCGACATCTGGACTTCATTTCTCAGTACACTACTGATATTCGGTACATTAAGGGTGCTAGCAACTCAGCAGCTGATGCCCTATCGCGCATGGAGCTTAACGCAATCCACACCACTGCCACTATCGTCCTCCAGAGGATTGCAGCGGATCAACAGAATGACGAGGAACTGCTGCAACTCCGGAAATCATCCTTGAAATTGAAGGAATGCCCTCTTCTTCGGGTTATATTTGATGCAACATCTCCACAGGACATGAGCGCCCATACGTGCCCCGGAAACATCGACGCAACGTTTTCTCGGCACTGCATTCTCTGGCACATCCTGGCGTCCGCGCCACGCAGAAACTGATGGTTGCCCGCTTTGTGTGGCCCAACATCAACAAGGACACCCGCGAATGGGCTAGGAACCGTATCACGTGCCAGACGGCGAAAATTCACCGGCACATCAAAGCCCCCATCGGTTCTTTCGCAACACCTGATGCACGGTTCCAACATGTGCATATAGACATCGTTGGACCTTTGCCTCCTTCTCACAAATACACTCATCTTCTCACCTGTGTCGATCGATTTTATCGCTGGCCAGAAGCTTTTCCTCTGACGGATATTACTGCGGAAACTGTCGCCAAAACGCTAGTGTTTCACTGGGTTTCGCGTTTCGGCACACCCGCGACCATCACTACGGATAGAGGACGTCAGTTCGATTCGCACCTATTTACCGAGCTGACTCGTCTCCTCGGGTGCAAACACATCCGTACAACAGCGTATCACCCTGCCGCTAACGGCATGGTAGAACGCTTCCACCGCCAGCTAAAAGCATCTATCAAGGCTTACGAAGACTCCACTAACTGGTTTGAATACCTCCCACTCATTCTTCTTGGTATTCGTTCCACTGTTAAGGAGGGAGTCGCACATTCTCCGGCTGAAATGTTGTATGGCACCGTACTCACTCTACCCGGACAAATGATCGCTCCTGTTTCGCCACAAGAACTTCCAGACCCAACAAAATATGTGCACCGTTTACGGTCATCGATGTCGCATCTGTCTCCTTCAGCCCCTAAACAACAGCACGTTACTTCCCACATACCAAAAGACATCGATACATGGACGCATATTTTCGTTAGAAATGACGGTATTCCATCGCAACTTCGTCCGCCGTATTCCGGGCCCTATCAGGTGATACAGAAACGCCCTAAGTATTTCGTCCTCGACTTGAATGGGAAACGAAATACCGTCTCCATTGATCGTTTAAAAAAAGCGTTCATAGAACAGGAATTGCCACCAGTACCCACCGTTTCTCCAGCAGACTCACCACCAACTTTGCCCGACACAAACACGACAAATTCTGCACAACCCCGACACACCAAATCTGGAAGAACAGTCCGATGGCCCACGCGATACGTACAAGTTTATCGGGTAAGTACAAATTATGCATCTGGTCGACATTTTGGCTAATTTGTACATTTCAACGAATCGGCCAATTTCTGTGGTCATGAACTATTGCTACACACAAATCAATTAACTCTGTGCATCACCCACATGAAAAGAACTTTACGTCCCGAGAAAAAAGAAGTGATATACAGACAAGACAAGTCTCATTTACAAGCTCTCGTCACGAAAAACCAGTCTGCCACTTATTCTCACCTTCCTGGCTGATCGCTGACTCCTACTGCCATACAAACAAGCAAATATACTGATATGCACAAACGCATTCATAGCGAGTTCAGTATTTCTGTTTACACATATTGTACCTTTCTGATACAGTACAAATTATATTATAATCGTATTCTGTGATACTTGAATTTACGTGGCTCGAAGAGCCACCAAATTATTGTATGAATATTTTGTGTTATTGATTTTATCATTCAATATTCAAATTGAATATTGTTATAATAAAATAAACTTTGTAACAACACAATCCTGGTATTTTTCTTTACACATCGAAACCACCATAACAACAGTTACATCCATCCATTCACTTATCGTTACAACCACACATAATATTCCGTTACACACACACACATATATAGGATAAGAAGATATCGTTTACAGGGTATCAGACTCTACTACTTTGTAATGTCATTCTTATCAATTTCCTTTTATATTTAATCACACTATTTTAATCCTTTTTGGTTTCTTATTTCATATTCTTAATATTTTTCTTTTCGTAATAAATTGTTTTACCTTTATCATTATATAAAGTAGGTAATGTTCGCTACCAGGAAACAAAAACAAAAGCTTGTTTTCAAAATTCAAATCGGTGGTTTTGGTGTCACCGTTACAATTTATGAGAGCTCATGTGTTAGATGTAAACAGTGGAATCGGTTCTCCAAGGTATTTTCTAGCAGTGAGTAGCTGATAGAACAGGATAAAAAAAAAAGAAAGATATAAACGAGATATTGGGACTCATCGTCAGTGTCAGATCAGGTAAATACGGGGCCTGAAGCCTATTCTATAAAGAGACACTAAATTTTCTAAAAAAAAAAAAGCATAGTAATATAGTATAAAGTACCTTACACAGGGACGGTATAATAGAACTTAGTGTGGGGAGCGTGAACATATGGGGCCCGTAGCAAATGCTACTCTTGCTACCAGGTTAATCCAGGACTAAATTATATTTAAAAAATAAACATCTATGTTTATCATCAAATTATTTTGCACATTAATACAGAAACCTTCTAGATATCTCATCGCACGCATGGACGTGTTTAATTTAATACATTTGTAGAGAAATTTAAAACGATTTCACAGAATAAAAAAAAAAAGGCATAAAGCAACATGAATAGATGTCTATGATATTATAAATGAATTGATTATTGTATAGAAGTAGGTAGAATTATAAATGTTTTACCTGTTACTGTAGAATTATAAATATTTACAAGTCAGCGAATATACAAACCTCAGGTTCACGTTTGCAGCCGCAGTTTCGTCTTCAAAACTTTTAAAGTACATGAAAAAAAATTAAAACATGGAATACTTTAATATAAAACATACACACAAATAATACATACAATACTTAATTACATAAAGTATTCTTTTCTAAAGACAATAAATATGTAAATACAAATACCATATAGGGATATATCAGATGAAAGAATGGTATTCAACTAATGTTTTGGTACGCGATGGGGCTCACCCACAGCCCCGGCGGACAGAATGGAGAAGGCGTTTCCCTATTTTACATAAAAATATAGAATTAAAACGAAAGAAAATATTAATTCAACCCTGTGTCAATCGGTCACACACCACATATGATATAAACATAATACAGTCGAGTCCGCTTAAGAGTATACCCTCGGGAATGGAAAATAGTATACACTTAACCGGACTAAGTAAAAATATTCCATGGTATTATTATTTTGTCTTATTATACAGTCTGAGTTCAAATCCCGCCGAGGTTAACTTTGCCTTTCATCCTTACGGGGTCGATAAAATAAAGTACCAGTAATGTACTGGATATTTGCTGGCCTTGTGCCTAAAGTAGAAACAATTATTATTTTGAGTCTTTCAATGATTAAAAATCGCTTTATTATTGTTTAAAATGCATTTATGAGTAAGAAAAAAAATGAAAGTTACACCAAAAAATTCAACAAGAATTATTGCAAATTATAGATAAATTAAGCAATATTTCAACATATTGGTATGCAATTTATATTTCTTAAAAATAGTCAAATGCTTTTTTGCACTCGATTGCTCGCAATGTTTTTTTCAATCAAAACCTCAATCTCAGACAGAGTATAATTTTCAAAATTTTCAAACGATTGCATCATATAGGATCGTACAGTCAACAAAGCATTTATTCCTTCTTTTACAGAGATCTAAAATATTGATAAATGATTAAAGTTATGTTAGGTACCTATGGACATTCATATTATAAATATAAAAATAATACATACTAACCTTTCTAGTTAATTCGGTTTCAATATAATCTACTTCTTCCTCCTCTTCTATTATCATGCGCTCGTTTTGAACTTCCAAACATATTTCAGCATCAGTTAAATCACCATAGCACAGCTCGCTAACATCACAATCGATGAATTCGGGTTCCAATTGAGGAATATTGGCATCATCACTTTCAATTAATAGTACATCGTTCAACTGGACTTCAATTTCATTGTGAAAACCCACTTTTTTGAAGCAATTGACAATCGTCGTGGGTTTGAGAAGAAAAAGAGAGCGCTTCAACATTTGCATAGACAAAAGAACATGAACAGATTTTTCAAATTCAGTTATGCTCTTTCCATTTTTCTATTGCCACCAATAACTTTCGCACAATTTGTGTACGATAATGCACTTTCACAGCACGTATTATCCCCTTATCAAGGGGCTGAATTAACGAGGTCGTATTTGGAGGTAAAAATACGATTTTTACGTTTTCAAAATGATTTTCAATTTTATGACAGCTTGCATTGTCTGCAAAAATGACTTTTCGTTTTTGGCCACGCATTTTTTTGTCAAATTGTGCAATAATTTCCAGCCAAATGTTTTTCGTCATCCAAGCTTTTGAATTACTGTAATAGAGGTGCTTTTTTATTCAGCATACAACGAGGTCGTTGAAATTTTCCCATGACAAAAGCGTGTTTTTCAGTTCCATCGGAATTGACTGCTAAGAGAATGGTGAGTCTGTCTTTTGCGGTTTTTCTACCCGTTGAATTTGTTCCGGAGACATCTAGTGTACCAGATGGAAGTGCTTTAAAAAAAAGACCAGATTCATCGAAATTATACACATCCTTTGGTGAATAGCCGTCAATTTCCTTGGTATAAATTGTTTCTATCCAATGTTTGGCACTTAAGTGATCAGCGACAGCTCTTTCACCATGCACTTACATGAATTTTATATTTTCGCGCTTTTTAAGTCTCTCTAACCAACCATGAGATGGTTCAAAATCGGGAATTCCCAAAGTTTGTGCAAATATTTTTGCCTTTTCAAGCATCATAGTACCGTTGAACGGAACATTTTGACTTCTCATTTGGTGAAACCATTTTATGAGTGCATCTTCCAATCCTTGATGATCAACTGATCTTCTACGTTTTGCATCCAAATTCACATTTGATAGAGCCAATTTTCGATATTTTTTCTCGTTTTTTTTTTTTTAATTCTGGAGATGGCTGCTTGACTGCAATTGAATTTATTTGACAATTCATTTTGTGACTTGGCAGATTTCAATTCATCCAAAATAGCAATTTTTTGAGTAATAGATAAAGCAGAGCGTTTCAAAGACATTTTTATGTTACTTTACCGTATTCAGTGACGTGGTTAGTGGGTCTGGTCACTACTTCTGATCGGATCCCTTAAAAGGACTGTTATCGCATACGGTCTGATCGGATCTGAGGATAGCCCCTAAAAGGACTGTGTCACATACGGTAAGGATGAACAGACGAAGGAAGAAGTTGAACGGACGAGCAAGGCGAGAGATGTAGTTTTCGGTCAACTATTTTCATATATAAAGCGACGATACAGAGGTACAAGGCGTGTGTGAGTGACAAGTATGTCAGAGGAGAGGAACAACGATACACGAGCTGACCCTGCCAAAGGTCGACTGTGTTTGGAACCACTCTATTTATACAAAAATAATCTTTTGATGTTTAGCCGCTGCGTAGGCGTTTTATTTTGGTGGCTTAAGGGTTGTTTGTTTCATGGTAGCTAAGCAGAAAGATAGTTATTTATTTCACAGATGTTATTTCCGGTGGCTGTACATACTCTTATTTGGACTAAATTATATAGAAAATATATAAACGGGAATTGATTATGCTATACTCTTATGCGAACTATACTCTTATCCGATATACTCTTAACCGGACTCATGCACTGTACAAAACATAGTACATAAATTTGGGAATTGATTATGCTATACTCTTAAGCGAACTATACTCTTATCCAATATACTCTTAAGTAGACTCGACTGTATAAACACACACCACATATAACATAACTAAGCACTTCAGAAGCAATATTATGCGGTATGTTGTTGTGTTTCAGATGACGTCCTTTGGAGCTGAAAAAGATCATACTGACTATGGTTATTTCACATTTAAAATCCGCGGCCAATGCTACCAGTTAATCGGTGGCAGTTTACTCTCCCAGCATAATAAGGAAGTTTTATAATTGTCTTTTTTTTTTTTATGTCTCTCTCTCACACACATACATTACGGTCTCACTTCATACTGTAAACCAGACAACACATCCAATACAGTCGTTTTCACTTTTATCCGTCTTCTCCTAACTGCTCTCACGGGCGAAGCCGGGTACCTCAGCTGGTGTACACACATACATACACGCGCACACACACGCACGTACACACACGCACGCACGCACGCACGCAAGTACGTGAACTGTTATTTGAAAACGGGTCCTGTCAGAAGCAACAGTCTCAAAATAATCTGGTTGTATTCCCAAGCGAGACCAGCTGAGTTCATGGATGTTATCCAACCATCTTGCCTTAGGTTTAACCCCTGGGTCTCCTGTCGGCTGGTTTTACCCGTAAAATCTGTCCAGTGCTTCTTTCCGGAGGCATTCTAACCACATGTCCGTATTATTGGAGATTTGATCTCTCAATTCGGAGAAATAGCAGTTCTACCTGAAATGACTCTCTGATCTCTGAGCCATGCACTTTATCGAGTAACGTTACTCCAAGGACCCTTCGGAGGAACACCATTTCGGCTGTTTGTATTCGAGATCGTATTCTTTCAGTTATTACTCAAGAAAATCTTTTAGTCACAGTTGTATTAAAAAAATATAATAATATAATGGTTGCAGAACAAAAATGCAAAAACATATAGTATATACAAAGCAGGTAATACATACATCTAGGACCAAATACAACAAAGGGGAGGCGAAAGGGTGGGGCAAACGAACCACTATCTTGCCTTAAAAATTACTCAAGATACATGACCATAGGTAAGAGTTGGCATGAATGTCGAATTGAAGATAGTGAGTTTGGCTTTTACACCGACCACTGTTCTTCTGATTACCGAATGATGAAGCTGGCGCATTACTGCTCCAGCTCCCGCAATTATTACACTTAATTCAGCATCCTGCCTCCCATCACTCGTGAACATGGACCCGAGATACTTGAATTTCTTCACCTGCTTCAGTGGAACGCCATTTACCTGTAGAGTGGACTTTGCAGGCTTCCTTGAGAGGACAAGTATCTCAGTTTTCGCAGGACTGATTTCAATTCCAGACGTGCAGTACTCGGCATCAAACCTATCAAGTGCAAGTCGGAGATCAACTTCCGACAAGTTAAGTAATACCATGTCATCTGCAAGTTCCAGCTAACTGTCGTGATATCACTTCCAACCCAGCTGCACATGCCAATCCTGTTCAGGAAAATAAGGAACAGGAGAGGCGACATTATGCACCATTGGCTTGAGTTCGACTTCCACATTGAAGGGTTTCAATGTAGCACCATTTATCCAAACACAAATAATCGGGTATTCCTATAGAGACATCAAAGCAACAAGAAGCTTATCATCTATCCCATATTCCTACATAACCTTCCACATCAGGTCCCATGGAACGCGGCTGTTTGCCTTTTCGAGGTCTACAAAGCAAGAATACTCCCCTTAGCGTATCCCACAGCGTGAATATTTGGTAGGCTGTGCTGCGTTCGCGGCGAAAACCACACTGTTCATCAGCTAGCTTGGATTCGACAATCTCCCTACATCTTTGCTAGCCACTTAGCATAGACTTTATCGGGGAGGCTTAACAAGGAGAGTCCTTTATAATTGGAGCAATCTCTTTTATCTACCATTTTGAAAATTGAGATTATAAACCCCGACTGCCAATACTGAGGTGTCTTTCTAGAGATTCAGGCCACCCAACACACACAAGTCAGCTAGAGAATACTTTCCCTATTTAAAGCTCTTTCATTCTCTCCAGCTGCCGTGCCGCATTTCAACTCTTTAATTGCTCTTGTGTCCTCGGCCTCCGAGAGATTAGTCATCGCTCCCAGATGCACCTCGTGTACATCAGAAGATGCTGTTGTGATCACGAGGACGCACCTCTCTTCAGCGAGGAGAACCCCAGACGTAGCAGGTATGGAGGAGGACTTCTTATTACGAAGTCGGCGGATGGTCTGCCAGAACATTTTATTTACTGATCTGAAGCCGAGTTCCAGCATAAGTCCAAAGTCCTCCCATGTCTTAGCTTTGGACGTTTTTATTGTCTCTGCTGCGACTTTTTGCGCCTAATTGTACCGCAAGTGCGAGAAAGAAGACTTATTTCCAAGTCAAGCTTTGTCAGCCTCCTTCGTTGCTCGGATGCATCTTTGACCTCTTGATTGAACCAACTGGGTCCTCCTGCCACCCAACACCGCAATAAGCCGCTTTTGCCCGCAGCAGTTAACAGCTGAAGCAGAAACTGCTGAGCTGAATAGGGTCCACTCCATTTCAACATCCTCAGTTTGCTCTGGGAGTTCTCTGAATTTGATTGCAATGGTATCTGCATACCTGATCCTGACTTTCTTATTCACCAACGCTTCCCACTTTATCTTCTATGTCGACCTGGACCAGCCAGTTTTGTGGGCTTCTTTGGCTTTATGTAGTCTCAGGTTGCAGATAAGTAGATAGTGATCAGTTGACAGCTCAGCCCTGCTCTTAACACGAACATACAGCACAGAATCATCGAAGAGATCAGAGATAATAACAAAATCAATTATTGATCTCTGGTCCTGACTCCCTTAATATCATGTATATTTATGGATGTCTCTGTGCTGGAAGGTGTTCATAATAGAGAGTCCATTGTTAAAACAGAAGTTCAATAAGGCCTCTCCATTCGTATTTAGATCGGGATCACCGTTCCTTCCAATCATTCCTTTTCATGTCAGGTGGTCAGTGCCAACATGTGCATTAAAGTCTCCCATTAGGATATATGTCTCTGTCATAACTACATCTAGCGATGCAGTGACGTCAAGGAAGGATCTGTATTCAGACTCCTTGTTTGGTGCATAAACTTGCATCACCCACAAAGAGCTATCTTTCAGCCTAAGCTTCAAGAGGTAAATCCTCCCACGTAATTGGATCCAGTTCATAACACATTCTGACAGGCGGGGGCTTGTGAGTATCCCCACTTATGCCTGTGCAGTCATTTCTGGCGCCACATCTGAATAGGGGAGTTTCCTCCATCCAAATCTACAGTATCCGGCCCACAGAACTTTGTTGAGGAAACCCTGACTATATCTCGCCGATAGCATCAAGCTCCATCCATTAGTTCTTGCTTCTTACCTGTAAGGGTTGTGATGTTCCAGTATGCAATTGTTACGGTTTGCTCCCTTCTGAACCCCCTTTGGGGTCTAGGGATATGCAACCTTTGCGTATCCATCCCACGCCTCCCAGGACAGGCCGCAGGTCCATCGCCAGTTTTTACAGCATGAAATGGAGTCTGCAATATATTTTTCGAACAGGCTCCTCTAGCTAAGTATGATTCATTCCAATTTATTTACTTGTTTATTCATTTATCTATTTTCATTTTAATACTCAGTTCCCAACTGATTGAGAGGAGAACGATGACACAGCTGAAGACTCACTCACGAGTGACATCATCGATAATTTAAGTCCCATAACTCAGTTAAATTCAAAGATGCAGATTTTAGTCAACGCGCTTGTAGTTTTACACTTATCAATACCGTCGAAGCGGTGAATAGGAAATTACGTTAGAACTTTAGCAGAATAATTCCTCATAATAATATTTTTGGTTGTTCACTGTATTTCATATTGGTGTGTTGATAGGATCCGAAAGAGATGATGTGCTAAGGCTGCGTGTTTGATGTTGGTAGTCCATGTAGACGGATAAGGAAGGAAAACGCCGCGAGAATATATAATAAAAGATTTATTTTTTTCTTAAAATATTACAATAAAATGTTAGGTGCCGTTGAGACATATATCTAGGTAAGAGGTTGCTGGGCCCCTGCCGAGAGGAAAAGTCCCTTGATAAATGTTTCATCTTGCCAGTTGCTCCAAGGAAGGGATTGACATAACGTCTTTCTTGTCCGAAGAAGAAGCTGCAACTGTTTTAGAAGTAAAAAAAAAAAGGCGCAACATTTTTAGTTGGGCGGAAGTCATTTTTCGGTATTTCTACGCCGCCAATTTACCAAGCGTAACCCATTTGTTCGGCCGCGGTAAGTAGTGCCTTTGCTTACTACAGAACCTAGGATAGAACGCTCCGAGGTTTCAGCTCTCTGCGCACTGAGTTCAAATCCCGCAACGGTCAACTTTGCCTTTCATCCGCTCTTCACATCTACATTTGCCAATACACAGTCATGGCTCACACACATGTGACACCGCATCTTACAGTGAGGGCTAAATCGAACCTAGAACCAAACAGGGAATGAGGAATAAGGTTGGTTCATTAACCACTCATTTGACATTTGGAATACTTTGAATAAAGTCAAAAATAACTGTCAAATCCCCTTAACCTACAATGTTCTTGCTTTGTTCATTGATATGTTAAGACGAATAATTGCTGTTTATATACAACTTCACAATCAATTCTTACGAGCGAATGCCATGTCAGTCTTTTGATAACAATAACACACACACATATCTATATGTATGTATGCCTGTATGCATGTATGTACGTATATGTATGTATATATATGCATATATATAACATATATGGGTGTGTGTGTGTGTGTGTGTGTGTGTGTGTGTGTGTGTGTGTGTGTGTGTGTGTGTGTGTGTGTGTGTGTGTGTGTGTGTGTGTGTGTGTGTGTGTGTGTGTGTGTGTGATTTGCATATATCTACCTATTTACACACATGTAATAAAATATTGATATTTACATAGGTATTTACAAAAGGAGCCTCAGATACATTGAACAATCACCTTGTGTGGAGCGTGGAGTCAATTGATATATAATGTGGCATGGCCTGTAATGCGACATATCAGGTTAAAATATGCTGAATCACAGGTATTGGCTCAAATGGTCTCTGCTTTGATTTTTCACATACCAACGACATATATATTTCAAAGAAGGTCAAATTTTCAACACGTTCAACAAATGTCAGGGTTGGAAGTAATGATATAGGCCAGTGATTATTTTAACGTGCAGTTGATCCCTGCTCGTGCAGTTCTAAATATAAATTTGTGCAATACGTTTTCATTTTGTTTCAAATACTACGTGTTTATATGGATATGATGGTAGAATACACAAGCATGTATGCAGGGCTGGATTTTGACTCTCCCTTTCTCTATATCTACCTACACTTATCTCTCCCAATCCCCTCTCTATATCAATCACCATCAAACTCTCCTCTTTATATCTACTATACGACACTCTCTTATTAACCCCCTCCCTATAGTTACAACCACCAAAATCTTCCCCTCTCTATATATAATATTCAACACTCTCTCTATATCAATCAATACTACATTTTCCCTCTCGCTATATCTACAACAAGGCACTCACTCTTAATCCCCCTCCCTATATTAATTACCTCGATACTCTCCAACTCTCTATATTTACCATACAAAACACTCTCTGGATCTCCCTTTCTATATATATTACCAACAAACTCTCACTCTCTCTATATATCTATCGTACAACACTCTCTTTCAATACCCCTCTCTATATCAATTACCACTATACTTTCCCTCTCTCTATATCTACTACACGGTACTCTCTTCCAACCACCTTTCTATATCAATTAACACTAAGGCTTTTAGCTCTTTGCACTCTAAAATGTTAGGAAAATGCAATTTGAGTTCAAGCAGGTCATATTTACAGCTTTCAATAATGATGAAGTGATTATAGCGAAATGACTTATGAAATCTGTCTCTGAATATACATATTAGCAAATGGCAAATAGTGATATGTGGAGAAAAAGTTGTCATGACAAAAAATTTACTATGAATATATGGTCAATATAATAATATATATTAATATAATAATAATATATTATCAAATATCAACCAAGATATAAAAAAAAAACTTCGATATGCGATAAACATAGCATGTACATAAATTGTAGACCATATACAAATAGATGTGTGTGTTTGGTAGTTTGGAAAGAAAATATTATTATTGGAGGGGGGGGGGGGGGGGGCATCCTCCTCCCCTCCAATAATAATATTTTCTCTTCAGTGGAACGCCATTTACCTGTAGAGTGGACTTTGCAGGCTTCCTTGAGAGGACAAGTATCTCAGTTTTCGCAGGACTGATTTCCATTCCAGACGTGCAGTACTCGGCGTCAAACCTATCAAGTGCAAGTCGGAAATCAACTTCCGACAAGTTAAGTAATACCATGTCATCTGCAAGTTCCAGCTAACTGTCCCTATATCTGTCTGTCATGATATCACTTCCAACCCAACTGCACATGCCAATCCTGTTCATGAAAATAAGGAACAGGAGAGGCGACATTATGCAGCCTTGGCGGAGTCCGACTTCCACATTGAAGGGTTTCAATGTAGCACCATTTATCCAAACACAAATAATCGGGTATTCCTATAGAGACATCAAAGCAACAAGAAGTTTATCATCTATCCCATATTCCTACATAACCTTCTACATCAGGCTCCGTGGAACGCAGCCGTTTGCTTTTTCGAGGTCTACAAAGCAAGAATACTCCCCTTAGCGAGCCAATATTGCCCTATCGCACAACCAGTTATGGTTACGGAAGTTTTCTTGCAAATTTTGGAATACTTGGTCTTTGAGCTCCTCGATAGACGAAACAACGGTACAAAGTGGCCAGATCTCCATTTCCCCTGCCGCGTTAACAGGCACACTACCATCGCCAAATGCCAAAACATCTTTAGCAAACTGGGAAGACACTTGGCCACCGTGAAGTCGAGCTCTCATATTAGTGGAAAGAGTGAGAGTTGTAACATGTCGCTATAACGGTGAGGACTTAATGCACGCTTGTACTTCATCAGACCTTGTGCCTTTAGGAATGACAGGAAGAGTCTGCCTAAAGTCGCCAGACAGCAGAAGCGTTGCACCGCCCATTGGAGCCTGACAGTCTCTGATATCCTTCAGGGCTCTATCTAATGCCGCTAGGCCTCCTCTGTGAGCCATAATGCACTCATCCCATACGATAAGAATACACCGTCGGAGGACTTGCCCCTGGTCGGAACTCTTACTGATGTTGCAGGAATACGCCTCAGAAGACGCTAAATTCAAGGGTAGTTTAAGTGCATACACGTCATGTTTAAGTAGGTTTGGAACATGATTGGGACACGAATAATACATACAGGCCCTAACGCAAACAAAATGTATTAAAAATGCGGATCTTCGCTTAATGCGGTCATAGGGCAAGAAAAAGTGCAATTTTTTATAAACATGTCACTCCTTGGAAAATGAATAATGCAAGTGTAAAACATGAAGGAATTTAGTTGGATACTTTTAAGGTTACAGGCCCTAACGCAACCAAAATGCTAAACAATGCGGTCCCCGGGCAAAAATTTGAAATCTTTTTCAGTCAAGAAAATTTGTGAAACATAAGTATGCATATGCAAAGTTTTAAAAAGATCGGTTGGGTACTTCTCGAGTTACAGGCCCTAACGCAACCAAAATGCTTTAAAAAATCGGTATTTTGCTTAATGCGGTCCCTGGGAAAAAAACGAGAAAATCTCTTTTGCTCAAAACACTTTAAACGACATAAGTCATGCAAATTTTGAAGAAATCGCCTGGATTATTGTTCCGTTTGCCTAAAATTTTTTTTTTTAGCCTAATGCGGTCCCTACGGCATTGAACATTTGAAATATTTTTTGCTCAAAACACTCACACGACCATAAGTATTACATGTGTAAAGTTTGAAAAAAATCGGTTGGGTGGTTCTCGAGTTTTAGGGAAATGGACAGATAGACATACATTCTCTGTTTTATATATAGAGACTAGCAGAAAAACACCCGATGGGCGGTTTTCTGCTAGCAAATCTAGTGTATATACTGATATTGTTGAGATTTGGATGAGAAATGTTTTCGGCACCACATGTTCACCGTCTCTCGGTGTGTCTTTTATGCATGTATAAATATATATGTTATCTATACGGTGAAATCTTTGAAATAAATATATGTTAAAACTTAAAAGGAGAAAAAGAGATTAGTGACGGAAATATAAACGTTATGATACATAAACGTTATGATATAACGATGGAAATATATAAACGTTTACGATAAAACGATGGAAATAGAAACGTTTATATATAATGATAAGCCGAAACACTCGTAAGCCGAAACACTCGTAAGTCGAAACATTCGTAAAGCGAAACGTATAAATAAAGATTAATGTAATGAATTTGAAAAGCATAGAGATTTGAAACCGCGTCTATTTGTTTCCTTGTCATTTTTTACAGACGGACAGACAGACAAACAAACAGAGAAATGCCCATTATATATTATAAGTAGACTTGGCATGGTGTCAAGTCAGAACCGCCTCGAACTGGTTACTTCTGGCTTGTGCAAGGTGTCTCTATAGCAACAAGCGATTCCCTCGGCCTCAGTGACCAAAGTCAGTGGAGAGGGGAAGGTAATGTTTCTATAGCGACAGTGTTTCTCTTGGTAGTACCAAAGTGGAGAAAGGAAGGGGAAGGTAATATTTCTGTAGCACCTACATTTGAGTTTTAGGGAAGGACAGACAGACAGACAGACAGACAGAGAAATGCCCATATATTTCTGTGTGTGTATATATATATATATATTACACACACAGAAATGTATATATATTTCTGTGTGTGTATATATATATATATATATATATTACACACACAGAAATGTATATATATTTCTGTGTGTATATATATATATATTACACAGACAGAAATGTATATATATTTCTGTGTATATATATATATATATTTCTGTGTGTGTATATATATATATATATATATTACACACGCACAGAAATGTATATATGTTTCTGTAGCACTCCTCAATTCCCCCCTCTCTCCCTCCCGCTATCCCCCTCTCGTAGTCTGTCTCTTTCTTTCACTCTCTATCTACGCGGGCGCAAAAAACATTCGCACGCGCGCACTTGTTTCCACTGTCGGACAGACAGACAGAAATTGGTGGTTATATATATAAGTAGATGGAGTTGTGAACTAAAAAAGCGCTACCAATGTTCAAGTCGTTAATGTTGCAGAAGAGTGAAAATCGTTCACCATTCTCTATAGCTTACTGTCCTGATGCACAAGGCAGTTTCATATGGATCACCGACACCTTTAAAAATCGAACCTGAAAACGAGTTGTTATAATTCTATCGCTGACTGCTTTCCAGTCAATCAGTGCTCTAGTTGTTTCCACATCAAGTATTAGTTCTACCAAGGCCGGCGTTATAATTAAGGCCAACTAGGCAGCTGCCTCGGACGCAGATTCAAAGTGGCACATTGTTCTATTCAGATTTCAAGACCTTTTCAGCCTTCTCAGAATAAAATGAAGGTAGTTATGGCGTGTTGTTTGCACGCTTTACTGTGGGTCGCACAATCCCCTCGGAATGCTCTTCAATGCCAGATTAAAAACAACTATATCTAACAATTAATCTCAGATATCTTTCAAAATTAATTTCCTGCGTGCTGCATCAGTGGTGTTGATTTTTGGTTAGTATTTTGCTATTGGTAAAGGATCCATAGATACTCTTCTCATTTTCTGTTTTGTTTATTAATGTTTTTCTATTTACTTTTATTGTGTTTACTGTATTGTAATCTGTTCCGCTGGCTTCATGTCGTAAAAGAATAGTAAACTGACGGGAAAGTGTCATGATAGTGTGTTCGATGTACTCCTGGGTCCCAAATAATAGGGACTGGGGTGGAATAAATGGAGTGGAAATTTAGTGAACATTTAGAGGAGATAAGTGGAAAATGTAGTTGGCCGACAGATCACGGTATTTTAGGATTTTGCTCCGTTCGGCTGCGAAAGCTGTGGCTCTCGCCCTAACCGCAGAATCCAGTATGTGAGAAGCAAATGAGTCACTAATTGTGACGGCCCAGACAAGAACCTCATTTTCAAGAGAGCTTTGGTCCGGGCAAACATCCCCTCAATTTTGGAACCGTCTGGTGTCCAGAATTGATGGCCTTACCCTGTGCCTTTGGTCGAGATGCAGGTGTCTTGTTTAAACGAAAGGATATTTTTCTTTTATAGAGAGAAGCATGATTTCTAGCCATTAATGGAAGAGAAAGAACAAAAAGAACGTGATCACGAAAAAAAAACAAAACAAAAACACATCAGACATATATACGAAAAGAAGTAAACAGTCACAAAACCTAGAAACATGCATTCCAAAATTACTCACATATCTAATAGCAAAGAGCGTGGGAATGAGAGAGTGGTGTGTGTGTGTGTGTGTGTGTGTGTGTGTGTGTGTGTGTGTGTGTGTGTGTGTGTGTGTGTGTGTGTGTGTGTGTGTGTGTGTGTGTGTGTGTGTGTGTGTGTGTTTATCAATGCCATTGGTGTTACTTAACTCAACAGAAGTTGGTCTCTGTCTTGCACTCAATTGGTTAGGTTTGATGACGAGTGCTACATGGTTGGAATGAAAATTGGTGCTGCGAAAACTGAGACACTCATCCTCTCAAGGAAGTTCAAATATTTCACAAGTGAATTAAGTGTAAGAATTGCAGGTGCTGGTGCAGTAATCCACCAGCTTCAGCATTCAGTAATCAGAAGGGAAGTAGGTGTAAAAGCCAAACTCACTGTCTTCAATTCGGTAGTTGTGCCAACCCTTACCTATGGTGATGAATCTTGGGTAATGGCTGAAAAAATAAAATTGCGAATACAAGCGGCCGAAATGGGATTCCCCCGAAGGGTCTTTGGAGTAACGTTACTTGATAGAGTGCGTAGCTCGGAGATCAGGGAGATATTCCATGTAGAGCCGCTACTTCTCCGAATGGAAAGATCACAGCTCCGTTACTGCCGGCATGTGCTTTGAATATCTTAGGAAAGAATCATTGGACAGATTTTACGGGCAAAACCAACCGGCAAAAGACCCATGGGGAGACCTCGAGCAAGATGGTTGGATAACATCCATGAACTTGGCTGGTCTTGGTCTCGCTTGGGGATCCAGTCGGATCAGTTGGAGACGGTTGCTTCTGACAGGACCCGCTGGGAGGAGTGCTTGATGACTCTGCCGTCACGATCCTCTCAGGAATAAGTGGGCGGAGAAGAAAAAAAAAAAAATTGTGAAGACTAAAATCCGAAGAGGGCTCGATAAGGATGCCGTGACTAAAGATTCTGAATCAGAAAATGTAACCGAGTAAACCACGGGTTATGCAATTATGTATTAGGTCCTGAATTTCACTTCAAAGAAAGACCTATTTTCAAGATGAAAACCAACTTCTTGTGTAACTCATACAATTTAATATATATTATAACATGCAAAGGATGACAGTTCATTGTCAACAAATTGGCTAAACGTACACTACACCCCCTGGTACTTTCTTAATCTACCCGAAAGGGTGAAAGCAAACAGGATCTTAACGGAATTTGAATTCAGAACGTAGAGGCCCGAAACAAAAATATATGTTTACGTAAATACATATGTATGTATGGATTGATTTATGCGTGTGTGTGTGTGTGTGTGTGTGTGTGTGTGTGTGTGTGTGTGTGTGTGTGTGTGTGTGTGTGTGTGTGTGTGTGTGTGTGTGTGTGTGTGTGTGTGTGTGTGCGTGCGTGCGTGTGTGTGTGTGTGTGCGTGCGTGTGTGTGTGTGCGTGCGTGCGCGTGTGTGCGCGTGCGTGCGCGTGTGCGTGTGTGTGCGTGTGTGCGTGAGTGAATGTGTTTGATGTTTTCGTGAAAGAAAAAAACATATATGTATATTATACATCTAGGAACGACTTATGGAATAGTAGTCACGCGATTTTTTTTTTCTCATTAGATAAAGCGGCTCGGTGTACTTTGAGAGACTAATAGCTTTTGGCCACTTGCCTAATCATAGTTTACGACTCAATTGAAACAACTCTGACAAAGAATAACAAAGAGCGCAGTCTCATTTAAATTATACTTTCTGATAAATGTTACGAAAAAGGGGAACCCGAGCCAACGAAGAAACATTATACATTAAGGCGGTAGATTGGCAGTATCGGTAGAGGGGCGGACGCCATGCTTTACAGCATAGAGTTACGGCCCTTTACGATCTGAGTTTAAATATCGCCGAGGTTAACTTTGTCTTTCACCCTTACGGGGGTTGATTAAATAAAGCGCCAGTAATGCACTGGGGTAATTACTGGTCTTGTGCCCAATGTAAAAACTATTATACATTAGAAATAGTTGTCAATCTTCCTCAATCTTCAAACAGGAGACGTTGTCTAATAAAGTCCAAAGATACCTCTAAAAAGATATATAGCATTCCGTTGAACATAATTTTGTTAATCATTTTTAGATGAGGTTTGAATTGAAAAACTAAATTGTTGTAACAATCGATCTATTTCCTTATTAGCCAACTTACTAACATACATTTTATCGTTATACTCATTCTTATTCTTATTAACTATTAAGGTGGTAGATTGGCTGAGTTGTAAGAGCGTCGGACAAATGGTCAATAGTATTACTTTCTGAGTTCAAAATCAACCGAAGTCAACTTTGGGATCGACAACATGAGTATCAGACTCGAAGACAACATGAGTATCAGTCTTTAAAAAATGAGTTCTGGGGTCGATATGCTCAACTAAATCAAGTTCACGCTCTAATGACTGAAATCAGTAAAAAAAAAAAAAAGAATAAATACATACATACACGCATGCGTATGCGTATTGTAATGTTTGTATAACGTAAGCCACTGATTGTTAACATATATGCCACGCTATGTACTTTGATAGAATCATGGTATATAAAGCTTATCTATAAGCATTTACCCAAGACTAATAGTATATAGGATTATTAAAAAATAAATTAAAATTTTGACGCTAAAATGTTTCACTATCTCTGGTTTAACTCATTCTGTTAAGTAGTGAAATGTTAATCCAACTAGATCGAAAATTATTATTATATATTATCCTTGAAGAAGATAATCTAGACGTTCATTTAACTAAATCAGAAAACGGCCTCTGATCACAGGCATCATCAACAACATCACTTCTTCAGTCAAACATTACGACATACACACGTACATATAGACATATGTATACATACACACTACACACATGGATGAAAAGCTGCATGCTTATCAGCAAAAACTATGTTGCCAAAAAGCTTCAAAGTAAGAGTAATGTAGATAAGCATAGTAGTCTATCTTGGACTAACAACCGGTATTTTGGCTCTCACTTTGAAGGATATGCTTTTTCAATCCAAGAACAAGAAATAACAACGAAATACCTGATGCTCAAAAGAGATAGTCATTTGCCCCCTCAAGAAAGCCTGCGCAGTGCACTCTACACGTGAGTGGAGTTCCACTGAAGCAGGTGGAGAAATTCAAGTAACCTGAGGCCGTGTTCATGAGTGATGGAATGTAGGAGGCTGAATTAAGTGCAAGAATTGCAGAGGCTAATGCAGTAATGCGCCAGCTTCGGCATTCGGTCATCAGAAGGGAGATGAGTGTAAAAGTCAAACTCACTATCTTCATTTCGGTAGTCGCGCCTACTCTTACCTATGATTATGAACCTTGGGTAATGACCTAAAGAATATGATCACAAATACAAGCGGCTGAAATGGGGTTCCTCCAAAGGGTCTATGGAATAACGTTACTCGGTAGAGTGCGTAGCTTGGAGATCTGAGAGTTACTCCAGGTAGAGCCGCTACTTCTCCGAAAGATCACAGCTCCGATTCTGGCAGCAAACCAAGGGGTAAACCCCAGGCAAAACATCCATGATCTCGACTGGTCTCGCTTGGTGATCCAGCCGGATCAATTGGAAACGGTTGCTTCTAACAGAACCCGCTGAAAGCATGCCTGAGTATTCTTCCTCCACGACTCTCAGGAATAAGTGGGAGAAGAAGAAGAAAGAGAAATCAATGTCCATGCAGTCGTATCTGGTCATCTCTGGTAATATGCGGTTCCACATACATTTCTGGTTTACGTAGCTGTAAATACAAAGGCGGTTAATTTGGAAAAGTCGTTAGATCATTTAGATATTTGTTTCCCCTTTCTGCATTCTGAGTTCAAATCGTGTCGTGGTCAACTTTACCTTTTATCCTTTCGTGGTCGATAAAGAAAGTCCAGTGCTGCTGCAGCCTTCTCTCCTTCCAGCCGTCACATCCTGAATATTCCGCTGGTTCAAACCAGGAAGGTAGAGAGTATTCATGTCTACTCATGATTGTACAAACACCTAAAACCCTTATCGAAAGATTGGTACTTACTACCAAGTCATACACAATTTCGAGTAATCGGTGTAGTTTTTTTTTAAATTTCATTCCAACCTAAATTATGCAAATGTGTTGTAAAACTAAATTGTGGAGCCCCCCGTATTAAGTGAAATTGATGAGGTGCTGATATATCACAACTAATGTTTCATTTTACAGCTGTTCTAAATATAAAACTCAGCACATTTTTACAACGACATCCTAAAAGACACAATCCTTCTCACGAACCAGCGAGAGAGCCTTTAACCAAGTAGAAATAACAGCCGTTTTCTAAATTTCCACACTATCGACATAAAAAAACCCTCAACATATTAGATAGTGTTGTCCTAGATACAGTATATTTGAAAATGGTCGATATGGTCACTGTCTTCTTAATTAAATATGATCATGATTGGGGTGGGGTGGGGGACTCCTAAATGATTTCCAATATAGGCACATAGCCATCAATTTGAGGGGACGAGAAATGGATTATATCGACCTAGTATTTGACTAGTACTTTGTTTTATCGACCCCAGAAGGATGAAAGATGATGTTAACGGGATTTGAACTTGGATCGCAGATAGCCAGAAAGAATATTGCAAAACATGCTATCTGACGTTCTAACGACTCTACCAATCCACCGCCCTCCGAAGCATTCAGCTGTGTTACCTACCCCCCCCCCCCCCCCCCCACACACACACAGAAATAGCGATAGCACAAATAACTTCAAAACAGTCCCAAATATTGGGACGATGCATAGTGTTTGCCGTGATTGTTAAAACAAACTGCATGTGTGAACCCGTAACTCCTAGTGGAGTCGTAGTGGCACCGTCGAGACAGACGACGTTTTGGGGGCATTTTTTAAAACATGACGGGGGTCTATCGCCTCTCCACGTGTGTATATTAAAGTTATTTTTGTACAACCACAGGTCAATTCTCATTGAACAGGCCAATGTTCAAATGAATTGTTTTTCTTTTTAAGAGAATTTGCTTATTTCTAAGGACCTTTCGTTCACTGACAGACCGTTGTGGAATGTGCAGCGATAACGGCCATCTATTGCTTATAACAAACGCCTTCTTCCACTTATTCCTGAGATGGTTGTGGGGTCAGAATCCTCAAGCACGCCTTTCAGAGTGTCCTGTCAGAAGCAACCGTTTCCAATTGATCTGGTTGGATCCTCAAGCGAGACCAGTCGAGATCATGGATATTATCCAACCGTTTCGCCCGGGGTTTATCTCTCGGTTTTCTGCCAGTTGATTTTATCCGTAAAATCTGTCCAGTGATTCTTTCATTAGACATTCTGATCATATGTCCTTAGTATCGGAGAAGTGATCTCTCAATTCAAAGAAGTAGCGGCTCTACCTGGAGCAACTCTCTGATCTCCGAACTACACACTCTATCGAGTAACGTTACTCCAAGGACCTTTTGGAGGAACCCCATTTCGGTCGCTTGTATTTGTGATTGTATTCTTTCAATCATTACCCAAGATTCATTATCATATGTAAGAGTAGGCACGACTACTGAAATGAAGGTAGTGAGTTTGGTTTTTACATCTAGCCCCTTCTTCTGATGACCGAATGATGAAGTTGGCGCATTACTGCATCAGTTCTTGCAATTCGACGGACAGCTTCTTGTTGCTCTGCTGTCGCTATACGAATGCCCCAGTATTTGTGTTCGGATAAATGATGCAAAGTTGCAACCATTCAATGTGTGTGTCGGACTCTGCCAATGATGCGTACTGTTACCTCTTCTGTTCATAATCTTCATGAACAGGATTGACATGCGCAGCCGGGTTGGAAGTGGTATCAAGACTGACGGATGTAGGATCAGTCGGCTAGAATTTGCAGGTGATATGGTATTACTTAACTCGTTAGAAGGGGATCTCCGACATGCACTTGATAGGTTTGATGCTAAGTGCTGCATAGCAGGAATAAAAACCAGTTCTGCGAAAACTGAGACATTCGTTCTCATAAGGAATCCTGGACAGTGCACTCTACATGTGAAAGGAGTTCCATTGAAGCAGGTAGAGGTTGAAGAATCTCGGAGTCGTGCTCATGTGTGATGGAAGGCTGGAGGTTGAATTAAGAGCTTTTTCTTTCTTAACTACCAAATTATTTTTTGTTTTATTTTCGGTAACTACAGATATAACCAAAGACGCTATTATCTGATTGGGTTATTGGTTACATTTATCAAAAATGTGAGTGCCTGAACTTAGTAAAGAACAAAAATCGCAAAGAACTTCGTTCGCATCGAAAAGCACCGGCGGTTCAGTTATAGTTTAAAAATGCATGATATAAAAATAGTAAGTGTTTAGTCGGTTGAATCAGCCTGTTTATAATTACTGGTATTAAATTTGTTGATTGATAGAATGTTGATTGGTTAAAAATCAAACTCCGTTTTTTAATTACTCACTCACGGTATCTAGTATTAATAATTTGTTCATGAAAATGTTTCATCAAATAAATGTATGCTCAATTGTTGGTTTTGAAGATCTACAAGATGATTTGGAAGTTGAGCCACCCGAGGATTTGGGCTTTGAATCACCACACGATCTAGAATTTGAGTCACCAGATAATTTGGAGCTTTGAGTCACCAGACGGTCTGGGCTTTGTGTCACCAGACAATTTGTAGCTTTGAGTCACCAGACGAACTAGAGGTTGCGTCATCAATCGATTTGGGCTTTGAATCACCAAATAAGGCGTCTTTTAATAAAATTTAATAAATATCACTGGGATCTAACCTTCTATATATTTGCTTCTCCGAATAAGATCTTTTTAACGATCTCTTTTCATTAAGATGTTATGAATATATATATATATATATATATATATATATATATATATATATATATGACGGGCTTTCTCACATTTTCCGTTTACCAAATTCTATTCACAAAGTAGTTCTTAATATAAGTTTATAGCAGAAGACACTCCATGGTGCCATGTAGTGGGATCGAACTAGGAATCATTTGGATGAGTTACAAACTTCTTAACCAAACAACCATATTTGGCCTATCTGGTGCGGTTCATACTGTTTCTCTGAAGACGCGTGGATCACGATCGTAAGATGTTTAGTTCGATTCCATGCAGAGCATTATGTCCTTGAACACGACATATTTCACCCAGTTGACAAAAATGAGTTGTACTTATGATTCAAAGGATGACCTTGTCACACAGTGTGTTACACTGAATCTCTTTGAGAACTACGTTAAGGGTACACGTATCTGTGGAAAACTCCTGTTGGAGTTCTGGGGGTACCGTTGTGACATACGGAGTTTCTTGGCCATTTTAAACCTGGTGGAGCCCATCTCACCTAGTCTAAGCACAGCTGATTTCTTCCGGAAAAGGAGAGAGAGAGAGAGAATGTTTGTGTGATAGAGAGAGAGAGATATATACGAAGAGTCGATCCTGGTACTGGACTGGTACTTTTTTTATCGGCTTCGAAAGATAAAAGGTAAAGTTGATCATGGTGGGATTTGAACTTAGAGCTCTGACAGCCAGAACGAATAACGCAAAAACATTGAATCCGACGTTCTAACGACTCTTCCAAATCGCCGCCTTCCAAAATATTAACGACTCTAAATAATTGGAGGGAACACGTTTGTTGAAAATATGTGACTATACTACTGCAGCAATCACAAAGAAATTCAAGTATATCAAGACAAAGGTATTAATTTCTTTTGACGATGCAAACAGACAATTTTGTTAAAGAATAAAAGACCAACGGCGTTTTTAAATCATATCCAAATTGCACACAAGCTGTCTTAATCAGATTTTCTAGGATCATTGGCAATCCAATATGATAATCGCTGACAAGCAAGTGATGGATGAGAGAATATGAGGCTGTGTTGAACAACGTTTGATTAATATATCAGTAATCAGTGGGGCAATACAATGTTGCACGATAAAGAGGATTTTTATTCCGCCCGTCATTCATAATTACCAGACAGACAGACAGACATTTCGAAACTAAGTCAATTATCCTGTTACTGAATAAAGAGAACCCAGCAATCATCTCCTACACTATAAAACGCTGATAGTAAATATTCTAAGAAAATAACCAATAACCACGCTGTGTTTTTGTCTGTTCTGGCACAAAAGCAACTCCTATTATTTCTATCAAGGAAATCATGTCTCTATAACAAAGACTATTGATGTTAGACAAGATTTTTTCTTTTACGGTCTCAAAGTTTAATAATAATTCACTGGAGCCAAGAAACAATTTAACCTTTTTCATACCAAATCAACTGAAACTGCCCCTGGTTCTACGATATTTAAGCTATATATTTTAAAGTGATTATATTTATTTAAAAGCCTTCCATCATAATTTTATGTAAAAATCCTTTAAAGTTATGAATAACAGCTTAATAAGGAAAAAGTGTGCAAATTCTTGATTACTTTTAAAATGATTTGAAAATAATAGGCTGCGGCTTTCATTAAAAATAGGGTAATGAAATGGTTAAACTAGTAAAATCATATTCACCTGAATCCTGAATGAAATCTGTTCGTATCTTACAATAAATAAGAATTGAACCACAAAAAAGACAGATAATCCAACTATCAACGTTCTTTACATTATGCAGATTTTGGAGGGCGGTAGATTGGCAGTATCGGTAGAGCGTCGGACATGTTTTGCGACTTATAATTAGGCTCCTTTACGTTCTCTCGAGGGTAGTTTTGCCTTTTATCCTTACGGGGTCGATAAAATAAAGTACCAGTAACGCACTGTCGTTGATTCAATGGACTTTCTCCTTCCCTTCAAATTGCTGGTCTTGATCCAAATGTAGAAATAGTTACTCAGATTTTGGACATTGTAAAGCTATGCAAATCTTACGACAGATGAATGATACGTCCTATAATGGAGTTGACAATAAATCTAGAGTAAATAAAGATAATTACACCAGTATTTAGAATGATATATGATACATCTGGATACACATTAATTCAACATCCTATAATGCCTTCGCATACTAACATTAGCACCGATGTTTGTGGTACATGATTGACAGATAGAAGAAATCCCGTGAAGACTGATACAGATAACCGCTATCAATGTCTTTATCAACACAGAAAATACTGATTTCTAATTTAGGTACAAATTTGGGGAAGAGTAAAGTTGATTAAATCAACACCAGTACTTAACTGGTATTTTGTTTTATCGACACCCGGAAGGATGAAAGGCAAAGTTTATCTCGGAGGGATTTGAACTCAGAATGTACAGAGCCATAACAAATACCGCAATGGCATTTTATCCGACGCTCTACTAATTCTGCTAATTCTGGAATACAAAGCGAAGAAATGTAAGCTCAAACCAAACAGATATGGAGTGTTGCTTGACGTACTTCAGATACAATGTGCTGGAGAATAACACCAGAAAGTAAAATATATAACACATGCAGCAGAAATAACATCACCAACAACAGTACCCCCCCCCCCCCCACACACACACACACTTTGCCTTTTATCCTTTCGAGGTTGATAAAAAAGTACCAGTCAAGTACTGGGGTCGATTCTCTATATATCTATTTTTTCTCTTTCTCTCTATCACTCATTCTCCCGTACCTTCTCTGGAAGAAATCGGCTGTGTTCAAACCTGGAGAAGGTATGGGCTCTGACAGGTTTAAAAAATGCCTAAGAAACACCGTTATTACTATAGCGTCCTCACAACGTCATCAAGAGTTACTGGTCCATACATACAAGGTTATACAGGGTGGGTGGAAAGAAACTCTCTATTGAAAATTACTCATAACTTTTGGTCTAGTGTGACCACTTGGGACAACACCAATGATCTCATATTCATGCAAGATGAGGGCCCTCTCTTATTTTGCAGACACTGTCCGTGAGTGGCTTGATATCTAATTTCCAGGACGTTGACTGGGTCGTCAAGGTCCACATGAATGACTAGCAAGAAGCCATGATTTAACGGCATGCGATTTTTTCCTGTTGGGTGGGCGAAGGAAGAAGTTTATAGTTCAAAATCAAAAACTTTGACACAGTTGGAGAAACGCATTCGTCATGTGCAGATCAACTGCCTGAATTCCTGATGAAATCAGTCGAGGATATATCCAAACCATTACAACATTAGCAGGTGCTTATATAGAATTTTAACACTGTACTGTACTTTTACCATTATACTATTTTAAATAAAGCATGTTTTTTGAAAATAGACCAATAATTACTAAGTATAATTAATGAAGTTATTAACAATTTTAAATAGGGAGTTTCTTTCCACTCACCCTGTATATTACGGTCGTGATAAATACTAACATTATTTCGGATTGGCAGTATCGGTAGAGGGTCGGACGCCATGCTTTGACGCATAGAGTTACGGCCCTTGCCATTCTGAGTTCAAATCCCGCCGAGGTTAACTTTGCCTTTCATCCTTATGGGGTCGATAAAATAAAGTACCAGTCATACACTGGGTAATTGTTGGCCTTGTGCCAAAAGTAGAAACATTTATTTCATTGTTAGAGCTTCATTGAACTGGTTTTTACCGACACAGACCACAGCTATTGTTTAACATTGTTTATTACCCTATAATGTGGATAATTACATCAATATATTAAAAAAAGAAAACCTAAAGCCGCTTATACCGGGATTAACACTTTGAGCTATGTGCCTTCACTAAGCCTAAATATAAAAAAAGTCACTAAATATTCCACGAACAAATGTGATAGAAAAGCCTCTATGACAGTACTTAGTGATAATACGTTAGTTGGTGGAAGATGACAAATTGAACACATGTAATCAGCTGGAATGGGCCTTCATCCGTTTCGACGATGGATGTTGTAATTGTTCGATTAACGGAACAGCCAGTTCATGAAATTAACGTATAAGTGGCTGAGCATTCCACAGACACGTTTACCCGTAACGAAATTTTCAGGGAGATTCTCTGTGACGCAGTACACTGACCCTTTGAATTACAGGTATAGCCCATCCGACGGACTTCTAAACAGTTTCTGTCTACCCAATTTTACTCACAAGACATGCGTCGACTCGAGCATATAGTAAATGATACTTGCCCACTTACACGTTAATTTCATGAGTAGGCTGGTTCTGTTGACAGAAGAATTGTAACACTCACCGTCAAAAGTGACGGAGGTCGATCGATTTTGCTGACAAACAAAACAAAAAAGAAATATTAATTTATGAATCTATCAACTTAATGTTTTGTTTTGTGAAGCAATACACTATGCTACCAGATGTGAAACAGTTTAAATATAATAGTTACAACGCACCTTAGTTTTTTAATATTATTATTATTATTCGATAAAATAAAGTACCAGTAATGTACTAGGTATTTGCTGGCCTTGTGCCAACAGAGGAAACAATTATTATTATTAGGGCGGTGGGTTGGCAGTATCGGTAGAGAGTCGGACGCCATGCTTTGCAGCATAGAGTTACTGCTCTTTACGGTCTGAGTTCAAATCCCGCTGAGGTTAGCTTTGCCTTTCATCCTTAAGGGATCGATAAAATAAAGTACCAGTAATGTACTAGGTCGATTTAATCGACTTTTCCCTCCCCCCATATTGCTGGCCTTGTGCCTATACTAAAAATCATTATTATTATTATCAGGGTGATGGATTGGCAATATCGGTAGAGCGTCGGACAACATGCTTTATGGCATTGGGTTAGGGTACTTTACGGTCTGAGTTCAAATCCCGCCAAGGTTAGCTTTGCCTTTCACCCTTACGGGATCGATAAAATAAAGCACCAGTAATTCTCTGGGGTCCATTTTAATCGACTTTCCCCTCCCCTAAAATAAATGGCCTTGTGCCTATAGTAGAAATCATCATCATTATTATTATTAAAATAGTCAAACAAGGAGGGCCCGCAGATGGTAAAAAGTGGACAGCGTTTGTTTGACTGTTTTCTTAGTAAAATAAATAAATGAAATAAAAAACGTGCGTTGTATCTAGCTATTAACAGGTTCGTAACTCGTCCACCACTTCTAAAAAATAAAGAGAAAGGAGGAGTTTAGAACTGATAACTTTGCTAAATTAGATAAATTATTGTATAGAAATAAATGAGTTTATCGCTCTGTTAAGTAAAATTATTAGAATAATAACCTTAACTAAAATATTAGGAATTTAATTAAATTACAACCAGTATTTTGGACAAGATGAGAATGTCAGGTATGACGAACCAGTTAACAAGGAAAGAAAAGGTGCCGATCGTTAGATCGGACCAAGGAAACAATATTTCCATTGGTTTTTCCATTGCTGATATCATTTGCCGGGCGCAACTCTTGGAAGAACGGGCAATGTGAAATGAAATATTTTGCTCAAGAACACAACACACTGCCCGGTCAAGGAATTGTACCCACGACCTTATGATCGGGAGTCCAACACGCTAACCACTAGGCCACATATATTCACAAAGGAACAGGTAATAAATGAATACACCAAGAGAGGAAAGGCGGTGAAATAGCAGAGTTGTTAGAATGTCGCATAGAACGTTTGCAGTATTCGTTTCGGCACCTGCGCTCTCAGTTCAAATCCTGTTGAGATCAACCTTGCCTTTTATCCTGTCAAGATCAGTGAAATAACATCTCTCTCTCTGGAAGAAATCGGTTATGTTCGAACCCTCAGGTTTAAAATGTTCAAGAAAGGTATTTCACTACGACTCCATCGATCGATCGATCCATCCATCGAGCCATCCATCCATCCATACATACATGATCTTTAAAGCGATGAAATACCAATGAAGGCTGGAAGATCACTGATGAAGGACTTATTTTATTCATACATACATACATACAAGAGAGTACAGAAAATATGGTCATCAGAAATTTCAACACAAGCACATCGCAGAGATCTTAACATTGTGTGTGTGTGCGTAGAAGCCATTTCTATATTAAATATATATATATATATATATATATATATATATATATATAACGAAGGAAATGTGGTAAGGAACCAGGTGGACCATAACGCACCAAAGTACTCAATACTTAGGGCAGTAGAGTGGATAATAGGAACGAGTAGGACCCCGACGGCTGAGCTCAAGCCGTTTCGACGGCTAATTCTGGACTATATATATATATATATGGACTATATATATATATATATATATATATACATGAAACGCACATCCCTGGGCCGTTAGCTCCATATAATATATATATTATATTATAATTGTTTCTATTTTAGGCACAAGGCCAGTAATTACTCACTACATTACTGGTACTTTATTTTATCGACCCCGTAAGGATGAAAGGCAAAGTTAACCTCGGCGTGATTTGAACTCAGATCATAAAGGAACGCAACTCTATGCTTCAAAGCATGGTGTCCGACTCTCTACTGATACTGCCAATCCACCACCCTGGATATATATATTATATTATAATTGTTTCTACTTTTGCCACTGAGAGAAAGGCAGAGCTTGGACGAGCTGGGTTTAAGAGGAATCCGGGATGGTGTGCAGGAGAGAGAAGACTGCGTTGGTATGGACAGGTGATACGCTTGAACAATGAAATGCCAGGAAATCCCAGTGAAAGGATGCCGCATTAGAGGACGACCAAGAAAGACCTGGGAAGAAGTTGTGAGTGCTGACCTCAAATCGTTAAAACTGGCAGAGTTGTTGGTTGTTGGCCTAGTAGCGCGCGAGAGAGAGAGAGAGAGAGAGACCCAAAGGGGTCTGTGCGAGATAGAGGACTACATCTTAACTGCTCGGAATTAACTCGGCTCTTTGACTCTGGGAGCCGGCAATTTATCAATAGAACAAGATGGCCGTTTGATATGTCAAAATCTCAGACATATTGGCGACTAAAACCCGATTCACAATGGAAACTTATCTATGAGGCCATCAAAGATCAACTTAATGGTGTGAAAGAAACTCCATTGAAGAGAGTATCAAATTAGTGTTACACTAAAGGTAAAGTTGATTTTGGCGGAATTTAAACTCAGAGCATAGAGAACCGGAACGAATAGCACAAGGCTTTTTCAATTAGCCGGCTTATTTGGTAAATGTATGTAAAAGTAATAACAAAAATACAAAATAAACGTCACAGTACATGGAAGAAATATATTAGTTTAACGCTTGAAATAGCAGGAAGAGAGTCTTAACGTTTCGGATACTAGTTCTTCATCAGAGGATAGAGTTAGAAATAGAAGATAAATAGAAAGTAAAGAATGATGAGAGGAAGGAACGGAGAAAATGAGAAGAAAAAATGGGGGAGAAAAAAAAAACACGTGCGTATTCAGTGAACACTCCTTACATAAAAGTAAATAAACTGATGTAGAGATCTGTTCACCCCAACGTCAAACTAACAGGGCCTTTAACAGATATTGTAGCATGGCAGGCAGAACAAATTTTCCATAAAAAAAAAAATAGAAAAAAAGATTGTAATTTGCAAATAATTGTTTCAACTATTGGCACAAGGCCAGCAAATACCCAGTACATTACTGGTACTTTATTTTATCGACCCTGTAAGGATGAAAGGCAAAGTTAACCTCGGCGGGATTTGAACTCAGAATGGCAAGGGCCGTAACTCTATGCGTCAAATTGCAAATAATACAAGATACAATAGTCCTCTTACACAGTCTGTACTTAGATTTACAGCTGCTTTCTACTACAAAGCTTTCAATGAAAATCAGAACTATAGTAAACTTATTCGGCTTATACACACTTGCTTATAAAGACATACTTATGTGCACACACACACACAATGCACACACAAATATATATATACACTCACACACACACACATATATATATTTATACATATATACAGTACAGACATATATATATACACAGTATATATATATACGTTCATACAGGACTGGATTAAGGTCAACTGATGCTCTAAGCATAGTCCAACAATAGCATCCCCTCGACCCTACTATTATCTAAGTTACATGATATTAAGACATAAGTGTTGAATGTGAAATGATAGATTAATCCTCTCATTACCATATTTATGATGAGATATGCTACCTATGTTTTTTTATTAATTTTGAAAAATAAATTGATGGATTTAGTAACATAATTAACCTTCTTGTTTGTAAACTAGTGTTTGACATGTAATAAAATATTCTGAGATAAAAATATAATGGATAACTGAAGAACACAAAAATGTCACCCGATCCAGGAATCGAACCTATAACCTTATAGTCGTTAGTTCAACACCGTAGCATCTCCAAGATTGGCCATTTTCTTCAGAGTTAGAAAGTACTTCAATTACTTAGTCTCTACAAAGCTCGGGTGAAACCCTCAATGTGCTACTAATCCCACATCTATGACGGTGCTGCACACATGCGCGCGCACACACACACATATATATACGGCGGGTACATAATAATTTCCGTTTTTTTTATTAGCTACGCCTGAAGAGAGAGACAGGGAACATCACAGGTGTTTCGCTTAAAGTCGGCGCATGCACGAAAAACTATTGCAGGGAGAGGATTCAAGGGGCTGACGACAGATAAATTAAGTACCAGCCTGAAAAAAGTACTGCGGTCAATGTGATAGGGCCCCCTTCAAATTATACCCTATGTCCCTCCACACACAGCTCATTGGTCCTTCCACTGTTCAAAATACGCCTAGAATGCTTCTTCCGGAA
>OZ024741.1:89387490-89402490 GCA_964016885.1 Eledone cirrhosa
ATATATATTTCGTTTCTGAATTTGTTTAGCAAGATTCTTTATCTGAAAACGTGTGTTGAAACCGATATTGTTATAATTTGGGAGGGTCATGTTGCCAATAAAAATTTTGGCAACATGACGGATTTGGTACGAGTGATGAGAAACGTGTCCCACATGTGCAACCCCGAAGAACTAGAGAGACACATACAACACTTCATCCACCGTATGCAGTTCTCTGGTTACAATCAGAGAGATAAAATCAGAGTATATAGAGGAGCCATAACCAAATGGGGAAAAAATGGTAAATAATGACATAAATGGGACCTGCCCTTTGTATAGGAGCAAATTTTGGAATAGAATAGAAAGAACTAGGAATAAGGCTAATAGAATAAACTCATGGTATGATAGCAATAAATACCAGAGTGTAATGTTCATCGATACAACCCCCTAGAAGTGAATTAGCTTACAAATTTAGAAGGGCCCTAGATAAACATAAACTCAATATTAAGATAGTAGAAAGACCAGGTACCTCCATAAAAACACTTATTAGCAATACATACCCTTTTCAAAGACCTCCCTGTATAGATAAGAAATGTATAATCTGTAAATTAAGCCCCCATATTAACTGTAAAACTAGAAATGTAGTATATAGCATAAGATGTACTGAAGGACAATGTAGAGATAAAAATATAGTGTACATAGGTGAGACAGCTCGTAGTATAGGGGAACGGATAAATGAACACTGGCGAGACCTTCAAGATAGTAAAGAATCATCTGTACTCTACCAACATGCTAAAATAGAAAATAAGGGTAAATTAGAGAACATAGAAATAAAAATAGAATCTACACACAGAAAAGACGCAATGTTGAAACAAATCACAGAGGCAATAAACATAAATGAACTCCAACCAAAATTAAATAGAAAACATGAATGGAACAGCAACATTACAACTTACAATTAAGGACAAAATGAAAACACCCACGCACATAGAACAAACAACCAACCAGTAACATGTAAATAAACAAATAAATAAACGAATATAAACACACACGGACACCCGGATGTAACACATGCGCAAACTAAGGACACAACACACACACAAAAACAAGATGGCGTAGGACAGAACAAAGGAGAGACACAAAAACAAAGAAAAGAATCCCCAGCCACTGAAGAGGTCACAGAATGTGTGACGAAAGAATTTTGACAATATATAAACAACCATCTGGTTGTGGAACAAACCAACCAACCTGAAATTTATAAATTCCTAAATTTATAAATTTATTATAATAAATTGAAGTGAAAGTAACTGGTGCATGTGTTTCTTATTAGCAACATGACCCTCCCAAAGTATAACACTATATATATATATATATATATATATATATATATATATATATATATATATATATATATATATATTATATATATATATATATATATATATATATTATATATATATATATATATATATATATATATATATATATATATATATATATTATATATATATATATATATATATATATATATATATATATATTATATATATATATATATATATATATATATATATATATATATATATATATATATATATATATATATATATATATATATATATATATATATATGAGATTCTACAGGACTAGAACTGTTTGTGTACGAATGTGTATTTTGTATGTATGTGTGTGCATGCGTGTATATATATATATATATATATATGTGTGTGTGTGTATATATGTATATAAGGTTGTGCGTAGGTATGTGTGTGCGCGTATGTGTGTGTATATGTGTATGTATGCGTGGGTCATGCCTGTCGGACCGGATATATGGCGCGACTTAAGCAGGCGTTAATAGGCTTGTGACGATCGGTATCTAGAAGTGGGTGTGCCTGGGTCTGTGGAAGTGAGGGAGAGTGTGTGTGTGTGTGTATATATATATATATACATATATGTGTGGGTGTGTGTGTGTCTACGCATGTATGCCCACATATGTGTATGCACGCATGTGTCTGTGTCTGCTGTGTGTGTATATGTGTGTGTGTGTATTTGTATGTGTGGGTACATACTCTGGAGTGTGAACAGACGTGTGAGATAACGAACCCAGCATGATTCCATTGAAGTGTGTCGGACGGAAAATGGCTGATGATCCGTGTAGCAGTAAATAGTGACCAGAACTCAAGATGACGTGGAGTAACAACAGCCAATGGCATGACAAGAGTGGAAGAGGTTTTTTGAAGGCGTTTTTTTTATGATAACACCCCAGTGATAAAATTTGCTCCGAACGAACTACCCGTGTCTGAAGGAACCTGCAGCCATAGAATCAGCCAGATCCATACAGGGACCATGTCTCGAGCTACCTGCCGGCGAAACAATTGTAACACGCAATAAAATGAGTCCAGATGCATCACTGATTTTTCGTTTTTTTATACTATATATATATTTATATATATATATATATATATATTTATATATATATATAAA
This sequence comes from Eledone cirrhosa, assembly GCA_964016885.1. NCBI lineage: Eukaryota > Metazoa > Mollusca > Cephalopoda > Octopoda > Eledonidae > Eledone > Eledone cirrhosa. The sequence goes on from OZ024741.1 coordinate 89,389,954, forward strand.
TTCAGCGAGAATCGTATTTCGGCTGGTAGAAAAAGCGAAACGAAACGCAAAATCGTAGATATGTTGGCAAGCACTCCAATAGTTAGGAAAACTAGAGCTAAACAATATGTTAAAACGCCATACAAACTGAAAAAATGGTCAAGAAGGCATTAATCACCTAAGCCAAAAAAACAAATCAAGCTAAACAGGTCAAACAAAATAAATGATATATATATAAGTACGTATACGTACATACATATATGTATACAGACGTACAGTAGTATGTATATACATACATGCACACATATATATATATATGTACGTATGGGTTTACCGAACATTTACTATAATGCTTGTTTTTTTTGTAAACAAACATCCCGAATTAAGCCGTACAGTGTTCGGCAACCATCGTTGCCCTTTTGTTCAACACTTACAAAGGGACGATGAACTAGTTTCTAGGTTTTTAGCTGTCATCAGCACCGTATACCTTCCTGTCAGTCAATTGAATGTTTGAAAGTATATACTTTCCTTATGCATATTAACGGCTGAGCAGCCTAATTTGCATATCGAGTGAGTTAGTCGTATACATACTTATATTTAAGCCGTACTAAGAGTGAGAAATGAAATATCATTTCTCCCATTTATCGTTTTCGGTACGTCCGGCCGACTAACTCACTCGATATGCAAATTAGGCTGCTCAGCCGTTAATATGCATAAGAAAAGTATATTTTTTCAAACGTTCAATTGACTGACAGGAAGGTATATGGTGCTGATGACAGCTAATAAGCTAGAAACTAGTTCATCGTTCCTTTGTCAGTGTTGAACAAAAGGGCAACGATGGTTGCCGAACACTGTACGGCTTAATTCGGGCTGTTTGTTTACAAACAAACCGAGCATTATAATAAATGTTCGGTACACTCATACGTACATATATATATGTGTGCATGTATGTATGTATATACATACTACTGTACGTCTGTATACATATATATATGTACGTATACATACTTATATTTAAGTATCAGCCGTACTAAGAGTGAGAAATGAAATTCATTTTTTCCATTTATCGTTTTCGGTACGCCCGGCCGACTAATTCACTCGATATGCAAATTAGGCTGCTCAGCCGTTAATATGCATAAGGAAAGTATATTTTTTTCAAACATTCAATTGACTGACAGGAAGGTATACGGTGCTGATGACAGCTAATAAGTGAGAAACTAGTTCATCGTTCCTTTGTCAGAGTTGAACAAAAGAGCAACGATGGTTGCCGAACACTGTACGGCTTAATCGGGCTGTTTACAAACAAACTGAGCATTATAATAAATGTTCGGTAAACCCATACGTACATATATATATGTGTGCATGTATGTATATACATACTACTGTACGTCTGTATACATATATATATGTACGTATACATACTTATATTTAATTATCAGCCATACTAAGAGTGAGAAATGAAATTTCATTTTTTCCATTGATATATATATATATATACATATATATATATATATATATATATATATATATATATATATATATATATATATATATATATATATATATATATATATATATATATATATATATATATATATATATATGTGTGTGTGTGTGTGTGTGTGTGTGTAATATATATATATATACATATATGCAGGTATGTTTGAGTGTGTGCGTGACAAAACTGGGAGAAACAAGAGGAGTTATTGCTCTCTTGTAATAACCGCTCACGGTGTTATGTTAACGCACTTTTTTTTCTCTTCTCTCGTCTGTCTTATATACATTCCAGCGTCCTCATATGTATGAATGTATGTATGTATGTATGTTTGTATGTACATTGAGGATCTGCGGTGCGAAGACAATACATACATACATACACACACACACATATATATATATGTATATATATATATATATATATATATATATATATATATATATATATATATATATATATATATATATATATATATAAAGAAAAAGGGATGAAATCGAAAATGCAACTGAAGTCTTATTTTTTTTTTAAATATATATATTTATTTGGTTCCTTTACCGGTTTCGCAGTTCTTCTGCTTTTCAAAAGGTGAGTTGAGATGGAGGGTCTGTGGTTTTTCTCACAGATGTGAGAAAAACCACAGACCCTCCATCTCAACTCACCTTTTGAAAAGCAGAAGAACTGCGAAACCGGTAAAGGAACCAAATAAATATATATATTTAAAAAAAAAATAAGACTTCAGTTGCATTTTCGATTTCATCCCTTTTTCTTTATACTTCCACTCGTGTAGGACACCTCGGTTATTTTTCATTTTGTAAAAAAAACCTCACTTTCTAATATATATATATATATATATATATATATATATATATATATATATATATATATATATATATATATATATAATGAAAAATTGAACGGGAACAAAACATAGAGGCAGTAAAACAAATGTTTATTAATTTCACGCTCTTGAGAGTGGGGTGTTGGTGGGGAACGACGTTTCGGGCATAAGCCCTTCTTCAGGTGAAAAGTGTGTGGGAAGAGAGTTCAAAGGGTGTGTAGGGGAGTGGTGGAGAGACATATAGCAAAAAGAGGGTGATATATATATATATATATATATATATATATATATATATATATATATATATAAAACTGCGATAATATTGCATTTTGCTGAACTCCTTACTGTAGAGTTTTTTTCGGAATGTTTTTGACTGTTGTTTCTTGTAAACAAACTTTCGTCTCATTCTGACGTCAATAGCCATTTTTTCCTCATGTGCGTTTTTCGTGATCGCGCATGATGTTGGACTGGCCAGCTTTAGAATTCCCTTTTTGGCATATTAATCTGCGAGAATCCTGGTTATCGAGTTGAGCTCTGCTGATGATGAACCCTAACCGTGACCATCTCCGCTGAAAGTTTTCATGAAATAGTCTTACGACTATACAGAGCATTTGAAGTTTTTCCAAATTGAAGGATAGGTATCTTGAACTTTATTTTATCATGAGTTAAGGCTCTATTGATTTTTCCCTGGATTTCACTAAATTCTGTGGATGAATTTATATCCTGATTCTCTTTAAGATGAGTTTAAATTATTTTCCCCACATCTTACGTTAACTATTTTTCCCATTTTGACGCTATAGTCACTTATATACTATGGAATGCTGTTCGCTTTTCGCTGCAGTGTTTTCTATACCTTTCATTTATATATATATATATATATATATATATATATATATATATATATATATATATATATATATATATATATATATATATATATATATATATATATATATATATCGAATGTAGAAAGGCAACACACGAGTTGATATATATAAAAACAAATAGTAGAAAGGAAAAAGAATTTTTCAGTAGAAAATGTTGAAGAGATTCTTTTAGTGAAATTTCAAAACATTAATTTATTTACAATACCGGTTTCAGCATTAAATGCATTGTCAATTGTGGATATGCAGAATATTGTTAAGTTACATATTTGTACAAATAGTGAAAATAATGATAATTAAAAAAAAAAATATATATATATATAAAGAGTCCTGTAGAAGTCATTTATATATATATATATATATATATATATATATATATATATATATATATATATATATATATATATATATATATATATATATATATAAATGACTTCCATAGCTAGAAATAAGATTAGACGAATAGTAGACAGGTATACTAAGAGACAGAGCAGACCAGAGGAACAACAACTTGGGAGGAAACCTGTAGAAGGCTTGGTTAGCCTCAAGCAGCGCACAAGGGATGGTGAGGTAGTATGTCTACCCACGGATAAGTCTGGTAGGATGTCAATAGATAGCATGCCGAACTACATCAAGGCTATGCAACCCCACATCACCAACACGAGCGAAATTGCACAACAAACACACGATGGGAGAGAGAAAATCCTCAACGCTCACATGATGATGTGGACTGACATCCTAAAGCCAAGCAGACGCACTGCCAACAACTTCCAGGCGTCTAACAATGGCATACCACCCTTGTATGGGCTCCGCAAAGACCACAAGACAGTCGACGACCCGACAACAGGACCACCAACAAGACCCGTATGCGGAGCTAATATAGCTAGCAACTACAGGATCTCCTACTTCCTCTCAATGGTTATACGCCCCATAATCAAGATGTCCCCAGATGTATGTGACAGTACAGAGGACCTCCTCAGCAGAATCAGTGAGTGCAACAAAAACAGGAACCTATCCAACTGCATAATAGGCAGCATGGATGTGGTGTCACTGTACCCATCCATTAACATTGATTTTGCTGTGAAAAGATGTGTGGAGATGATCATTGAGAGTGAGATGGAGTTCTGCGACGTCGACACAGACGAACTGGGCCTCCTACTTAGACTTACCTACGACACTGACTACCTAGACAGCCATGACCTTAGATGTTTCTGCCCTAGTAGACCTATAAGAGGTAGACCCCCCACCATAACCTCTATGGCAAAAAAGACTCCCATGGGAAGGTGGATTAGGTGGACCAAAGCTATACGGACTCCCCAAAACAATGATCAGGTAAGAAAAACGGTAGCACATGCAATAGGGGCTAGTATCAAAACTACCCTAAAGGGCCACATATTTAAGTTTAACGAGAAGATCTACACCCAAAATGAGGGAGCAGCCATCGGCGTCAGCATAGCTGGTGATGTTGCCAACCTTTTCATGGTATGGTGGGAAAGGAGACTTAAAGATCTCCTTAATGAGAGCTCCATAGACCTCATCATGTACTCTCGTTATGTAGACGATATCAATATAGTTATAAGAACACCCCCACTAGAGAGCACTAACAAGTTTGAATTAGAACGTAGCACAATGGAAAGCATCCAGCAGATAGCTAATTCCATACACCAGAGTATAACTGTAACTATCGACTTCCCTTCCAAACACACTAACAGTAGACTACCTGTGTTAGACACAGAACTCTGGATTAACACTATAGACGAAAGAGCCCAAATTCTCCACTCACACTATGATAAACCCCTGGCCTCCAAATACTTGATACTAAAAAACTCAACAATGTCCAGTAGTGTTAAGTTTAATATTCTGATCGCAGATTTGGTACGAGTGATGAAGAATGTGTCCCGCATGTGCGACCCAACAGAAATGGAAAGACACATCCAACACTTCATCAATCGCATGCAGTTCTCTGGCTACAACCAAAGAGACAGAGTCAGAGTATACGAAGGAGCCATGGAGAAGTATAAGACCCTCATAGAACTGGGCATGAAAGGAATTTGCCCATTATACAGGAGCAAATCATGGAATAGCTTAGATAGGACAAGACATAAGATAGCGAAAGCCACCTCATGGTACGACAACAAGAGATACCAGAGTGTCTTGTTTGTGGACGCTACCCCTGGAGGCAAATTAGCTAACCAGTGTAGAAAGGCCCTGAGAAAGACCCACTTAAAAATGAAGGTGGTAGAAAAGCCAGGAACCACCATAAAATCCCTGATCAGCCAAACCTACCCTTTTAAGGAAACCCACTGTACCAATAGGAAATGTATCATTTGTAAGGTGAACCCCCGGATAAACTGTAAAACTAGAAACGTAGTCTATAGCATAAGATGTACAGAGGGTACCTGCAGAAACATGACAACAACATACATAGGTGAGACAGCTCGTAGCATAGGTGAAAGGATAGACCAACACTGGGGGGAACTAAAAGGACGAAAAAACGGGTCAGTACTATACGAACATGCTAGACAACAACATGACGGTAACATAGACAACATAGAAATTAGAATAATATCTAAACATAGAAATGACGCAGCAGATAGGCAAATCAGAGAGGCCACTGAAATAGAAATTAGAAGACCAAGGCTAAACAGAAAGAATGAATGGAATAACAACACCCAAACAAACAACACTGACCTAAGAGAAGTATAAATAAGTAAATAAAATAAAATAAATAAATAAATACATACACAAGCACAATAACAACAAGCACATAAACACACACTAGTCACCCATCACACAGCAAACAAAACACTATGCACACACGCAAACGCATGCGCAAAGAAGACAAAATAAAATAAACAAACAAGCAAATAAATAAATAAATATATAGACAGACTGAATAAAAATGGCGTAGACATACAATACAACAGGAGGATAATATAACACCACTGACGATGTTGCAGATGTGCAACGAAAGATTTATGATAAACTATATATATGTGTTTGTGTCTATATTGTATCTGTATTATATTTGACCGCCGGTCAGTCAATGGCAACATTGAGGACCGAGTAAGTTAGATTACCATATAAAAGACACAGAAGCGAGAAGCGAAAACCAACCAAACAGTGAGTGTGTTCTGTTATTAATTCTGGCAATATTACACAATGTGACCCTCCCCAAGTATAACAATATATATATATATATATATATATATATATATATATATATATATATATATATATATATATATATATATATATAATTATAAGTGTAGAGAACAAACAGACAAAATTTACCTATTTTTTCCTCGACACTACTCCCATATATGTGTTTGTGCATATGCATAAATATGTATGTGTATCCTCTATAATTTACACACACACACACACACACACACACACACACACACACACACACACACACACACACACACACACACACACACACACACACATATATATATATAGTATGTTCATCACCCTGGTGGTTTTATATTCCGTATAATCGAACACATATATTTATGTGTATTTCTCTCCTTACTGTTTTATATAACGCTCGGAATTTGTTCCTTGAGCTCAATTATTCAGAGATTTTAACTCGATATTTTAATTATATATATATATTCTTTCTTCTGATGAAGGAGTAGCGTCCGAAACGTTCCTTCCTGCTATATCAAGCGTTAACCTAATATATCCCTTCCATATACTGTACCGATTGTGTTGTTATTTCTGTTTACCTTTTACACACACACATATATATATAAATAAGAGTCATATATCATAAGATAGAGGAGAAGGAACTATGATATAATATGTTAGATGACCTTAGCTGAAGCGCAGCGTGCTAAATGCTTAAAGATTCGAGATTAAATAATATAGTGGCGTTAATGTTGCTTCTCCACCATACATTTCTCTGTATATGAATAATATATAATAGCAACTTTTACCCCCTTTCTTGCTCCCTGTTAAATTTGCAGTGATTCCCCATCATAGGCTTTCAAGATGAATAAAACGTACACCAACATGGCAGGTTCAAGACTCAACAACCTAGTCACAGGTAGCTAGTCACAGGTAGCTCTTCAATGCTGGAGGTCGATAGATACTGATTGATTGATTAATATGTAGTTAGGTGGAGAGATATATGATAATTAAAATGATCGATATAAAGGTGGAAATTTATACAAAGCAGTGGATGATTTGAGGACTTGATAGATAGATAGCTGGATCGCTAGATAAATAGATATAAAGATTGATAGATGGACAGCGAAATGTATATACAGTATATATATATATATACATACGTGTACGTTCGTCCCTCTCTCTCCACTCCTTCCTTTCCTCCACCCTGGTGAGCAGCATCCTCTTCTCTCCAACATGGACTAGTTGCAACAGTGAGTTAGGTGAAGCTCTCCAGCAATGGAGTAAGTTGGGCTTGTCTCTTCCTGAGAAGGTAGAGGACTGTCGAAGTCAGAGAACTTGGGACAGCATAAGTTCGAAGGCCACCTTCGACTCCCTCTTCGTCCAGTCAGATCAGTTTGCATATATATATATATATATACAGTAAAATTCCGTTATAACGAAATTCACGGGATATTAAAACATTTGTTGTAACGAGAAATTCTTTAAAACAAGCGTGTGGCCGGGATTGAAAAAAATTTCGTTATACTGAAAAATTCGTTATAATGGCATTCGTTATAACGGAATTTTACCTGTATGTATATATATATATATATAAGTATGTATACGTACATACATATATGTATACAGACTTACAGTAGTATGTATATATATATACATACATGCACACATATATATATGTACGTATGGATTCACCGAACATTTATTATAATGCTCGGTGTGTTTGTAAACAAACATCCCGAATTAAGCCGTACAGTGTCTAGCAACCATCGTTGCTCATTTGTTCAACACTGACAAAGGAACGCTGTACTAGTTTCAATCTTATTAGCTATCGTCAGCAACGTATACCTTCCTGCCAGATGATTGAACGTCTGAAAGTATATACTTTCCTTATGCATATTAACAGCTGAGCAGCCTAATTTGAATATCGAGTGAGTTAATCCGCCGGGGTACCGAAAACGATAAACGGAAAAAATGAAACGAAATTTCATTTCTCACTCTTAGTACGGCTGTTACTTAAATATAAGTATGTATACGTACATACATATATGTATACAGACGTAAAGTAGTATGTATATATATATATACATACATGCACACATATATATATGTACGTATGGATTCACCGAACATTTATTATAATGCTCGGTGTGTTTGTAAACAAACATCCCGAATTAAGCCGTACAGTGTCTAGCAACCATCGTTGCTCATTTGTTCAACACTTTATCGTTTTCGGTACCCCGGCCGATTAACTCACTCGATATGCAAATTAGGCTGCTCAGCCGTTAATATGCATAAGGAAAGTATATACTTTCAGACGTTCAATCATCTGGCAGGAAGGTATACGTTGCTGACGATAGCTAATAAGCTTGAAACTAGTACAGCGTTCCTTTGTCAGTGTTGAACAAATGAGCAACGATGGTTGCTAGACACTCTACGGCTTAATTCGGGATGTTTGTTTACAAACACACCGAGCATTATAATAAATGTTAGGTGAATCCATACGTACATATATATATATATGTGTACATGTATGTATATATATATACATACTACTGTACGTCTGTATACATATATGTATATATACTTGTATTTAAGTAACAGCCGTACTAAGAGTGAGAAATGAAATTTCGTTACATTTTTTCCGTTTATATATATAAATATAGAGAGAGAGAGATAGAGAGAGAGGGGGAATAGATAAATAAATAGATTAGATAGATAGATCTAGATATACGGCTAAACAGAGGCGACGAAACAAAGACCGTTAGGTTCATGAGACAGATCAGAGTGACGGAGAGAGAGAGAGAAGCAGTTAGAGGGAAGTGGGTAGAGAGAAGACCACAACTGATCGTAAAAGCTAGAGAACAATACAAAGTTATAGAGACTATTTTAAGTTAAGTAGCTTACACTTCATATCACACGTGACAGGTTAAAGCAACAACATAACATGCTGGCTGTAGCGATAAACAGGAGCGTTGTGTGAAGGTAATTGCAGGTAAAGAATATAATAGAATAAAGAAGAACGAGGAAGCGTAACAGAACAAGAAGGAATGAAAGAAAATCCCCTTTAAAGGAATATAACACGAAAACAATAACAACAAAAACAACGAACGAGTGATAGGAGAACGAGTGTAGAGAACGAATGAACGAAAAAGTGCGAGGAAAGAAGGTAAGGTAGGATTATACTGGTTTCTAATTTTGGTACAATGTCAGCAATTTTTTTATGGGTGGGGTGGGGTAGTTGATTATATCGACCTCGATACTTGACTTGTACATTATTATATCGATCTTGGAAGAATGAAAAGCAGAGTCGACCTCGACGGGATTTGAACTTAGAACCTAAAGATCCATGATAAATACTTTAAAGCATTTCTCTCAATTGGTAATTTAAGTAACAGTATAGTAATTTCAATGCTTTACGGCATTCGTTCCGGCTGTCTGTGCTCTGAGATTAAATCCCACCGAGGTAAACTTTTCCTTTCACATTTTCGAGGTCGATAAATAAAACATAAGTCCAGTATTGGGCTCAATACAAATTCTATTCATCTCCGGCTCGCTTAAATGTAACGATGTTTCCCGTATGACTTTATCGGTGGTTAAGGGCTCACCGATGAATGGATATAACACCTCAAATTTGAATACATACGTACATACATACATACATACATACATACATACATACATACATACATAATACGTACATGCATATACATACATACTACATACGGACACACATGCATACATACATATGAACATACATATGTACATGCATACATACAAACATGCATACATACAAATATACATACATAATACATACATACATGATGGCTGCAAACTCTACTAAGAGTACTGCAATCGCTTGTCAGATTATAGAGTTTGGTGCACTTTTAGGCTACGGCCAGCCACACGAACCTGTAACATATCCTGAACAAGCAATGCCTGTACTTGAAGGTTTTTTTTAAGTGGGGAAAGGACTTGCACTCGACCAATCCCACTCTCTAAGCATCGAAAACACTACCCGAAAAGCAGAACTGGTCAACACCATCGGATGCTTCCGAAGCTGCAGGTTTTATTTTCAGGGTTTCCCTCTCCTAGAAAGGTGTTGTGACAACAACTGGGGGCCTTTCACTCCCAGGTGGAAAAAAAAAAGTACTATTTGGATGGCCGTTGACTCTGCTGAGTTACTCCGCCCTTTGCCGGGTCTTGTATTTCATCCTGCAGGGTGTCCAAATATCACCCTCCTCACCAAGCAAGCTTGGTGGGGTTGCCGGTTTAGTCGCCGACGACCCGACCATGAGACAGGTTGTACTGGGTTACATGTTACCAGTAGTACTCGAGAGCGACCTGACATAACATACATACATACATACATACATACATACATACATACATACATACATACATACATACATATATACGTACGTGCATATATACATATATACGTACGTACATACATAATGACTGATTCTTGGTTTCGAGAATTTGGCATCTCTAACCTTTTCCACATTATGGGTGGCATGAACGTGATTTATTACCACCCAAGGACTTAGATTAATTCTTGCATATGCTGCAGCGAAAGAAATAAGGAAAGGCCATGCTCACACAACATATGTGAAAGACGTTTAGATCAAGTGATGCCTGTGTTTGAAACTTTTTCAAGTGAAGAAAAGCCTTGCACTGCACCAAACCCACTCTCTGAACAATAGTGACAGATTTCCCAAAAGAAGAAAAGGTCTACATCATTGGTTGCCATCAGAGTTTTTCCTTCTCTTGGAATGATGTCCTAACAAGAACTAGGAGTTTCTCACTCTGGGTGGGCTAGCCGCGCACTCGGGCACTTAACCAAGTATTTCCATTACACACATACATGGATGCATGCATGCATGCATGCATATATACATATATACATACGTACGTAGATACGTATATACGTACATACATGCATACATACAGAGGTGCATACATACATGCATGCATACATACATACGAACTTTCATACATACGTACGTTCGCACATACATACATACATGCATACATACATACATGATGATGACTGCCTCCTCGCTATCGAGTATGGCCATTGCACGATATAACATTATTAATAATTATCAAGTAATGCTATCGTGCAATGCCAGTGCGTGAAGATTTAGAGTGAGGAAAGACTGTGCACTCACATACATACATACATACATACATACATACATACATACATACATACATACATACATACATACATACATACACATATACATACAACTCAAAACATCCACATCCACACATTCAATAACATCCATACCTGCGCACACATGCATGCATGCAGACATGCAGGCATATCTACCTAGTTGATGTTGTATCTATATTAGAAACCGACTCTCTTTTTCTCTATTGGTAAACATTTGTGAAATTATAAAACCAGAAGAACATACATGGTGGCTGCCAACTCGTTTTCGAGTACTGCCACTACTTTATATACCGATGCGCTGAACGAGTGTGACTTTTTAGTCCAGCCAGCGACTTGAAAACTCTGGTACAATTATTGACACAGTGCTGGGCCCATGGTACCATGTGACGACAAGTGCAGAGAGATCTCCAGATATAAAGCAATGCCTGTGCCGTGAAGCTTTTATAGTGAGCAAAGGCACTGCACAAAGCCAGTCCCACTTTCTTAACCAAGATGATATTTACCAAAAATAAGAACAAGTCAACATCATTGGATACCATCAGGGTTGCAGGTGTTATATCAGAGTTTTCCTTCTCCTAGAATTCTGCCTTGACAAAGGCTAAGGGGTCATCTCTCCCAGTGATTTTGAATGGCCATTGACTCTTAAGAGCTCCTTTGCCCTTTGGCAGGTTTTGTTTTTAGTCCTACAGGATGTCCAAAGTCACCCTCCTCACCAAGAAACCTTGGTGGGGTTGCCAGTTTAGTCGCCAACGACCCGACCATGAGACAGGTTGTACTTGGATACATGTTACTAGTATACATACATACATACATACATACATACATACATACATACATACATACATACATACATACATACATACATATATTCTTTTACTGTTTTCAAATCGGGTACTTTTTTAATCCATCTTTTATTGAATTGCTATGTTACAGAACATAAACACAGACACCAACATCAACACTTACAATACATACATGTCTATGTTTACACACACACACTGACACACACTGACACACACTG
>OZ024741.1:89404990-89424990 GCA_964016885.1 Eledone cirrhosa
ACACAACTGTGATGGTATGTAACACAACAGTTACACTGCTGTGATGGTATGTAACACTACAGTTACACTGCTGTGTTGGTATGTAACACTACAGTTACATTGCTGTGATGGTATGTAACACTACAGTTACATTGCTGTGTTGGTATGTAACACTACAGTTACACTGCTGTGTTGGTATGTAACACTACAGTTACACTGCTGTGTTGGTATGTAACACTACAGTTACACAACTGTGATGGTACGTAACACTACAGTTACATTGCTGTGATGGTATGTAACACTACAGTTACATTGCTGTGATGGTATGTAACACTACAGTTACACAACTGTGATGGTATGTAACACTACAGTTACACTGCTGTGATGGTATGTAACACTACAGTAACACTGCTGTGTTGGTATGTAACACTACAGTTACATTGCTGTGTTGGTATGTAACACTACAGTTACACAATTGTGATGGTATGTAACACAACAGTTACACTGCTGTGTTGGTATGTAACACTACAGTTACACTGCTGTGTTGGTATGTAACACTACAGTTACACAACTGTGATGGTATGTAACACTACAGTTACACTGCTGTGTTGGTATGTAACACTACAGTTACACAACTGTGATGGTATGTAACACTACAGTTACACTGCTGTGTTGGTATGTAACACTACAGTTACACTGCTGTGATGGTATGTAACACTACAGTTACACTGCTGTGTTGGTATGTAACACTACAGTTACACAACTGTGATGGTATGTAACACTACAGTTACACAACTGTGATGGTATGTAACACTACAGTTACACAACTGTGATGGTATGTAACACTACAGTTACACAATTGTGATGGTATATAACACTACAGTTACATTGCTGTGATGGTATGTAACACAACAGTTACACTGCTGTGTTGGTATGTAACACTACAGTAACACAACTGTGATGGTATGTAACACAACAGTTACACTGCTGTGTTGGTATGTAACATTACAGTTACACAACTGTGATGGTATGTAACACTACAGTTACATTGCTGTGATGGTATGTAACACAACAGTTACACTGCTGTGTTGGTATGTAACACTACAGTAACACAACTGTGATGGTATGTAACACAACAGTTACACTGCTGTGTTGGTATGTAACACTACAGTTACACTGCTGTGATGGTATGTAACACAACAGTTACACAACTGTGATGGTATGTAACACTACAGTTACACTGGTGTGTTGGTATGTAACACTACAGTTACACAACTGTGATGGTATGTAACACAACAGTTACATTGCTGTGTTGGTATGTAACACTACAGTTACATTGCTGTGATGGTATGTAACACAACAGTTACATTGCTGTGTTGGTATGTAACACAACAGTTACATTGCTGTGTTGGTATGTAACACAACAGTTACATTGCTGTGTTGGTATGTAACACTACAGTTACACTGGTGTGTTGGTATGTAACACTACAGTTACACAACTGTGATGGTATGTAACACTACAGTTACACTGCTGTGTTGGTATGTAACACAACAGTTACATTGCTGTGTTGGTATATAACACTACAGTTACATTGCTGTGATGGTATGTAACACTACAGTTACACTGCTGTGATGGTATGTAACACAACAGTTACACAACTGTGATGGTATGTAACACTACAGTTACACAACTCTGATGGTATGTAACACCACAGTTACACAACTATGATGGTATGTAACACAACAGTTACACTGCTGTGTTGGTATGTAACACTACAGTTACACTGCTGTGATGGTATGTAACACTACAGTTACACTGCTGTGTTGGTATGTAACACAACAGTTACACAACTGTGATGGTATGTAACATTACAGTTATACGACTGTGATGGTATGTAACACAACAGTTACACTGCTGTGTTGGTATGAAACACTACAGTTACACAACTGTGATGGTATGTAACACAACAGTTACACTGCTGTGTTGGTATGTAACACTACAGTTACACTGCTGTGATGGTATGTAACACAACAGTTACACTGCTGTGATGGTATGTAACACAACAGTTACACAACTGTGATGGTATGTAACACTACAGTTACACAACTGTGATGGTATGTAACATAACAGTTACACTGCTGTGTTGGTATGTAACACTACAGTTACACAACTGTGATGGTATGTAACACAACAGTTACACTGCTGTGTTGGTATGTAACACTACAGTTACACAACTGTGATGGTATGTAACACAACAGTTACATTGCTGTGATGGTATGTAACACAACAGTTACACTGCTGTGTTGGTATGTAACACTGCAGTTACACAACTGTGATGGTATGTAACACTACAGTTACATTGCTGTGATGGTATGTAACACTACAGTTACACTGCTGTGTTGGTATGTAACACTACAGTTACATTGCTGTGATGGTATGTAACACTACAGTTACACAACTGTGATGGTATGTAACACTACAGTTACACAACTGTGATGGTATGTAACACTACAGTTACACAACTGTGATGGTATGTAACACAACAGTTACACTGCTGTGTTGGTATGTAACACTACAGTAACACTGCTGTGTTGGTATGTAACACTACAGTTACACAACTGTGATGGTATGTAACACAACAGTTACACAACTGTGATGGTATGTAACACAACAGTTACACTGCTGTGTTGGTATGTAACACTACAGTTACACAACTGTGATGGTATGTAACACAACAGTTACACTGCTGTGTTGGTATGTAACACTACAGTAACACAGATGTGTTGGTATGTAACACAACAGTTACACTGCTGTGTTGGTATGTAACACTACAGTAACACTGCTGTGTTGGTATGTAACACTACAGTTACATTGCTGTGTTGGTATGTAACACTACAGTTACATTGCTGTGATGGTATGTAACACTACAGTTACACTGCTGTGTTGGTATGTAACACTACAGTTACACAACTATGATGGTATGTAACACTACAGTAACACTGCTGTGTTGGTATGTAACACTACAGTTACATTGCTGTGTTGGTATGTAACACTACAGTTACACTACTGTGTTGGTATGTAACACTACAGTTACACTGCTGTGTTGGTATGTAACACAACAGTTACATTGCTGTGTTGGTATGTAACACTACAGTAACACTGCTGTGTTGGTATGTAACACAACAGTTACATTGCTGTGTTGGTATGTAACAATACAGTTACACTGTTGTGTTGGTATGTAACACTACAGTTACACTGCTGTGTTGGTATGTAACACTACAGTAACACTGCTGTGTTGGTATGTAACACAACAGTTACACTACTGTGTTGGTATGTAACACTACAGTTACATTGCTGTGATGGTATGCAACACTACAGTTACACAACTGTGATGGTATGTAACACTACAGTTACATTGCTGTGATGGTATGTAACACAACAGTTACACTGCTGTGTTGGTATGTAACACTACAGTTACATTGCTGTGTTGGTATGCAACACTACAGTTACACAACTGTGATGGTATGTAACACTACAGTTACATTGCTGTGATGGTATGTAACACAACAGTTACACTGCTGTGTTGGTATGTAACACTACAGTTACATTGCTGTGATGGTATGCAACACTACAGTTACACAACTGTGATGGTATGTAACACTACAGTTACATTGCTGTGATGGTATGTAACACAACAGTTACACTGCTGTGTTGGTATGTAACACTACAGTTACATTGCTGTGTTGGTATGTAACACTACAGTTAGACAACTGTGATGGTATGTAACACTACAGTAACACTGCTGTGTTGGTATGTAACACTACAGTTACACTGCTGTGATGGTATGCAACACTACAGTTACACAACTGTGATGGTATGCAACACTACAGTTACACTGCTGTGTTGGTATGTAACACTACAGTTACACTGCTGTGTTGGTATGTAACACAACAGTTACACTGCTGTGTTGGTATGTAACACTACAGTTACATTGCTGTGTTGGTATGTAACACTACAGTTAGACAACTGTGATGGTATGTAACACTACAGTAACACTGCTGTGTTGGTATGTAACACTACAGTTACACTGCTGTGATGGTATGCAACACTACAGTTACACAACTGTGATGGTATGCAACACTACAGTTACACTGCTGTGTTGGTATGTAACACTACAGTTACACTGCTGTGTTGGTATGTAACACAACAGTTACACTGCTGTGTTGGTATGTAACACTACAGTTACATTGCTGTGTTGGTATGTAACACTACAGTTACACTGCTGTGATGGTATGCAACACTACAGTTACACAACTGTGATGGTATGTAACACTACAGTTACATTGCTGTGATGGTATGTAACACTACAGTAACACTGCTGTGTTGGTATGTAACACTACAGTTACACTGCTGTGATGGTATGCAACACTACAGTTACACAACTGTGATGGTATGCAACACTACAGTTACACTGCTGTGTTGGTATGTAACACTACAGTTACACTGCTGTGTTGGTATGCAACACTACAGTTACACTGCTGTGTTGGTATGTAACACTACAGTTACACAACTGTGATGGTATGTAACACTACAGTTACATTGCTGTGTTGGTATGTAACACTACAGTTACACAACTGTGATGGTATGTAACACAACAGTTACATTGCTGTGATGGTATGTAACACTACAGTAACACTGCTGTGTTGGTATGTAACACAACAGTTACACTGCTGTGATGGTATGCAACACTACAGTTACACAACTGTGATGGTATGTAACACTACAGTTACATTGCTGTGATGGTATGTAACACAACAGTTACACTGCTGTGTTGGTATGTAACACTACAGTTACACAACTGTGATGGTATGTAACACTACAGTTACACTGCTGTGTTGGTATGTAACACTGCAGTTACACAACTGTGATGGTATGTAACACTACAGTTACATTGCTGTGATGGTATGTAACACTACAGTTACACTGCTGTGTTGGTATGTAACACTACAGTAACACAACTGTGATGGTATGTAACACAACAGTTACACTGCTGTGTTGGTATGTAACACTACAGTTACACTGCTGTGATGGTATGTAACACTACAGTTACACTGCTGTGTTGGTATGTAACACAACAGTTACACAACTGTGATGGTATGTAACACTACAGTTACACTGGTGTGTTGGTATGTAACACTACAGTTACACAACTGTGATGGTATGTAACACTACAGTTACACAACTGTGATGGTATGTAACACCACAGTTACACAACTATGATGGTATGTAACACAACAGTTACACTGCTGTGTTGGTATGTAACACTACAGTTACACTGCTGTGTTGGTATGTAACACTACAGTTACACTGCTGTGTTGGTATGTAACACAACAGTTACATTGCTGTGTTGGTATATAACACTACAGTTACATCGCTGTGATGGTATGTAACACTACAGTTACACAACTGTGATGGTATGTAACACTACAGTAACACTGCTGTGTTGGTATGTAACACAACAGTTACATTGCTGTGTTGGTATATAACACTACAGTTACATTGCTGTGATGGTATGTAACACTACAGTTACACTGCTGTGATGGTATGTAACACAACAGTTACACAACTGTGATGGTATGTAACACTACAGTTACACAACTCTGATGGTATGTAACACCACAGTTACACAACTATGATGGTATGTAACACAACAGTTACACTGCTGTGTTGGTATGTAATACTACAGTTACACTGCTGTGATGGTATGTAACACTACAGTTACACTGCTGTGTTGGTATGTAACACAACAGTTACACAACTGTGATGGTATGTAACATTACAGTTATACGACTGTGATGGTATGTAACACAACAGTTACACTGCTGTGTTGGTATGAAACACTACAGTTACACAACTGTGATGGTATGTAACACAACAGTTACACTGCTGTGTTGGTATGTAACACTACAGTTACACTGCTGTGATGGTATGTAACACAACAGTTACACTGCTGTGATGGTATGTAACACTACAGTTACACAACTGTGATGGTATGTAACACAACAGTTACACTGCTGTGTTGGTATTTAACACTACAGTTACACAACTGTGATGGTATGTAACACAACAGTTACACTGCTGTGTTGGTATGTAACACTACAGTTACACAACTGTGATGGTATGTAACACAACAGTTACATTGCTGTGATGGTATGTAACACAACAGTTACACTGCTGTGTTGGTATGTAACACTGCAGTTACACAACTGTGATGGTATGTAACACTACAGTTACATTGCTGTGATGGTATGTAACACTACAGTTACACTGCTGTGTTGGTATGTAACACTACAGTTACATTGCTGTGATGGTATGTAACACTACAGTTACACAACTGTGATGGTATGTAACACTACAGTTACACAACTGTGATGGTATGTAACACTACAGTTACACAACTGTGATGGTATGTAACACAACAGTTACACTGCTGTGTTGGTATGTAACACTACAGTAACACTGCTGTGTTGGTATGTAACACTACAGTTACACAACTGTGATGGTATGTAACACTACAGTTACACTGCTGTGTTGGTATGTAACACTGCAGTTACACAACTGTGATGGTATGTAACACTACAGTTACATTGCTGTGATGGTATGTAACACTACAGTTACACTGCTGTGTTGGTATGTAACACTACAGTAACACTGCTGTGTTGGTATATAACACAACAGTTACACTGCTGTGTTGGTATGTAACACAACAGTTACACAACTGTGATGGTATGTAACACTACAGTTACACAACTGTGATGGTATGTAACACAACAGTTACACTGCTGTGTTGGTATGTAACACTACAGTAACACAGATGTGTTGGTATGTAACACAACAGTTACACTGCTGTGTTGGTATGTAACACTACAGTTACATTGCTGTGATGGTATGTAACACTACAGTTACACTGCTGTGTTGGTATGTAACACTACAGTTACACAACTATGATGGTATGTAACACTACAGTAACACTGCTGTGTTGGTATGTAACACTACAGTTACACAACTGTGATGGTATGTAACACTACAGTTACACTGCTGTGTTGGTATGTAACACAACAGTTACATTGCTGTGTTGGTATGTAACACTACAGTTACACTACTGTGTTGGTATGTAACACTACAGTTACACTGCTGTGTTGGTATGTAACACAACAGTTACATTGCTGTGTTGGTATGTAACACTACAGTAACACTGCTGTGTTGGTATGTAACACAACAGTTACATTGCTGTGTTGGTATGTAACAATACAGTTACACTGCTGTGTTGGTATGTAACACTACAGTTACACTGCTGTGTTGGTATGTAACACTACAGTAACACTGCTGTGTTGGTATGTAACACAACAGTTACACTACTGTGTTGGTATGTAACACTACAGTTACACAACTGTGATGGTATGTAACACTACAGTTACACTGCTGTGTTGGTATGTAACACAACAGTTACATTGCTGTGTTGGTATGTAACACTACAGTAACACTGCTGTGTTGGTATGTAACACAACAGTTACATTGCTGTGTTGGTATGTAACACTACAGTTACACTGCTGTGTTGGTATGTAACACTATAGTTAGACAACTGTGATGGTATGTAACACTACAGTAACACTGCTGTGTTGGTATGTAACACTACAGTTACACTGCTGTGATGGTATGCAACACTACAGTTACACAACTGTGATGGTATGTAACACTACAGTTACATTGCTGTGATGGTATGTAACACTACAGTAACACTGCTGTGTTGGTATGTAACACAACAGTTACACTGCTGTGATGGTATGCAACACTACAGTTACACAACTGTGATGGTATGTAACACTACAGTTACATTGCTGTGATGGTATGTAACACAACAGTTACACTGCTGTGTTGGTATGTAACACTACAGTAACACTGCTGTGATGGTATGTAACACTACAGTTACACAACTGTGATGGTATGTAACACAACAGTTACATTGCTGTGTTGGTATGTAACACTACAGTTACACTACTGTGTTGGTATGTAAAACTACAGTTACACTGCTGTGTTGGTATGTAACACAACAGTTACATTGCTGTGTTGGTATGTAACACTACAGTTACACTGCTGTGATGGTATGTAACACAACAGTTACACTGCTGTGTTGGTATGTAACACTACAGTAACACTGCTGTGTTGGTATGTAACACAACAGTTACATTGCTGTGTTGGTATGTAACACTACAGTAACACTGCTGTGTTGGTATGTAACACAACAGTTACATTGCTGTGTTGGTATGTAACACTACAGTAACACTGCTGTGTTGGTATGTAACACAACAGTTACATTGCTGTGTTGGTATGTAACACTACAGTTACACTGCTGTGTTGGTATGTAACACTACAGTAACACTGCTGTGTTGGTATGTAACACAACAGTTACATTGCTGTGTTGGTATGTAACACTACAGTTACATTGCTGTGATGGTATGCAACACTACAGTTACACAACTGTGATGGTATGTGACACTACAGTAACACTGCTGTGTTGGTATGTAACACTACAGTTACACTGCTGTGTTGGTATGTAACACAACAGTTACACAACTGTGATGGTATGTAACACAACAGTTACACTGCTGTGTTGGTATGTAACACTACAGTTACACTGCTGTGTTGGTATGTAACACAACAGTTACAGAACTGTGTTGGTATGTAACACTACAGTTACATTGCTGTGTTGGTATGTAACACTACAGTTACACTGCTGTGTTGGTATGTAACACTACAGTTACACTGCTGTGTTGGTATGTAACACAACAGTTACACAACTGTGATGGTATGTAACACTACAGTAACACTGCTGTGTTGGTATGTAACACTACAGTTACACAACTGTGATGGTATGTAACACAACAGTTACATTGCTGTGTTGGTATGTAACACTACAGTTACACTGCTGTGTTGGTATGTAACACTACAGTTACACTGCTGTGATGGTATGTAACACAACAGTTACATTGCTGTGATGGTATGTAACACTACAGTTACACTGCTGTGTTGGTATGTAACACTACAGTTACACTGCTGTGTTGGTATGTAACACTACAGTTACACTGCTGTGTTGGTATGTAACACAACAGTTACATTGCTGTGTTGGTATGTAACACTACAGTTACACTGCTGTGTTGGTATGTAACACTACAGTTACACTGCTGTGTTGGTATGTAACACTACAGTAACACTCCTGTGTTGGTATGTAACACAACAGTTACACTGCTGTGTTGGTATGTAACACTACAGTTACATTGCTGTGATGGTATTCAACACTACAGTTACACAACTGTGATGGTATGTAACACTACAGTAACACTGCTGTGTTGGTATGTAACACTACAGTTACACTGCTGTGATGGTATGCAACACTACAGTTACACAACTGTGATGGTATGTAACACTACAGTTACACAACTGTGATGGTATGTAACACAACAGTTACACTGCTGTGTTGGTATGTAACACTACAGTTACACTGCTGTGTTGGTATGTAACACAACAGTTACATTGCTGTGATGGTATGTAACACTACAGTTACACTGCTGTGTTGGTATGTAACACTACAGTTACACTGCTGTGTTGGTATGTAACACAACAGTTACACAACTGTGATGGTATGTAACACTACAGTTACATTGCTGTGATGGTATGTAACACAACAGTTACACTGCTGTGTTGGTATGTAACATTACAGTTACACTGCTGTGTTGGTATGTAACACAACAGTTACACTGCTGTGTTGGTATGTAACACAACAGTTACATTGCTGTGTTGGTATGTAACACTACAGTTACACTGCTGTGTTGGTATGTAACACTACAGTAACACTGCTGTGTTGGTATGTAACACAACAGATACACTGCTGTGATGGTATGCAACACTATAGTTACACAACTGTGATGGTATGTAACACTACAGTTACACAACTGTGATGGTATGTAACACAACAGTTACACTGCTGTGTTGGTATGTAACACTACAGTTACACAACTGTGATGGTATGTAACACAACAGTTACACTGCTGTGTTGGTATGTAACACAACAGTTACATTGCTGTGTTGGTATGTAACACTACAGTTACACTGCTGTGTTGGTATGTAACACTACAGTTACACTGCTGTGTTGGTATGTAACCCTACAGTAACACTGCTGTGTTGGTATGTTACACAACAGTTACACTGCTGTGTTGGTATGTAACACTACAGTTACATTGCTGTGATGGTATGCAACACTACAGTTACACAACTGTGATGGTATGTAACACTACAGTTACATTGCTGTGATGGTATGTAACACTACAGTTACACAACTGTGATGGTATGTAACACTACAGTAACACTGCTGTGTTGGTATGTAACACTACAGTTACACTGCTGTGTTGGTATGTAACACAACAGTTACACAACTGTGATGGTATGTAACACTACAGTTACATTGCTGTGATGGTATGTAACACAACAGTTACACTGCTGTGTTGGTATGTAACACTACAGTTACATTGCTGTATTGGTATGTAACACTACAGTAACACTGCTGTGTTGGTACGTAACACAACAGTTACACTGCTGTGATGGTATGCAACACTACAGTTACACTGCTGTGTTGGTATGTAACACTACAGTAACACTGCTGTGTTGGTATGTAACACAACAGTTACACTGCTGTGTTGGTATGTAACACTACAGTAACACTGCTGTGTTGGTATGTAACACTACAGTTACACAACTGTGATGGTATGTAACACAACAGTTACATTGCTGTGTTGGTATGTAACACTACAGTTACATTGCTGTGATGGTATGTAACACAACAGTTACACTGCTGTGATGGTATATAACACAACAGTTACATTGCTGTGTTGGTATGTAACACTACAGTAACACTGCTGTGTTGGTATGTAACACTACAGTTACACAACTGTGATGGTATGTAACACTACAGTTACACTGCTGTGTTGGTATGTAACACTACAGTAACACTGCTGTGTTGGTATGTAACACTACAGTTACACAACTGTGATGGTATGTAACACTACAGTTACACAACTGTGATGGTATATAACACAACAGTTACATTGCTGTGTTGGTATGTAACACTACAGTTACACTGCTGTGTTGGTATGTAACACTACAGTTACACAACTGTGATGGTATGTAACACTACAGTTACACAACTGTGATGGTATATAACACAACAGTTACATTGCTGTGATGGTATGTAACACTACAGTTACACTGCTGTGTTGGTATGTAACACAACAGTTACATTGCTGTGTTGGTATGTAACACTACAGTAACACTGCTGTGTTGGTATGTTACACAACAGTTACATTGCTGTGTTGGTATGTAACACTACAGTTACACTGCTGTGTTGGTATGTAACACTACAGTTACACTGCTGTGTTGGTATGTAACACTACAGTAACACTGCTGTGTTGGTATGTAACACTACAGTTAAATTGCTGTGATGGTATGCAACACTACAGTTACACAACTGTGATGGTATGTAACACTACAGTTACATTGCTGTGATGGTATGTAACACTACAGTTACATTGCTGTGATGGTATGTAACACAACAGTTACATTGCTGTGTTGGTATGTAACACTACAGTTACACAACTGTGATGGTATGTAACACAACAGTTACACTGCTGTGTTGGTATGTAACACTACAGTAACACTGCTGTGTTGGTATGTAACACAACAGTTACACAACTGTGATGGTATGTAACACTACAGTTACACAACTGTGATGGTATGTAACACTACAGTAACACTGCTTTGTTGGTATGTAACACAACAGTTACACTGCTGTGATGGTATGCAACACTACAGTTACACAACTGTGATGGTATGTAACACTACAGTAACACTGCTTTGTTGGTATGTAACACAACAGTTACACTGCTGTGTTGGTATGTAACACTACAGTTACACAACTGTGATGGTATGTAACACTACAGTTACACAACTGTGATGGTATGTAACACTACAGTTACACAACTGTGATGGTATGTAACACTACAGTTACACTGCTGTGTTGGTATGTAACACTACAGTTACACAACTGTGATGGTATGTAACACAACAGTTACACTGCTGTGTTGGTATGTAACACTACAGTAACACTGCTGTGATGGTATGTAACACTACAGTTACACAACTGTGATGGTATGTAACACTACAGTAACACTGCTGTGATGGTATGTAACACTACAGTTACACAACTGTGATGGTATGTAACACTACAGTTACACAACTGTGATGGTATGTAACACAACAGTTACACTGCTGTGTTGGTATGTAACACTACAGTTACACTGCTGTGTTGGTATGTAACACAACAGTTACATTGCTGTGTTGGTATGTAACACTACAGTTACATTGCTGTGTTGGTATGTAACACTACAGTTACACAACTGTGATGGTATGTAACACTACAGTTACACTGCTGTGTTGGTATGTAACACTACAGTTACACTGCTGTGTTGGTATGTAACACTACAGTTACACAACTGTGATGGTATGTAACACAACAGTTACACTGCTGTGTTGGTATGTAACACAACAGTTACACTGCTGTGTTGGTATGTAACACAACAGTTACATTGCTGTGATGGTATGTAACACTACAGTTATACTGCTGTGTTGGTATGTAACACAACAGTTACACTGCTGTGTTGGTATGTAACACTACAGTTACACAACTGTGATGGTATGTAACACTACAGTTACACTGCTGTGTTGGTATGTAACACTACAGTTACACTGCTGTGATGGTATGTAACACTACAGTTTTACAACTGTGTTGGTATGTAACACAACAGTTACATTGCTGTGATGGTATGTAACACTACAGTTATACTGCTGTGATGGTATGTAACACAACAGTTACACTGCTGTGTTGGTATGTAACACTACAGTTACACAACTGTGATGGTATGTAACACAACAGTTACATTGCTGTGATGGTATGTAACACTACAGTTTTACAACTGTGATGGTATGTAACACAACAGTTACATTGCTGTGATGGTATGTAACACAACAGTTACACTGCTGTGTTGGTATGTAACACTACAGTTACACAACTGTGATGGTATGTAACACAACAGTTACATTGCTGTGATGGTATGTAACACTACAGTTACACTGCTGTAATGCTATGCAACACTACAGTTACACTGCTGAAATGCTATGTAACACAACATTTATAATTTGATGGTATGTAACAATATACTTACCCTGCTGTGATTTTATGAAACAATCCATTCCGTAAACCGAACCGTAGGATCGGACTGCATATATTTAAGACACCATCACCAACATTCAGATCTACTATCTTTCTTTTCACATCTAATGAGAACTCGTTCTATTACCATGTTTTATTTTGCCTTTCTTTGTGTATTTGCACGGCCCGAACCTTTAATGTTGACTTTTACAACCTTACTGCAAACTTACATGTATAGCAGCCATTAGTTTCTATAGGGTTTGTTGTTTTCATTGCCATTGATTATATATATATATGTATATATGCATATGTGTGTGTGTGTGTGTGTGAGAGAGAGAGAGAGAGAGAGAGAGAAAGGGAGAGAGAGATGGGGGGGGGGTCTCTTGATCAGTGTCCAAGTCTTAGATCCGTACAGCAGCACAGATTCCACTGTAGTGACGAAAAGACGGATTTTCAGGTCTTTACGAAGGTTCCACTTCCACTCCGATAACAGACTGTGACACACCGCCCAGACTTTGCTCTTCCCCTCCCCTACATCAGATGGTAGATGGGTGCTACACGAGAATGCTGAGAATGGCTCTGAACATTGAGGATGAAGAACTCAGAGCTGTACGGGAGCCTCCCAAAAGTCAGCTCTAAAGTAACACAGAGGAGACTGAGATTAGCTGGACATGCTCACCGACATTCAGAGTTGACACTACACTCAGTGGTCCTGTGGAAGCCCCTACACGGACACACTAGAAGAGGAGACCGAGGTTGACATATATTGATGCCCTAAGGACAAGGTCTAGTCTCTTGGAGACGCAGGACATGGTGGCGATGATGAAGGACAGAGACCGCTGGAGAGAACTCGTCCATGGATTTCGGGAATTTTACCCGCCCTATATATATATATATATATATATATATATATATATATATTGCAACAATTGTATAGTGAAAAGTTACTAATTAATCAATTCTACGACATACAATCACAGACACTATATATTGCATCTATATATTACATGTTGCCAATAAGAAACACACGCACCAGTTGCTTTCACTTCAATTTATTATAAATTAAATTTATAAATTTAGGAATTTATAAATTTCCGATTGGCTGGTTGGTTTCACAACCAGACGATTGTTCATATATTGTCAAAGTTCTTTCGTCACACATTCTGTGACCTCTTCAGTGACTGGGGATTATTTTCTTTGTTCTGTCCTACGCACAAAAACAAGATGGCGTAGGACAGAACAAATGAGAGGCCCAAAAACAAAGAAAATAATCCCCAGTCACTGAAGAGGTCACAGAATGTGTGACGAAAGAACTTTGACAATATATGAACAATCGTCTGGTTGTGGAACCAACCAGCCAACCGGAAATCTATAAATTCCTAAATTTATAAATTTAATTTATAATAAATTGAAGTGAAAGCAACTGGTGCGTGTGTTTCTTATTGGCAACATGACCCTCCCAAAGCATAACAATATCGGTTTCAACACACGTTTTCAGATAAAGAATCTTGCTAAACAAATTCAGAAACGAAATATATATATATATATATTGGATAGAACTGGTCATTCCGTATAGTTAACCATGATGCAATATATAGTGTCTGCAAAATTCAAACTTTAAAGGAATTTCTTCAATCTGGCCTGCTCCTCCGCCACAACAACAACAACAGCAACAGCAACGACAACGGTAACAACAACAAAAATATCTATATATATATATACACACACACACACACACACACGCATGAGGTGCGTTAAAAAAAATATCCGACCTTTTGGCATAAAAAACAACTTTGTACCTTTTACAAATTTTATTTAATCACTTTCAAAATACTCGCAGTGCTTCTGTCACTACCTGTATCATCTCTGCAACGCCTTCTCTGGGATGGTATGGAGCTCCACCGTCGCTTTTTTCATAATTTCCTCTCGCGACTCTAATTGCTTCCCTTTCAGCGTGGTTTTCAGGTTGGGGAAGAGGCAGAAGCCATACGATACCCTATTGGGAGAGTAGGGAGCCTGTCGAACAAGTGGTGTGTTGTTCTTTACCAGAAAAGCCTGGATTGTGTGGGCAGAATGAGCGGGTCATTGTCATGGAGAAGTTGCCAATTCTTCGCCGCCGACATGTCCAGCCGCTTTCAACGCACAACATCACGAAGGCGACGTATAACCCCCAGGTAGTATTCCTTATTGATTGTTTGACCTTGTGATGCATAGTTCTGATGCACAATACAATGGGAGTCAAAGAAACAGGTCAACATTACCTTCATATTGCTGCGAACCTGTCGTCCTTTTTTGGGCCTTGGTGATGACGGATACTTCAATTGGGAGGACTGAAACTTGGTTTCCATGTCGTAACCATAAACCTGTCTCATGATGGTCTTCATGAAGTCTGGGTCGTGTTTTGCACAGACCAGCATGTCATGAGCGATTTCCATGCGGAGTTCGTTCTGCTGCTCCGCCTGCACCTTGAGGACGAATTTCTCCGACACATTCCGCAATGCATAAATCCTCCGTTAAAATGGAATCAACTAATCCTGTGCTTATTCTCACTTCGTGAGTAATTTCCTGGATTGTTACACGACGGTCTACTGTGACTATTTGCTGAACCTTCTCAATTGGCTCTTCGTTTCGGCTTATGGATGGCCTGTCTGAGCGTGCCTCTCTCTTCACTAAGGTGTGGTCATATTTGAAGCATTTGTACCACTCCTTGATCTGAGTTTTGCCCATGGCATCATCATCACAGGCCAGTTGAATCTTCTGGTTGGTTTGAAATTGAGTATCACCAAGCTTTTGGCAAGACTTGATACAATATCACTGCCCGAACCATTCGGCCATCTTGCATAAAAACGAAAACCCGACAAGCATGCACTACACATCTGTACTCTATGTGTAACAGCCGGGAGGTGACGTGGTTCACCGGTGCAGAAATTTTTGCGCATGCACAGGAAGGATGGCGTCACCTCATACCTAAAGAATTTTACCCACGGGGCATTAGTTTTGGCGGGAAAACATAATGTCAGATATTTTTTCAACGCACCTCGCATAT
Source organism: Eledone cirrhosa (assembly GCA_964016885.1). Classification (NCBI taxonomy): domain Eukaryota; kingdom Metazoa; phylum Mollusca; class Cephalopoda; order Octopoda; family Eledonidae; genus Eledone; species Eledone cirrhosa. The sequence goes on from OZ024741.1 coordinate 89,421,335, forward strand.
ATGTATGTACATACACTTATAACTATTTATATGGATGTATTTATATATACAGTGTACCCCAGCATTCGCGGTCCCAGTTATTCGCTAAATTTTCCTTAGATCCTAACTAATAATTTTTCGTGGAAACCACCGCATATTCATGGCATCAAATATTTCCCGCGATTTTTTATGGCTTTTTTCGTGACAATATATATTTTTTCGCGCTTTTTAACGCTAAATTATTAATTACAATATACAGTATTTGCCAGCCTATATTTTACGCTATGTGTGTGTGTGTGTTTGTGAGTGATATATATATAATATTAATATTATTCTAGAGGCTAGGAAAACTATTATCAAATTTGATAACTGCTACTGGAGCGTAGGGATAGACCCACTAACTTCGACATTACTATGAGCTCCAATGATTCGGAGGAGGTCACGGATCTTGTGAGAATTTACATAACCCACATACTACATGAAAAATTTAATAATCTACAAGGGGGAATATATAGAGACGACGCGCTTCTATTAGTTAATGACTTAAACAACCAGAATATAGAAAGGCTACGCAAAAACATTAGGAAATCTCTTAGCGAACTGGGTGTGAAAATAGCGTATGAATACAATCTTAAAGAAGTGAATTTTCTAGACGTAACTCTTAATTTGAACACAGGATTGATACGACCCTTCCACAAGATAAACGAGAACCTTACCTATATTAATTACAACTCGAATCACCCACTTTCCATGATTAAATCGGTTCCTCGTAGTATTTCTCTCAGAATCTCTCTCCTATCGTCTAACTCTCAGATTTTCAGCGAACATGCAGAATACTATAATAGCGCACTGAGGAACGCTGACCACCGGGATAAAATAGAATACATTGATAAGAATCACCAGAGCACACATGGCAACACACGGAATCGAAGAATATGTAACCGGGGCACAGGCATACAAACACACACACGCAGCACCGCCAGACATACTAATAATAGAAAATCATCACCAAACTCAAGCAAATTACGTTGCAGGAAGTATGTCTGGTATAATCCCGTTTTTAATGCTTCGATTAGTACAAAACTATCTCTTTTATTCTTTAAGTTAATTAACAAGCATTTCCCTAATTCCCATAAATACAGTAAAATTCTAAACTCTAAGACTATTAAGCTATCATATTCCACTGCACCGAACCTAGAAGCACACATAAAAAAACTTAACTCAAAGCGATTCACCGTGTAACATAATTTTGTTCTCCGGTTCTAAATATGATTTCCTGGTTTGGTATATCTCATTATTATCAAAAAACACTATTATTTAATTAGAAGTTTGGGTTTGAGGTCAGGAGTTTGATATTTTGAAATTTTCATATTTTTCAAGACAAAATACATTTTAAAAAAATTTATAATTAAATCAACAGAGTATATATTTATTTTATTACACAAGCTTATCAAAAGCAAACAAGTAAAAACAAATAACACTTATAAAGCAACTTATACCCGTCAGAAATGACTGGATTTCCTGGATTTGCGGTTGTAGTCCAGGTCGCATTCCCGCACTAGCCCCCAGATATAGTCCCCATCATTTTTTCATTGTAGTGGCCTTGGTACCTCCGCTCTATCTCTTTCACATCTTGGTGGAATCGTTCGCCTTGTTCTTCTGAGTAGGCGCCCATATTGTCCTTGAATTTTTCCAGGTGAGCGTCCAGCATATGGAGTTTAAGCGACATCCTGCATCCCGTGGCGCCAAAAGCCTTTATCAGATCCTGCACCAGTTGCTGATAGTTTTCAGCTCTGTAGTTGCACAGGAAGTCCTTAACAACTGCCTTGAAACAGTTCCATGCTGTTCTCTCAATCCTATTGAGCTTATTGGAGAACTCGGTAGACTCAAACACCTTCTTTATCTGAGGTCCAACAAAAATTCCACCTTTGATTTTGGCCTCAGATAACTTGGGGAAGAACTCAAGAAGGTACTTAAAAGCGGCTGATTCTTGGTTGAGAGCCTTCACAAACTGCTTCATCAACCTCAACTTAATGTGCATGGCGGCATGAGCACAATCCTGGGATCAACCAGTGGCTCCCACATGACGTTCCGGGTCCCAACTACAAATTTTGTTCGCTGCTCCCAGTTCTTTCTTTTGTAGTGGTCAGAGGTGGCTCTGCTGTCCCAAAGGCAGAGGAAGCATTGGGATTTGACAAAGCCGCCTTGGAGTCCAAGCAGGAAAGCCACCATCTTGAAGTCTCCAATGATTTCCCAATTGTACTGGTTGTATTGCAGAGCTTCCAAGAGGACTTTCACACTGTAGTAATCTTCCTTCAGGCAGAATGAATGAGCTAGGAGCAGTGTCGGGAACTTGGTTCCACTGTGGAGGAGGACAGCCTTCAAACTTGTGGTGGAGCTGTCTATAAATAGTCGCCACTCCTTGGGCATAAACGGCACCCCAATAACGTCAAACAGTCCAGGCACGTCATGGCAGAAGCAGAGGCCATCCCTAAGAATGTAAAAGCCTGAGAAAGGTTCGTGTCGACTTCTCTGACTTGTTACCTGCACTTCCTCCTTGAGTAAGTTCCACTGCTTCATCCTGGAGACGAATAGCTCTGCATTGGACTTGTTCAAACCCATATCCCTGACCAAGTCATTGACTTCTTTTTGGTTTGGGAAGTGAGGAAGTCTTTCTGGTATCCCTGTATCAATAAATCTCTTTAATCCACTTTTTAACAATTTTATACTTTATTGCACTTTTATAATTTTCTTTAGGTATTACTCTTTATTTTATAATTTTAATTTAACCTGAAACATATATTAAAAAATCATTTAACATAAGCAAATTAAACTTACATACAACGTAAAATCCAGCATACAAATAATTTTAGTGAATAGCTTAAAATTTTTACAAATCCAAAATTTTAGCTGTTTAATAGTACTTTTTATTTATTTATTTGGGACCTAAGCAACACAAAAAAGTGATTACAAACCAGGAACAGAGAAACATTTTTTTTTGTTACACGGTGTTATTAAACAACACTACAAGACAAAATATTTTAGATACAGATGGGCATAACGTAATATCAACTTCCCAACCACCAAATGGGAAACGAGTACTACACAACCCACCTGTACTGTTATCCCAACCTATCCATGGTACAGTTGTTACCCATAACAAAAACTGTAATTGCTACCTACCCGAGAGATGCCCATTGAAGAATAAATGCCTGGAGTCCAACATTGTTTATCAATGCACTGTCGAATCAAATGACCAGAAATGGTATTACGTCGGGTCTACTACTACCTCCTTTAAATCACGCTGGTATCGTCATCAATTTTCGATTAAACATCCTGAACACCGCTATGTAACTACACTCGCTAATAAGACTTGGCAACTCCGCGAACACAACCAACAGTTCACCCTAAAATGGGAAAAACTATCCAGCGCTAGTGCATATCGGAGTGGATTAAAATACTGCAGATTATGCAACCTTGAACTTTTTAATATCTTGAAATCGAAAAACAATTTACTAAATGACAGAATCGAACGATCGTTATACTGCAATCACAAACTGAAGGCTAAATTTTCTCACTATAAAAGTAACTTAGCATAATTTGAACCCGAGACTATTATACTACTTTCTTGCTAACCAATTTAACTCATTACTTACTTCATAACAATATCCCCCCCC
>OZ024741.1:89427490-89439990 GCA_964016885.1 Eledone cirrhosa
AGTAGCTTGGTTGGCAGGACGTCTGTGCTGTATGGACCAAGATTTTCCACAGCAGTAATAAGATTTATCATTTAAATTCTTTCGTTTGTCTTGTTTAGTCGTTTTGGAATAAGCAATAATCTCCTCTTTTGAATTGTTGTTACAAAATTCGGATATTTGCGAAGAACGCTGTAGAAATTGTACTGTAGCTGACAAACTGAGTTTGCTAACGTCATTAGCTTGAAGAACTTTTTCCCTTTCCTCACTGCTTCTTAGACAGACAGCTAACAGAGACAATATGAGATTTTCAGTCACTCTCCTTTTTGATGTTTTCAGGCTCTCAAAATCACAGTATTCACTGGCATGTCGAAAATTCGAAAGAAATTGAGAATTTGACTCAATATCATGATTAAGAATCGAATTTTTGAGATCAGCGTAAGTCATCTTCGTGATATTCTTCGGGATGTTAATATCTCGGACGACCTTTAACGCTTGTATTCCAACTAAAGAAATTAATTTCATGGCCATAGAACTTTGGCCACCATCTTCGTCCATGTAAGCCCTTAAGGCCATGAGCCAGGTTGTGACGTCTTGGACCGACTGTAGGTTTATGTCGCTAAGAAATTTTCCTTATCCAATCTGTGACGCCATTGTCGTGTCTTGTAATTTCGCGATGGGCATAGGTAATTGAACAAGGAACAGTAATTTATAAATTTTTATTTCGGTGCAATGGAGCACAATATACTGTAGAACTGTAGAACTGAAGCGAGCATATAATAATAATAACACTGAATGTAATTCCGTGGCGACAGAAAGAATTGTGTACTCCTCAAAACGATAGAATTGTGTACCCCCGTTTAGCTGAATCATAATATATAGGCAAAAAAAAAGAGCACACCTGAAACACGTGATTGAGATATGATTGGCTGTTGTTAAATAATTAAACAATTACAAAGCACTTGTTAGATAACACTCAATACGAGTTCAATACATGACATCAAGTACTTTTTCGTAACCTCTGCAAAACATTCACTCTTTCATCAATGCACAGCTTACAGGATATTGCTCCATTCCCGTATGGCTTATATACATACATACAGGATGGCTGCCCCCTCGTTATCAAGTATGGCCATTGCACGATATAACATTATTAATAGTTATCAATTAATGCTATCGTGCAATGCCTGTGCGTGAAGATTTTTTTTTAAAGTGAGGAAAGACTGTGCACTGAGCCAATCCCACTCTCTCAGCGACAGTAGCTATAACCCGAAAAGAAGAAAAGATCAACATCATCGGTAACTACTGAGCTGCAGGTTTAATGTCGGAGTTATCCCAGTTTCCTGAATTTCCTTCTCCTAGAAGAATGCCCTGACAAAGGCTAGGGGTCCTTTACTCCCAGTGGTTTAACCGCGCCATCGGGTATCCAGCCCGATTATTTTTGTGTCACTGCACATATACATTCACATACATACATACATACATGCATATATACACATGTACATACACATTTTTGGATGGCCGTTGACTCTTATGAGTTCTACCCTTTATCAGGTCTTGTTTTTTGTCCTGCAAGGTGTCCAAAATCACCTTCCTCACCAAGTAAACTTGGTGGGGTTGCCGGTTTCGTCGCCGACGACCCGACTATGCGATGGGTTGTACTGGGTTACATGTTACCAGTAGTACTGAATAGTGACCCGACATACATTTACATACATACATAAGGCGAATATTTATGCAGAACTAATAAGAAATCTGCAGATACTCCACCCTGATTATACCTTCAGATTTATGCCTGTGCCTATTGGGGCACTGGGGTATGTTAGTAACTGCCTCAATACAAATCTTGAGAAGCTGGGCTTCACAGGAAGAGAAAGAACACAACTAATTAGGAAATTACAAGTAAAAACAGTAAAAATATGTAAAAATATGTAAAACATTCCAAAAAGTTTGCATCTAATAACTGCTTATACACATGTACAGATCCAAAGCGTATGAACATGCACACATACAACTAAAAACATCCATATCCACACATACAATAACATCCATATCTACAAATGCATGCATGCAGACATATCTACCTGGTTGATGTTGTGTAAATTCCAATGAGAGAGTCTTGTGTCTATCTTAGAAACCGACTCTCTCTCTATTGGCAAACATTTGTGAAATTATAAAACCAGAACATACATACTTATACAGTATACCCCCGGCATTTGCGGTCCTGAGTATTCACAGAATTTTCCTTAGGATCTATATAATAATTGTTCATGGAAATCACCGCATATTGGCGGAATCGTAAATATCTTCCTCGGTTTTTTATGGGTTTTTTCGTGGCGATATATGTTTTAACGCTAAATTATTAATAACAATATACCGTATTTGCCGGTCTATTGGATGCCTCTTCGTATAAGACGCTCCCTTTTTAAAATTATATTTTACGATATATTTTGACGTTTATAGACATTTTTATGGACCACGTTAAATATTCGCGGTGTTTCATTATTCGCGGGTGCTCTAGGAACGTAACCCCGCGAATACCGGGAGAAACTGTGTATATATATATATATATATATATATATATGTATATATATATACACATAGAGAGAGAGAGAGGGGGTGAGAGAGGAGAGAGAGTGTGTATGTGTGTGTGTGTGTGTGAGAGGACAGAAAGAGAGAGAAAGGGGTGTTAGATGGTTAGATAAATGTGTTGTAGATTTATAGGTAATTAAATGTCAAACATTTACTGATGTGGTGGCCCCATATCTACGATAAAGTCATATTTATTATCTATATAATAATTATATATATAATAAACATTTTCAGATATGAACTTCGTGGGGGTATAGGAATATGTTACATTCAGAAAGCTATTTGAATTGGTGCATTGTTGTGGTTATCAGTGTTATACGTAAACTGAATGGCTTATTTCAGGAGCATGCTGTTGCTATTAACGTTGGGTTGCAGATTTATGGGTAGATTCATGACAAACAGAAAATGCATCATGGCCGAATGGTTAAGAAGTTTTCTTTGCAATTATTAAGTCCCGAGTTCACTTACATTGAGCTGCATCTTGGGCAGGTGTTATTTACTATAGCCTACGGTCGATTCCTCATACCTTGTGAGTGAAATTGGGTAGATGGAAACTGTTTGGATTTGAACTCAAAATGTAAAGAGCCAGAGCAAATACCGCAAAGGATTCTATCCAACGTTCTAACGACTCAGCCAATCCACTGTCCTAATCACCAGCCAAATAACGAGATAAATAGTTATATTATTAAATTCATTCAAAACCTTGATTGTTTTCAAAATTATTTTAAATTATATGCAATGTCTTTCATTAGAAATATAGTAATGGAAAAAAATACATTTTCAAACCGCGGTTTTAAATTGCTTTTAAGCTGTTTATATTCCACAGTCATCTTAGTCGGATCAGTTTCAAACGGAGATAGATGAGAGTTATGTGATGGCAATGATAGTGGTAGTTTGTTTACATTTTTGCCCTCTTCTATTGCAGCTTTTGTCTAGATTTGAATGTTTTCGGAAAGTTGGAATAAAAATTGCTCCTATCTGTCATAGTAATTTTTCCATTAACAAATAATACCTGTTGTTGAAGCCGCTTAACCGTTTATGCCTGGGTGAAATTTGTCCCAGTAATTTCTAATCGCTTTATATAGACCATATAATGATTTGTTCCGAATTTTTTTTATATAACTGAAGAATATTTTTATCTAAACGCAAACACAAAGTGAAGAGAGAAAAATCCTTGCGTCAGCTTTGTAATCCGGTCTGAATGACACTTGATCCTTGAATAAAAAGTGACCATCTGTTTACAACAAAATAAAAAAAACAAAGAAATTCAGTGATATTAGCTGATTGAGAGAGGCATAATTGTAAAGGAAAACCTATATGTTTGCTGTCGACAACGATGTTTCAGGGGCGGTGGAAGCATTTCTGAATTGGGGTGGGTGTGGGGTGCAAATTTGGTCTATTTAGTTGTAGTGATTAGTTTTAGCTCTTTGTACTCTAAACTGGTCAGAAAATGAGACCAAGCAGGTCATATTACATTTACAGCTTTCAATAACTATAAAGTGATTATAGCGAAGTGACTTATGAAATCTGTTACTGATACACATAGTAGCAAATGGCAAATAGTGATATGTGGAGAAAAAGTTATGACATGACAAAAAAATTTACTATGAAGGTGCCCCAGCATGGCCTAGACTGGATGGCTGGAACAGGTAAAAGAGTAAAAGAGTATAATATTATTATCAAATATAAAAAAAGCAAAAAAAAGTTCTATATGCGATAAACGTAACACGTACATAAATTGTAGCGCATATACAAATAGATGTGAGTTTTAGTAATTTGGCGAGAAAAATATCATTATTGGGGTGTGTGGGGAGGCATGACCCTTCTGCCACCAACCCAGTTCCACCACCCCTCTGTATGTATTTGTGCACGCGAGCAATCAGGTATGCCATTGTATGTGTGGATCTGTATGCTTTGATTAATGTAAATGGGCTAAACATCTGGAATGCTTTACATCTTGTTACAATTGCATCAATGACTTATAATTGTGATTTCTAAATTAACCGTATCTTTTGGTTTAGAAAGTCCAGCTTCTCAACGATTGTTACTGCATCAGTTACTTCAGTGCTGGATTTAGGACAAATGAGGCCCTATGCTAGTTAAGTTATGAAGCCCCTTACTTGGGCCCTGAAGGAAGTAATTCATAGTAAAAAATTTTGGCAAGAAGATGCCCCCTTCCCCCAGCCAACGGGGCCCTGTGTTTAAGCACACCTAAGCACAATGGTAAATCCGACACTGAGTTACTTAGATAACCAAGGACCCCAATAATTACAGATACAAATTATAGTAGAGGTGAAGTATCTGCAGATTTCTCATTAGTTCAGTATAGATATATATATTTTTTTTGTTTTTAACATTCTGTTTACGTCTGCTAAACGACCGATTTCTACTACTGTGCACACTTTCTTTTCTCCGTCCCAGATCATTATTTCTGGTCTGTTATGCCTACGTGTTACAGAGGTTTTGACAGGAACATACCACTAGTATTGTTACATATACCCTCTACATCACTGTAAGTTCTTATATCTTTATCATCAGGTTTATCCTTTCTACGGATTGCATTGTTTGGACACATCATAGCCATAGACAGTTGGTATCGTGATGACATCTTGAGACAGCTACTTATAATATAATGTGGGATATATTAATTCCTCTGAGATGCATCGGTTATGAAATCTAGATGTTTTATTTGCATCTCTATCCTTTTTGTGCATTATATATTTTGTTGTTTTCCCTGGATTACAAAACATACCCATCAAAGTGAGAGTTAATATACTGACAGTTGATCAAAGAGAGACTATTCTTGTTATCTATGGAGCTTCGTGGTAATGTAACCATGCAATTCTTTCTAGGGTAAAGTGCACTTAATTCTCGATACATGGCATGTCATGGGCTTCTTAAACCTGGCGGAGTCCAGCCGATTTCTTCCAGTGAAAGAGAGGCGAAGAATCGACCCCAGTGCGCAACTGGTACTTTATTTAACGACCTCAAAAGGATGAAAGGAAAAGGTGACCGTAGCAAGATTTGAACTCGGAATGCAGTGAACCGAAACAAATACCGAGGCATTTTTAATCCGACGCTGTAACGACTCTGCCAATTCGCCGACTTACATTACCTTCTACTGATATGCATGCAGTTTTTCGTCTAGTAACAACTTCCTTGAATGTACATACCTGATCAGCAGTTAGGGAACAATTTTTTAGGAGCTTCTTTCCAAATATCGTGATGCTATTTGCCTCGTGTATACAGGCTTGATCAGTGGATGCATTTTGATGCTTTGAATTTTGTTATCGAAGGGATTGATGCGATATTCAAAGGCTGCTTGATTCAATGTTAAGCATTCACCTCCTTATTGTTGTTTTAGGCAGAGGCGGTTAGTATCATTACTGATGTAATGGGAATTTTTAGTGATCACTAATAGTTTTCTGGTGTTAACACCTATGGCCTACATCTCCTCCAGTATCCAGTCGGATAGATTCATACCAAATGTAGGTATAAATAATGCCATCAAAGTGACATATCATTAAATTTATGACATACCATTAAAACTATGACACCACTAAAAGTACGACTTACCATTAAAATATAAATAGGTGGCGAAATGGCAGAAATACTGGAACATCAAATGAAATGCTTTACGTTATTTGTTCCCGTTCCTTGTATTCTGAACTAAAATTCTTCCGAAGTCAACCTTGCCTTATCGATTTCTGCTGATATCTATAAAGAAGGTATCAGTCTAGGGCAGTGGACTGGCGGAAGCGTTAGAGATCCGACAGGAATCTTTGCGTTCTGAGTTCAAATTGCGTCGCGGTCTGCTTTGGGCGTGTTAAACAGGCAAGAAATAAATACAAAAATCCAATAAAAACGGTAGAGAAAAAGAACGACGAGAAGAAAGACAAAGGGCAAAGGGGGAAGAAAGAAAGAATGAGCGAAAAGGAAAGAGTGAAAGGAATAGAGGAAAATAGAGAAAGACAAAGAGAGAAAGCAAACGAGAAGTATAGATAGAAAAAAAAAAAAGAACGATCAGGAGAGAGAAAGAGAGAGAAAGAGAGAGAAAGAGAAAGAAAGCGAAACAGAGATAGAGGTAGTGAGTGAGAGATGGGGGGGGGGGGGGACAATATAAAAAGGATAGAGATCCCATAACTCCTTGTGGAGTCATAGAGTCACCGCCATACGGCGTGTCTAGGTCACATTTCCCAATCCTCTCCAGGTCTGAACACAGCCGATTTTTTCTATAGAGGAAGAATCGACCCAGTATTGGACTGGTAACTTCTTTTTATCGACCTCGAAAGGATGAAAGGTAAAGTTGACCTCGGCGGGATTTGAACTCAGAGCGCGCAAGGGGATGGGACGAGTACCGTAAAGCATTCTATCCGACCTCTTAACGACTCTGCCAATTCGCCGCTGTGTGACACTAGCTAACGTTATTAAAGTGGTTATTGAAGTGGGTTATTGTTTTGTTGTTTAGCCCCACGCCAGCCTTGATTGGGCAGTTATATGATCAAAGCGTTAAGGTCATGGCCATCTCGTTGGAGGATTGGCAGTATCGGTAGAGGGTCAGACGCCATGCCTTGACGCATTGAGTTACGGCCCTTGCCATTCTGAGTTCAAATCCCGCCGAGGTTAACTTTGCCTTTCATCCTTACGGGGTCGATAAAATAAAGTACCAGTAATACATTGGGATAATAGCTGGCCTTATGCCAAAAGTAGAAACAATTATTTTATATTTTATGCATGCATGGTGCCGTAATCCTTGGGGGTGTCGTAGGGTCTGAATACAGCAGATTTCTTCCAGAGAAGGATAGAGAGAATGAGAGAATGGAAGCGTGAAAGAGATATAGAGTAAGAATCGAACACAGTACTAGATTCATACATTTGTTATCGACCTGAATGGATGAAAGGCAAATTTGATTTGAACTCAGAGAGTCGAAATGAATACCGCAAAGCATTCTATCCGACATTCTAACGACTCTGCCAATTCGCCGCCTTCTTATATTTTATATCTGGCCCTAACATTCTCTGATGAACTCTCCTTTCTTTTTTTAAGATTGTGGCATTTGAGTTGGCAGATATTTGGCTGCTATTTCTTGCAAGTTGAGAGTCTACTGAATAGTTAGCGTGTTAGGTTAACTTTTAACAGAGAGAGAGAGAGAGAGTGAGAGAGAGAGAGAGAGAGAGAGAGAGAGAGAAGTTTAGTCCTTTTATCATCAGCTTAATAACAAGCGAATCTTATAATAGTACCTCGGTCTAAGCCGACGTGTATTAACTCTAATTTGTTTCTGTCTGTCTGTCTGTTTGACTGTCTTGCTATCTATCTTGGCTTGATTTTATTCTCATCAGTCCATATGTCTCTCACCACCCAGAATTTAAAAAAGAATTACACATAAAAATTTAGTTAAATGACGTTACTAAGTACACTGCATTTTTGAAAATGCTTATTTTTATTTCGTTTTTCATTTCCGTTAATTTTTTTTTCTAATTAACAGCAGTAAAAATAACAACATGTATAGTTGATAGCATTAAACGTTCAATGTTAGTGTTAGCTTTACACACACACACACACACACTAACACACGCACGCGCACGCACACACACACACACACACACACACACACACACACACACACACACACACACACACACACACACACACATGTGTGAATATACATATATATACACACACAACATGCATACACACATAGGTGCATAAATATATACATGTATATACATACAAACATACATACATACATACATACATACACACACACACACATACATACATATATATATACACACATACATACACACACACATGGTGGCTGCCAACTCGTTTTCGAGTATGGCCACTACTTTATATCCATGTAGGAGAATGCGCTGAACGAGTGTGACTTTTTAGTCTAGCCAGCGACTTGAAAACTCTAGTACAAACACTACACCTGTGACAATTATTGACACATAGTGCTGGGCCCATGGTACCATGTAACGACAAGTGCAGAGAGATCTCCAGATATAAAGCAATGCCTGTGCCGTGAAGCTTTTATAGTGAGCAAAGGCACTGCACAAAGCCAGTCCCACTCTCTTAACCAAGATGATATTTACCAAAAAGAAGAACAAGTCAACATCATTGGATACCATCAGAGTTGCAGGTGTTATATCAGAGTTTTCCTTCTCCTAGAATTCTGCCTTGACAAAGGCTAAGGGGTCTTCTCTCCCGGTGATTTTGGATGGCCATTGACTCTTAAGAGCTCCTTTGCCCTTTGACAGGTTTTGTTTTTAGTCCTGCAGGATGTCCAAAGTCACCCTCCTCACCAAGAAACCTTGGTGGGGTTGCCAGTTTAGTCGCCAACGACCCGTATATATGTACATATATATATACATATATACATACATATATATATACACATACATATATACATACATATATATATATACACATATACATACATATGGTGGCTGCCAACTCGTTTTCGAGTACGGCCACTACTTTATATCCATGTAGGAGAACTCCTACCAATGCGCTGAACGAGTGACATTTTAGTCCAGCCAGCAACTTGAAAACTCTGGTACAAACACTACACTTGTGACAATTATTGACACATAGTGCTGGGCCCATGGTACCATGTGACGACAAGTGCAGAGAGATCTCCAGATATAAAGCAATTCCTGTGCCGTGAAGCATTTATAGTGAGCAAATTCACTGCACAAAGCCAGTCCCACTCTCATACATATATATATATATATACACACATACATATATACATACATATATACATACATACACATACATATATACATATATACATACATACACATATACATATACATATACATATATACATACATATATATATATACATACATATATACATACATATACATACACATATACATATATACATACATATATATATACATACATACATATGGTGGCTGCCAACTCGTTTTCGAGTACGGTCACTACTTTATATCCATGTAGGAGAACCTCTACCGATGCGCTGAACGAGTGTGACTTTTTAGTCCAGCCAGCAACTTGAAAACTCTGGTACAAACACTACACTTGTGACAATTATTGACACATAATGCTGGGCCCATGGTACCATGTGACGACAAGTGCAGAGAGATCTCCAGATATAAAGCAATTCCTGTGCCGTGAAGCTTTTATAGTGAGCAAAGGCACTGCACAAAGCCAGTCCCACTCTCTTAACCAAGATGATATTTACCAAAAAGAAGAACAAGTCAACATCATTGGATACCATCAGGGTTGCAGGTGTTATATCAGAGTTTTCCTTCTCCTAGAATTCTGCCTTGACAAAGGCTAAGGGGTCATCTCTCCCGGTGATTTTGGATGGCTATTGACTCTTAAGAGCTCCTTTGCCCTTTGACAGGTTTTGTTTTTAGTCCTGCAGGATGTCCAAAGTCACCCTCCTCACCAAGAAACCTTGGTGGGGTTGCCAGTTTAGTCGCCAACGACCCGACCATAGGACAGGTTGTACTGGGATACATGTTACCAGTAGCACCAACTGGTGACCTGACATACACACATACATACATACATACACACACACATACATACATACATATGTGAATGTACATATACACACACATACACACATACATACATACACATACATACATACTTACGTACGTACATAAATATATACATACATACATACACACACACATACATACATACATATACATACACACATACATACATACATACATACATACATACATACATACACACACATACATACATACATACATACATACATACATACATACATACATACATACACACGCATATATACTTACATACATACACACACATGCATACTTACATACACACACACTTCATCATGTCCATTCACTGCTAGAAACTTGGGCTACAAGTAGCGGATTTAGCTACTCTATCAGCAATGCATGCTATTTTTTTTTCCTTTTTTGATCTACTTGCTACTTTAAAATTTTAATAAAAAACAAAAAATCAAGGTTTCTATTGAATAACGTATTAAATCATTAACTAAGTAAATTAGAACCGACCTACAGGCAATCTTAATTCCTAACATGTATGTATGTTCTTCTGGTTTTATAATTTCACAATTTTTGCCAATAGAGAAAGAGTCGGTTTCTAAGATAGACACAAGACTCTCTCATTGGAATTTACACAACATCAACTAGCTAGATATGTATGCGTGTCTGCATGCGTGCTTGTGTAGATATGGATGTTATTGTATGTGTGGATGTGGATGTTTTGAGTTGTATGTGTGCATGTGTATATGCTTTGCATCTGTATATGTGTATATGCAGTTATTAGATGCAACATTTTTGGAATGTTTTACATATTTTTACTGTTCCATATATATATATGTATATATATTTTGCTCCAATACCGTTGAGCGCTTTATATTATAACTGAAAAAATGGAATTCTTTAAGATCTCTTCTTCTCTAAAAGACATACCTCTACCTAGAAACAAGGACTTTATTAAACAACTAATAGATAAATCAGACTCCTTTATAAGGAGAATCAGGTGGCGTGCATTCCACTTTGATAAATCTAAATCTAACGTAAACGAAAATGCCTCAGACCTAGACAGAGTCTTCAAATCTAAAAAAAATCCACCCCCCAACAAACTTTTGAATGATTTTGAAAACAATATAATTTCTATCATACAAGGAGTCAGATTCAAGAGAAACTTCAATGGCCAGGAATATCTGAAAAGCATTAAGGATAACATTGCGAGCTTAGAGAGAACAGAGATCTTGGTGAAATCGGACAAAACCAACAACCTCTATGGAGTGAAAAAAGACATGTATAATGGCCTCATACTGAAAGAACTAAGGGAAAAGTACAAGGTAGCAGATAAGGCTGAACTTGAGAAAATGAATGTTGAGGCATCATGTATAATGCATGAGTTGGAAATTGAGAACAAAACACAACCTTTCGTGCCTAGGAAACCCAAGATCAATATGAAAGATCACAAGAGAAATTTTGAAAATGACTTGCCAGTCAGGTTGATTGCACCATCAAAATCTGACCTGGGTAAACTTAGCAAGAACATTCTAGACAGAGTGATACAGCAAATTAAGGACTTGAATTGTTTACCTGGCTTGACCTTGTGAAAGGGAACCGGGGAGGTCATTGAGTGGTTTAATGAAATTTAATATAACAATAATAATAAATTTATTCAACTAGATATTGCTAACTACTATTCATCCATTACCCCTAATCTACTTAATAAGGCACTAAATTACGCATTCAAGCATACAGACCTAACTAGCAATGAAATGCACATTATATTATCGGCAAGGAAAACTTTGATAGAATTTAATAACCAACTATGGACTAGGGCAGATAGAGATAATAATTTTGACATTACTATGGGATCATCAGACTCAGCTCAGGTAACGGACCTTGTGGGCCTATTTATAATTAATTCGCTGCATAGGAAAATACCCGGTGTTACCGGAGTTTTATATAGAGATGACATGCTTTTACTTATTGAAAATAATAACTCTGAACTAAATAAGAATAGAAAACAAATTATACAATTTTTTAATTACCTTAATCTAAAAATAGAAATTGAGAATAACCATAGAATAGTCAATTTCCTAGACGTAACATTTAATCTCAACACATGTCTTCACTATCCATTTCACAAGTTAAATGAAAACTTGAATTATGTCAATTTTAGCTCCAATCACCCCAGATCTGTCAAAAATACTATAGTGAACTCTGTTCAAAAACGTATCTCTAGAATCTCTTCCAATAAAAATATTTTTGACGAAAAAGCCCAGTATTATAATGAAGCTTTAGCTAGAGCAGGATATAGTGATAAAATTATGTACATCGATAATAGACAAACTAACCAAAATAACAACAATTTTAATTACAGTAACAACTTTAACAACTATAATAGAAAGCACTAC
>OZ024741.1:89447490-89512490 GCA_964016885.1 Eledone cirrhosa
ACAAAGGCATTTGACACAGTTAATAAAGAAGTTCTTTGGAAAATACTGCGACAATTTGATGATGACATGAAAGCCTGGGTGAATATTGGAGGAAGTGTGTCAGAATCTATTGCGGTAAGGAATGGCGTCAAGCAGGGTGACATAATAGCACCAACACTATTTTCACTGTTCTTTGCAGTGGTATTTTTAATGGTATTTAAAGACTGTTGACATGGAATATACATTAGGTTTCTTACATCTGGGAAGCGTTTCAACATAAGACGCTTTGGTGCCAATGCGAAGGTCATGTACTCACTGTTGAGAGAATCTCTGTACGCAGATGACTGCGATCTCGTTGCCCCCACGCAGGAAGATATGCAGCACTAATATCGTGAAGTACCTTAACTTGAATATAAACAAATCCTCACCAATCCAATGTTATTCATGAACACATGCAAATATAATAACAGTCGATCTCACAGAGGGACATTTATGTCCGAGGCCTGTCACACAATATCAAGGTATGGCATACATATACGTAACTAACAAACTCAAGCTAATGCAACCCATAAACTCACATTCTTTATATAATTCATATGAGAATTCACATCCTTATAATTCATTCTTTGTTTTTCTCGTTTTATTTGATAGCGTATCGGAAAGTAGAACAGCCAAATCTGTACGATCAAACGTCACTATGCAGGTATGTTGATAACAAATCCCACTTAGAATTTCTTTTATATATCTCACTTCACTTACTTCTGCATTTACTTTGATTGTGAATCAAATTGTTTTTAATATGTATGTATGTTCTTCTGGTTTTATAATTTTATAATTTTTTTACCAATAGAGAGAGAGTCGGTTTCTAACATGTTAGAAACATGTTACGCGGTATTTGAAAAAAAAGGATGAGTATTGACGTACATGGGACACGAACCAACATCTTTGGCTTGCTAGTGTTACCATTACACCAACACGCCACCCATGCTTGCTTCCATTCAATTAGAAGCTATATAACCATAACAGGTATATATGTATGTATATAAATAGGGAGACACAAAGCAGGTTTTGTTTATAAACAGCTAGCGAATTTGAAAATTAGGTAGTAATATGTGCTTACGCCGTATTTCACTAAATAGAATTAGTCTGTTAGTTGGGATTTAAAAAAAATCCTCTGAATGGAAAGAATGATGAGTATTGACGTACATCGTATGGTTATATAGCTTCTAATTGAATGGAAGGATGCATGGGTGGTGTGTTGGTGTAATGTTAACACATTGCTCGGGCAAACCAAAAATGTGGGTTCGTCTCCCATGCATACATGTGTGTGTGTAAGCACATACGTAAACACATATGAGTAGAATCGTGTAAACACATGAATGCTTATACCTGATTTCTCCCGGGTGGATAATGTGCTCGTAAGCGGGCTTATATGTGCCCTTATGTGTAGAGTCCAGTGGCTTTCTAAGTTCGGTGTTGTGTGCCTAGTTCTATGTTAGGTATTGTGTGCTTAGCTCTAGTCTACTATTGATTTGCGAGTGTGTTCTGGCTATGATTGATGCTTCCTTAATTCTGAGATTGCCGAGGTTTCTTTCTTTTGTTT
Source organism: Eledone cirrhosa (assembly GCA_964016885.1). Classification (NCBI taxonomy): domain Eukaryota; kingdom Metazoa; phylum Mollusca; class Cephalopoda; order Octopoda; family Eledonidae; genus Eledone; species Eledone cirrhosa. The sequence continues at coordinate 89,449,073 of OZ024741.1, forward strand.
CAACCTTAACTGTTATTTTGGTGGTGTTTTTGCATTTCTCTAAATGTTTCTTGAATGAGGAAGTGTTAGTGTTAATGTGTTCCTTAATCCTGATGTGTAGGTGTCACACTGGACTCTATTCACGATGTATTCTTGATGGCATATGTCTGTGTTATCGATGGGGCAGTTGGCCAGCGTGCAACGTCTGCTGTGTTCTCTAAGTAGTCTCCTAGATAGTTGTCCACGTAGTGAGGGCCCCGAGTGAGCTAGTTTTAAGTCTAGTTCTTCTCTTCGGATGGCTGTTGTGTTATCACTGACATGTGGGAACTTCAGGAAGCAGGTGTTGGTGGAGTTCGTGCTTCGAATGCAGTGTTTCCTATTTCTAACGTGGTTCACGGTGGATGTCGGGTAACCGTTGAGCTTAAGCACTTCCACGAAGTGTGTGGTGTACGTGTCTCGATCTCCTGTGGTCTGCATTTAATCCAGATACGTGTCAGTTCATTCCTTATGTATCCGGACTTGGCACCAAGGAGGAGGGCCGATTTAAAATGGACGAATAGGTCCCTGCTAGCGGATTGTCTGTAGAAGCTGGTGTGGATGCCGCATTCTTCCGTTACCCAGAGTTGGAAGTCTAGCAGGGAAAGAGATCCAGTGTCATCGGGGTGTTCCATGCTGAACCTCATAATAACGTCCATGCTGGAGAATGCCGTGTATATTTTGTCTGCTTCTTCACGGGATGTCATCAACATATCGGGTCAGGAAGGCACAGGAGTGGCAGGTGTTGAGAGCCCGACATTCCATCTGGTTCATATAAGTGATGGCCAGCAGGCCCGATAGGCTGGATCCCATAGGTAGTTCTGTTGTCTGTCTGTATGTGTGACGGTGGAAGGTGAAGTAAGTATTATCCACCATGATAGTTAGAAGCTGGTGTATGTCTGCTGGGTGGAGGCCGTAACAGTAAATGTTCTCGGAGACTATGCAGTCAGTCAATAAGTTGACAGCTGGGTGAGCGGGGACTGTATTGTAGAGAGAGACAACGTCGAGGCTAAAGGCGTAATTATTGAGTCTAATTTGGTCTGGTTAGAGTTGGTGGAGTCTTTGTATAACTTCATCAGAGCTACTGACATGCCCGGGGAAGGTGGAGAGAATAGACTTAAGGATCTGGGTGAGATGCTAGGAAATTTTATTTGACACAGAATTCCTTCTCTTTGTCGGAGGGTAGGTAGATGAGCTCCCTTTCTCGCAGCTTTTTCAGGGTGAGTTGTTGGGTCCTGGAGAGATTTGGGGGTATCTTCTGTTTCCGCAGGATATTGAATATAGACTGCTTCGGTATTGAGAGTTTCTCATCAAGTTCACGGTTGGTAGGTGGTGGACAGAGTGGGTGGTCTAGCTGGTATATTGGGAATCTGGTGGAAATGTGTTTTTTTCGGTAGCGTTGTTGCCGATGGCCGATATCCATTTTAGCTGGTAGGCAGCCCGGCAAAAATTCATTTCAAGGTCGAGCCATAACCTATCGCCCAGTTTCTGTTTGAATATGAACTCGGGTCCAAGACTGAGGAGATCTAGTTCGTTTCGGGAGAAAAATCTTGTCAAATCCGTGACGAGGTGTCTTGCATCGAGTGGTGTGTTGTTGGTCGGTGCGCCATCAGGCTCGGTGTTGGTGCTGTTCTGCATGCCTCTGTTGGTGTTATGAAGGAGACTGTTAACAAGATGATCTGCTGTGTTGAGTTTGAGGTATTTTCGCTTTAAGCGTTTTTTCTCGTGATCTAGACGGTGGAAAAGAGGTTAGAAAAAATAAATAAATAAAACCACTTCCGGCCAGCATGGTATAGCAAACCACATCGGACACTGGAATAGTTCCTTTATTTTCCTCGGAAGAAGAGATATTAATCTCGAAATATCATGACATATGAATAAATTAAGGTAAAAAAATAAGCCCTGTTTCTTACGATTTAATTATTCTCCGTCCAAACCTGCATTGTCGTGGCATTCAAACTTCGAATTCTTTATATATATATATATATATATATATATATATATATACATATATATAATATATATACATATAAATTAATAATAATAAATGTGAAGACTAAAATCCAAAGAGGGCTCGATAAGGATAAATATATATAAAATATATAAGCACTTTATCTGCTATTTTAATATATATATATATATATATATATATATATATATATATATATATATATATATATACATATATATATATATACACACATACATGTATATATATATATATATATATATATATATATATATATACACACATACATATATATATATACATATATAGTAATAATAATAAATGTGAAGACTAAAATCCAAAGAGGGCTCGATAAGGATAAATATATATAAAATATATAAGCACCGTATCTGCTATTTTTATATATATATATATATATATATATATATATATATATATATATACACATATATATATATATATATATATATATATATATATATATATATATATATATTTACACACACACATATATATATATATACACACATACATGTATACATGTATATATATATATATACACACACATATATATATATATACATATATATATACATATATATATATATATATATATATACATGTATATATACATACATATATATATACATACATCTATATACACACATGCATACATATACACACACACACACACACACACACATATATATATATATATATATATATATATATATATATATATATATATATGTGTGTGTGTGTGTGTGTGTGTGTGTGTGTATGCATGTGTGTATATAGATGTATGTATATATATATGTATGTATATATACATGTATATATATATATATATATGTATATATATATATATGTATATATATATGTGTGTGTGTATATATATATATATGTGTGTGTGTGTATATATATATATATATATACATGTATGTATGTATATATATATACATATACATATTTGTTTGTTTTCATTTTTCAAACAAAGTGCTCAATACACACATGTGCTAGAAGTGTGTGTTGGTAAACTGGATAATTTCCTCAAAATAAAAGATTGTATGCCAACCACGCTGGACCACTAATCACACGAAACATTTAGTTGTGAGGAAATAATCTTGTCTACCAGTAAAATTGTGTGTGCGTGAGAGTGCTGATTCTCTTCTTAATCTCAAATACCTATAAGGGCTGTACTTAACTCTGATTTCAGTAGTTTTAAGCGGATTAAAAACAATTCTTCTCTGTGTTAGAGGCTGATCTGTCGCTGGTTGCCTTCTCTGCTGTGAATGTATCATTGTAGCACTGAGTTACATCAGGTATTTTTCTACCTGAACACTCCATGGTAAAATACACTCTACCTGAAGGTTTGTGGAAGGTGACGAAGAATTAAACTTGACATCAACCCCATTCAAGTAATTAAAGCACTATATGACAACTCAAACAAAGCAGTTCTCCTGAATAAAAACACTGGAGAATCTTTCAGGACAACAGTGGGAGTTTGACAACAGTGTGTCTTTTCTCCGGTGTTTTTCAACATCTTCCTGGAAATCATCATGCAAGAGATTCTCCAAGACTTCCACACCTCAGTTTCCATTGGAGGATGGCCCATTTCCAGCCTGCGATTTGCTGATGACATCAACCTGTTAGGAAGCAGTGAGGCAGAACTCCGGGAGCTCGCTACCAGACTGGAAAAAGTATCAGGAGCATATGGAATGGAGATCAGTTCGGAAAAGAGCAAAATTCTAGTTAATAGTAATAATACAGCAACCAACATTATGCTGAACGGAGGAAGTGCCTAGGATCCACTCTAACCAAAGATGGTAGATCTCAAAAGGAGATACTGACAAGACTCGCCCTGGCCACTTCTGCCATGGGAAAGCTGAATGTCATATGAAAAAGCAACTTCATCAGTTTTCCAACGAAGCTCAAACTCTACAAGTCCTAGATGACTTCGATCCTTTTGTATGAGTGTAAGAGTTGGACTCTCACAGCTGACATGGAATGAAGAATTCATTCATTCAAACACAAGTGCTTCAGAATGTTTCCACACATCCCATACATGGAGCACAAAACAAACAGCTTTGTCAGGCAGCAAGTTAATAAGTGTGCTGGCAGACAGAAACCACTCCTTGTGACAGTGAAAAGAGGGGAGCTTGCCTGGTATGGTCATATATCCTACCATAACTCCTTGTCCCAAACCATCCTTTATGGCACAGTCGAAGGAAGGCGAGGAAGAGACAGACAAAGAAAATCCTGGTCCGACAACATCAAGACTGGACTGGTCACAACACCGAGACTCTTTACATATGGCGGGGAATAGAGACCAATGGTGACCACTGACTGCAAAAGCATCTAGAGTGGTACCCCAACAACTGGCTGCAGCAGTTGCGGGAACATGATAATGATAATGATGTATTTAACCATGGGTCGGTTTATGCTTTCTAAGGGAAATTAGGTAGTCGGAAAATGTGTAAAAGCCTATAGGATGGACTGTAATTGATTTTTCTATTAAAACATATTTTATTTTTATAGATGGGGTTAATAGTTTAAAAACAAATTATAATCGTAAGTTTCTACATTATTGTTTCTAAGCATACTTGCAGACTCCACTGATGATAAACAAAGTCTATTAACCTTCCTTTAAATAGTGTTACATATTTCTCTATGGAATGGACATCTGTTTCGACGATGAGTGCTTCAGTTGTTCGATCAGCGGAACAACCTGCTCGTGAAATTAACGCGTAAGTGGCTGAGCATTCCATTTATATACGAGGTGTGTCAGAAAAGTTCCAGGACTGATGTCACGAAAGATTTATTTCAAACCCAAACTTCACCCTAAGAGTTTTCTCCTTCAAAGTAATCCCCCTGGAGCATGTAACTGTAATCTTAGCTCTCTGCAGCGATCAAACTTTTTTTTCATAATTTTATATACATGTCCTCTGTTTCAGGTTGTCAAGCAATGAGTACAGAGCAACGAACAAACTTGAAGTTTCTGGTACAGTTGGGGAAAACTCCGTCAAAAGCACTGGGATTGCTGAAACAAGTGTATGGAGATGAGACGATATCACGCTCACGTATTTTGGAGTGGTGCAAGAGGTTTAAAGAAGGACGCGAGGACGTAGAAGATGACCCCAGGAGCGGAAGGCCCTCAACAACCAGGACTGAGGTCAACGTTGAGCGCGTCAGGCAGATGGTGCGTAGCGATCGTCGGCTGACTGTTCGACTGATGGCAAATGAGCTGGGCATGAATCGGGACAGCGTCTGGAAGATTCTCACTGAAGATTTGGACATGCGGAAAGTCTGCGCGAAGATGGTGCCAAAACTGCTCAACGATGACCAGAAGGGTCGACGCATGCAAGTATGCCAGTATATCCTCGATCGTCTTGAAACCGAACCAGACTTGCTAGGGACAGTCATCACCGGTGATGAGTCATGGATCTTCGAGTACGACCCGAAGGGGACCCGTTTTGAAGACGTGGACGACATCAAAAAGGTCGTGACCACGGAACTGCGGAGGATCCCGAAAGAACCCTTCCAGGAGTGTATGCAAGCGTGGCAGAAAAGGATGGAAAAGTGCATTAGACTCCAGGTGGATTATTTGAAGGAGAACACTCTTAGTGTGAAGTTTGGGTTTGAAATAAATCTTTTGTGACATCAGTCTTGGAACTTTTCTGACACACCTCGTATACTGTAGGTGTAAATTTTGAATAGATATATATTTTCTAATGTACTAGTAATACCATCCCATTTAACACATATGTATCCTTCTCGTAATTCTCACGGCGATTCGGCATGACACAGTGTGTGACAAGGTCGACCATTTAAATTCCAGATACCATCCATCTGACAGGCCTCCAAACAGTTTCTGTCTATCGAATTTCACTCACAAGGAATGGGTCGATCCGAGGCTATGGTAAATGACACTTGCCTAAAATGCCCCACAGTGGGATCGAACCCAGGAATTATTAATTGCGAAGCCAACTTCTTAACCATTCGGACATACTGCATTCACTTTAGTGTGATAACTAAGCACACAACCACCATATTTCATTGTTGGTTTGATTTTTCAATTTGAAATAGAATTTGCAATTTTTAAATTACTTTGATATTGATAAACAAATGTTGTTTTTTTTTTCTATCCTTTTTTTTTTTTACATTTTAGCAACCGAAAAAAGAATTAAAAAGACCACCAATTTCTGGAAAGCCAAATTTGATACCACTGTCACTTTCACAGCGTTTTTACATCTATGCTATCCACGGATATGTGGCAGAAGTAACGTACACAGCAATCTGGGATGTCGTTTACCACAAAAATAACAAACTTCATGGAATTACCAGTATTTGGTGTCTTTTTATCTATGGTATTTCTATGTTAGTACTTGAACGACTCTATTTCATACTACGTTTTAAAATATCCTTATTTCTTCGAGGAATTGTCTATGTACTATGGATTTTCCTTTGGGAATTCAGCACAGGTTTTTTGTTGAGACTCTTTGATGCCTGTCCATGGGATTATTCCATGTTTAAAGGCAACATTATGGGACTAATCACGCTGGAGTACGCACCTATGTGGTACATCGGTGGAATCTTGACAGAAAAGCTAGTCATATCATTTTCACGGCAACTATACTGGGGTCCATATTTAGGAAAAGACCAATAATATTTGAAACCAGAAAACTTTGGAATTATAAGTTAGAGAAATGCGTGTTGTCTGAATATTTATTTTATAATAAAACAATTATTAAACGTTTTCATTGGAAAGGAAAACAAAAACACCATATATATATATATATACACACACATATATATTAACTTAATATATCCCTTCCATATACTGTACCGATTGTGTTGTTATTTCTGTTTACCTTTTACATATATATTCGGGAAACCTCTGGTAATGAGGTAATTATATTGTATTGTTGTTTTTTATACATTATATATATATACATACATATATATATACATACATATATGTATATATATGTGTTTATATATATGTGTGTGTATATATATATATGTGTGTATATATGTGTGTGTGTGTATGCATATATATGTATGTGTGTGAAAGAGAGAGGCGGGGGGAGAAGTACATGCTGTTTTTTTTTCTATAAATCTATTCACATTTTCAATTCGTCTATTATATATATAGGAATGGATTGTTTTGGAAGCCTTTATATAATTGATAAGCCGGTGTTCCTGTAATATAGTCGACAATAATTATACATAAACTTCGTTACTCTTTATAACACATTGTTTTTTTTTTTCTTAAATTCAGTCATTGTTATATTATTTATTGATTTGTTTATTTAAAAGAGTATTGTTGAGCAGGTACTGTGAAATCTGTGCTTTGTTGATGATGTCTAATAATACCGAAACATATTCCCAGTTGTCTCCCGTACTTGCCGAAATGATTAAAATAATAGTGGTCATTGATCTAATTTTATCTTTTTCTCACAACATAATCATTTCTAATTAGATTTCTTAAATCTCATTGGATTAAGTATATTAACACTAACTTACCATCTCTAAATTTGATGATATATATTTTTTAATATGCTATTTTTTCATGTCTGCTCTATATCTATTTAGTGCTCCTCTCATCACTTCTTCGACAAGTACAGTGTGGTATATGCTCTGCTAGATGAAGTTTAATAAGACTGAAACATATCTGCAGTTGTCACCAGTACTTGATGAAATGATTAAAATAATATAGGTGTTTAGGTTAATGTTATCTCACCATAATATTCTTTAATGCTCATTTCATTAACTCTTAACATCCTTTAATGATTTAGTAGAAAAGATCTAAAAATAGGTTTGCTAATTCAGATTTTTTTAGAGTATCTTTATTAGAAGACAGATCATTCTGAAAAATCGCAGTGAACTAAAATAAGCCTTTTAATGTAATGCAGTCATATTGCTATTGCTTTTCATGATTGCCATGCTAATATACCGGATGTTAAAGGTTAAATATATTAACAATTATTGTAGAATAAAAGATAAGCTTATCACCTGCTTTGACTAGGACCTAGTTTTAATTCCTGTTTAAAACCATTTCACTTCACCTAAAACACAAATACCTTTTTCATATCATGGTCCTATAACTCATAATGAAGTCATATTTTGGGCATTTAAAACTGGCGAAACCCATCCTCTTCTAGGCCTGATCACAGACAATTTCTTCCTGAAATAGAGGAGGAGGAGAGGGAGGAGACGGAGAGAGAGAGAGAGAGAGAGAGAGAGAGAGAGAGAGAGAGAGAGAGAGAGAGAATAAACCCTCGAAAAGTTGAAAGGTAAAGTAGCCCTCAGCCTGTTAGGAACTCAGCGTATACAATGGAAACAAATTCCTCAAAGCATTCTACCCGACGCCTTCATAAATGCCTCTAAGAATGACGTAAAAGTAATACAGTCGCAGTCTCCTCCTTTGTACATGTTGGATCATATATTTCAATAATTCTAACATTGTCACAATGTCAGTATTTTGGGAGGAAAAGAAAAATCGATGGTATTAGCCCTAGTACTTAATTGGTACTTATTTTATCGACAACGGGAGGATAAAACGTAAAGTTAACCTCCGACGTTCTGATGATACTGCCAAATCAACATTTATTGATTTAGAGACAAAGGGTTTTTTAATGGCTTAGCCAGAGCAGGAATGGTAGCGTCCACGGTCCCCCACCACTACCTTTTCTTATCTGACCTTCGAGACTGGTGGAAAAAAGGACAGAAGTTATCCTCGTACTAGATAGTTACCCAGGCCGAAGGCTTGCAACAGAATGTACTCCACCAAAGGTATCCTAGGAGAAGGTGAAGGTGATGGTGTTGAACAAAGCTACGGATTATATATACTTCCATAATTTAGAATAGAAACGACGCCACTGGACATATTTGGTTGCATGGATGTACAGAATGTCACTCCAGACATATCTGGTAATGTGGATGTACAGTATGAATGTATTTGATTGTATGTATCTAAAGTGTGGTAATTAGAAGAAGAAGGAGGAGGTTTGCTGAGTTGTAATTAATTAGTTGTTTGTGAATAATTATAGTCAGTTGGTAGGTTACAGTCGGTGAAATAGTCATTGAGACACCTCTTATTATAGTCTTCTACATATAACAAACAAATATATATATATATATATGTATGCGTATATATATATATATATATATATATATATATATATATATATATATATATATATATATATGATGAATACGAAGACAAAACGATTGAATCTCACAGATTTGTAATTAATGCCAGAAAAGAAACCGCATATGACCTCACCTAAATTAGAAACATGAATGGTGTGCCCCTCCGCCCTCACTATCAATGTCATCCAAGGGAAAGGCAATGGCCAATACAGCTTGGCACCAGTGACGTCACAACTAATTTCTACAGCTGAGTGAATTGGAGCAACGTAAAATTAAGTATCTTGCTCAAGGACACAACGTACCACTCCGTCCGAGAATCGAAGTGAAAACCTCAGGATTGTGAATCCAACGCTGTAACCACTAAGCCACGCACCTTCACAAATTCTAGACGTGGCCCCTGGACGATGGAATTCCGGTGCTGCAATATGCGTTCGAGGTATCGATGTTCATTGTGTCCTGAAATCACACCAGTTCCGCGAATAACTTCGTTCTTCATCGCCAGATCCCCCGTCCATATACGGCATTGTAGATATTAACGAACTCCTAATTATGTATACTGTAGGTGTGAATTTTGAATAGATATATATTTTTTAATGTACCAGTAATATCATCCCATTTAATGCTCCGAATTCACAGCTGAAAGAATAAGTTGAGATAGGCATTCGCTGGTGTTCACTAACAGTTCTACAGAAGCATGTCTCTCATAGGCAAAAAAAAAAAAAAAAAAATGTTTCCATTACATGTTGAATGAAGTTTATGGTTTAATCAATTTTGTGTCAGAATTGACATGCTGGTAAATTTTACTAAACATAAATTTAGTGCTTATGATGAAATTGTTAAGATTGAGGAGGATTTCACGCTAAAATAAAGTGTCAGTAGGTAATCACTAGGTATATCATATGTTTTAACTTACTTATAAATCAAACCTAACCAAATTTCTGCATCCAAAGATTACATATATTTGATTTAAATTTAGTGCTCTATCCTGGATTGTGATGAATTCGTCACGATTTGTGAGCATTTGAAGCTGAAATAACATTATGTCTAAATATTACTTGGTGATAGGTACTCGAATTTCTTTTCTCTAACAATTGTCTTTTAGAATGGGGATGGGGTGCATTTAATGCACCAGTGTACTTACAACCATCTGTAATAAGATTTGGCAGACAAGTAAATGGTTAGCATCCTCAACTCAGTCACTGATTATAGGACTTCCCAAGGAAGGCAATTTCAAAATATACCAGAACCACTGTACTATCAGCAAGATGACTCATGCAAGCAAAGTAATGATCAGGAGTCATTCTGAATAGACTGAAATCTCAGGCAGAAACATCATAGCTAAAGAACAACAGGCTTCTGTAAGGGTACTACTAGGCAAACCTTCAATGTTCACATTCTCTGCGAAAAATGCATTCAACACCAAAAGTAATTACTCCTTTTCTATAAGTTCTGGCATGATTCTCTGTGAGTCACTATAAATAAGCTTAACATTGGGTAAAAATTGACTCATGCCATCCAACAACTTAATGCCAAGGTAACTAATGTAGTACTCGTGCGAGGCACCATGGAAATCCGTTGGGTTGCTTCCACCCATCCACTCTGTTCAACATCTTCCTGGAGCGGATCATAGGCAGAGTCAGTACTGGAGGGAGTAACGTTAAAAACCTAAGATTTGCAGATGCCATTGATGGCATGACAGGGAAAGAGAATGGATTGGTCGAGCTAATTAACCCTCTTGATAACGCATCCGCGAAGTTTGGAATGAAAATTAGTGTCGCAAAGAGTAAACTCACAACAAACGCCAGCGGAGTGTTTGCTCTAGACACCTCAGTACTAGGACAAATACTAGAGACAGTGAAGAACTTTAAATACGTGGAGGAACGGGGGGGGGGCAATCATTAATTATAAAGGATCAACACTAGAAATCCTTACAAGAACTGCACAGGCCATGACTGAATTAATCAAGTTCAAACCGATATGGAAAGATAAGAACATCGCCATGAAAAACAAGATTGGACTGCTGCACGCACGTACTGGTGCTCTCCATCTTCCTGTAGAAATGAAAGACAGAGACCCTAATTTTAGAGGTATAGAGAAAGATATGTAGCGAAAGAAATATTTTCCCATTGTGCTTTTTGTCCTTATGGACAAGACCGCCAAATGAGTGACCTCACAGGGAAAGACAATAGATAAATTTCCCCGGTGGAAAGATTTACGGCGCCAATTGTATGAAGGAGAACATTTTCTTGGCCATATCATTTAAGTATCTTGCGGTCATCATAAATACGCTGTCGTATGGCTCTAGCATCACTCAGTTCACTGCCACTTCGTCAGTGCAATACAGCCTACCTATATAACAGCTTACTACTACCTCTGCTAGCAACATACTGTCTAACTACAACTTGTTACTTTTTAAGAGACCATCCAATGGCAAATAAAGAGACTCTCGCACAACACAAAAGACTTATTAAACACTATATACATTTGTGAACGCTATAATCAATGATTGTATTTACAATTCGAATTAGTAGTAATTTTTTAATTTTTTAGGTGAAGTAAAGATATTCATTAAACCAGAATTGTTGGTATATGTCATGTACGTAATTTTTCCACAACAAATATTCTTCGCTTCAGATACTTGTACTAGAAATAAGACCTGCCAATCTCTAAAAACCCAAACTGTGAGTACCATGAAAAAAATGCCCCAAAACGAGGAGAAATGGGGCAAAATAAGGAGGTTTTACATAATGAAAGCTCTACCCATTTTCACGAGAGAAGACATCTCTCACCCACACCAAAGTGGGTGGGAGATTTCCCCGTCGGACAGGGAGAGTTGATAGGTCTGACTACCGCAACGTTTTAGGCATATCATAGATAGACCATATCACAATCGAGCAGTTCCGCAAAACAATCCATCACATTAGCCTCCATGAACAACGATGAAGAAAATTGTAGCGGCCTCTTACGGCTGTGACTCATCACGTATGGGAGTTGCGTCCCTTTACGACGGTCGTAACTCAGCACGTATAGGAGTTACGTCCCTTTGCGACAGGCGCGATCCCCATTGGCAGATTCATGTACTAAATAGAGTTGCGTCCCCCTGGGGACTATAAGTTTGAGGGCTGCCAAGGCATAAGCCTCTCTCGTACCCTGAACCTCGAAGGGACAACAAGAACACCTGAGACCTTGTCAAGAGATGACTCCTGTCTCACTTCCTTCGCCAGCAAGAAGAATACCGGCAGCCTAAAGAAATACTTGAACACCTCCACGAGAAGATTTCTGTTCTTCTCTACACACTCCAGTCTGGGAGTTGTGACCAACTGAACATCTACATGTGGTAACAAATTATTTATATTAATTTATTTGACTTCTGTGAAGTAAAACCTTGTCACAACACTCACATGCATTTATTGTCATTCTTGATAATATATATATATATATACACTGATACTAATCCCCGAAAAAATAAAGCTGGGATCGTATGGCTGTGTAACAAAATCCAACGACCTTACAAAGACTATCCTACAAAGAACTGGGGAGTTGAAAGAAGGAGAGACTGACAGAGAAAATAACCACAGATAGACAACATCTTATGGTGGACACAAGGCGGAGACACGAGATCTGACACGCAATAGGTGGAGAAGATTGTTGAACAACATGTCCCAACAGCACCCCTACGGTTCCATCAAGAGTTGAGCGCTTAAGATACTAAATTATACATGTATGTGTGTATGTGTGTGAGTGTGAGTACATGTATCTGTTCATGACTGTGTTTGCGTTTACTGTTTGTTTGTGTCCCGTAACTTAGCTGTTCGACAAAAGGAGATCGATAAAATAAGTAGCAGAATTGGAAAAATATGCACTGGGGTCAATATGCTCGACTAAATTAGAAACAAATAAAAAAGTAAAAGAACAAATAAATGAGCCTATGTGTGTCAGAATATATGTATGCATATAGATACGCACACACGCGTGTATGTGGTGTATTTATACATACGTAAATGTATACATAGGTAGACGCATGATGAAGCGATAGACAACCGGCGCGTTAGGGTACAGTCGCTAGAGAAATGTAAATAAATGATCCTAATAGCAGACAACAATGAATAGGAAATTTGCACAAGCCTAAAGGGAGACAACTCTAAATTTTTTTTTTACCAATATCTTTGTCATTCTTTAAAAAAAAATATGCATATAAAACGACTTTATTATGAAAATAGCATTTGAACAATAAGAAAAAAGAGGAGGGAGAGCAAATTACCCTTAAGTGCGACAATTGGCCGCACCTCACATCTTAGGGGTTAACTAAACACTTTGAGGCAAGCCAACACGCTCGCAGCATTACCACGAGTGATGGCGAGGCTAAGTCGCTGAAATAACCAGGCACCCTCACCGGCCTCACCTGACACCTCAGTAAGGTGAGCCACCAAACTCCATCAAACGTCTCGAACGCCACAGACTGGAAAAAATAATTATTAGATAAATCCAGGTATATCTTATATCAGGGGCGTTATAAGCGTCGAACAAAATGCTTTGGCACATTTAGTTACGGTTGTTTATATTTTGAGTTCAAATCCTGTCGAAGTCAACTTTACCTTTCATCCTTTCGGGGTTGATAAAATAAAGTATCAGTTAAGCACTGGATCGATGTAATAGACTTATCCCATCTCACAAAAATTGCTGGTTTTGTGTCTGAATTAGAAGCCATTATATTATATCCTACGTGAGGATGAAAGGCCGAGGTTAACTTTGCCTTTCATCCTCACGGGGTCGATGAAATAAAGTACCAGTAACGCACTGAGTAATTGCTGGCTTTGTGCCTAAAGTAGAAACAATTATATTATATCCTACCAATGGTGGATTGGCAGTGTCGGTAGAGAGTCGGACGCCATGCTTTGACGCATAGAGTTACAGCCCTTGACATTTTGAGTTCAAATCCCGCCGAGGTTAACTTTGCCTTTCATCCTTACGAGGTCAATAAAATAAAGTACCAGTAATACACTGGATAATTGCTGGCCTTGTGCCAAAAGTAGAAACAATTATTTTATATCCTACCATGCCCTTTCAAAAACGATTAATCAATAAACTTCCGTAGGGTTCCCAAATGAGTGTACCAATTGTTTAATCAACGGAACAGCCTGTTCATGAAATTCCACAGACACATGTATATTTAACGTAATTCTCAGGGAAATTTAGCGTGACATAGTGTGTGACAAGCTGGTCCTTTGAATTACAGTTACAATCAACTCGACGAGCTTCTAAACAATTTTCGTCTACCCAATTTCTATCATGGGGAGGCTACAATGAATTACTTTGTGCAAGGTGTCACGCAGTTGGATCAAACCCAGGACTTAGTGATTGCAAAGCGAACCTCTTAACCATTTAGTCATACTACATCCACTCTTATCAAAACACCAATAATCAGGATTGCGAATGCGTTATCCTAGAGGATAGAGAGATAGCTATCCGCAAGAATGAGTCCAGCGACTGCAACTACTCCTGTGACATTACAGACGGCAATATAGATAGCCTTGGATGTAGTTTTGCTGTAGAGAAGTGAAGATAATTTACGAGAGTGATTTGCAATGTCGATGCCAATGAGCTACGGCTATCCTTAAAACTAATATATGATAATAACTACATAGATAAGGTTTATTTTCAAGACATTTTATAACTGCCCAGATCTTTGAGGCAATTGCCACGACCTATGTTTCATAGTCTTTGAGTCTGTGAAACATTTGTAATGGTTATTTTAAACATTTTATTAGCATTTTAAGTCTTCTGACTATTGTTTACCTTGTAAGCACAAGTAGTAGTTGACGCAAAATGTAAACTTACTGCACAAAATTAGATTTAGAACAATACAAACATAGGTCAACAGTGCATTAAGATAATCAGTGATTTACGAGTGATGTAATACTTTGCCTGTCAATACCAATGAGCTTGGGCTTTTCCTAAAATTTCTTTAACCCGTAACTCCTACTGGAGCTATAAGGGCGCCATGGTAACATATTTTTTTAAAGCCCATCCCCTTTCCAAGTCTAAACGCAGCTGATTTCTTCTAGGAAAGCAGAGTGTGTGATAGAGAAAAGGAGATATAAAGGAAGAATCGACCCAGTACTGGACAGATATTTTGTTTATCGACTTCGAAAGGATGAAAGACAAAGCTAACCGCAGCAGGATTTGAACTCAGAGCGCATACAGCCGCAACGAATACTGCAAAGCATTCTAACGACTCTGCTAAATCGTCGTTTTTCTTAAATAATTATATAGACATATACTACTTTATAAAATTCTGCCCGACCAGATCTAATCAAGGTAGACTACTCGCTTTTACATCAGTCATAAAAGAAAAACAAAACAAAAAACACTGAGCACGGGTGGGGTGGGGGAAAACCCAGCAAATCACAGTCATATTAGAAATATGATAAAACATACTATTAATGCCAGATTAAAAACGATATTGAAAGGACGACTGTTCGGTCAATGGAAGAAGTTGCTCATGAAATTAGCATACAAGTGGCGTCCATTCCACAGACACATGTACTCATAACGTAATTCTCAGGAAGATTCAGAGTGATACAGTGTGTGACAAATCTGACCCTTTGAAATACTGGTACACCTAATTTATTTTGGCACTACAACGCTATTAGCTGTCAGTCCAGTGGAAAACAGGCGAAGGTGACGTCACTCGTCAACATCGTTTATTTCCGTATTACTACCACGCGTAAGTGGAGTTTTCACGCGTTTTTTTGAGAGAGAGAGAGGGAGGAGGAGAGATAGGGAAGATAGAGAGAGAGAGGGAAGACTTAAAAGGGCCAAATTAGAAAACAAGTCATGGTTATAAAGCATATCGATGTAAGTGGAGTTACTTAAATGAAAATATAGGTGGCCTTTAAAAGGGCAAAATTAGAAAACAAATTTAAGTTAATTAGAAAACAAGTCATGGTTATCATTGTAGAAAACAAGTCATTCATAAATTTAAGTTTTATAATCAAATTTTTTTCACCAACAAATATGACAGCTAATAGCGTTGTAGTGCCCGCAATTCTGTATCTTTACGTATATTGCGCATAGATACGAGGGTTGACAAAGATACTCTCATAGAATATGACCAAATGAGGTTTATTTTTCAACATAGTTTCCCTTGCGTTCCACACACTTCTTCCATCGGTGTTGCAGTACTGAGATCAATGTTTTCCTCGGTAGTGGCAGTTGCAGGACGTCCAGACATTGGGTCATCTTCAAGAATCCCCTATCCTTTCCTAAATTCGGCTGCCCACTTTTGCACAAAGGAAAATTGTGGTACAATATTGTAAGGTCTGCTTATAGCATTATCCATCTTTCAAAAATGAAGGTCCACATTTCGTCGACTTCAATACATTTTATTACATTTTATTGTATTGTAAACATTAACTTTTATGGAAATTTTATTACAAAATTTCAATTTAGTTCGATTTTTTGGAATTTATTTAACAAACATAGAAAAATAAGAAAAAGAATAAAATAAAAAATAATTTGATTGCCTTTAATAAAGAAGATAAACAGAGTGGAACTGATTTCCAGGTCATACTAATGAAACAAGGTTTTTTCCATTACTGATATTATCTGTCTGCCGCAAGTCCTGGTAGAAGATGCTACACGAACTGCAGGATCGAAGAAACGAGCCCAAGATTTTATAATGGTTAGTCCAGTACCGTAACCCCTAAGGCATGTGCCTTCACAGAGGAAAGGTAAATCATATTATAACAGATTAGATGGGTACTATGTTAGATATTACTATGTGTCATATTATACCAAAGAGAAAGTGTGCTGCATAATAAACATTGATATCAGGTTGATTCAATAACTACCCGGTCCCAAATATGAACCCATGAACTTATGGTCGTCAGTCAAACAGTTTAACCATTGTATGTATGTATGTATACACGTATGGATGTATGTATGTGTGTATACATGTATGTATGGATGGATGTATGTATGTATGGATGTATGTATGTATGGATGTATGCATGTATGTATACATGTATATATGTAAGTATTTATGCGTGTATGAGAACAACTGGAAGGACTTCAGGAGCTCGGTCTATGAGGCTTCAGCAGAGGTCCTTGGCTTTGTCACAAGAAAACAATGACTGGTTTGATGAGAATGACCAGGAGGTCAAGGCTCTGCTAGACAGAAAACAAAAGGCACTTGATGCAGTTCTGACTGCTAATAGCGTTGTAGTGCCTTTATTTTTCTAGCTGAGTGAACTGGAGCACCGTGAAATAAAATGTCTTGCTCCGCCAGGTTTATATACCGAAGACACGCCGTACATCACTATGGCGTCCCTAAGAGCATGGCATGGCAGTCCATCTAGCCGACATTACCTAAGTACCTAGTAGAATGTTGTTCTCTGTCAGTGGTTCTTATGTGCTGCCCCACCCCACCCTAAGGACTGGTACAAGGAAATATTTCTATTTCTTTCTTCCGCACAATTTGTGCATCCTAATGAAGACAGTATTCATACTCAGTCCATCCTATCTATTTGGAAGATAACTAAAAAGACATTGAAAGAAATAGTGGAACTAACGAACTTTGTTGGGTTTTTTTCAATCGTATATGAAGAGAGAATGAATGCTGTAACAAGCATCTACATTATTACACATGGTGACAGAAAGAAATATTTCCTCGTAAGTGTTCTTGAAGAGGAAAAGAGCACATTAGAACCGCTGATACAGATCAACATTATATCTATTAAAACGATAGTAATCGGCCCGTTATCACCGGGGAAACCCCCAATGTAACCATCATTTCTTTTAAGACAGTAGAGTATGATTTACATGAGATTTGCTGTTATTTCTAGCAGACCGAGTGACCACATAGAGACTCCCTCGTTAGCTTGAATTTTGCTTAATGTACCGACTTGCACTTGATAGGTTTGATGCCGAGTACTGCATGGCTGGAATGAAAATGAGTGCTGTGAAAACTGAGACGCTCGTCCTCTCAGGGAAGCCTGCACAGTGTACTCTACATGTAAACGGAGTTCCACTGAAGCAGGTAGAGAAGTTCAAGTATCTCGGGGCCGTGTTCACGAGTGATGGAAGGCAGGAGGCTGAATTAAGTTCAAGAATTGTTGGGGCTGGTGCCGAAATGTTTTTTTCTTTCTGAAAAGTCTTTGGACATACGTTATTCGATAGAGTGCATAGCTCGGAGATCAGAGAGTCACTCAAGGTAGAGCCGCTACTTCTCCGAATTGAGAGATCACAGCTCCAATACTGTGGACATGTGGTTGGAATGTCACAGGATGGCTCGGGTTTTATTTGTCTTTCATCTTTTCGGAGTCTATAAATAAAGTACCAACCATGTGCTGATTCAACCTTCTCTCCTTCTTGCTCTCACATCCTAGATGTTCCGCTGGATCAAAGGGTGGGGAGGTTCGAGATGGTGTCTCTATCTGCTCATGACTGCATAGGGACTTAAAACCTTTAGTGAAAGCATGGTACATACTACCAAGTCGCGCTCGATTGCAAATGACGGTCGTAGTCAGGAGAGAAAGGCAGTACACATGAGCCTTTACAAGGACTCCAACGCTGGTGGGAAGAAAAGAGGAATGTATTCTTACATTAAGGAACCTAGCCCGAATATTTTCAACTAAGTGGACTTCGCTAAAAATACCTCGGGTCCAGGTGGAAATGATGGTGATGATCGTGTTAAGCCTAGCGACGGATTAAGTCTACCACCCATGTAGGTCACAGCGTTATCTGAGCTTAGAACACAAAGAGGCAGAACAAATTTCACAAGGCCGATGCTCTAACGATTCTGTCAATCCAACATACTAGACTATTTTATTCATCAACCCCAGAAGGATGAAGTGCAAAGTTGATCGCGTCGGGATTTGAACTCAGAACTTAAAGAGCCGTAACAAATATCATAAGAATTAGGAATAGGGAGAGAGAAAATGGTGGTTGTCACTTGCGTTATGGACAAAAGGTCAAGCGACATCTCTCTCTCCCTCCCTCTCTCTCTAAGAGTTTCACTATACTAACCAAAGATCCGAGTTAATTCAACACCCGGAACTTCTATTTACTTAACACCGTCTTTACAAAGCTGCATGCAAGCAGCCAGCATGTCTTCGTACGCTTCTCATGTAAGTTGGAAACTATTTTTCTGTTAATTATTATTGTTTGTTCATTATATATATATAATGAACAAATATATATATATATATGTGTGTGTTTATGGGAATACTTTTGCCGATTGTTTTCTTTTCTAACGTGAGTGGATTCCATTAGGGAGCCAATACGTGTTCACTAGACCTGCTAGTAATGGTCGCCAAGTCTCCCTCAAACGACACTCTACCGCCTTAGGAAAGTAATGGAGGGGTTGGACAGTGTACTCCTACATACCTGTGAAAAGACGAGATGATCATGGCTGGAATATTTTTCGATCGTGACACTACTCTCGTTTCCATTTCCCCATGTCTGTTAACTGACAGAGAATGTTTGGTGAGACATTTACCAAATAGTGTGGGCTGCTATTCTTTTATCCTTTTACTGACTTCAGATATTAGAGTGCGGTTTTGTTAGGGCACTGGCTTGATTTAGTCGATCATGTCGATCCATTTTTGTCAAACTGCTAAGTTACAGGACTCTGACAGAGACACAAACATAAACAAACACATATACGACGGGCTCCTGCAGTTTCCGTTTATCAAATTCTACTCTCAAGGTATTGGTTAACCCGAGGATATATTAGAAGACATTTACTTATCGGGACTGATCGCAGAACCACAAGGCTACGAAACGAACTCCTTAACCAAACAGTCATGCCTATATATATATTGGTCATATAGGTAGTGGAAAAAAGCAAATATGTCGATAGTCAACATTGCATTTATTAATAATATATATACTTTTAGTATTGACGGTCGTGAGAATGAGTACTCAATACTATAGTAGAGAGTGATAATATTTATTAAGGTCAAGTTTGAGTCGTGTTACTCCAGAGTTTTAACTGTGTATTCACAGGGTCTTCAGACGAGACTTAGTTTATTACTTCGATAAGTCCTAATTAAGCATATCTAATTTGACTTTCCCTTCTGTTTAAACGGTAAAATGTAATTTGAATAATATCTGGTTATCATTTGGAGCATGTCGAACGACATCGTAGAGGCTTATATAATATAATATAGAATGTTATATAAGGTACCGCATGTGTTTACTACAAGTAGCATATTAGTTTGTGCCTGGAAGGTCATAAACCGGTTTCTTACATTCCCACATGTGGTAGTTCGACCTGCTAGAAATAGCATCCAAACACCCAGGACACATTAAATAATATAGTTTTAGATACCCCTAAAAAACTGGTTAGTCATGGCTGGAATGACTTTTGTTGTTTTTCTGTTATTATTGTAATTGAGGGTGGTGGATTAACTCAATCGTTAGAACGTCAAACAAAATGCTTTTTAGCATTTAGTCACATTCTGAGTTCAAATCCCTCTGAGTCAACTTTACTTTTCTTCCCTCTTGGATTGATATGATATTGTACCAGTCAAGTACAGTGGTCAACATAATCGACTTTCTCCTCTCAACAAATTGCTGGCCTTGTACCTAAAGTAGAAATCATGATCATCATTATTATTATAGGATGGTGGATTGGCAGAATAGTTAGTTATGGCTTTTTACGTTCTGAGTTCAGATCCCACAAAGTCAGCTTTGTTTTTCATCCTTCTAGGGCCGATAAAAAAAGTACCAGTTAAATATTCGAATCGATTTAACCGATGTTCCTCTCTCCATAAATTGTTGGCCTTGTGCCTAAATTAGAAGTCTAAATGAAAGGCAGATTGTATGAAGCTTGTGTATGAACAACAACGTTGCATGGAAGTGAGACCTGGGCAATATGTGCAGAGGACCTACAAAAATTGGAAAGAAATGAAGCCCGCATGCTCTCATGGATATGTAATAGTAGTGTGCATGAATGACAAAGCATCAATGAACTGAGAGAGAAACTAGGCATAAGAGGGGTTAGATGCAGTGTACAGGAGAGGAGATTACAGTGGTTTGGACATGTGATGCATATGGAAGTCAATGGTAGCTATAGAAGAAGACCTAGGAAAACTTGGGATGAAGTGATAAAAGCTGACTTTGTCCAATTAAACCTCACAAAGAAGATGACTCAGGATCGGGACCTCTGGTGTCATACTATT
This sequence comes from Eledone cirrhosa, assembly GCA_964016885.1. Classification (NCBI taxonomy): domain Eukaryota; kingdom Metazoa; phylum Mollusca; class Cephalopoda; order Octopoda; family Eledonidae; genus Eledone; species Eledone cirrhosa. The sequence continues at coordinate 89,470,400 of OZ024741.1, forward strand.
CTGCAGAAAATCCCCACACCCTTGTGCACAAAATGAAAGGAAAGAAACTTGCAGAGGACACACTAGCCTGTAGCAATCCTCTCCTATTTTAATACCCCACTCACACCTGCTAAATATCCCACACACCTAATCGATGTCAAACTCATTAACTGGCCTCCTAATACATCTGACTTGCCTAACCTATGAAAATTGGACACAACATCCGACTGCCCACTATACCGTGCCGGTACAAAAAGCACAAGGTCTACCCTGTATGTTGATCGAGTGTCATAACAACAAAAGCACCCAGTCCATCCTGTAAAGTGATTGTGATGGGGACATTAGAAAAAGTACCCAGTCAACACCATGAGGTGGTCATGTCGGTGACATAACAAAAAGCACACAGTTCACCCTGTAAGGTGGTCTTTGGGTGTCACAATAAAAAGCACCCAGTCCACACAATAATGTGGTTGGTGTTAGGAAGGGCATTCAACCATAGAAACCAAGCCAAAATACAGATCCGTATAAGCAAGACCTAGTCTCCGGACCTGACTTGTCTCATAATGTGACAACTCATCTAACCCATGCAAGTGTGGAAAATTGACGTTAAACGATGATGATGATTATTATTATCATTTTCCTTTTTACCCATCTTATAGATATTGAGTTGCATATCAGATTAAATGTTAAAATCGTATAAGCGCAGAGGAATAGTAACCGTTGCACTCTTACAAAGTCCACCTTGTCTATCTGCACAGGGGTCAACAACAAAATCTAGGGATGGAACCTCTACATAATCACCTAACATGCTAGAAATAACAGCCAAATCTTGAAATTACATCCTACAAATATAAAAAAGACAGTACACATTTGATAATGTAGTCCTAGTTACCCACAAAATGTTGCAAACATGAGTAGAATGGCTTTGGTTACAGGTCTACTGAGTCAAGATTGACCTTGGTCTAACCCTTTAGCATTTACATAATTATATATTTCTATATTTAGTAAATAATTCTATATTTACTATTGTATTTTCACAGTAAAGGATTTACCTCACATAATATCAAATCTATGGGATTTTGATATTATTTATTTTGAGAAAAATATCTTAATACCAGTATGGGTGGCTGGTTACAGCTGGTTTGAACAGAAAAAGGTGACAGAATTCTGGTCAGATATGGCCGGTTTAAATGCTAAAGGGTTAAACAACAATTAGTATAGAGAAATAGACTGAACAGTGAGGAGGCAGTTTATTATATCCATACTACCTTGTTGCACCTCATACAATTCCTCATTATGGAGCATGACTTATTTAACCCTTTTGTTGTTATATTTCCAGATAAAACCTATTGTTTGTTTCAAAACTACTATAGTCACAAATCTGATATGAAGTTATTTAAGTTTTGTTTTAATATCACAATATAAATTGTGTGTATATGGTTTAGAATAGGTATACTATATCCTTGTGTGTTTTAAGAAGTAACTAAAAGGGTTGGTATCAGGAATGGTATCCAGCTGTAAAACATTGCCTCAAAAAGTCCTGTTCAATCTATGCCAGCATGGAAGAGTTAAAACAATGATGAAGATGATTGTTGTGTATATCTGGCTTAGAATAGATACACTGTATCTCTGTGTTGTAAGAAGCAACTAAAAAGGTTGGTGTGAGGAAGGGCATCTGACTGTAAAGCATTGCATGAAAAAGTCCTGTCCAGCTCATGCCATCATGGAAAATTTGACTTAAAAAACAATGATGAATATGCAGTGTGGTTCTCAACTAGATGAAGACATGGTGCAACTGGGAAGATGGATCATTATTATAGGCCAGCAATTTTGGTGGGGAGGGGAAATCGATTAAATCTACCCCAGTGCATTACTGGTGCGTTGTTTTATCGACCCAATGAGGATGAAAGGCTAAGCTAACCTTGGTGGGATTTGAACTCAGAACGCAAAGGACCATAACTCTATGCTGTAAAGTATATTGTCTGATGCTCTACCGATATTACCAATTCACCACCCTTAATAATAATAATAATAATAATAATAATGCTTCCTAGGTTTCTTTAAACATTTATTAGTTAAAATAACTCTGGCTAATTAATTTAACTTGATAATATACAGATGAAAAAATATTATTTCTTATTTTGCCTTAATTACTTTCAGTACAATTGATTACAATGGAGCTGAGAAATTAATTAAAATAAGTTAATTGTAAAAAAAATCTTAATTTCATGCAGATATGTGCCAAATATTTCTCTACTCAAATATATTGACCTAGATATACCACAAAGATTTATGTCTGTAAACTCATTGGATTATGAGACACCTCCACACACATACAAATGACAACTGTAAAACAATAGAAAAGCTCCATCATTTGAGTATGTACTCTCAGGTCTTGAATAATCGTCACCCTTTCTCACCCATTTATTAATTTTTCAGATTTTGCCACACCCCTGCTTTTATTCCACTCCACCAACCCTCACTTATTAAATTTTGCTAATCTATCTCCAGCAAAATTTTATTGTAAGTGATTCATATTGAGACTGCAGCTGGAGAATCTAATAATAATTTTATTTTACATTAAAAAAACCCCATTATATATGACAAAAAAAGAACATTACAAAAAATCTCATATTTACGAACATACACTATACAATTACCAATTTCCCCACACCCCCCACCTCGCTTGTAAATATTTGAACAAATGTCCAACCACCCCTATTATTTTGGACCCAAGAGTATACATATATATCTATATATATATAAAACTGAAGATGTCTGTGTGTGAGTTTGAATCCCTAAAACTCGAGAACCACCCAACCGACTGTTTTCAAACTTTACACATGTAATACTTATGTTTCAGGGAGTGTTCTGAGCCAAAAAAAATTTCAAATTTTCAATGCCCTAGGGACCGCATTAGGCGATTTAGCGATCTCTCTCTATAATTCTTAGTCTTTCTCTTTTTAGATAGATACATACATATAACGTCGTGCCCTTATCTGTCTGTATGCCTGACTGTCTGCATTACGTCACTTCCCTGAGGATCTCTGTCTGTGTGTGTGTGTGAGTTTGAATCCCTAAAACTCGAGAAGTACCCAACCGACTTTTTCCAAACTTTACATGTGTATTACTTATGTTTTATGCACATAAAAAAATTCAACTTTTCGATCCCCTAGTTTCGATCCATTAGTTTAAAAACTGCGTTTTTTTCAGCTTTTTAGGGGTTTTTTGAGTCGTTAAGTCAGACTTATTTCCTTGAAATTGTAACTATGTATTAGTCAGTCTCTTCTTCATACCATGAGCAAAGAAAATCCAACTTTTCTAGGGCCCACATTAGGTGAAAAACTTCATTTTTTCAGCTTTTTAGGGCCTTTTTGAGGCATTACGTCTAGCCGATTTTCCTGAAATTTCAAGGCATATTATGCACATAAAAAAAAATTCATTTTCTTGATCCCCTAGGGCTCGCATTAGGTGAAAGCCTGCATTTTTCCTGCTTCATCGAGGAAAATCTTAAAGATTATCCAGCCATCAGAGTATTCAGTTTATTTTCTTTACATATTGTCCACGCATGCAGTTTTTCCACAATTAGGTCTGTTGGCGGCCCGCGTTCCAAAATAACTTATCCCGTGCAACGCCGGGTATCACTGCTAGTATATATATAAATGGAAGTTTAGTAAAATCGAAGCTTCGGCTGTAGCCAAGCCAACGAGATACAATGAGGAATTGTGCAGCCAAGCACTCAATGAGGAGTCTCAGAGTAATAACATTCGTTAGACGGTATGACAAATTGAAAACTGTGGCAGGTAAGCCCAGCCATGACTCCGAAGCAACGAGAAAACCAACAGGTTAAAAGCAAACCTGGACCGTCTCGGAGGCAGATCTTCGTTTCTCCGATAGGTTTCTATATATATATTGGTATATAATAGTGTATATATGTAATGGGTAAAAATAATTATTTGGTTGTTGTTGACCAAATGTGTTCACAGGAGGGGGGGGGGGCGTGGTGATAGGTCAGGTCACATTGTATGCCAGTGGCCGGGTCTTCACCAGCATGACATAGTGCCAACCATCGGGATTTTTCTGCATCTTTTTATGCAGCTGCCACCTTCCATATGCATCCCATGTCCATACCAACACAGTCTTCTTCCTTGCGCACTCCATCTAATTTCAGTTCGCTTATGCTACATTGTTCATGCACATTAATATTACACATCTATGGGAGCATTTCTTTTTAGCCTTCACAGGTCTTCTGTGGTCAAGGTCCATGTTTCACTGCCAATGTAGCATTGCAGTTTGCACTCAGGCATCATACAGTTTACCCTTCATGATGAGAGAGAAGCCCTTTGTTGTGAGCAGAGGTACCAGCACCCTAAACTTTTTTCAGCCTGTTCTTTTCCTTGTTATCACATTTTCAAAGCAACCTCTCATACTGCTAACAAAAGCTATCAACAACTTCTAAGAATTCTCCTTGGAAGCTGAGGTTATTTATTTCACATGTGTTCTTAGTGCTTACTTCTCCTGTGTGTCTGCTGCATACAAAGTCCATCTTTTACATTAGCATGCCTATAATCCCACTACATCTCTTATGCATCTATAGATGTCACTAATAGCTATGTGTTTATGTTGAAGTTGCCTTCAATTTGTTAGCATGGAAAATGTTAATTTTTCCTTTCTTTTTACTACTCAGAATTTTCCAGAACTTAAGAACGATGTTATATTACGAGCAGCTTGGGGTGAGAAGACTGAATATGTTCCTGTATGGGCCATGAGACAAGCTGGAAGATATCTGCCAGGTAATATTGTAATATACAAGTATTGGTAGAATATCAGTGCATTGTAGCCTTTTGTTGCATCCCTTTACATTCTGAATTAAAATTCTGCCCAAATCAGCTTTGCCTTTCATCCATTGGGTCTGATAAAATAGTACCAGTCATTGACTAGGTTTGAGCTAGTTGACTATTTCCTTCCTGTAGAATTTGTGATTTTGTGTCTATATTGGAAATAATTATTTCAGTGTGTATGAATATGTAGGTGTGTATGTATATGTGTAGATGCAGCATGGCTGTATGAATAAGAAATTTGCTTTGTTATCAAGGTTTTAGGTTCAATTCCACTTCATAGCATCTTCGACAAGTGTCATTTACTATAGCCTCTTAGGTTGATCCATGCCTTATGAGTGAAATTGGATACTCAGAAACTGCTCAAAAGACTGTTGAGTGGACTGTATCTGTAATTTAAAGTGGCAGCTCTGTCACATACTATAACATGTTGAATCTCCCTCAGAATTACGTTAAAGGTACATATGTTTTTGTGTAATGCTCTGCCACTCACTCATTAATTTCATGCGCAGACTGTGCTTTTGATCAATCAATTGCAACATTCATTGTCAAAACCAATGGAGGTCCATTCCATGTCTATTTGTATGTGTGTGTGTGGATTTAGACACGGTGGAGTGATTAAGAAGTTCAATTCATAGTCATGAGATACCACGTTCAATCTAACTGTCTTTTACCATAGCCTTGGGTGGACTCAAGTCTTATGAGTGAAAATTATGTAGATAGAAATAGTCTGGAATCAAACCTGATCGGCTGTACATGCGTTGCAATTCAATGCTAGCCTTGTCACACACTATGCCATATTGTTTCTTCCTGAGAATTATATTAAGTGTACACAGGCTTGCGTAATACACTAATTCAATGAGTAGGCAGTTCAGTTGATTGAACAACTGGAATCATCATCATCGTTTTTACGTCCACTTTTCCATGCTTGCAGGAGTTAGATGAGTCCTTCTCAGAACGGCATCTCTCCACTTGTCGCGTTCTTTCGTCATCTTCTCTGCCAGTCATAACAATTTGAGGTCAGCTCTCACAACCTCTGCCCAGGTCTTTCTTGGTCTACCTCAACTGTGACTTCCTTCCACTGGGATTTCCTGGCATTTCTTCACCCATTGGTCATTATCCATGTGCATTTCGTGTCCATACCAACGCAGTCTTCTCTCCTGCACACCACCTCGGATTCCTCTTAAACCTAGTTTCTCTGTCAGCTCTGCTTATTGATAAAACTTTTGGAGATTCTGCAACTCTCCAAAATGCACCCAAGCTGGTGGACGAATTAAGTCTACCACCCAAGTACGCCACAGCTAGATTTGAATCCAAAATGGCAGGAACAAATGCAGCAATCTGTCGATGCTTTACGAATTCTGTTAGTTCACTGCTCTGGACTAGTAGGTTATTTTTTTCAAACCTGAAATGATGAAAGGCAAGGTTAATCCCTAGTCATATTTCATTCCTGTAACCTTCCTCATTTCTGTACAACGCCCATAACCTCTGTGGATCCCATTGAAGCCTTCGTAGTGTTGCCTGACATACCCATAAAAGTCACCTGCAATGATTATGAAGTGACAGTCACTTATTTGGGAAGTAGTGTGCATTAGGGACTCATAGAACCTGTCTTTTAGTCATCTGTCTAGGTATGAAAATTCATCATTATGTATATGGTAGTATTACTTTATTTTCTACAGAATTTAAAGAAGTGAGAGCAAAACATTCATTTTTCGAAGTGTGCCAGACTCCTTCTCTGGCATGTGAAGTCACTCTCCAGGTGAGACATTATACTTAACATTTATTTACAGATTTCTTTTTTGTTGTTTTATGATTATCTTTATCATTGCTGTCTCATATTCATCATCATCATCATTTTATATTCAATTTCTATGTTGGCATGGGTTGGACAGGTTATCATGGTATGAGATTAGATATGTTGGTAAGACCTTATCTTGTTCATACAGTCCATAATTGGCATGGTTTCTATGACTAGATGCCCTGCCTAATGCCAATCACTTTACAAAATGTCTCTAAAGTCTAAAGTCTGTCTCAAGTTCGGAGGCTCACTAAGTCACTGCTTATCCTGGTTTCATTGGCATTAAGTGACAGTTCAAAACTCCTTTCTGGGTGGGATGCTAGTTCATCACAGGGTAAAACCTCCAGCTACTGTTGGTACTTATTTTCAGGTGAGTACACTGAAGCTGTGGGAAATTAAGTGTTTTGTTCAAGAATGTAACGCACAACTCAGTTTAGGAATCATATGCACAACATTATGATTGTAAGTCCAACACCTCTATGCCACATGCCTTTTTAAAGAATCTAATGGATGTATTTTAATGTGGCACCTGCACTACCATTTTACACAGTGTACTCGGTGCATTTTATTATAGCACTATTACTAGAGAAGTTATGTCCTCAGCCAGACAGAAGACTCCATTCTATCCTATATTATCGTCAATCACTTTACTAAATATACTGTAATGGTATACTTTATCATGACTCCAACATTAGAGAGGTTATCAGGTATTGGACTGTTCTAGAAAGTCCTCTCTACTCTTTGATGTTTCTGCTTGTTCATTCACCACTTTACAAAGAGAAGAGTACTAAGAGCATTCCCTTGTAACACCAGGTTAAAGAGACTTCTCTACTTCATGCAATCTTTGGTCTCTTGCCACATCTACTTTTAGCATGCATGCATGTCTAGTTTCTTTTTAGCTACCACAAATCTGCACGCAAAGCCCATATCATGTGTAACAGTTTGAACACCAGCATTATATTATTTGGCTTTCAATCAGAGAGAACTTTTTCAATCTGTTCTCATTCTAGCTACAACACTTTCAGTACATCCTCCACCACTGTTATGGAGGTCACCTATATAGTGAAGATTTTTTTACTATTTCACCATTACCTTTACTGTTGATTACTCCCTTAGTTATTTTTCAGACTCTTAACTCCACCTTTATAGACAAAAGACTTCTTAATATTTACATCTATATTCGACTGGTTTTATCTCTGATCATCATCAGATGTTTGATTCCTGGATATATGTACAATCCTGGATTATAATAGAACTATGAACCTTTACTTCTAAATTAAGTATCATCATCATCCTATAGACTCAATGGTAGATCTCCATGTAGGTCTGTCGTTCATTGCAGTGCCTAGATCTCGAACATAAATTCCAGAGTCTCTGGTTATGACAAAGCACTAAAGGAGACACAGCTTTATTTGAAGTGTGATGGCAATGGCCTGCAAATCTCATCTTCCTGTTTTGCACAATATCAGAAATGTAAGTACCTTGGTTCTTGGACTATGGACTTTGGAAAAGATTTCAACACCAAAAAAGCTCAAATGGAGTCAACATGCCAGAATCTGACATTCCAACCTACTAAATTCCTCCAATGTATGACTCTTCCTAGTTATGCTACAACCAATCCTACTTTATTGTAGTGAAATTTGGACACTTAATATTAAACATCAAAAGCACCACAATGGAACATATACATCCTTGCTTTGTTGGGCTCAAAATATTATCTAGGAGCAACATAAGAAATATACAATGGTCTCCCTTGTATTTCTGATAAACTAAATGTAATAGTGCTCTTATCCAATAGCCACTGTTTTCCTGTTCAAATCCACTCCAGTACTAAATACAGAATTGATGCAGAATAGCTGGATGGTTAAAAAAGTTGCTTTGCACTCACCAGATTCCTTGTTTGATTGCACTGCATGACATGTTGGACAAGTGGCTTTAGTCATAGCCTTGGGTCAACACAAGCCTTGTGAGTGAATTTAAGTAGATGTAAAACTTTGCAGAAGCTCTTTAGATCGATTGTACCTGTAAGGCAGTATCATGCTGATTCTACCTGAATGTTACGTTAACAGTCTCTGTGGAATTCTCAGCCACTTACACACTAATTCTATGGATCTATTTACTTTAAAAAAAGTTAAAGACTTTCCCAAGCCTGGAGGTTCATCAGACCAATGTTTATTCTGGTTTCATTCACGTTAAGTTACTTTGAATATAAGACCCCTCAATGGTACTCATTTCCAGCTAAGTGAACTAGAGCAATGTGAAATGAAGTGTATTGCTTGAGAATATGCACTTCAAGAATGAGACCCACTACATTATGACTGTAAGTCCAACATCCTAACCTCTAAGCCACTTCACTATAAGCATATCTAAGAATAAGACACTAGATGGAAATCAAATATTGAAAGGATTATAATGTTATGTAGATCATCATCATCATCATCATTATTTAACATCCATTTTCCATTCTAGCATGGGTTAAATGGTGTAAATATTAAATTGAAAAAAATATATTTCTACATATTTCTATGTTTTCTTATTTTGTGTTCAGCCTATAAAACGTTTTGCACTAGATGCTGCCATCATTTTCTCTGACATCCTTGTTATCCCTCAAGCTCTTGGAATGACTGTGGAGATGGTGCCGGAAAAGGTCAGTAGTTTTTTTTTATCTTGGTACTTTCTTTACTTTCTATTTCTTAATTAATTCCAGATTCTTGACATTGTCCTAACTCATATATATGTTTATGTATGTTATATGCTGTATGTAGTGTTATATGTTCTGTGTGTGTGTGTATGATGTATTTGTTTTATTTTTAGTCAGAGGATACAGGATAGTTACCATCTCTTTATGCAGGCTTCCTTCCTTGATCAATGTGTTCAGTTTGTAGTAGACTTCGCTCTTTTGTTGCCAAACTGCACCTGATTTTATGATGTTTTAAATTGTTTATATTTATCTGAAAACATTCCATCTTAATTTTATGTACGCTCCTTTGTTATGTTATGTTCCAAACACCAGCTTAATAATGAGCAAATTAGTTATATCACTAAATCCCTGTGAATTCTTAATTATTTTCAAAATTATTTGAAACATCTAGACTGTATCTTTCATTAGAAATATGGTAGCAAAAGGATTAATCTATGACCCAGTTTAACATGACCACCTGGCACCTGGGTGATTTTAGTGGAGTTTATTCTGTTACAAGCATTTAAACCAGATCTCTAATCTGAATATAATTTCTCTTCTTCTTCTCAACATATTATACTTGCATGGGTTAGATGGCTTTTCTCCAGCATAGCCTCCCTCAACCTGCTGCATTATTTCATTATCTCCTCAGGTTTTCTTTGATATTCCTTTTCCACAGCTTCCTTCTAAAATTCCTTCACACTTCTTCAACCAACGATCCTCATCCATTATACATCACATGTCCATACCAGCACCATCTTCTCTCCCACGCACAATACCTAATTCTTCTATGCTTTGTCTTTCATGCACACTAACATTACACATCCATTGAAGTATGTTTGGTTCATTTCTGTCTAGCCTTTCATATATCCACTGCCCATCACTCACTATCCTGTAGCTTTGCACTTCTCAGGCAGGCATCATACAATCTACCTTTGCTTGGAAAAATCCCATTGTTGTCAACAGTGGTAGTAACTCCCTGAACCTTTTCTATCCTGTTCTTATTCTAGCTACTATGTTTTTAGAACCATCTCTGAGACTGATAATTAGGTCACTTAAGTAATAAAAACTATTAACTACTTCTATGGAAACTTCCCTGGATTGGAAGAACTTTATTTCACTGGTGCTCTTATTACCAGTTATCCTTATGCTCCTGCCACAGGCAAAGACTACTTTTTCTGTTTGCCCACATGCTATCTCACTACATCTTGTGTACATTGTATAGATTTCTTACTTATTCCTTTTTTATATTTGGAGCACAGTCACTTCTCTGATGAAATCAGTCTTGTCCTCTTTCTTATTTTGATCTTTACTAAATTTATTCTGAGCCGTTTTGATACTAGAACCAGGTCATCTGCATATCAAAATTTCCATAGACAGCTGATCTTTCAAAATGTTGCATTCATCATCATAATCATCAACACTGTTTTATATCAATTTTCCATGTTGGCATGGGTTGTCACGATCTGAGACTAGATCATCATCATCATCGTTTAACCTCCATTTTCCATGCTAGCATGGGTTAGACGGGTTGTCTCATTAGAGGCGAGTTGGGTCAGGTAACTGTGTCTTGCTCATATAGGACTATATATGTTGGATAATCATATTCCTGCTCATACTTTCCAGTTTGACATGGCTTCGATGGCTAGAAGCCCTTCCTAACACTAATCACTTAACTCCGTGTACTATGTGCATTTTATCATGGTACCGGCACCACCACTTTACAGAGTAGACTGGATACATTTTATCATGTCATCAGTACCATCACTTGCAGAGTACGTGACTGGTGGGAGATGAGTTTTTAGTTCAAAACAAAATAAAAAAATACTTGATGTATGTTTTTTCCCTTCATCATATATTACAACATTTAAAACCCTTTGGTTCCCCGCATCTTGATTTACATATTTCCTTTTGTCCTATTTTCTTTTTCAGGGACCAACATTTCCAGATCCATTAAGAAAAGCTGAAGATCTTGAGAAGTTAAATAGAAATGTGAATGTGAATGATGCTCTTAGTTATGTCTTTGAAGCGATTACTCTAACTCGACATAAATTAGAAGGGAAAGTCCCTCTTATTGGATTTTCTGGTGCCCCAGTAAGTAATCAGTTTATTTTTTTTTGTGTTTTTATCAGTGTTGTTATGCCTCTTTATAAGTGTTGTGTCTCTACCACCCAGATCACACTGTAAATTGTGCTGGTGCCACAATCAAACACATTCAGACCCCACTATAAAGTGGTAGTGCTGGTGCCACAATAAAATACATTCAGACGACACTGTAAAGAGGTAGTGCTGGTGCCACAATAAAATAAACCTAGAACACACTGTAAAGTGGTAGTGCTGGTGCCACAATAAAATAAACCCAGAACACTGTAAAGTGGTAGTGCTGGTGCCACAATACAATACACCCACACCACACTATAAAGAGGTAATGCTGGTACCACAATAAAATACACCCAGACCACACTATAAAGTGGTAGTGCTGGTACCACACTGTAAAGTGGTTGTGCTGGTACCACACTGTAAAGTGGTTGTGCTGGTGCCACTATAAAATACATTCAGACTGCACTGTAATGTCGCAGTGTTAGTGCCACAATAAAATACATTCAGACCACACTGTAAAGTGGCAGTGTTGGTGCCACAATAAAATACACCCACACCACACTATAAAGTGGTAGTGCTGGTACCACAATTTAAATGTTAAATTTCTTCATAAGTGTTGTGTCTGCTTGTTATTTCTCATCATAAGTGTTGTTATTTCACTCCATGAGTATTGTATTTACTTTCTCTTACAGTGGACACTTATGTTCTACATGATTGAAGGCGGTAGTTCTTCCACTGCATCCAAGTCTAAGAAATGGTTGTACACTCTCCCAGAAGCTAGTGTTGAACTTTTAGAAATTTTGGAACATGTCATTGTTAATTATTTAGTTGCTCAAGTGAAAGCTGGAGCTCAGGTTGGTTTCACTTTCTTTATTTCTTCTCTTACCCAATTACACCTCTCAAAGGCGATGACACACGACCGTGACCTCTGGCGTCACGCAGTAATACAGAGTACCCGACCTCCCATGGGTACAAGCTGAAGCATATAGACAATATGCCCCCACACCCTCCCACTGCAAGGTGGTCGTGGAGGTGCCACGGCAAAAAAGCACCCAGCCCACACTGTAAAGTGGACGTGTAGGCGCCACGAAAAAGCACCCAGCACTCACTGTAAATGAGGTTGGTGTTAGGAAGGGCATCCAGCTGTAGAAATCAAGCCAAATCAGTTCCTGTATGAGCAAGGCATGGTCAGCCGACCAGACACTGCCCACAACAGGACAACCCGTCTAACCCATGCTAGCGTGGAAGATTGGACGTAAAACAGTGATGATGATGATGATTTTCCTTCTTTGTAATAAAAGATGCAGCTTTCTTTCATTGCATTCTGTGTGTCTAAATATCTATCTGCCTGTTTACATACCTAAACACCCCAAACCCAAAGAACAGGTGATGAATAGCATGAGAGTGTGGTGGATGTCAATAGAGTAATGGCTAGCAGTAAGAAGGGTGATGGTAGGTGGGGGCTAATTATGGACAAACCTGATGCCATCTTTTATTATACAGTGGAAAAGAGGCAGTTATAAAAGTGATGGTGAGGGTGATTGAATACAAACAGATCCAATGCCATCCCTTTTTTACTAAGATGGTGTAGTTCACTGAGTAGCAGAAAAGGTGATAGATAAAAGGGAAATGAAGAGAGGGAGTGGGACAGTATCTGTTTGGAGAAGTATTGGGGCAAACATTTCACATTACTGTATTTTAAGCATGGAAAATAGATGTTAAACGGTGATGAGGATGATGATGTTACTAAGTTTTGTATGTGTGTGGGAGAGGGTATTTTTCATAGTAAAATAAGATATATGTAGTGCTTTTTGTAATCCTTATAAAATTTACATAATACAACTATAAACAGTTTTGGCTGGAATTTTATGATAGGAATTAACTGTTAATATTTTAGTATTGGTCACACTTAAAAAAACACCTAGTGCTGGCATTAAACAGTAGCAATATTGGGTAGAGAGGACTATTCAGTCACATCAATGACATGACAAGATCTTTGGTGCAGGTGCCACAACAATATGCACCCATTACACTCTGTAAAGATGGCAAATTGGCAGCATCTTTAGAATGTCAGATAGGATGCTTAGCGATATTTGTTCCAGAGCTCTGTGTCTTGAATTCAAAATCTGCTGAGGTCAAATGTGCCTTTCATCCTTTCAAGTACCAGTCCAACACTAGCGTTGATTCTTATTTCTCACATCCTCTCTATCACACTCTCTCATTCTCTGAAATAAATCAGTTGTATTCAGACTTGGAAAGGGGTGGTCTCCACCAGGTTTAACATACCCCAAAACACACTGTATACCATGACAGCACCCCTACAACTCCACCAGGAGTGAAAGAACAAGAAAAGAAAACATTCTGTAAAGTGGTTGGCAATAGGAATGTCATCCAGCTCTGTAGAAACCCATGCCAAAATGGAACATAACTGAACAAGATGTGTTCCCTCAACCTGTCTAGGACAGGGATCTCTAAGTACTAACCTGTAAAACCCATGCCAACCTGGAAAAAGGATGCAAAATGATGATGATGATGATATTTTAATGTAAATGACTTTGTTTGTGTGTGTGTGTGGGGGGGGGGGGGGGGCTCTATCTGTGGTTCTATGTCTTTTTCTTTCATAAATACTTGTGATGTTTAATATCATTTAATTAGTAAAGGTAATATAAAATTAGATTCTAATACACATTAGTGTAGTGGAGTTGGTAGAATTAATTTAGTTATGGTACAGTAGGACTAATCTAATATATAGTAGGACTAATCTAATATATAATAGGACTAATGTAATATATAGTAGGACTAATCTAATATATAATAGGACTAATGTAATATATAGTAGGACTAATGTAGTATATAGTAGGACTGATGTAGTATATAGCAGGACTAATGTAGTATATAGTAGGACTAATGTAATATGTAGTAGGACTAATGTAGTATATAGTAGGACTAATGTAATATATAGTAGGACTAATGTAGTATATAGTAGGACTAAACTAGCATATAGTAGGACTAATGTAGTATATAGTAGGACTAATGTAGTATATAGTCGGACTAATGTAATATATAGTAAGACTAATGTAGTATATAGTAGGACTAATGTAGTATATAGCAGGACTAATGTAGTATATAGTCGGACTAATGTAATATATAGTAGGACTAATGTAGTATATAGTAGGATTAATGTAGTATATAGTAGGACTAATGTAGTATATAGTAGGACTAATGTAGTATATAGTACGACTAATGTAGTATATAGTACGACTAATGTAATATATAGTAGGACTAATGTAGTATATAGTAGGACTAATGTAGTATATAGTAGGACTAATGTAGTATATAGTAAGACTAATGTAGTATATAGCAGGACTAATGTAGTATATAGTAGGACTAATGTAATATATAGTAGGACTAATGTAGTATATAGTAAGACTAATGTAGTATATAGCAGGACTAATGTAGTATATAGTAGGACTAATGTAATATATAGTAGGACTAATGTAATATATAGTAGGACTAATGTAGTATATAGTACGACTAATGTAATATATAGTAGGACTAATGTAGTATATAGTAGGATTAATGTAGTATATAGTAGGACTAATGTAGTATATAGTAGGACTAATGTAGTATATAGTAGGACTAATGTAGTATATAGTAGGACTAATGTAGTATATAGTAGGGCTAATGTAGTATATAGTAGGACTAATGTAATATATAGTAGGACTAATGTAGTATATAGTAGGACTAATGTAGTATATAGTAGGACTAATGTAGTATATAGTAGGACTAATGTAGTATATAGTAGGACTAATGTAGTATATAGTAGGACTAATGTAGTATATAGTAGGACTAATGTAATATATAGTAGGACTAATGTAATATATAGTAGGACTAATGTAATATATAGTAGGACTAATGTAGTATATAGTAGGACTAATGTTGTATATAGTAGGACTAATGTAGTATATAGTAGGGCTAATGTAGTATATAGTAGGACTAATGTAATATATAGTCGGACTAATGTAGTATATAGTAGGACTAATGTAATATATAGTAGGACTAATGTAACATATAGTAGGACTAATGTAATATATAGTAGGACTAATGTAGTATATAGTAGGACTAATGTAGTATATAGTAGGACTAATGTAGTATATAGTAGGACTAATGTAATATATAGTAGGACTAATGTAATATATAGTAGGACTAATGTAATATATAGTAGGACTAATGTAGTATATAGTAGGACTAATGTTGTATATAGTAGGACTAATGTAGTATATAGTAGGGCTAATGTAGTATATAGTAGGACTAATGTAATATATAGTCGGACTAATGTAGTATATAGTAGGACTAATGTAATATATAGTAGGACTAATGTAACATATAGTAGGACTAATGTAATATATAGTAGGACTAATGTAGTATATAGTAGGACTAATGTAGTATATAGTAGGACTAATGTAGTATATAGTAGGACTAATGTAGTATATAGTAGGACTAATGTAGTATATCATCATCATCATCCTCACTGTTTTACGTCCGTTCTTCCATGCTAGCATGGGTTAGACGGGTTGTCCTGTTGTGGGCAGAGTCTGGTTGGCTGACCATGCCTTGCTCCTACAGGAACTGATTTGGCTTGATTTCTACAGCTGAATGCCCTTCCTAACACCAACCTCATTTACAGTGAGTGCTGGGTGCTTTTTTGCCGTGGCACCTCCACGACCACTTTGCAGTGGAATGATAAGGACCCCAGTCCCTATCATCTCATTTCTACAGCTGAGTAAACTGGAGCAATGTGAAATAAAGTGTCTTGCTCAAGGAAACAACACATCACCCAGTCTGAGAATTGAACTCACAATCTTTCGATTGCAAGGCCAATGCTCTAACCACTAAGCCATGTGCCTCCATATAGTAGGTCTAAGGTAGTATATAGTAGGACTAATTTAATATATAGTAGGACTAATGTAACATATAGTAGGACTAATGTAGTATATAGTAGGACTAATGTTGTATATAGTAGGACTAATGTAGTATATAGTAGGACTAATGTAACATATAGTAGGACTAATGTAGTATACAGTAGGACTAATGTAATATATAGTAGGACTAATGTAATATATAGTAGGACTAATGTAATATATAGTAGGACTAATGTAGTATATAGTAAGACTAATGTAGTATATAGCAGGACTAATGTAGTATATAGTAGGACTAATGTAATATATAGTAGGACTAATGTAGTATATAGTAAGACTAATGTAGTATATAGCAGGACTAATGTAGTATATAGTAGGACTAATGTAATATATAGTAGGACTAATGTAATATATAGTAGGACTAATGTAGTATATAGTACGACTAATGTAATATATAGTAGGACTAATGTAGTATATAGTAGGATGAATGTAGTATATAGTAGGACTAATGTAGTATATAGTAGGACTAATGTAGTATATAGTAGGACTAATGTAGTATATAGTAGGACTAATGTAGTATATAGTAGGGCTAATGTAGTATATAGTAGGACTAATGTAATATATAGTAGGACTAATGTAGTATATAGTAGGACTAATGTAGTATATAGTAGGACTAATGTAGTATATAGTAGGACTAATGTAGTATATAGTAGGACTAATGTAGTATATAGTAGGACTAATGTAGTATATAGTAGGACTAATGTAATATATAGTAGGACTAATGTAATATATAGTAGGACTAATGTAATATATAGTAGGACTAATGTAGTATATAGTAGGACTAATGTTGTATATAGTAGGACTAATGTAGTATATAGTAGGGCTAATGTAGTATATAGTAGGACTAATGTAATATATAGTCGGACTAATGTAGTATATAGTAGGACTAATGTAATATATAGTAGGACTAATGTAACATATAGTAGGACTAATGTAATATATAGTAGGACTAATGTAGTATATAGTAGGACTAATGTAGTATATAGTAGGACTAATGTAGTATATAGTAGGACTAATGTAATATATAGTAGGACTAATGTAATATATAGTAGGACTAATGTAATATATAGTAGGACTAATGTAGTATATAGTAGGACTAATGTTGTATATAGTAGGACTAATGTAGTATATAGTAGGGCTAATGTAGTATATAGTAGG
Organism: Eledone cirrhosa; assembly: GCA_964016885.1. Taxonomy (NCBI): domain Eukaryota; kingdom Metazoa; phylum Mollusca; class Cephalopoda; order Octopoda; family Eledonidae; genus Eledone; species Eledone cirrhosa. Next base: position 89,487,935 of record OZ024741.1, read on the forward strand.
ACTAATGTAATATATAGTCGGACTAATGTAGTATATAGTAGGACTAATGTAATATATAGTAGGACTAATGTAACATATAGTAGGACTAATGTAATATATAGTAGGACTAATGTAGTATATAGTAGGACTAATGTAGTATATAGTAGGACTAATGTAATTTATAGTAGGACTAATGTAGTATATAGTAGGACTAATGTAGTATATAGTAGGACTAATGTAGTATATCATCATCATCATCCTCACTGTTTTACGTCCGTTCTTCCATGCTAGCATGGGTTAGACGGGTTGTCCTGTTGTGGGCAGAGTCTGGTTGGCTGACCATGCCTTGCTCCTACAGGAACTGATTTGGCTTGATTTCTACAGCTGAATGCCCTTCCTAACACCAACCTCATTTACAGTGAGTGCTGGGTGCTTTTTTGCCGTGGCACCTCCACGACCACTTTGCAGTGGAATGATAAGGACCCCAGTCCCTATCATCTCATTTCTACAGCTGAGTAAACTGGAGCAATGTGAAATAAAGTGTCTTGCTCAAGGAAACAACACATCACCCAGTCTGAGAATTGAACTCACAATCTTTCGATTGCAAGGCCAATGCTCTAACCACTAAGCCATGTGCCTCCATATAGTAGGTCTAAGGTAGTATATAGTAGGACTAATTTAATATATAGTAGGACTAATGTAACATATAGTAGGACTAATGTAGTATATAGTAGGACTAATGTTGTATATAGTAGGACTAATGTAGTATATAGTAGGACTAATGTAACATATAGTAGGACTAATGTAGTATACAGTAGGACTAATGTAATATATAGTAGGACTAATGTAGTATATAGTAGGACTAATGTAGTATATAGTAGGACTAATGTAGTATATAGTAGGACTAATGTAATATATAGTAGGACTAATGTAATATATAGTCGGACTAATGTAGTATATAGTAGTACTAATGTAATATATAGTAGGACTAATGTAGTATATAGTAGGACTAATGTAGTATATAGTAAGACTAATGTAGTATATAGTAGGACTAATGTAATATATAGTAGGACTAATGTAGTATATAGTAGTACTAATGTAATATATAGTCGGACTAATGTAGTATATAGTAGGACTAATGTAGTATATAGTAGGACTAATGTAGTATATCATCATCATCATCATCCTCACCGTTTTACGCCCGTTCTTCCATGCTAGCATGGGTTAGACGGGTTGTCCTGTTGTGGGCAGAATCTGGTCGGCTGACCATGCCTTGCTCATACAGGAACTGATTTGGCTTGATTTCTACAGCTGAATGCCCTTCCTAACACCAACCTCATTTACAGTGAGTGCTGGGTGCTTTTTTGCCGTGGCACCTCCACGACCACTTTGCAGTGGAATGACCCCAGTCCCTATCATCTCATTTCTACAGCTGAGTAAACTGGAGCAATGTGAAATAAAGTGTCTTGCTCAAGGAAACAACACATCACCCAGTCTGAGAATTGAACTCACAATCTTTCGATTGCAAGGCCAATGCTCTAACCACTAAGCCATGTGCCTCCATATAGTAGGTCTAATGTAGTATATAGTAGGACTAATGTTGTATATAGTAGGACTAATGTAGTATATAGTAGGACTAATGTAGTATATAGTAGGACTAATGTAGTATATAGTAGGACTAATGTAGTGTATAGTAGGACTAATGTAGTATATAGTAGCACTAATGTAGTATATAGTAGGACTAATGTAGTATATAGTAGGACTAATGTAGTATATAGTAGGACTAATGTAGTATATAGTAGGACTAATGTAGTATATAGTAGGACTAATGTAGTATATAGTAGGACTAATGTAGTATGTAGTAGGACTAATGTAATATATAGTAGGACTAATGTAATATATAGTAGGACTAATGTAGTATATAGTAGGACTAATGTAGTATATAGTAGGACTAATGTAATATATAGTAGGACTAATGTAGTATATAGTAGGACTAATGTAATATATAGTAGAACTAATGTAGTATATAGTAGGACCAATGTAATGTAATATATAGTAGGACTAATGTAATATATAGTAGGACTAATGTAATATATAGTAGGACTAATGTAGTATATAGTAGGTCTAATGTAATATATAGTAGGTCTAATGTAATATATAGTAGGACTAATGTAGTATATAGTAGGACTAATGTAATATATAGTAGGACTAATGTAATATATAGTAGGACTAATGTAGTATATAGTAGGACTAATGTAATATATAGTAGGACTAATGTAGTATATAGTAGGACTAATGTAGTATATAGTAGGACTAATGTAGTATATAGTGGGACTAATGTAGTATATAGTAGGACTAATGTAGTATATAGTAGGTCTAATGTAATATATAGTAGGACCAATGTAATATATAGTAGGACTAATGTAATATATAGTAGGTCTAATGTAGTATATAGTAGGACTAATGTAATATATAGTAGGACTAATGTAGTATATAGTAGGACTAATGTAGTATATAGTAGGACTAATGTAGTATATAGTAGGTCTAATGTAATATATAGTAGGACTAATGTAATATATAGTAGGTCTAATCTATATATATAAAACTGTGGTCGTCTGTCTGTCTATCGATTTTTGGCACACATCTCCTCTTAGAATCTCTCACGGAATTGCACCGAAATTGCTATACTTGTACATTGAGCCCTAGCGAAGACATCGGAAAAAAAAAATTTCAAATTGACCCACCCTATGTGACGAAATCGAATATAATGTATCGATTTTTGAGCGTAAGTTATCAGTTATTTCCCTTTGTTCTGTTTACATTGAGCGTCTTACATAAAAAATTACGCTGGCTTTCTCAGCGTTTAAAATGACAGCGAAATATTGACCTGCAAAATTCATCAGTTCGAACACTAGGCTTCCGTTTTGCTTCATTTCCATTTAAAAGCATTTTAAAACAATATTTTTACTTGAAAACAAGTCTATTTAAAGACTACGTAAAACAAGCAAATATTTCGTCGTTAGGCGTGCAGACAGACAGTCCTGCAGAGAGGTGATATACGCGTGCAGACAGACAGTCGTGCAGAGAGGTGATATAGGCGTGCAGACAGACAGTCGTGCAGAGAGGTGATATAGGCGTGCAGACAGACAGTCGTGCAGAGAGGTGATATAGGCGTGCAGACAGACAGTCGTGCAGAGAGGTGATATAGGCGTGCAGACAGACATCTATATATATAAAACTGTGGTTGTCTGTCTGTCTATCGATTTTTGGCACACATCTCCTCTTAGAATCTCTCACGGAATTGCACCGAAATTGCTATACTTGTACATTGAGCCCTAGCGAAGACATCGGAAAAAAAAAAATTTGAAATTGACCCACCCTATGTGACGAAATCGAATATAATGTATCGATTTTTGAGCGTGAGTTATCAGTTATTTCCCTTTGTTCTGTTTACATTGAGCGTCTTACGTAAAAAATTACGCTGGCTTTCTCAGTCTTTGTTAATAAATAACCAGTGCAGTTTTTATCCCCAGCATCCTCTTTTGTTATAACATTCGGGTTATCGTTATGTTTTCTTAACTTCATAAGGCATATTGTTGGTTGAGGGAATATTAATCAAAAACACCACATGCAAGTCTGCACAGTAGACACTACAGTTTTTAAGCCAAGAAAGAAACTTAACATTGTAACTTTAACACAGCTACTGAGCGACCCCGAGCAACGCCGGGCTTTACTGCTAGTAACTGATAATTTGGTTACGCTAATGTTTTTCTCTGCGTTGCAGTGTTTACATTTTCGATCTTTGTTAATAAATAACCAGTGTAGTTTCTATCCCCAGCATCCTCTTTTGTTATAACATTCGGGTTATCGTTATGTTTTCTTAACTTCATAAGGCATATTGTTGGTTGAGGGAATATTAATCAAAAACACCACATGCAAGTCTGCACAGTAGACACTACAGTGTTTAAGCCGAGAAAGAAACTTAACATTGTAACTTTAACACAGCTACTGAGCGACCCCGAGCAACGCCGGGCTTTACTGCTAGTGTAGTATATAGTAGGACTAATGTAGTATATAGTAGGACTAATGTAATAAATAGTAGGACTAATGTAGTATATAGTAGGACTAATGTAATATATAGTAGGACTAATGTAATATATAGTAGGTCTAATGTAGTATATAGTAGGACTAATGTAGTATATAGTAGGACTAATGTAGTATATAGTAGGACTAATGTAGTATATAGTAGGACTAATGTAGTATATAGTAGGTCTAATGTAGTATATAGTAGGACTAATGTAGTATATAGTAGGACTAATGTAGTATATAGTAGGACTAATGTAGTATATAGTAGGACTAATGTAATATATAGTAGGACTAATGTAACATATAGTAGGTCTAATGTAGTATATAGTAGGACTAATGTAGTATATAGTAGGACTAATGTAGTATATAGTAGGACTAATGTAGTATATAGTAGCTCTAATGTAGTATATAGTAGGACTAATTTAGTATATAGTAGGACTAATGTAGTATATAGTAGGACTAATGTAGTATATAGTAGGACTAATGTAGTATATAGTAGGACTAATGTAATATATAGTAGGACTAATGTAGTATATAGTAGGACTAATGTAATATATAGTAGGACTAATGTAATATATAGTAGGTCTAATGTAGTATATAGTAGGTCTAATGTAGTATATAGTAGGACTAATGTAGTATATAGTAGGACTAATGTAGTATATAGTAGGACTAATGTAATATATAGTAGGACTAATGTAATATATAGTAGGTCTAATGTAGTATATAGTAGGACTAATGTAGTATATAGTAGGACTAATGTAGTATATAGTAGGACTAATGTAGTATATAGTAGGACTAATGTAGTATATAGTAGGTCTAATGTAATATATAGTAGGACTAATGTAATATATAGTAGGACTAATGTAGTATATAGTAGGACTAAGTAGTATATAGTAGGACTAATGTAATATATAGTCGGACTAATGTAGTATATAGTAGGACTAATGTAGTATATAGTAGGACTAATGTAGTATATAGTAGGACTAATGTAGTATATAGTAGGACTAATGTAGTATATAGTAGGACTAATGTAGTATATAGTAGGACTAATGTAGTATATAGTGGGACTAATGTAATATATAGTAGGACTAATGTAGTATATAGTAGGACTAATGTAATATATAGTAGCACTAATGTAGTAGATAGTAGGACTAATGTAGTTAATAGTAGGACTAATGTAGTATATAGTAGGACTAATGTAATATATAGTAGGACTAATGTAGTATATAGTAGGACTAATGTAATATATAGTAGGGCTAATGTAGTATATAGTAGGTCTAATGTAGTATATAGTAGGTCTAATGTAGTATATAGTAGGACTAATGTAGTATATAGTAGGACTAATGTAATATATAGTAGGACTAATGTAGTATATAGTAGGTCTAATGTAGTATATAGTAGGACTAATGTAATATATAGTAGGACTAATGTAGTATATAGTAGGACTAATGTAGTATGTAGTAGGACTAATGTAATATATAGTAGGACTAATGTAGTATATAGTAGGACTAATGTAATATATAGTAGGACTAATGTAGTATATAGTAGGACTAATGTAATATATAGTAGGACTAATGTAATATATAGTAGAACTAATGTAGTATATAGTAGGACTAATGTAATATATAGTAGGACTAATGTAATATATAGTAGGACTAATGTAATATATAGTAGGACTAATGTAATATATAGTAGGACTAATGTAGTATATAGTAGGTCTAATGTAATATATAGTAGGACTAATGTAGTATATAGTAGGACTAATCTATATATATAAAACTGTGGTTGTCTGTCTGTCTATCGATTTTTGGCACACATCTCCTCTTAGAATCTCTCACGGAATTGCACCGAAATTGCTAGACTTGTACATTGAGCCCTAGCGAAGACATCGGAAAAGAAAAAAATTTCAAATTGACCCACCCTATGTGACGAAATCGAATATAATGTATCGATTTTTGAGCGTAAGTTATCAGTTATTTCCCTTTGTTCTGTTTACATTGAGCGTCTTACGTAAAAAATTACGCTGGCTTTCTCAGCGTTTAAAATATCATTAACACAATACACGAACATTCGAACACTAAGCTTCCGTTTTGCTTCATTTCCATTTAAAAGCATTTTAAAACAATATTTTTACTTGAAAACAAGTCTATTTAAAGACTACGTAAAACAAGCAAATATTTCAGGCGTGCAGACAGACAGTCGTGCAGAGAGGTGATATAGGCGTGCAGACAGACATAACTGATAATTTGGTTACGCTAATGTTTTTCTCTGCGTTGCAGTGTTTACATTTTCGATCTTTGTTAATAAGTAACCAGTGCAGTTTTTATCCCCAGCATCCTCTTTTGTTATAACATTCGGGTTATCGTTATGTTTTCTTAGCTTCATAAGGCATATTGTTGGTTGAGGGAATGTTAATCAAAAAGACCACATGCAAGTCTGCACAGTAGACACTACAGTTTTTAAGCCAAAAAAGAAACTTAACATTGTAACTTTAACACAGCTACTGAGCGACCCCGAGCAACGCCGGGCTTTACTGCTAGTGTAGTATATAGTAGGACTAATGTAATATATAGTAGGACTAATGTAGTATATAGTAGGACTAATGTAGTATATAGTAGGACTAATGTAGTATATAGTGGGACTAATGTAGTATATAGTAGGATTAATGTAGTATATAGTAGGTCTAATGTAATATATAGTACGACCAATGTAATATATAGTAGGACTAATGTAATATATAGTAGGTCTAATGTAGTATATAGTAGGACTAATGTAATATATAGTAGGACTAATGTAGTATATAGTAGGACTAATGTAGTATATAGTAGGACTAATGTAGTATATAGTAGGTCTAATGTAATATATAGTAGGACTAATGTAATATATAGTAGGTCTAATCTATATATATAAAACTGTGGTTGTCTGTCTGTCTATCGATTTTTGGCACACATCTCCTCTTAGAATCTCTCACGGAATTGCACCGAAATTGCTATACTTGTACATTGAGCCCTAGCGAAGACATCGGAAAAAAAAAAATTTCAAATTGACCCACCCTATGTGACGAAATCGAATATAATGTATCGATTTTTGAGCGTAAGTTATCAGTTATTTCCCTTTGTTCTGTTTACATTGAGCGTCTTACGTAAAAAATTACGCTGGCTTTCTCAGCGTTTAAAATGACAGCAAAATATTGACCTGCAAAATTCATCAGTTCGAACACTAAGCTTCCGTTTTGCTTCATTTCCATTTAAAAGCATTTTAAAACAATATTTTTACTTGAAAACAAGTCTATTTAAAGACTACGTAAAACAAGCAAATATTTCGTCGTTAGGCGTGCAGACAGACAGTCGTGCAGAGAGGTGATATACGCGTGCAGACAGACAGTCGTGCAGAGAGGTGATATAGGCGTGCAGACAGACAGTCGTGCAGAGAGGTGATATAGGCATGCAGACAGACAGTCGTGCAGAGAGGTGATATAGGCGTGCAGACAGACAGTCGTGCAGAGAGGTGATATAGGCGTGCAGACAGACAGTCGTGCAGAGAGGTGATATAGGCGTACAGACAGACAGTCGTGCAGAGAGGTGATATAGGCGTGCAGACAGACATAACAGATAATTTGGTTACGCTAATGTTTTTCTCTGCGCTGCAGTGTTTACATTTTCGATCTTTGTTAATAAATAACCAGTGCAGTTTCTATCCCCAGCATCCTCTTTTGTTATAACATTCGGGTTATCATTATGTTTTCTTAACTTCATAAGGCATATTGTTGGTTGAGGGAATATTAATCAAAAACACCACATGCAAGTCTGCACAGTAGACACTACAGTTTTTAAGCCAAGAAAGAAACTTAACATTGTAACTTTAACACAGCTACTGAGCGACCCCGAGCAACGCCGGGCTTTACTGCTAGTAACTGATAATTTGGTAACGCTAATGTTTTTCTCTGCGTTGCAGTGTTTACATTTTCGATCTTTGTTAATAAATAACCAGTGCAGTTTTTATCCCCAGCATCCTCTTTTGTTATAACATTCGGGTTATCGTTATGTTTTCTTAACTTCATAAGGCATATTGTTGGTTGAGGGAATATTAATCAAAAACACCACATGCAAGTCTGCACAGTAGACACTACAGTTTTTAAGCCGAGAAAGAAACTTAACATTGTAACTTTAACACAGCTACTGAGCGACCCCGAGCAGCGCCGGGCTTTACTGCTAGTGTAGTATATAGTAGGACTAATGTAGTATATAGTAGGACTAATGTAATATATAGTAGGACTAATGTAGTATATAGTAGGACTAATGTAATATATAGTAGGACTAATGTAATATATAGTAGGTCTAATGTAGTATATAGTAGGACTAATGTAGTATATAGTAGGACTAATGTAGTATATAGTAGGACTAATGTAGTATATAGTAGCTCTAATGTAGTATATAGTAGGACTAATTTAGTATATAGTAGGACTAATGTAGTATATAGTAGGACTAATGTAGTATATAGTAGGACTAATGTAGTATATAGTAGGACTAATGTAATATATAGTAGGACTAATGTATAGTAGGACTAATGTAGTATATAGTAGGACTAATGTAATATATAGTAGGTCTAATGTAGTATATAGTAGGACTAATGTAGTATATAGTAGGTCTAATGTAGTATATAGTAGGACTAATGTAGTATATAGTAGGACTAATGTAGTATATAGTAGGACTAATGTAATATATAGTAGGACTAATGTAATATATAGTAGGTCTAATGTAGTATATAGTAGGACTAATGTAGTATATAGTAGGACTAATGTAGTATATAGTAGGACTAATGTAGTATACAGTAGGTCTAATGTAATATATAGTAGGACTAATGTAATATATAGTAGGACTAATGTAGTATATAGTAGGACTAAGTAGTATATAGTAGGACTAATGTAATATATAGTCGGACTAATGTAGTATATAGTAGGACTAATGTAGTATATAGTAGGACTAATGTAGTATATAGTAGGACTAATGTAATATATAGTAGGACTAATGTAGTATATAGTAGGACTAATGTAATATATAGTAGGGCTAATGTAGTATATAGTAGGTCTAATGTAGTATATAGTAGGTCTAATGTAGTATATAGTAGGACTAATGTAGTATATAGTAGGACTAATGTAATATATAGTAGGACTAATGTAGTATATAGTAGGTCTAATGTAGTATATAGTAGGACTAATGTAATATATAGTAGGACTAATGTAGTATATAGTAGGACTAATGTAGTATGTAGTAGGACTAATGTAATATATAGTAGGACTAATGTAATATATAGTAGGACTAATGTAGTATATAGTAGGACTAATGTAATATATAGTAGGACTAATGTAGTATATAGTAGGACTAATGTAATATATAGTAGGACTAATGTAATATATAGTAGAACTAATGTAGTATATAGTAGGACTAATGTAATATATAGTAGGACTAATGTAATATATAGTAGGACTAATGTAATATATAGTAGGACTAATGTAATAAATAGTAGGACTAATGTAGTATATAGTAGGTCTAATGTAATATATAGTAGGACTAATGTAGTATATAGTAGGACTAATCTATATATATAAAACTGTGGTTGTCTGTCTGTCTATCGATTTTTGGCACACATCTCCTCTTAGAATCTCTCACGGAATTGCACCGAAATTGCTATACTTGTACATTGAGCCCTAGCGAAGACATCGGAAAAAAAAAATTTGAAATTGACCCACCCTATGTGACGAAATCGAATATAATGTATCGATTTTTGAGCGTAAGTTATCAGTTATTTCCCTTTGTTCTGTTTACATTGAGCGTCTTACGTAAAAAATTACGCTGGCTTTCTCAGCGTTTAAAATGACATTAACACAATACACGAACATTCGAACACTAAGCTTCCGTTTTGCTTCATTTCCATTTAAAAGCATTTTAAAACAATATTTTTACTTGAAAACAAGTCTATTTAAAGACTACGTAAAACAAGCAAATATTTCAGGCGTGCAGACAGACAGTCGTGCAGAGAGGTGATATAGGCGTGCAGACAGACATAACTGATAATTTGGTTACGCTAATGTTTTTCTCTGCGTTGCAGTGTTTACATTTTCGATCTTTGTTAATAAGTAACCAGTGCAGTTTTTATCCCCAGCATCCTCTTTTGTTATAACATTCGGGTTATCGTTATGTTTTCTTAACTTCATAAGGCATATTGTTGGTTGAGGGAATATTAATCAAAAACACCACATGCAAGTCTGCACAGTAGACACTACAGTTTTTAAGCCAAAAAAAGAAACTTAACATTGTAACTTTAACACAGCTACTGAGCGACCCCGAGCAACGCCGGGCTTTACTGCTAGTGTAGTATATAGTAGGACTAATGTAATATATAGTAGGACTAATGTAGTATATAGTAGGACTAATGTAATATATAGTAGGACTAATGTAGTATATAGTAGGACTAATGTAGTATATAGTAGGACTAATGTAGTATATAGTGGGACTAATCTAGTATATAGTAGGACTAATGTAGTATATAGTAGGTCTAATGTAATATATAGTAGGACCAATGTAATATATAGTAGGACTAATGTAATATATAGTAGGTCTAATGTAGTATATAGTAGGACTAATGTAATATATAGTAGGTCTAATGTAATATATAGTAGGACTAATGTAATATATAGTAGGTCTAATCTATATATATAAAACTGTGGTTGTCTGTCTGTCTATCGATTTTTGGCACACATCTCCTCTTAGAATCTCTCACGGAATTGCACCGAAATTGCTATACTTGTACATTGAGCCCTAGCGAAGACATCGGAAAAAAAAAAATTTCAAATTGACCCACCCTATGTGACGAAATCGAATATAATGTATCGATTTTTGAGCGTAAGTTATCAGTTATTTCCCTTTGTTCTGTTTACATTGAGCGTCTTACGTAAAAAATTACGGTGGCTTTCTCAGCGTTTAAAATGACAGCAAAATATTGACCTGCAAAATTCATCAGTTCGAACACTAAGCTTCCGTTTTGCTTCATTTCCATTTAAAAGCATTTTAAAACAATATTTTTACTTGAAAACAAGTCTATTTAAAGACTACGTAAAACAAGCAAATATTTCGTCGTTAGGCGTGCAGACAGACAGTCGTGCAGAGAGGTGATATACGCGTGCAGACAGACAGTCGTGCAGAGAGGTGATATAGGCGTGCAGACAGACAGTCGTGCAGAGAGGTGATATAGGCGTGCAGACAGACAGTCGTGCAGAGAGGTGATATAGGCGTGCAGACAGACATATATATATATAAAACTGTGGTTGTCTGTCTGTCTATCGATTTTTGGCACACATCTCCTCTTAGAATCTCTCACGGAATTGCACCGAAATTGCTATACTTGTACATTGAGCCCTAGCGAAGACATCGGAAAAAAGAAAATTTGAAATTGACCCACCCTATGTGACGAAATCGAATATAATGTATCGATTTTTGAGCGTAAGTTATCAGTTATTTCCCTTTGTTCTGTTTACATTGAGCGTCTTACGTAAAAAATTACGCTGGCTTTCTCAGTCTTTGTTAATAAATAACCAGTGCAGTTTTTATCCCCAGCATCCTCTTTTGTTATAACATTCGGGTTATCGTTATGTTTTCTTAACTTCATAAGGCATATTGTTGGTTGAGGGAATATTAATCAAAAACACCACATGCAACTCTGCACAGTAGACACTACAGTTTTTAAGCCAAAAAAGAAACTTAACATTGTAACTTTAACACAGCTACTGAGCGACCCCGTTTTGCTTCATTTCCATTTAAAAGCATTTTAAAACAATATTTTTACTTGAAAACAAGTCTATTTAAAGACTACGTAAAACAAGCAAATATTTCGTCGTTAGGCGTGCAGACAGACAGTCGTGCAGAGAGGTGATATACGCGTGCAGACAGACAGTCGTGCAGAGAGGTGATATAGGCGTGCAGACAGACAGTCGTGCAGAGAGGTGATATAGGCGTGCAGACAGACATAACTGATAATTTGGTTACGCTAATGTTTTTCTCTGCGTTGCAGTGTTTACATTTTCGATCTTTGTTAATAAATAACCAGTGCAGTTTCTATCCCCAGCATCCTCTTTTGTTATAACATTCGGGTTATCATTATGTTTTCTTAACTTCATAAGGCATATTGTTGGTTGAGGGAATATTAATCAAAAACACCACATGCAAGTCTGCACAGTAGACACTACAGTTTTTAAGCCAAGAAAGAAACTTAACATTGTAACTTTAACACAGCTACTGAGCGACCCCGAGCAACGCCGGGCTTTACTGCTAGTAACTGATAATTTGGTTACGCTAATGTTTTTCTCTGCGTTGCAGTGTTTACATTTTCGATCTTTGTTAATAAATAACCAGTGCAGTTTCTATCCCCAGCATCCTCTTTTGTTATAACATTCGGGTTATCGTTATGTTTTCTTAACTTCATAAGGCATATTGTTGGTTGAGGGAATATTAATCAAAAACACCACATGCAAGTCTGCACAGTAGACACTACAGTGTTTAAGCCGAGAAAGAAACTTAACATTGTAACTTTAACACAGCTACTGAGCGACCCCGAGCAACGCCGGGCTTTACTGCTAGTGTAGTATATAGTAGGACTAATGTAGTATATAGTAGGACTAATGTAATATATAGTAGGACTAATGTAATATATAGTAGGTCTAATGTAGTATATAGTAGGACTAATGTAGTATATAGTAGGACTAATGTAGTATATAGTAGGTCTAATGTAGTATATAGTAGGTCTAATGTAGTATATAGTAGGACTAATGTAGTATATAGTAGGACTAATGTAGTATATAGTAGGACTAATGTAGTATATAGTAGGACTAATGTAGTATATAGTAGGACTAATGTAGTATATAGTAGGACTAATGTAATATATAGTAGGACTAATGTATAGTAGGACTAATGTAGTATATAGTAGGACTAATGTAATATATAGTAGGTCTAATGTAGTATATAGTAGGACTAATGTAGTATATAGTAGGTCTAATGTAATATATAGTAGGACTAATGTAATATATAGTAGGACTAATGTAGTATATAGTAGGACTAAGTAGTATATAGTAGGACTAATGTAATATATAGTCGGACTAATGTAGTATATAGTAGGACTAATGTAGTATATAGTAGGACTAATGTAGTATATAGTAGGACTAATGTAGTATATAGTGGGACTAATGTAATATATAGTAGGACTAATGTAGTATATAGTAGGACTAATGTAGTATATAGTAGAACTAATGTAATATATAGTAGGACTAATGTAGTATATAGTAGGACTAATGTAGTATATAGTAGGACTAATGTAATATATAGTAGGACTAATGTATAGTAGGACTAATGTAGTATATAGTAGGACTAATGTAATATATAGTAGGTCTAATGTAGTATATAGTAGGACTAATGTAGTATATAGTAGGTCTAATGTAGTATATAGTAGGACTAATGTAGTATATAGTAGGACTAATGTAGTATATAGTAGGACTAATGTAATATATAGTAGGACTAATGTAATATATAGTAGGTCTAATGTAGTATATAGTAGGACTAATGTAGTATATAGTAGGACTAATGTAGCATATAGTAGGTCTAATGTAATATATAGTAGGACTAATGTAATATATAGTAGGACTAATGTAGTATATAGTAGGACTAAGTAGTATATAGTAGGACTAATGTAATATATAGTCTGACTAATGTAGTATATAGTAGGACTAATGTAGTATATAGTAGGACTAATGTAGTATATAGTAGGACTAATGTAGTATATAGTAGGACTAATGTAGTATATAGTAGGACTAATGTAGTATATAGTAGAACTAATGTAATATATAGTAGGACTAATGTAGTATATAGTAGGACTAATGTAGTATATAGTAGGACTAATGTAGTATATAGTAGGACTAATGTAATATATAGTAGGACTAATGTAGTATATAGTAGGACTAATGTAATATATAGTAGGACTAATGTAGTATATAGTAGGTCTAATGTAGTATATAGTAGGACTAATGTAGTATATAGTAGGACTAATGTAATATATAGTAGGACTAATGTAGTATATAGTAGGTCTAATGTAGTATATAGTAGGACTAATGTAATATATAGTAGGACTAATGTAGTATATAGTAGGACTAATGTAGTATATAGTAGGACTAATGTAATATATAGTAGGACTAATGTAATATATAGTAGGACTAATGTAATATATAGTAGGGCTAATGTAGTATATAGTAGGACTAATGTAGTATATAGTAGGTCTAATGTAGTATATAGTAGGACTAATGTAGTATATAGTAGGACTAATGTAGTATATAGTAGGACTAATGTAATCTATAGTAGGACTAATGTAATCTATAGTAGGACTAATGTAATCTATAGTAGGACTAATGTAGTATATAGTAGGACTAATGTAGTATATAGTAGGACTAATGTAGTATATAGTCGGACTAATGTAATATATAGTAGGACCAATGTAACATATAGTAGGACTAATGTAACATATAGTAGGACTAATGTAGTATATAGTAGGTCTAATGTAGTATATAGTAGGACTAATGTAATATATAGTAGGACTAATGTAGTATATAGTAGGACTAATGTAATATATAGTAGGACTAATGTAGTATATAGTAGGACTAATGTAGTATATAGTAGGACTAATGTAATATATAGTAGGACTAATGTAGTATATAGTAGGACTAATGTAGTATATAGTAGGACTAATGTAGTATATAGTAGGTCTAATGTAATATATAGTAGGACTAATGTAGTATATAGTAGGACTAATGTAATATATAGCATGACTAATGTAGTATATAGTAGGACTAATGTAATATATAGTAGGATTAATGTAGTATATAGTAGGACTAATGTAATATATAGTAGGACTAATGTAGTATATAGTAGGACTAATGTAGTATATAGTAGGACTAATGTAGTATATAGTAGGACTAATGTAGTATATAGTAGGACTAATGTAGTATATAGTAGGACTAATGTAGTATATAGTAGGACTAATGTAATATATAGTAGGACTAATGTAATATATAGTAGGACTAATGTAGTATATAGTAGGACTAATGTAGTATATAGTAGGACCAATGTAGTATATAGTAGGACTAATGTAGTATATAGTAGGACTAATGTAGTATATAGTAGGACTAATGTAGTATATAGTAGGACTAATGTAGTATATAGTAGGACTAATGTAATATATAGTAGGACTAATGTAGTATATAGTAGGACTAATGTAGTATATAGTAGGACTAATGTAATATATAGTAGGACTAATGTAGTATATAGTACGACTAATGTAATATATAGTAGGACCAATGTAGTATATAGTAGGACTAATGTAGTATATAGTAGGACTAATGTAGTATATAGTAGGACTAATGTAATATATAGTAGGACTAATGTAGTATATAGTACGACTAATGTAATATATAGTAGGACTAATGTAATATATAGTAGGACTAATGTAGTATATAGTAGGACTAATGTAATATATAGTAGGACTAATGTAATATATAGTACGACCAATGTAGTATATAGTAGGACTAATGTAATATATAGTAGGACTAATGTAGTATATAGTAGGACTAATGTAATATATAGTAGGACTAATGTAATATATAGTAGGACTAATGTAGTATATAGTAGGACTAATGTAATATATAGTAGGACTAATGTAATATATAGTACGACTAATGTAATATATAGTACGACCAATGTAGTATATAGTAGGACTAATGTAATATATAGTAGGACTAATGTAGTATATAGTAGGTCTAATGTAATATATAGTAGGACTAATGTAGTATATAGTAGGACTAATGTAATATATAGTAGGACTAATGTAGTATATAGTATGACTAATGTAATATATAGTAGGACTAATGTAGTATATAGTAGGACTAATGTAGTATATAGTAGGACCAATGTAGTATATAGTAGGACCAATGTAGTATATAGTAGGACTAATGTAGTATATAGTAGGACTAATGTAGTATATAGTAGGACTAATGTAATATATAGTAGGACTAATCATTGTCATTTTAATGTCCACTTTCCTTGCTAGCAAAGGGTAATATACAATCGCTGAAACCTGCAACTATGAGAAATTATTTAAATAGATAAGTTTGGATTATCAGATCATGGGTGATTTTGAGATAAATTTATGTCTTATTTGAAAATATAGTCACCATAATGCAGATAACTATACTAATAGTTGAATAAATCCAGGAATTTAACTAAGCATCTCTTCTATGCTGGGTGAGCGTGTTTATCCCTTTTTTACCAATTACCATCTCTTTAGAAGATTTAAGCATGAAGCTAAAAATGTGAAGAACATGTGATTACCTTATGAAGTATTTTAAAAAGACAATAATTAGAAGCCAGTAGCCAGTTGGCATAATGGGTAAACACATGCACCTAGCATGTAAGAGATGTGTGAGTTGATTCTTTGCAGGCAACTGTATCTATATATAAATTTTCTCCAGGGGTACTTGTTTTTTTTCTTCTATTTTTTAATTATCAACTATTATCATAGTCATCTGCATTGTGGCTACAATATTAAATTTCCCAATGCTTCATAAAGTAACCACATATTGTTTATACTTCTATATCTTATATTGAGGAAATTATCATCATCATCATGGTTTTAATGTTGACTTCTGCATGCTGACATGGGTTGGATGGGATTTTTTCATGTAATGTTTTACAGTCAAATGCCCTTCTTCACACTTACCCTTTCAGTTATTTCTTATGACATGCAGAGATACACATGGTCCTGAAATATTATACATTGTTTATTTTAAACTTTTAGTTGCTGCAACTTTTTGAATCTCATGCTGGAATTCTTGGTCCTAACTTGTTCTTTAAGTATGCCTTGCCATGTCTTCAAAGAATTGCTGAAAGTGTAAAAGCAAAATTAAAAGAACAGAAACTTCAAAATGTTCCAATGGTTAGTATTGTTGTATTTGTTGTTGTTTGTTATTGTTGTAATTATAAGTGAGGTGTGAAGCTCCTTCATTATCCATGGGTAGTAGTACCTCCTCCTTCTTTACTGGGAAATTTTGTTGAGATATATTTGTTACTTTTTTTTTTTTCCTGTTTACTCTTTATATATATATATATATATATATATATATATTTTATCCTTAATGTTTTCAACCCCATTGCCCCATAAAAAAATGTTCATTATTATTAGGGTGGAGAGGGCGTTGGTTGACAGTATTAGTAGAGCATCAGGCAAAATGCTTTGTGGTATATAGTTACGTTCTAGTTCAAAACCTACTGAGGTTAGCTTTGCCTTTCATCCTGATGAAGTCAATGAAATAGAGCACCAGTAATGCACTGGGGTCGATTTAATCGACTTTCCCTTCATCCAAAATTGTTGACCTTGTGCTAAAATCAGAAACAATTATTATTAGGGTGGGGAGGACGTTGGATTAGCAGTATTGATAGAGCTTCAGACAAAATGCTTTGCAACATATAGTTACAGCCCTTTATATTCTGAGTTCAAATCCCAGTTAACCTTGCCTTTCATACTTATGGAGTTAATAAAATAAAAATACCAGTAACAATTATTAAGGTGGGGGATGCATTAGAGCATCAGGCGAATACTTAGCAGTATTTGTTCTGTGGGCGAAGAAGAAGAGACCTTGGCATTCATAAAACATGTATTGTTTCTTAGACCTTTATAACCCCTTAATTCAAAATGTCTTTAGCTTCACCCATAGAACAAGTTAGGATTTGTACACTAAACAAGGAATATTTGCTTTTTTTATTCTCCAACAACACCTCTGTTGTATTCTTGTTCCCTCTACATTTAAAAAAATCTCATTATGAGAATTTCATCTTACCATTTCAGATAATCTTTGCTAAAGATGCCCATTTTGCTCTTCGTCAACTCAGTCAGAGCGGTTATGAAGTTGTCTCCCTTGATTGGACCATTGACCCTTTGATAGGAAGGTAAGGATTTCGTTAGTATCTTTCTAAAGAAGGTTCTGGAGTGGCAAATGGAATCAGTAGAATGGGGCTAATTCTGGGCTGTTTTATTACATGGCTAAGACCCTAGCCTTTCAGGTATTTCAGGCCTTCTATATATATATATATATATGTGAATGAAGTAATTCCGTCGGAAAGGTACAGGAAAAAAGAGTGCTCTATGTAGGCTAAAATAAATAAATATATATATATATATATATCATCATCATCATCATTGTTTAACGTCCATCTTCCACACTAGCATGGGTTAGACGCGAATTGTCCTACTTGAGGCAAGATTGGTCAGGTGACCGTGTCTCGCTCGTATAGGACTGTCTGGCAGGTTTTCTACAGCTGGATGCCCTTCCTAACACCAACCACATTTACAGTGTGGAATATATATATGTTATTCGACAAAATTAATTTTACAACAGATTAGAAGCACTCAACCAAATTTATCTGGAGTATCATTAATATTAATAATATTAATAAATGGAAAATCCGATCTAGGAATTATTAGTAAAAATACTTGATAGAATTATACCAATACTCAAACAAAAATCATATCTCAAGCTTTGGAATGGTACAAATGAAGTAATAGATTGGTTTGTAGACATTAAATCTAAAAATAATACTAAATTTATACAAATGGATATAGCTAATTATTATTCTTCAATAACTCCTAATTTACTTAATAAAGCACTGATATACGCATCAAAGCATACTGACTTATCTAATGAAGAAATAAACATTATATTAACTGCACGAAAAACTCTTATTGAATTTAACAACGATCTCTGGATTAGAGCTGAGAGACCGAAGAATTTTGATATTACGATGGGCTCTTCGGACTCAAGTTACAGACCTAGTTGGCATCTTCATTCTTAACACCACACATAGTAAATTGTCGGAGGTTTATATCGTGATGATGTGTTATTTATAGTAGATAAACATAACAATAGTGAACTTAGTAGAAAAAAGAAAATTATTATAGACTTCTTTAATAATTATGGACTTAAGTTAGAAATAGAAAACGATAATAAAATTGTTAATTTCTTAGATGTTACACTAAACCTTAACTCTGGCCTATATTACCTGTTCCATAAGATTAATGAAAACCTAAACTATGTTAGCTTCTACTCTAACCACCCTAGAAATGTTAAAAAAGCTATAGTTAATAGTGTCCAGCAAAGAATATCTAGACTCTCAGCTAATAAAAATATATTTGATAACAAAGCAGAATATTACAATGACGCTCTTCACAGAGCTGGATACAATAATAAAATTAACTACATAGATAAGAATAGTATAAATCAACCTCCTAAAGTTTATTATAATAATAATAAATTTAAACAAATTAACCAAAATAATAAATCAAATAAAAAAGCCAGAACTAGAAATATAATTTGGTATTCTCCTCCAATTTCATTAGGAATTAAGACACCTTTAGCACACCAATTCTTTAAAGCTCTAGATAAATGTTTTCCTAAGTCCCATAAGTATCACTCCATTTTTAACAGAGATACAGTCAAGCTCTCTTACTTTACTACTATGAATATGGCTCAGAATATTGCTAGAATTAATAATAGGAATTTAAAATTAAACCCAACCGAAGTAAACTCAGATAACAATAACAATATAATTAAAAACATTACGAATAATAATAATAGTGAATACATAAATAATAATACAATATCTTTAAATAACAATATAAGGAAATGTAATTGCAGAAATAACATTTTATGCCCTTTACAGAATAATTGCCTTGATAGAAATTTAGTATACAAATGCACCATAAAAACTAGGGATAGATTATATAACTATATAGGATCAACTTCTTCAAAATTTAAGGAGCGTTGGTATAATCATAAACATACTTTCAAACGATCGGATAAAAAATTCCCAACCTCACTATCACAATTAATTTGGTTTTTAAAAGACAATAACACTGACTATTCAATCTCTTGGAGAAAATTATCGAATGCACTGGTTTACCTAAGAATTTGTCATCTCTGTATTGAAGAAATCTTTCATATAATTACCAATCCTGGTAATATTATTAACAAAAAAAAAGAAGGAAATATTTAATTCTTGTTTACATTGATTCTTCAGAACATTTCACAATATTTATAATTTATAGAAACTATTACACTATGGTCTATATAAGTTGCCTATGTACAATATATTTTTAATTGTTTTTAAATTGTTTTTATACATAGAAATATTTCTTATACAATGTAAAAAACTATTATCAAAACTATATCTACTATATGGTGCTCTGAAATCTTATAGAAATTTTTTACTTATATTATGGAGGCACTTGGCTTAGTGGTTACAGCATTGGCCTTGCAATCGAAAGGTTGTGAGTTTAATTCTCAGACCGGGTGATGTGTTGTTTCCTTGAGCAAGACACTTTATTTCACAATGCTCCAGTTTACTCAGCTGTAGAAATGAGATGATAGGACTGGGGTCCCTATCATTCCACTGCAAAGTGGTCGTGTAGGTGCCACGGAAAAAAGCACCCAGCACTCACTGTAAATGAGGTTGGTGTTAGGAAGGGCATCCAGCTGTAGAAATCAAGCCAGAATCAGTTCCCGTCCCACCCTTGCAAGCAGGGAAAAGCGGACGTAAAATGATGATGATGATGATTATAATATAAATTATAATTAATTATTAGGTTAAACATTAGATGAAACAATATATTATTAAATATCTTTAAACATTCTTTAAAATACTAAATATTTAGAGTTATCTTCCCTAAAAATTTTCTTTGCTTACAATTCACATATACGATGCATTTCAACTTGCATAAATGTTTAAATATTATATTACTAACCATATGCAATAATAGATTATACATAATACTATACATTTTTACTTAAAAAATATAATTACTTAGATATTCTTAAAATATATGTATAAAATGCATATATATTATTGCTTGATCTATCTTACACTCATTTATAAATCTATGTGTATATATATACTTAAATAAGATCTATATTCACGCATAATCATTTATGTACGAAATTATTTTTTATTTTTTAAATAACAATATATAATAATGTCTTATAATATACTTCAATACATTATATTTATAACTACATTCATATTATATTGTTGTAATTGCTTTAATGAATTAATAGTTTATAATTTAATACAATACATTATAATTCTCATCTAAATATTATAAATACATCCATATTCTTAAAATATATATTAAAAAATTAAATAAATAAGTAAGTATAATTGTATATATCTTTGGGTGTATATATGTATACTTCTATAACTAATTCTAAAATAACTCTACAATAATTTTTCAACTTATAGCAAACCCTTAAAAAAGATTTAAATAAGGCTTTAAAATTTATCTAGCGTCTAAACTTAACATTTTTTTTCAGTTTTAATGTTATCCTCATTAGCTGCACCTTTCTATTCACTATCTACACTAGACTTAAACCACTAAGTTCACATGAACATATGTCACTATCTTAACACAAATTATTATATTTTATCTGATGAAAGCGTACTTAAATATTAGTACACTTGAAATACGTATAATAAAATAAATATGGTTTTATAAAGATATTTTCCATTTATTAATATTAATATATATATATATAAATGAAGTAATTCCGTCGGAAAAGTCCAGGAAAAAAGAGTGCTCTATGTAGGTAACAGAGCTTAATAGTTATGTAATAAACAACATAAGGCAAATGGAATATTTGCCTTATGTTGTTTATTACATAACTATATATATATATATATATATATATATATATATAATGTATATATATATATATACAATGATATTAAATAAATGGAAACTATATTTATAAAACCATATTTATATTATTATATATATTTCAAGGGTAACCAAGACAGCATTGGTACGCTCTCATCAGATAAAATACAAAGTTTGTTTTATAAATAGATGATATACCCATGAAAATCATACCTTATCGGTTGGAAATTCAAACTTATGTGTGAATATGCAAAACATTTATGTTTGTCGGACTTCCAACAAATTAAATACCACTTCTACTTATATATATATATATATATATATCACCATCATCATCATCATCGTTTAACGTCCATCTTCCATGCTTGCATGGGTTTGGACGGGAGTTTTCCCACTTGATGCAAGATTGGTTGTCTTGCTCGTATAGGACTGTCTGGCGGGTCTTCTATGGCTGGATGCCCTTCCTAACACCAACGACGTTTACAGTGTGGACTGGGAGGTTTTTACCGTGTTACCTACACGGCCACATTACAGCATGGACTGTGTGTTTTTTTGTCGTGACACCTACACGACCTCATTTATTTAGGACTAGATGTTGTGGTACCAACATAACTTTACATTGGAAGGGGTGGTGTGGATGGAGTGGGGGTAGTGGGGCCGGGGTGTATTTTTGTTAGAGATGCCTACTGACTGTAGGTTTCGCTTTGTACTTAGGCAAGGCGGGGTCTTCTGTATTACTGTGTAGCGCCAAAGATCTCGGTCCAGTGACATTGTCTTGGAGAGGTGTAAGTGTGTGAGGTCAGAAATTATCAAGTCCCAGGTTTTTCTGGGTCTGCCTACTCCGTGGCTACCGTCTATTTTTATCGCCCTGCACTTTTTTATACAGCTGTCGTCTTTCATGCGCATCACGTGTCCATACCAACGTAATCTTCTCTCGAGTAAACAACATCTGATCCCTCTTATTCCTAATTTCTCCCTTAGTTCATTTATGCTTTGCCGTTCACGTATATTACTATTACACATCCAACGGAACATACAAGCTTCGTTCCTCTCCAGTCTGCGTATATCCTCTGCACGCAATGCCTAAGTCTCACTGCCATGTAACATATATATATATATATATATATCATGATGATATCACCGGATTCATACGGAACCCGGTCGTTGAAATGATCATAGTATAATAAACCTTTCAAGGATTTACACAAGTCCAGCCTCCTGTCATTTCATTATAATATATATATATATATATATATATATATATATATATATATATATATATATATATATATATATACGTGAATATATATATATATGCGTGAAGGCACATGGCTTAGTGGTTAGAGCATTGGCCTTGCAATCGAAAGGTTGTGAGTTTAATTCTCAGACTGGATGATGTGTTGTTTCCTTGAGCAAGACACTTTATTTCACATTGCTCCAGTTTACTCAGCTGTAGAAATGAGATGATAGGACTGGGGTCCCTATCATTCCACTGTAAAGTGGACGTGTAGGCACCACGGAAAAAAAGCACCCAGCACTCACTGTAAATGAAGTTGGTGTTAGGAAGGGCATCCAGCTGTAGAAATCAAGCCAGAATCAGTTCCCGTATGAGCAAGACAAGGTCAGCCAACCGGACACTGCTCACAACAGGACAACCCGTCTAACCCATTCTAGCGTGGAAGAACGGACGTAAAACGGTTATGATTATGATATTTATATATCATCATCATCATCATTTTACGTCTGCTTTTCCCTGCTTGCAAGGGTGGGACGGGAACTGATTCTGGCTTGATTTCTACAGCTGGATGCCCTACCTAACACCAACCTCATTTACAGTGAGTGCTGGGTGCTTTTTTGTCGGGCACCTCCACAACCACTATACAGTGGAATGATATGGACCCCAGTCCCTATCATCTCATTTCTACAGCTAAGTAAACTGGAGCAAGGTGAAATAAAGTGTCTTGCTCAAGGCCAATGCTCTAACCACTAAGCCATATGTATATATATATATATATATATCCTTGCCTAAGTACAAAGCGAAACCTACAGTCAGTAGGCACCTCTAACAAAAATACACCCGGCCCCACTACTCCCCACCCCATCCACACCACCCCTTCGAATGTAAAGTTATGTTGGTACCACAGCATCCAGTCCGAAACAAATGAGGGAGTGTAGGTGTCACGACCAAAAAACACACAGTCCACTCTGTAATGTGACCGTGTAGGTAACACAGTAAAAACCTCTCAGCCCACACTGTAAATGTGGTTGGTGTTAGGAAGGGCATCCAGCCGTAAAAAACCCGCCAGACAGTCCTATACGAGCAAGACAACCAATCTTGCCTCAAGTGGGAAAATTCCCGTCCAAACCCATGCTAGCATGGAAGATGGACGTTAAACGATGATGATAATGATATGTATATATTTATATATATATATATTTATATATATGTATATATTTATATATATGTATATATATTTATATATGTATAGATGTGTTGTTTCCTTGAGCAAGACATTTTATTTCACATTGCTCCTGTTTACTCAGCTGTAGAAATGAGATGATAGGACTGGGGTCCCTATCATTGCACTGCAAAGTGGTCGTGGAGGTGCTATGGCAAAAAAGCACCCAGCCCACACTGTAAAGTGGATGCGTGTAGGTGCCACGGAAAAAAGCAACCAGCACTCACTGTAAATGA
>OZ024741.1:89514990-89517490 GCA_964016885.1 Eledone cirrhosa
CACATATACGTACACACATTCACATACACATACATATATAATGCATATATACACATATATACATACATATACACACTCATATATACACACGCAATCTTACATTCATATTTGCATGCGCATATATGTATTTTTATATTTAGATATAAATACCCAAACCTATATAGACACCTACCTACATATATATTCATACATAGACGCTTACAAATACAGATGATAATAGTATGGGGGAAAGGGGGGGTTTGGAGAAGGGGATCAAAGTAAATATATGTTTCAAGAAACATAAAATATTTTCCGTATCTTTATCCAATGTATGTTCTTACATATTTTCAGTGTTAGGAAATACAGCAAACAGGGACTAAGGCAAAATCTATGCATCTCAAAATAAATAAGTATACCATTAATCATATGTTAACTAAACCAAAGATAGTCAACATATTGATTTCTAAGGTGTAAAATAGTTAGGTTTATAATATTTGAAGCAGAATTTTGAAGTTAAACAGTAGTAGATTATTAATTACAGTAAAAAATCTAATAATGTGTCACTCACCAACATCAACAACAAAACACACAACATAGTAAAAAAACTAAACATTGAAGATAGAACTGAACCCTTGGCATTGAAAAGACCACACTTCAACCTGAAAGATCACAAATCTAACTTTAACTCAAATCCTTCTATTAGACTTATATGTCCCTCCAAATCAGATATTGGAATAATTAGCAAAAAAATTTTAGATAGAGTCATCCCACAAATAAGAAAACACGTTATTTTACCACTCTGGGAAAACACCTCCCAGGTAATTAACTGGTTTAAAAATATTAGGTGTAAATCTTCTGCTTCTTTCCTACAATTTGATATAGATAATTACTATTCTTCTATATCACCTATACTCCTGAACAAAGCATTGATATTTGCTAAAAATAGATCTAACTTAACTTTGGATGACATTAACATTATTACACATGCTAGACTAACACTTATTGAATTTCAGAATGAATACTGGACCAGAAACACATACAGTAATCTTTTTGATATTACTATGGGTTCAAGCGATTCCGCCCAAATTAATCTATAAATTAAATTACTAAGTATATATTAGTAATATTTAAAGGTTTTTCACAATTTATGATTACATAATATTTTATATTCTCATCTGTAATAAAATATTAATTAAATTAAAGTTATAGGTTAACTAACATTTAAATTAAATTAATTTCTAAAATAATGTTATTAATTAGGTTTATAATATTTAAATGTTTTTTTTAGTTTATGATTACACGATATAATTATTTCCTGTCGTTTATTTAATAAGATATCCTTAGACTTCATTATTTCAAATAGTTCTTGGGAACATAATCTACATTCATTTCTATTATTTTGATAAGGGGTGGCTCTTTTGAGCACACTCCAGGTCAAATCATATTTTATATTCTTATTTTTATAACTATTGATTTTTTCTGCTAGAGATGTTGTATTAGCCAGTGCGGCATTTTTAAAACTATGCTTGTGGGTATTAAACCTTGTCTTAAAATTGTTAGAGGTAGCTCCTATATATGAGCAAATAGAATCTTTAGTTTTAACATTACATTTATAGACTATGTTGTTAACAAGACAATTCCCTTTTAATGGGCAGTTTGCTTTGTTTCTACAGTTACATCCTTTCGTTAATTCTGTATTTGAGGAGATATTATGGTTAATTTGATGTACTGGTGGTATACTTATGGTTTTCTTACATTTATATGCATTATATGCACTTATATTTTGTTTTATGTTATTTGTTGTAGAGTATGAGAATTTAACTGTAGACCTATTTAAGATTTGATGGTATTTGTGGTTTGGCGGGAAGTTTTTCTCAAGGATATAAAAAAATTTTTTAGCAATATTATCCTTAACTTGTAAATTAAAGGAGCATTATACCAAGTAACCCGTCTATTACGGTTTCTATGTTGTTTATTATTTTTATTATTTTTATAGGTTGTATCGTGATTTTTACTAGGAGGATTAATGTTAATGATCTCACCACAACTATTTTTAGTTATATTTGTAGATTTAGGTGTTTTATCCTTTTTATTAGGAGTTTTATTATTAATATTTATTATAGTTGTATGATGAGTAGTTTTTTGAGAGTTACTATACTTTATATTAGAAGATTTAGTATTTTGGGGTATAGTGTGGGTGGCATTTAGGTGTGTACTTTTCATTTGGTGTTTGTTGGTAATATTATGTTGTATGCTTTCAGTATTCTTAGTAGAAGGTATATACTCTAATCTATTTTTGTGGCCACTTCTATCTAGAGCTTCGTTATAGAAGGTCGCATTTTTATCAAATACATCTTGGTTAGAAGAAAGGTTAGAAATTCTAAGTGATATGTTATATGCAAGGTTTTTAAGGATAGATTTAGGGTGATTAGATTGTGAGTGTATGTAATGTAAGTTTTGGTTAGGTTTATGGTAAGGTTGGTAGATACCCGTAGCTAAATCTAAAGTTATATCTAGGAAA
>OZ024741.1:89522490-89614990 GCA_964016885.1 Eledone cirrhosa
TGCACCCATACTTTGCATTTGGGACATAAATTAGCCAGGTTAATTTTAAGGCCTTTTGATTCTAGGCCGTGCTTCCATGTTTGGAATTTCTTCTCTAGCTCGGCCATTGATTCAGCTATGAGCGTTAGATCATCTGCGTATAGGAGTTCCCATGGGCAGCCGGTCTTGAACTCCACTGTTATAGCCTGAAGGGCAATAATAAATAGTAGGGGGCGAAGAATAGAGCCCTGATGAACGCCAACTTTTACGCTAAACTCTTCACTATATTCGTTGTTAATTCTAACCTTGCTGACTGTTTCTTTATACATGGCTTGTATAGCTCTCACAAGCCATTCGTCAACACCTAGTTTTCTAAGAGCCCACCAGATAATGGAACGGGGGACTCTGTCGAAGGCTTTCTCCAAGTCAACAAAAACTAAGTATAGGGGTTTACTTTTAGCTAGGTACTTCTCCTGTAGTTGTCGTACAATGAAAAGAGCGTCTGTGGTACTTTTGCCTGACACAAACCCGAACTGCATTTCATCTAGATCAATTCTCTCTCTGATTAGTTGCGCTATTACTTTTTCCGTGACCTTCATGACCTGGTCGATTAATTTAATGCCTCTATAGTTACTCCTATCTAGGGCATCTCCTTTACCCTTGTAACAGTTAATGATGATGCTGCTACGCCAGTCCTTCGGAACAACCCCATTCTGTATGACTTGGTTTACTATCCGGGTGACCATGGTGAGTCCCACCGTTCCAGAGGCTTTCAGCATCTCAGCAACTATTTCCGAAGGCCCAGCCGCTTTACCCGTCTTCATATCTTTGATTGCCTTACTTATTATACTACCTTCGACTAACACTGCTGGTCCCTCTATTGGGTCGATGTGGGGGAGACTGTCTTTCTCCCATTTATTCTCCTCATTTAGAAGCCTTTCGTAGTGACACTTCCAAGCTACCTTCTTATCAGTGTCAGTGATGGCAAGTACGCCATCATCATTAAGTACACACTTCTTCCCGACAATATCACGGTTTTCCTTGACACATTGCCTAGCAATCCTGAAGACCTCACGTTTTTGGTCCTCACATTGTAGAACATGCTTGAACTTTCTTTCCTCTGCTTCCCTTCTTGCGAAGTACACTTGTCTCCTAGCTTCCCTCCTGGCCTCTTGATAGTCTTCTCTACTTCCCCCATCCCGCCATACTTTCCAAGCCTGCTTTTTGGCCTTAATTGACTCCTCCACCTTACTGTTCCACCACCATGTTACTCTGCTCCTACCTACAGGCCTGCTGCCGTCAGCAGGTTTGCTTTCAGGAATTCCCACTGTTCCTCTGTATTATACGACTCTAATTGCTCTTCCTTACTGTCGAAAGCATCAAGTAATATGCTTTGAAATTTATTTCTGGTTGTGGGGTCCTTTAGCTTCCATATTTTTCTCCTGAGGATAGTCCTCTTCTGCTGTCTAGTACGTCTCGTCCTGACTATGAGGTCGCTAATTATCAGTCTATGTTGGGAGGTGCATTCTTCATGGGGGAGGGATTTAGTGTTTACAACAGACACTCTGTCACGTCTTCTGGTAAGGATATAATCTACCTGGCTTGTGTGTTCCCCCGATCTATAGGTGATCAAGTGATTGTCTCGTTTTTTGAAGTTAGTGTTACAGATAGTTAGGTTATTTGCGTCACAGAATTCCAGGATTCTGGAGCCTTCCTCATTTCTAGTACCGAAACCATAGCCTCCATGGATTCCGTCATAGCCGTCACAATGTTGTCCAACGTGACCATTTAGGTCGCCTGCAATAATTATAAAGTCACTGTCGGTTATTTGGGAGGTGGCGAGCATCAGTGTCTCATAGAATCTGTCTTTTATAGTGCCGGACAGTCCGGATTGGGGTGCGTACGCAGATATTACTGTCACCGTAGTTCTATTGAGGACAAGTCTTATTTTAATTATTCTGTCGTTCACTCTATTTACGTCTATTATCTTATCTGCGCACTTTTCTGCTACCATGATTCCTACTCCACCCAGCCCATTGTCATTTCCCACCCAGAAAAGCTTATAGCATCGTTCTTTACCCACGATGAATCTAGCAAACCCTCCCCTCCATCTGGTCTCTTGAATACAACAAACATCGACCTCCTTACGTTCAAGCATTTCTACAACCTCGTTAGAGCGACCCTTTAAGGTGCCGACATTCATGGTACCAACTCTGAAGTTTTGGATTGCGTTTGGAGGGTGGGGCGGGGGGTTATGTTAGCCATCCGCGGGCGAAACAAGGAGGAGTGCTTGCATTCTCGTCCACGAGGTGAATTTGTCTTTGGCATTGTCGCTGAGCGTCCAGATTTTTCTCTCTTCAACTCTCCAGAATTCCGTAGTCCATCCATCATATCGAAAAGCAACCAGATAAGCGATATTTTAGGCCTCTGACTTATGATTGGTCCACGTAATAATGGTGGTGCGTGGGGGCGGGAGGGAATGTATATATATCTATATATCTAAGGCGGGTAAAATTCCCGAGATCCATGGACAAGTTCTCTCCAGCAGTCTCTGTCCCTCATTATCGCTGCCATGTCCTACTTCTCCAACAGACCAGTGTCTGTCCTTAGGGCATCAACATACGTTAACCTTGGTCTTCCTCTTCTAGTGTGTCCATGTAGGGGCTCCCAAAGGAGCACTGAGTGCAATGTCAACTCTGGATGTCGGTGAGCATGTCCAGCTAACCTCAGTCTCTATATATCTATATATATTTATATATATATATATGTATATATATATATATTTATATATATATGTATATATATATATATTTATATATATATGTATATATATATATATTTATATATATAAATACAAATATAAATTATCGTGAATCATATTTCGGCCTATGAAATAACGAAAAACAACTTCCGAGATGTGTGGCAGGTGCTCAATGATTCAGATGAACGATAGCTACAACATACGTTAAAGGCCAAACACACTGAGACGATGGTTAAACAATCATCCGCACAGCCCCAAAAAACGACCAAGTAATTCGGGTCAAACAAATAAAAATATATTTACCCGGACCCCTGGATGGTTGGTAAAATCCAGCATTTGGGTTTCTGCAACTCCGCTTACATAAATAATGTTAGGCTTCTGGTAAGATGATTGAACAAGGAAGCCACTTTTTCAACAGGTTTTAGTTCAATGCTAATTTAAGACTGTTACTGACCCCACGTGGGGTTCGGCAAGGGAGGCAACCCTTATTTTAGGCAAATGAATTCAGTTGTGTATATTATTGCAAGAATGCAAAACATCACAAATCGAATAGAGTTCTCAACAGAATGGTTAAAGTCAACATAAGCTATTCATCAGTCAATAGAATCAACTAAAAAAATCAAGAAATTAATTTTGCAATTAACAGTTGATTAAATCGCTTGGGTCTTGCATCATATTCAGATGATGAAGCTGGGTCATTGAAATATGTATTGTGTTTTTGCGGGATTAAAATTATAAAGTTTCCAGTTCAGCCTTCTGTTGTTCCTTTTAATGAATATTTCACTCCGTTCCTGCATCAACCACTGGATACCACATCTACGATGGATGATCTGCATAACGTTGAGTGCTTTAATTTATTGCATCATTATTTACTAACCAGACCTCTAGTTCTAACCATTGGTAAACATGTGTGTATGTGTATATATATATATATATATATATATATATATTATATATATTATATATATATATATATATATATATATATATATATATATATATATACATACACACACATATCCTATAAGAACAGTAGTGCTTGTACCATGGAAAAAGCTCACAACACCCTAACTAGTTTGATCTCATAACATGACAACTCATCTCACTAATGCTACCATGGAAAATAGACATCAGTGATGATAATGCTGATATATGTGTTCAAAAGTATGGATGTATGTCGCCGGTGTACGAAGTGTGATACTGCATGGCAATGAAACATAAGCAGTGACTGCATAGGACATGAGTAGGCTAGAGAGAAATGAAGCAACCATGCTTCGTTGGATGTGCAGTGTAAATGTGAAAAAATTGCAGAGCTGAAGAGAGGAATCAGAAGGGGTGTGCAAGAGAGAAGACTGTGTTGGTATGGGCATGTGATGTGCAAGGATGATGATCACTAAGTGAAGAAGTGTCAGAAAATACCAGTGAAAGGAAGTTGCAGTAGAGTTAGACCAAGGAAGACCTGGGTGTAAGTGGTGAGAGCTGATAAATTGTTAATACTCACAGCGGAGATGACAAAGGAATGCAATGAGTGGAGAGATGCTGTGCTGATAGGACCCATCCAACCTAAGTAAGCATAGAAAAATGGGCATAAAAATGACAATGATAATGATGAGAGTATATATATATATGAATGTATGTATAGTATATCTGGCAATATACTGTATGTTTAATTAAAAAGATTTAGAAGACCATACGCTATGAGTTTTAAAGTAGTGACTATGTCATTTACTTATTTTCGGCGAAAAAAGGGAGAGAGGCTGACAGTCTGTTTCACGCTGGTTGGCGTTCATCAGAACCATGGAGTGCGTGGTTCTGATGAACGCCAACCAGCGTAAAACAGACTGTCAACTTCTTTCGCCGAAAATAAGTAAGTGACATAGTTACTACTTTAAAACTGATAGCGTGTGGTCTTCTAAATCTTTTTAATTAAACATACGGTATATTGCCAAACATACAATATATACATTCATGTATACATCACTATTTCAGAGCACCAATCCTAATTCCATATATTTTATATATATATATGTATGTACACAGAATGCAAAGTGCCTTTAACTATTGGAGCCCTAGAGCACAGGTATATACTTCAATAAGAATAAAAAATTTGACAAGTGCCTAGTCTTTGTAGGGTCCTTAGGCTTCAGCCTAGTTAGCTTTATGAATAATACAGCCTTGGACTAAATACCTTGCTGTAGTTAATTATGTACTTTTACATTCTGAGCTCAAATCCTGCTGAAGTAGATATTGCTGTTGATCCTTCCTTGGGTCAATAGGGTAAATACAATAAAATATGTACCAGTTATTAAATTGACTCTTGCTCTGCCCCCAAATTGGTGGCTTTGTGCCTATGTTAGAAATGGTTAAAAGCTTGAGTTGATCTGATAAGGTTTGGGTCTGCACAAAGGATACTTAATTCTATGTACTTCTATTCACCTACATCATCATCATCATTTAACATGCGCTGAATGTGTTGTCACAGACCAAGCTGGTACTTAATCGGAGCTACTGACCTCTGATGGGTTGGGGTCTTGTGTCTCACATATGTTCAAGCACTTTACAAGGTGTACTGGGTACATTTTATCATAGTATCAGTACTGGTGAGGTTGCCATGTCCTTGACACAACTGAAAAGTCCTTTTTGTTTGGCCTGTTTTCAACAACCAGATGCCCTTCTTAACACCAGGTACCTGATCCTCTAAAGGAAATTTGATCCTCTAAATACCTGATCCTCTAAAGGAAATTTGCTATTATATATATTTCAGTTCATTTTCCTGTTTAGAATAGGTAGGTGATCATCTTGGAATAGTTTTGTTGTTTGTCCAGGAAGTTAACTATTTCTCATTTGTTTTATTTGTATTTAAACTGGAGCTGAGCATCAGGCATTAGAAGACAGAAGTCAGTTGTATGTGGTTCAGTCAGTAATGTAGTTTGTGTATGTTGTGCTATCTCTCCACTATCCAGTATGTTTCTGTGTGTCAGTAGATTCCAGTGTTGGCCATACTGGAGGTGAATGAGGTGGATTTGGTCTGAATAAGACAGCTGGTATTCTTCTGTATTTGTTGATTGCATTAATATCTCTTGTTGCAGAGAACAGACAGAGTCACGGGTAACTTTGCAAGGGAATCTTGATCCGTGTGCCCTCTATTCCTCAGAGGTAAGTTGTGGGACCTTGCTTTTTGTTGTTATTTATTTATTCATTTTTTTTTTTTTTTTGACAAACTTATGTCATTTAAGGCAACATGTTACAGGCAAGCACTGTACATCAGCTGGATAGAGCACAAAACTAATGAATCGGTTCTATAAGAAATAGATGATCATGACTATAAGGAAGTGAAAGCTGCAATACTTTGGCCATGTCATCAGAGTTCAAAAACTCTGCACTCACATCATGGAGGGATGCATTGATGGCAGGAGAACGAGAGGAATACCAAGGCAATATTGGAATGATGACATTAGGAAATAGATGGAAAGAAAGCTGGGGGAGTGTTCAGTCATGGCGAGGGAGATTAGCCAGTGGAGAGCATTGTTGCAATTATCCATGGTTTCCAACCCTCCATAGTGAGGAAAACGACCTGACCTGGTAGAGTATAAGGAGATTTGATTGCTATATCTTGCAGATTAATTGATCTAACAGAAGCTTCCTACCTCCTTTGTTTTATGGAGTTTTTTTGTTTGTGTTGTTATGACACTAGAGTGCTATATACATCATAGCAAATCATTTAATTACTTACATGAAAAATAACTTTTCCTCAGAAAAACCTATGGCGTTCTGTTATACAGCATATGCCTTCATTAAGAAAATCCTGGGCTATAGCTAATGTTGAGCTTGGACGTTCTGCTTGTATGTATATGGATATAAGTCGAAATCAGTTCTGTATGAGCAAGACATGGTCACCTGGCCTAGCATTGCCCACAACAGGATAACTCGTCTAACCCATGCTAGTGTGGAAAATGGATGTAAAACGTGATTATAATGAGGTTTGGCTGAAAAGATACTCTCATTGAATGACCAAATGAAGTTTATTTTTCAACATAGTCTCTGGAAAGAAACAATGCAATTATTCATAAGAAAAGTTGAAATAAATGCATGCAAGATTTCACAACTTTAGTATCACTCCTTCATAGGCAACCTATGAACTTTTCATCCGACCCTTATATATATGCGTTCATGTGTACTTGTTTCTGTGTCTTTGCATTGACTCAATTTAAGCAGTTTGTTCATGTCTCCATTAAACAACATATCAGCTCAATGATTTGACATGTGAAGATCAGTAGAATAACAATTAAGAGTTGACATTGGGGAGGGCATTTAGCTATAAAATACTGCCTCAGAAAGTCTCACCCAACCCATGCCAGCATGGAAAAACATACAAAAGTGATAATGATCTGTGTATGTTTTTTTTTTTTAGGATGAAATTGGAGGTTATGTAAAAACTATGTTGAAGAAATTTGGCACACATCGTTATATTGCTAATTTGGGTCATGGAATGTACCCAGATTTTCAGCCTGATCATTTAGCTGCTTTTGTGGATGCTGTTCACAAACATTCCAAAATTATGAACCAAATTGAATGACATATTGTGTCTTATATCCCTCCCTGATATCACATCTGCCATCATCTTCCTTTTTCTCACAACAATGAATAAGGAAGGACATTAAACAAAATATTTATAATAAAAGAATCCAAATTGATCTTTTTATTTGTGTGTTTGATTGTTTATTTAACTCTTTTGATACTAAAGCGACTGAAACCTCTCCTGGTTTTACCATACAAAGCTATTTGCTTTAGTGTTTATATTAATCTAAAAACTTTCCATCTTAATTTTATGTAAAAATATTTGTTATAATCCACTCACTAGCTTAATAATGAGAAAGTTATGTTACTAAATATCTCCATTTTCTTCTTCGTCTTCTTCTTGGGAGGGACGTAGGGGCAGAGTCCTGAAACACTCCTTTGGAGTTAACATTATTCCAAAGATCTAGTTTTGTGTAATTTCTACCTCTTCCCTAAGTTGAAATCGAAGTCGAAGGGTCATCAGTTTGGGATTGTGGAAAACATACAAAAAATTGTAACCGACAGGTTAAGGACACTCACAAAAAATGACTTTTGGTACTGCTATGATCATCAGAAAAAAGGTTGGAATCACTGAGTGACTTCCGAAGGAGATAACTTATAAATTCATGTACGTCTAATATCATCATCATCGATTAATGTCCATCTTCCACACTAGGATGGGTTAGACGGGTCCTATTTTAAGGCAAGTTGTGTCGGGTGACCATGTCTCGCTCAAATAGGGGTGTTTCTGGCTGGTTTTCTATGGCCGGATGCCCTTCCTAATGCCAAACATACACTTAAATGAAATATTAGTACCTTTATTTTGGGGACAAATCTCATCTCTATATATATATATACATGGTAAGTTGGACATTTCTTTTGATAATATGATGTCTCCTTGAGAGTGTGATGTTGCATGACAGGGAGTATGATCGGTAAATACAGAGGTTATAAGGACCCTTCAGTTGTGTCAAGGACATGATAACCTCCCCAGTTTTGGTCATTTACATGATGAACACACCCAGTACACTCTGTAAAGTGGTTGGTGATAGGAAGGGCCTCCACTTGTAGAAAACTTGCCAAATAAATGGTTGGGAAGACCCTTCATGGTTGTGTAAAAGATATGAGAACCTCTCCTATGTAAGACTATATGTAAGCAAGATGCAGACCCCCTAGTCTCTCTTGGAGGTCAATCATCTCGGTTCAGAACTGACTTGGGTCTGTGAAGACCTGTCCAACCCTTGCCAGCAGAGACAACGGGCATTAAAACGATCATAATGGATGAGGTGATAAAAGCCGACCTTACCCAATTATACCTCTCAAAGGCGACGACACACGACCGTGACCTCTGGCGTCACGCAGTAATACAGAGTATCCGACCTCCCATGGGTACAAGCTGAAGCATATAGACAATATGCCCCCACACCCCCCACCACAAGGTGGTCGTGGAGGTGCCACGGCAAAAAAGCACCCAGCCCACACTGTAAAGTGGACTTTTAGGCGCCACGAAAAAGCACCCAGCACTCACTGTAAATGAGGTTGATGTTAGGAAGGGCATCCAGCTGTAGAAATCAAGCCAAATCAGTTCCTGTATGAGCAAGGCATGGTCAGCCGACCAGACACTGCCCACAACAGGACAACCCGTCTAACCCATGCTAGCGTGGAAGAACGGACGTAAAACGGTGATGATGATGATGATGATGATGGTTTACGAATGTCACTGATGTTATTTCAGCGATCTCTGGCCATGACTCACTCCATCAAGGAATCAATAAGGTTGCAGTAGTGAAACTGCATCTCGATGTTCAGAGTGCACATTTAATAGTTAAATAGCGAGTGCAGTGGCTGTGTTTTTGGTAGAGATACGTTATGTATCTAGCTCCTGGACAGATTCTGTTTCTACACAATATTCTGCCCAACAACACTAATTAAAATTGCAGTGTGCAGAAAATTAAGTAGTGTCAACAGATATTACACAATCTGGCAATTGCATGTCCTCAGCAGGTTGATGTCCCACTCAATACATTAGTCATTAGTGTGCGCATACTAGCGCTATATATATATATGTGTGTGTATTTTGTATATCTAGCGATGTACGGTATGTTTGTTTTGACACCTATGTACATGGGCTGATTTACCTCATTTGTATATAGAGCTGTCAACCGGAAAATAGAATTAAAGTGTTCGCTCTAACATAGATGTATATACATGTGTATTTTGTATATTTAGCGATATATGGTATGCTTATGAATAAATATTTGAAAGCCTTCAGCTGTGAATTTTGGAAATTGACGATGTAGAGTCATCTAGCAGATTCCAGCAGAAGCAAGGGAGGGTAACTGTCGATCATCGTGTTTGACTCTGATCTTGTATACAGCTATGTTAGAGAGAACACTTTAATTGAGTTCCAGCAGAGCAGCGTAAGGGAGCACTGTCTTGATAATGACCAGAGTCATCAGTTTCCAAAATTCATAACTGAAGGCTTTCAAATGTTTATTCATAAACATACTGAATATCGCTAGATATATAAAATAAACATACTTATATGTATATAGCTATGTTAGAGCGAACACCTTAATATATATATATACTATCATCTCTGTACTGGTGCAGTGCTCTTCCCTTCCAGCTGTCACTTCCTTGATGTTCTACTGCATCAAAGGTGGGAGAGTTGAATGGCTATCTGTGTTAGCTCACAAGTTCATGGGCACCTAAAACACTTAGCAAAAGCATGGTATATACTACCAAGTCATATTTGATTGCAAGTGGCAGCTGTAGTATTGTTTTACACTAGTAGCTGTCCCCAGGTTTATTAATACCTAAAATAAATATAATCACATGAAGTCACTTATATTTTTCAAAAATTACGTTCAAAGAGTTAATCTTAGTAATATTACATAATTAAAGTGTTTCATCAGTTTGCATTGCAGGACTTTTTCATTGTTGTCAACTTGAATAAGGCCTCAAGTAACCAACTACTCCAGTGTATCTTCCTCTCAGACTCTATTGAAGTGTGAAAATTTACTTCTTGTTTTGAAATCTCATTATTAGATGCTAAATAATATTAGATTTCTGTAGTTAAATATTTGTTTTCATTATTAGATTGAAAATTCATTGGTGGATTGGCAGTATCGGTAGAGGGTCGGACACCATGCTTTCCAGCATAGTTACGTCCCTTTATGATCTGAGTTCAAATCCCGCCGAGGTTGACTTTGCCTTTCATCCTTACGGGGTCAATAAAATAAAGTACCATTAATGCACTGGGTAATTGCTGGCCTTGTGCCTAAAGTAGAAACAATTATTAGATTGAAAATTAGTTATTTCATTAAACTTTTCATAATTCTTGATTATTTTGATAATAAAAACACAAAGGCAGTATATTCTTTTTTTAAATATGGTCACAAAATCATTGCCCTTACAACTTAATGGCTAACATAACAGATTAACCATGATCTAAAATATTCTAGCCATCATCATCCTTTAACATCTATTTCCCATGCTTGCATGGGTTAGATAGTCAACTTTTGCAGGGAGTGTGATTTAAGGAAGATTTTACTGCTATTTATAATAGGTTGAATAAGCATGTAGAGGAGCAGACATGAGGGTGGGGTGTCTTTTTTTTCATTTCAAGTACAACTGTAAATGCATAAAAACTCATGTGGCAGTGCATCTTTGGTGAATGAATATATCATTTTACAAATTACTAGAGATGCACACAACCACACTAAGCAACATTAATTCAAATGTTAGTATTGATTAATCAAATAACAAATTAGCAGATGCAAAATGTTGCAGGTGAAATTTTGCCTGCAGTAGATAGTGCAGTGTTTCCATCTTTGGTTCATATTAACATTACAAGCCATATATGTCAATGGTCTGCAGCTCATTCATTGAATGCTGTCATATGATGGCAATATAAAAGAAATAAAACACAAACAAGTAATGTATAAGACTAAGTTTTAATCAAAAAGAGAAAAAAACCTCCATATACTAAAATTATGTCTTCCATAGACACTATATTATTCTGTAGTTGGTCAATTTTGACAAATGTTAAAAATAAAAGTTAAAAAACTCATCTGTAAATAAATATAGAAAGGATTTTATATTATTTTAATTAGGCATAAAGGCAAGTACCACAGTGTTTATAGCTAAACTCTTTGTGAGCTGAGTGTTAAGTGAACCAGTTTAGATTTCCAGTTGGAACCTTTGCATTTTCTCCTTTCTGCAGCTATAATATCTTTTAGAAAGGTATAAACATCACAACACATCTATAAATGTTAAACCTTCTCTTAAGTAGAGGTAATCACCAAATCTTGCAAGCCTCATTATTTCCTTGTTTATTGCATAACATGAAGTAGCATTACTGTTATGATCTCTGCTCTTAGTTTTGCCGATGACTTCGGCAGAATAAGGTATAGATTCAACAGCTTCAAAACTAATATGTAACTTGTATTTATTAATTCTGTGAAAGCATGTGGCTCAGTGGTTAGGGTGGCTCATGATTGTTGAGTTGTGAATTTGATTCCAGTACCAGGCAGCATGTTGTGTCCTTGAGCAAGACACTTTATTTCATGTTGCTTCAGTCTACTCAGCTAGCAAAAATGAGTTGTATCTGTAATTCAAGGGGCCAAGCTTATTACACATTGTGTCATGCTTGAGAACTACATTAAGGGTGCACGTGTCTGTAGAATGTTCAGTCACTTACATGTTAATTTCACAAGCAGGCAGTTCCATTGATTGAATCAACTGAAGCACTTGTTATTGGGAAGGATGGAGATCCAACAACAATATTTATTACATCATTCCTGGACAATTAATGAAATCAAAACTGATCTACATGTTGAAGATTTGAACTTAAAAATACAAAACAGTCACAGCACAGGCCACAATTGTTAGAATCCACTTCAAATCTTTTAGCACAAATCTTTTGATGGGATAGAAGGGGGCTAAAAGCAATTATATTGAGCCTGTCTGAGACAGCTGAATGTCATTCAACACCAATTGGACAGAGGCCTTTGATTCTACTAACCTAACAATAAAAAATATAATTTAAAATTTTAAAAAATCTTGTATTGCTTTGAATCATTTTTTTTTTTGGAAGGGGGATATTTTTTATGACTCTCCTCCTACACAAACACACATTATTGTTATTTAAGCAGAAAAAATATTGACATATTTCCTCCATAGGTAATACAATCATTAAATACAAGTATGGTTAAAGACAATTATTAATATTTGCAAATCTTTAAAAAAAAATGTTTCCACTGCTTTTTCTTTTTTTCTTTCATGTCGGCATAGGTTTATAAATGTAAAGAAATGCAGGGATTGATGTGATTAGTGTTTAATGGAAATTTTTCCACCAACAGTATTTGCTATCAAACTTATATTGACAGCTGTCAATAGCCCAGTTTAACCCCTTTGATACCAACCTGCCTGAAACTGACCCTGGAATTATGATACAAAACTAATTATCTAAAGTGCTTATATTTACCTACAAAACATTCCATCATAATGTAAAAACCAGCTTTATAATGTGAAAGTTAGCTATTTTACGAAATCCTTCCAAATTCTTTATTTTCAAATTGATTTGAAAATAATAGGCAGTGTCTTTCATTAGAAATATTGTAACTAAACTAAATAAAAAGAGATTTCAATAAAGTTTTACAGTTTACCAATATTAGTAGAGGTTTTGTTAGCTTAGTGCTGGAATTCACACATTTTGCATGATGTATTGGACACATAATGTATTGGTCTTTCCACTACTGATAGTGTTGGCAGGTCACAACTCCTGGCAAGAACAGCAACATGAAATAGAGCATGGTGCTAAAAAACACAACATACTGCTAGATCCAAGAATCGAATTAACCACTAGGCTATGTGCCTTCACATAGGTGTGATCTAGAAAGACTGCTCAGAGCTATACACCAACAATCACCTACAAAGGAGGGAGATGTTTGTTAGCTTATCAGCTAAAATCAGTACCAGTAAATTAGCACTCAAAATATTTCATTGAACCTTCATCAGCAATTGAAATATTACCAACCATAGCTAATTAATTGAGAACCCCCTCCCACAAACTGTTTAATGAAGCAAAAAAAAAAGAAACCACCACAATGTTATTGTTTTGCTAAAAAAACATGGTTCAAACTCAATCTTTTAAGTTTTTTTACTTTGTTAAATGGTTAATGTTATATTTACATCTTATCCATTCATTTATTCAATTCCTGAGGGTTACTTTTCACATACATTCAACCAAGATGGGATATCTTGCTATGATAAACATTAGTAGAAGAAACCAGGCTCATGTAGAGCTAAGCTGATAAAGAAAACCAATGAAAGAGAAGTTATGTTGTGGAGGTAAGCATTCAGTAAAAACAGATAGATATTTATATCTAATATATAATTCTTTCTAACATTGGCACAAGACCAGCAATTTGGGGGAAGAAGAAAGTCGATTATATCAACCTCAGTACTTAACAAGTACTTTATTGGCACAAGACCAGCAATTTGGGGGAAGAAGAAAGTCGATTATATCAACCTCAGTACTTAACCTGGAAGGTTGAAAGGCAAAGTTAACCTTGGTGGGATTTGAATACAGAATGAAGAAAGTCGTAATTAAATACTGTAAAGCATTTTGTCCAACACTCTATTGATACTGTCAATCCATCGCCTTAATATATAACCACCATCTAACCCATGCTAGTGTTGAAGATAGACGTTAAACAATGATGATGGTTATTAATATCATATACTATGATATTATGGGAAGAAAGCAAACTCAAAAGTTTGGATGAGCTCTAAAGATCTTTTCCCATTGTAACATTGCATGCAAGCAATATATCTGGTAGTTGCTGCAGAATTATTGACCTATAAATAAATATTACATATGTATTATGCATATATAATAAATAACTTTTTAAACATATAGACATGTCATCTCCCTAGTGCTGGTGCCATGACAAAATGCACTCTGTACACCCTGTAGAGTGTGAGAATGTATGTAAGCGAGATTCAGTGACTTCAAGTAAGGTCTATGATGACCCAGCCAACTCTTGTTAGCAGGGAAATGTATATTAAATGAAAATAATGATGATTGATAATTTAGATAATTATAGGACTAAATGTGAGAAGGTAACAAACTTATGTTTTCATAGTGGGAGAATGGAGAGGCCTAGCATGCCACCTGATCATTGGCTGCCTCTTGCAAACATTCAGTAAGACCCATGATTCTCTGACATTTTCATTTTGTTTTTCTGATATTGTTCATCTTTCCCAAGATTCCATGCAGTAGGATCAAACCCAGAACCTTATGATTGCAAAGTGAACTTCTTAACCAAGCCGTGCTGCATTTGTATAAAACTACACACTACTAGCACGTTAACAGAATTAATAATTGGCATTGATTGTAATAATTATACATACAGTGTTTTGCAGTCATGGGCAATTAATTGGAAACATTCATCATTAGATGTCTCAGAGATACCATGTCTTTGTTTTTACAGTTTTGTTGTTGCATACAAACACTGTATGTCAATATGGTGTCCTTATGATTTCTCAGGAGTAACAGGTTCATACCATACCATATATATACATACATAAGTATGGTTGCTTGAATTGCCATACTTAGAATATCCATCAATGGCTGATAAGCCCTTTTGACATTAAATGAGGAGAAAATATTGAAGATGTGATGAGCCTGCCTTTCTCAAATTGATTTCAATTGAGGATTTGAAAGGACTATAAATGCCATAAATGAGAAGAAAAGAAGGGGAAGAGCAAGGATTACTAGTGAGGATTAAAACTAGGTTGTGAACTTGGTTCTCAGACTTACAAGCAACAGTCTACAACAAAAGTACTTACTCACTACCCAGACACACTCTCAAAGAGTACATAACTACTGCAACTCAGTAGTATTGAGTTGATTTCACAGGAGGAAGTAGAGATTAATGAATAACCAAATAATAAGAAATATGGAGTCGGCTTTGGTTCAAAACTGGAAAACATTAGTAGTGATCAATGATCAAATATTTATGACGAAGATGAAAATGAGAATCTAGAGTTGAGGTATACAAAAGAAGTTACTTCATCCATAACCAACCAGTCAGCGGTGAAGTAATAAGGCAAAATAGTTTTAACTAAGGATATCCTGAGAATAATTAAAGGATGAAATCTAATTGAAAATATATTTAAAAAAAAAAAAAGATTCTATTATAGACAACAGATTCTTTCTAATTGGATTACAAATTTGGAATTAGTAGGAAAATGAGCCCTTGTTGAAGAAAGTAATGTTTAATGTTAGAAAAATCCAAAGGACAAACACTGATTTATAGAAAAAGTTGACAACTCAAGTGCGAAGAACAGCTGTTAAAGCTGCCAAATGCTGTCAATGACAACAGTATAGAAGACCAGTAAAAATACCCCTAAGGACAAAAAACAACAGTGGCTAGTGGTTACTCTGGAGAGATGGAATGTTGTGGGGTGGGTGAAAAGTATTGATGATTAAGAGAGGAGTGTATTGACATATAGGAGTGAAAAAGAAAGGAGAAAACTAAAACAAGTGGAGATTTATCTTACAATAAGAGTGGAGATTAAAGTTACAACCCTTATAAGACATACAAAATAACAGACGCATCTAAAATCTCATCAGCTCTCACTTGGCTTGTAGTTTTGCACAAGTAATGAGAGTATTACAATTTTTTATGCCAGCTTGTGCAACAGAAAAGAAATAAACATTTCTGCTGTGTGTGATGACAACAAAACCAAGGAGTGAAAGAAAATATGCCCGGCCAGTGTCGCATTGCTAGCTAAATGCAAACGTACAAGGCCAACAATTTGTAGGGAAGGGAAGTTGATTACATCAACCCCAGTATGTGACTGGTACTTTATTTTATTGATCCTTGAAAGATGAAAGGCAAAGTTGACCTTGACAGGATTTGAACTCAGAATGCATATAGCCAGAACAAATATTAAAATGGCATTTTATTTAACATTCTGCCAATTCACCACAAACATAAATATTAACATAAAATAAACAGGAAGAAAATTGTTTCCATTTATTTTTTTATAAGTTGGTTAAGTTCCATTAATCTTGGAATAATCAATTGTATTTTTGGTGTACATATTTTATGCCTAGTTAGTGGTAGGACTAACATAATGTTATTAATAACAGTAGTGTATATGAAAGCATATATGATCTGTTACTATATAATAAGCATATATAAGTCTCACTATGAATGTTTTAAACTGTGATGTCAAATGTTGTACACAATGTATATCTTGGGTACACAAGAGATGTAGTGGGATAATGGGTAGACTAACAGGAAGGGAAGACTTTGTATGTAGATGCACAGGGGTAATCGAGAGGAAGAGCGTCAGTGATATAAATAAACCGTTTCCAGTTACAGGAAGGGTCCATAGAAGTGGTTGATAACTTCTGCTATCTAGGTGATTTAATT
The DNA here is from genome assembly GCA_964016885.1 of Eledone cirrhosa. NCBI lineage: Eukaryota > Metazoa > Mollusca > Cephalopoda > Octopoda > Eledonidae > Eledone > Eledone cirrhosa. Next base: position 89,539,243 of record OZ024741.1, read on the forward strand.
AGCAATGGGGGAGAGTGCACTGAGAACATAATAATTATAATAAGGGTAGGATGGAAAAAGTTTAGAGAGCTACACCCATTGTTGACTACAAAAGGTTTCTCCCTACGTACAAAAGGATGACTGTATGATGCCTGTGTGCAAAGTGTGATGCTGCATGATAGTGAAAGATGGGCTGACTGCAGAGGACATGCATAGACTGGAGAGAAATGAAGTAACCATGCTTTGTTGGATGTGCAATGTAAACATGAGAGAAAGGCAGAGCTTGGACAAGCTGAGGGAATAGCTGGGTTTAAGAGGAATCCGAGGTGGTGTGCAGGAGAAAACACTGCATTGGTATGGACAGATGATGTGCATGGATGATGATTGCTGAGTGAAGAAGTGCCAGGAAATGGTAGTTGAAGGAAGCCGCAGTAGAGGTAGTCCAAGAAAAATCTGGGCAGAATTGGTGAGACCTTAAATTGCCGAGACTCATGGCGGAGCTGACAAAAGAACGTGGCAAATGGAGGGATGCTGCACTGAGAAGGATCTGTCTGATCCATATAAGCATGGAAAAGCAGGAGTAAAAATGATGATGTTGATTATTTATTATTTTTTGTTGATTTTGAACCTTTTTACTCAATGTAAACCCTACTTTGCATTGTAATTCGTCTGTTTATTGTCCCCAATGTCTTGGATCCTTTTGGTTGATAAAAGAAATTATCATTATTATTATTATTATTATTATTATTATCATTATCATCATTATCCTTTTAGTATTCATTTCTCACAAGTTGGCATTATTTACATGGTTGTGCACTAGAACATTCTTTGTGCATCTCAATTGTCTTTTGATTTGTGAGCTAATAACTGTATCTCCTCATAACTACATCTTATCACCATCAGCTACCAGACAACATGTACTACCCCTTCAAACAATGTATCCAGTGCAGTAGATTCATCAAATCTTTCTAGAGCAGCTGGTGTTTCCAAATATTATTTTGTAATAAAACAGCATTTGTTTTTTCTGAGACACAATTCATTGCTTGTAAAGAGAAACATTTTGTACCTCCAATATACTATGGTATTCTTATAGTCTTTAAAAGGACAAAAGACAAAATCTGATGAGATTTAAACTTAGAAACATGAGCCAGTAAACTTAACTCTGGAAAACATCAAATTCTGTTTTCTAAATATTATATCTAATCTACTAAACTATTTACAAATAATAATAATAACATGAAGAAACATCCAGAATGAAACCAGATTTTTGCATCAGTTATAAAGTATATTTTGAATGACAACTGCTTGTAGTAAGACATACCAGGTTGGGGAAATACATAACCTGTTGATACATACTATAAATACACATCAAACACTCTTTATGTTTTGAACTAATATCTATACTAAAGTATACATGCTTACAAACACACACACATACTCAGATACAGTTGGCTGATAGCAATCCAGACAATATTTACTCAAATAGCACCACCTGATGAATATATCTCAAATAGTTTAAAAGAAAAAAAAATTATATATAATATATAAATAATATATAATATACAAGTATTTATAACTCCTATTTTTTTTCTTTTTGTTATCTTTAGCATGCATAGAAAAATTGTTGTTTTCTGAAAAAGTTTCTGAGATTCAAAGATTATGGTCACAGCACAGTGACTGTCACTTTTGTCAATTCTGAACAACATTACAAGCTGAGTTTATTACTAATAAACTCTGAGAATAGAAAATGTTTGTCCACAATTTTACAGCAAAAAGATTCACATAGAAAATATAAGTTTTCAATAATTCAATAAATAATATTTTCATATCAAACATACATAACAAAAATGTGTGTATCTGTATATTTGCATGATTGGACAATTACAGAAACACCAGCAGAAGATATAAATGATGGGCATTGCTCTCTTCTACAATTTGGACACAATTATAAATAAGGAGCAGCTGATTGCAAGAGCACAGACTTTCTCAGTTGATAGCATTTTACATTTAAAAAGATTAATTCTAATTGGACTTGCTTTGAGAAGACCAAATACAACACTGGGAACTCTTTTGAATGACATAAATCAAGCTACATAGCTTTATCATGTCGGCGGAATGTTGTGAAAGACAAATAATTCTTAAGTTAATGAAGATCTAGCTAGATGCAATGTTAGAATTAATGAAGCTGTTAATTTTATTGGGAACAATAGAAATATTGGATTAGCTTGCATTGAGTACACAATATCTCATGTTATGTACTACTCCTTACAGAAATGGAAGAGGATGCTGGAGAAAAAGTGTTTATACATATTTACTGTTTATATTTATTGTATCATGTTAGAAGGCTGAGTATATCTAGTTTAGATATAGTTACACTGTATCCCTCTGTATCATGGAGGTGATTAAAAGGGATTTAGTTGAAAAACATTGTCTTAAAAAGGCTAACCCAGCTTTAGCATGTAAATGGCTTAAAAATTATTTGATTGATGATTGATAAAAGAATAGCAAGAAATAATTGTGTGTGTAACAACAAATGACAATTCAAGAAATAAAGAAAAATGAAAAATAAGGATATAAATAAATGGAAATCACAATTTCTTTAACAACTTTCTTTGTGAAATTAATAATAATAATAATAATAATATAGGCACAAGGCCAACAATTTAGGGGGGAAGTCGATTAAATCGACCCCAGTGCATTATCATCATCATCATTGTATAATGTCTATCTTCCACGCTAATATCCCCGTAAGGATGAAAGACAAAGTTAACCTTGGCGGGATTTGAATTCACACCGTAAAGGGACATAACACTATAATAATAATAATCTTCATCACTGTGAACATGGGCTGGACCATATGTTATCTCTTTTGTTTTAAGGGAATAAATAGAATGCTTGAAGTTACTTGTTAATAATGTGGTGGTGGTGGTGGTGGTGGTTAAGATAATTTTCTGGGTTAAATGTATCCACCCAGCTCTATTGATGTCACACAGAGACTTATGGTACACATATCACAATAGAGAGCAAAGTAATTGTAGATGTGGAACAAAGTTGACTCTGTACACACCATGTCTCATATGGTGGAGAGAGAGTTTGAGGGTTCAAGTTAAGGCTGGGAAATAAATTAAATAAATCAAATAAATTGAATGCTAAATTTACCTTACATACACATTAATAGATCCAAATCAGTTTCATTTGGGAGGCTGGGTTTATTTCTATTGTGTATGGTTTGTCTTGGGGTTATATATAACAGCTTCTCTTTAATTCATGGCCATCAGTATTGCTCACACCTTATAGCCTTATGTCTCATCAAATTGAAAGAGAGAAAGAAAGAGGGATATTTTCTGTTACCTTCTATCACAGATCTCAGTAGTAAACGGGAGGGACGAATCTATTCATATGAAAACCTTTTTCATATAACAGTGAAAAAATTAGTATATTCTTATGGGACAGAACAATAGGATTACTTGAACTCAGTACTCCAAGATAGCATATAACATTTGTGAATTATATGGTGCTCATGTTGTTTGCAGTAATTACTTGGAGCTACCAATTGTGCTTCGGCCAACAGGAACTACGTGTCTTTGTCATAATATTGGATATTATATAGCATTGTCAAGAGCATATAAAACCTAAACCCAAATGATACCAAACCACTTGAAACCACCTCTGGTTCTATAAATACAAAACTGTTTATTTTAAAGTGTTTATATTTATTTAAAAACCTTCCATCATAATTTCATATAAGGGCTTTTGTTGAATTATGTTCCAAACATTAGCTTTAGTCCTATTACCAAATCTGTTCAAATTCTTGATTATTTAAAAAATGATTTGAAAACCATAGGCAGTATCTGTCATTAGAAATATAGTATGGAAAGGGTTAACACTTTGGCTATCAGCCAGGCACCCTAATCACTCAACCAGCTATGACAGAAATGTAAAGAGAGAGAGAGAGAAGGGGGATTGATGAGGTCATGTAGTGAAGGAAGAAAAAGCTGATTGTAAATAATTGTTGCCTAGTAATGAAATATCTGGCATTAAAGGGTATTAATTAAATAATATTATCACTAATTTATTTACTTGTGTAGTCCCTACCCTTTCCAGTTAATAATTATTTTGGTTTTGTTCATTTTCGTGGTACAGAAAATAGCCCTCTCTTTCTCTTTGTGTGTGTGTGTGTATATATGTGTGTCTACATATATAATTGTTAGACACACACATACACACACAAATATCAGAGCTGTAAGTTAAAACAGTGTTTACATTAACTTTCTATATTTCTATTTCACAACATTATATTAGCAATTTATTTTTTGTATTTCTCTCATGCTCTGTGCCTGTTAATGAACTATATGAATATAGTAGCCGCCCCCATTGAACTGACACACATTTACACAGCAGACAAAGGCTAGTAGAGTTTAGACAAAAGTATAATGCAATGGGAGAGGCAATGAAAATATATTGAAACATTAAATCTTCCATAGGTCAGAATATAATCATGGAATTATGAAAATATTTACTGAGTCAACTTCACTGAAACCAGTGTTGGCTTTGAAAGTCCTTGCATTGGAAGAGCTACTATAAATAATGAAGTATTTATATTTCACTTTTAGATAATATAGTGTGTAAGAGGACTCTTCAGTCTGGACAAGCATCTAACAATTTCTCTAGTGTTCATGGAATACACCCACCAGCCCAACCTGTATAGTCATAGTGTTGGTACCACAAAAAAACACACCCAATACACATTGTAAGGTGGTTGGTGTTTGGAAGCGCATCCAGCAGTAGCAACCCTGCCAAATATGGAACATAGATAAGATTTTAGGACTCGAGAACCTGATTTGTCATTGTTTTTATGTCCACGTTTTCATACTGTCATGGGATGGATGAAACTTTTCTTTTTTTGCAGCAGGATCCTAAGGCCGGATGCCCTTCCCAACAACAGCTTTTGTTTTCCAAGTAAGATACTGATCTTTGCACATGAAACTGCTGAGGGGCAGAGACATATGGTTTATGTAGGACATAGATAAAAGTCACTACTTGTGCAAGTACTGCCATAAGCTAAGACACACATGGAGACAAACACACACACACACACACAACAGTTTCCATCAACTATATTCACTCACAAGGCATGAGGCTACAGCAGAAAACACTAGTCCAAGGAGACACACAGTAGGATGAAACCTGAAATTACATGGTTGTGAAATGAACCAATTAACCACACAATCATGTTTATGAAGCTGGGAAATCAGACCAACTACATCACTTAACTACAGTTTAACAATTTAGCTGAAGAACGTTGTTGGTTATTTACTCTATTATGTAAAAGCAACTTAACAACAAAAGTTTAACCTACATATCAATCTTGTAAAACAATGGAGCACGAGGACTCTTTAGACTCTCGAGTGTTGTGACATGATAAAACACACCCAGTACACTATGTAAAGTAGTTGGTGAAAGCTTCTCAAAGGGTTGAGAAGACTCTTGAGTTGTGTCAAAACATGACAAGCTGGTGCAACAATAAAATGCACCCAGAGTACTCAGTATAGTGTGTGAATGAGATACAGGGCACAAGTCTGTCAGGGAGGTCAGTAACTCCAATTAAGTACTGACTTGGTCTGTGGCAACCTGTCCAACCCTTGCTAGAAGGGAAAACAGAAGTTAAATGATGAAACAAAATATGTATTTAGATTGATAGACACAACAATACAGATGTGAACAAAATATATCAGAATGAAAATCCCTAACTTCAGATGTAACATTACACACATATACACCCACATAGATTCTGTCAAACAGGCAAAGATGTTTCAATAATTCTCTTGCCATATAAGGCAAGGAGGGTGTAAACCACTGATCAGTGAATGTTTTGGGGATCCACATGACACCTTATGCAGTCAGCCAATTCAAGTTCAAAGCATGAAACTATTGACTAGTTTATATAATTGTTTCTACTTTAGGCACAAGGCCAACAATTCTGGGGGAGAGGAAAGTCAATTAAATCGACACCAGTGCATTAATGGTACTTTATTTTATCGACCCGATCAGGAAGAAAGGCAAAGCTAACCTTGGTGAGATTTGAACTCAGACGCAAAGGGCCGTAACTCGATGCTGCAAAGCATGTCGTCCAACGCTCTACCGATACTGCTAATCTACCGCCCTTAACTAGTTTATATAATGTATGAAGAAATGGCTTAACAACAACTGTCACAGAAATCTGTTTGTGTGTGTGTACATGCCATATATATAGAAGTATATCTCACCTTACATTGTTAATTGGTTCCAGAAGTCAAGAAATAAGCTGAAAAATTGCTAACAGGTAATCCCTATATTACTTTATGCTGAATATTTTAGCATTTATTTAAATGTGGTTGGTCAGATTACTAAAACAACTGTAGGAGTCACAACTTCCAAAATATTTGTTTACATTTTAATTTTATGATAGCAAAATATCCCCCCCATGCCCCCAAAACCCTCACTCCTGATGCCCCTCTCCTGCCTAACACACACCTATAAGCATGGAAGCTGGACACACTTTACATCTGATCTCCCACAATGCTGTTATCACAACAAACAGGTACTAAGTCCTCCCTGTATGCTGATTTGATGCCACAACAACAAAAGCACCCAAGCCATCCATTAAGGTGGTTGTGTTGGTGAAACAAGAAAAAAGCACCCAGTTAGCCCTGTAAGGTGGGCGTACTGGTGACATGACAAAAATTGATCAGCCCACCCTATGCTGGTGAAATGATGAAAAAGCACCTAGTTCACACTATATAATCTGTTTGGCATTAGGAAGGGCATCCAATTGTAAAAACCAAACCAAAATTCAGATTTGTATGAGCAAGACAGTCATCTGACTTGACTTGACGCATAACATGACAATGTGTCTAACCCATGCAACCATGGAAAATAGATGTTAAACGATGATGATGATGATTATATATATATATATATATATATATATATATATATATATATATATATATATCATCATATGTATACTAGCTCTTTCAATTGCGCAGAGGGTTCTATAGAAATAGTGGACAGCTTCCGTTACCTGGGTGACAAAATCAGCAGTGGAGGAGGGTGCTCTGAAGGTACAGTAGCTGGAGTCAGAACTGGATGAAAAAGTTCAGAGAGCTTATACCACTATTAGCCGCTAAAGGGTTCTCCCTAAAAATGAAATGCGGGTTGTATGATGCCTGAATACGAACAGCAATGTTGCATGGCAGTGAGACCTGGGCATTGTGTGCAGAGTATATAAGCAGACTAGAGAGGAACGAAGCTTGCATGCTCCGCTGGATGTGTGATGGTAGTGTATGTGAACGGCAAAGCATAAACGAACTAAGGAAAAAATTAGAAATAAGAGGGATCATATGTTGTTTACTCGAGAGAAAGCTACGTTGGTATGGTCACGTGATGCGCATGAAGGACGACAGCTGTATAACAAAGTGAACGGCAATAAAGATAGACGGTAGCCACGTAGTGGGCGGACCCAGAAAAACCTGGGACGAGCTGATAAATTCTGACCTCACACACACTTCTCCAAGACCTTTGGCGGTACTCAGTAATAGAGAAGACCCGCCTTACCTAAATACAAAGTAAAACCTACTACAGTCAGTAGGCATCTCTAACAAAATACACCCCCGTCCCACCACCCCCACCCCATCCACACCGCCCCTTTCAATGTAAAGTTATGTTGGTGCCACAACATTGAGGCCGAAACAAATGAGATCGTGTAGGTGTCACGACAAAAAAACAGTCCACGCTGTAATGTGGCCGTGTAGGCAACACGGTAAAAACCTCCCAGCCCCACACTGTAAATGTGGTTGGTGTTAGGAAGGGCATCCAGCTGTAGAAAACCCGCCAGATAGTCCTATGCGAGCAATGACAACCACTCTTGCCTCAAGTGGGAAAACTCCCGTCCAAACCCATGCAAGCGTGGAACATGGACGTTAAACGATGATGATGATGATGATATATATATATATATATATATGTATATATACACACACATATACATATACACACACACACAATACAAGTCAGATCAAAATATAAATACATAAAATAATAAAAAATGAGATTCATGGCTCTAACAACAATAGTTTTTCCATTTCTATTATCATTATTATTATTATTATCATCATCATTATTATTACTATTATTACTATTACTACTACTACCATCACTTTCATTTTTATTAGCACTGTAGAGTGTGGGAATGTATGTAAGCAAGATGTGGCACCAGGCCCATCTGAGAGGTCAGTAGGTCTGATTAGATAAAATAAATATTTGATATACACACAAAATGGTGATGATAATAATAATTATAATAGTAATAGTACTGGGATTTACATACACAGGAATTTATGCTTGTATCATAAATAACAACAGAAAAGATGTGGTATAGGCATTCACCAGAAAAAGTGTCAGAGAATGACAAAGCAACTTTGGAATATGCCAATACACAAAGAGATCAAGGCTAAATTACCAGATATTGTAGTCAAAGACAAATAGGAAGAGAAAATGCCTTTCAATCAACAAATGATAATGTATCTCTCAAAGACATGTATAAATTTGGATATAGAGATAACCGAAATGAGAATTATAAAAACAAACAGTCCTTATATAAATAATAGGTACACTGTAATGAAAAAAAAAACAAAAAAAAAAACAGGAGAGAGAGAGAGATCTTGTATGATAAACATGGCAGAAACTGAACCAGTGATATAACAGTGTGGGTGACATAAGCATGGATTCAGGACCAAGATTTGGTCCATTGACATTATAAATAACAAAGTAAATAACAGAATAAAAAAATAACAGAATTAGTTGATATCATAAATATCAGATTAACAGAATCAATTGACATCATAAATAACAGAATTACAGAATCAATTGACATAATAAACAAGAAAATTATAGAATTGGTTGTCAAATATATATATATATGTGTGCGTGTGTGTGTAGTAGAATAGAAGGCTACATCAATGGAGCTGAAACAACAACCTACTCAAAACTGCCTCTGGTTCTATGACACAAAACCAAACTTTTTAAAGGGTTTCTGTTTACATTAAAATCTTCCAGCATAATTTTATACAAGAACCTTTTGTTGTTATGTTACAAATACTATCTTAATGAAATAATTTCAGTAAATCCCACCAAATTTTTCATTAATTAATTCAAACACAGTCTATTTCATTAGAAATATAGTAATAAATTAATCAATTATCAATAACAATAGGATCATAAATATTGAATTATTAACTTAAAACTATTTAATGCCTATAACTAGGGGTATTTTATGGAAAATATCAGACCATTAAATATTTTTAACAATTCAATAACTATGTTCTTGTTCAATCTTCAATTACATTCCCGTAGCCTTCTAACATACTGCTTTTATATATTCTGCAATGATTCAAGCAAACTGCAACATACACACATACTTATAAGCATTTTGTGTGTGGAGAAATGTATATGTCTATGTATAATGTGTGAGTGCGTGTTTTAACGAGTGTGTGCTTTTAAGAGTGTTAGAGTGAGTTTCATGTATGAGAATATAACAGAAGGTTTGTGTAGGGAGAGTATGACAGAGTTTATCAGCAAGAGGAAGAAGATGATTATAATCACATTTGCAAGTAAAAGAAAAAGGTAGTACCTTATCGTAGATACACCTGAATCACTAAAAGAGTAAAACTCTAAATCAAACCAATTTCCCTCTGTCAGTTCTGCTTGTTTTTTTAGAAATCAGAGGAAAGAAGTAAATGCTATGATGAATGTAATTTACCACAGAAGAATCAAAGAAAGAAACAAGTATTTTTATCCCTCCTTCCCATCTATTTATAAAAAACATATTATCCTTACTATATACACTCGTGTAAAAGTCAAATTTTTTAGACTATTTTTTTAGATTAAATTCATGGGGTCAACTATTACACAGATACTACTTTTTGAGTGGTTGAAATTTACTCTACAATCCAAAATATTGTAAAAACAAGCAGAAGCCAAATTGGATTCTAAATGAACAAAACAACAAATAAAAACTCCAATGAATTACAGTAAATGCATCCAAACACATTTCCTATTGCCAAAATGCCCAACTAAGGTTGTGTATCTCTTTAGGACATCAGAACATAAAGTCTAAAAATTAATTTTGTTATAACATTCATGTTCAGGATAATACCTTGAATCACAAACATTGATCTGCTGCTCACAAAGAACTAGGGTTGAATTTTACAAGTGATATTGGGAAAATCTATGAGTTTATATGGTATTTCAGTAGTCCTATATTTATTGTGTTTTCACTGCACAATCAAGTGCAGATCTTTATGTCTGCAATGTTTTTTTTGTATGTGTATATTTCTATTGTATAAAAACAATTAAGTAATTTGAAATGTGCAGTGCCTAGAAGTGTTATTTTCTCTGTGATGTGTAAACCCTGGAATATTCTACATAATGTGTGCAATGTCTTACAGACCTATGAGACTACTTTAGGTACAATTCCTAGTTGTGCAATTTTCTCTATGTTGTGTTAGTCCTGGGATACTTTACATAATCAGTGCAGTGTCTTTTCCCTATGTATTTATTTATATTTTTTGTATTATTCCTAAGATACTTATTACTATAGGGGATTGGTTCCATTTTCAATCCCTACTTTCTTGTATATCTTTATATCTGAATAGTTTTTCCATTTCTTTTATTATTATAACAAAATCCTTATTATTATTATTATTGGCAGTATCGGTAAGGGTCAGACGCCATGCTTTGAAGCATAGAATTACCTCCCTTTATGATCTGAGTTCAAATCCCGCCGAGGTTAACTTTGCCTTTCATCCTTACGGGGTCGATAAAATAAAGTACCAGTAATGCACTGGGATAATTGCTGGCCTTGTGCCAAAAGTAGAAACAATTATTATTATTATTAGTCTTATTTTTACTAGGTGCCATCACTGCATTACCAAGCACAGCTCTGTGTACCTTGATTATGTGAAATGTTGATTTTGGTGTTGTTGTTTCTATTGTATTGAGGGTACTACTACTACTACTACTACTACTGTTACTACTACCTCTATCATCTTCATTCATCATTATTAGCACTGTAGAATATTGGAACATATGTAAGCATTTGTGAGGTCAGTAGCTTTGATTATGTACTGACTTGTTCTTAATGACCTGTCCAACCCTTGCTAGCTGGGAAAAACGGACCTTAAATGATGATGAATCACTTGTCTGACATTCCTGGCAATAAGATGTTAATTCCCACCCTCTCAACAGACCTTTCTTTAACTGTAGTTGGGGACCCATAGGGTAAAGATAAGTTTGCTTTATTTTTTCTTCTGCTTGACTATAAAGAAGACATTACAAGTAATGATGTCGAGAATCAAATTGTAACACCTGAACAGGTATATTTTAAGGAAATCTTAAAACTACACAAATCTTTGAGGCAGGTGCTATGAGCCAGTGTTTGATATTCTCTGAGTCTGAGAAGCATTTGTAATGACTACTTTTAACATTTTATGAGTGTTTTAAGTATTTTAACCATCATTTACTATGTAATCACATGTAGAATTTGGCATAATTACTGCATGAAATTAAATTTAGAATTACAGGCAGAGGTCAACTGCATGTTAAAATAATCACTGCATCTGAAAAAATGAAATAAACTTATGTGAAAAGGAATCATTCACAAACATTTTAACCCTTTAGCATTTAAACCGGCCATATCCGGCCAGAATTCTCTCACCTCTCTCTGTTCAAACTGGCTGTAACCAGCCGCTCGTACTGATGTTAGGGTATTGTTCTCAAAATAAATAAAATCAAAATCTCATAGATTCAATATTATGTGAGATAAAGCCTTTTCTGTGAAAATATAATAGTAAATATAGAATGATAAAATGGTAAAGGGTTTAAGATCAATAAAAGGAAAAGGAGAAAGATTAAATTAAAAAATATGAGACTTAGATTCTAGAAAAATAATTCATTAGTTCTTTGTTGTTTATGCTGTTTTTGATTGATTACTGCAGTAATATACAAATAAAAGAGCATTTAAATTAATTTAGAGTGTGAAAAATATTATCAGTATTATGTATGTGTGTGTGCGTGTGTGTGTGTCTCTCTCTCCCCTCCTCCCCCTCTCTCTCTCTATATATATATATATGTATAATATATATATATGTTTTAATTATTTCCATAGAAAAGGTAAAGGAAAGAAGAGTGCTCTGTGTATAATACAGAGCTATTTAATTACATAATAAACAACACAATATAATTATTCCATTATCATTAAACAAATAAGAAGTAAAACAGAATTATTTCAATGGCTAAATACCTCCTCAGTTATATCTTGGTTTAATAATATACAAGAGAAAAATATGTCTAGATTACCCAATTTGATATAGTAGATTTCTACCCTTCTATTACTCACTCCTTATTAGCCAAAGCATTAGAATTTGCTAGACAATTTACCACAACTAGAGGAAGATGTAATTTTGCATGCCAGAAAAACATTACTTTTTGTCAAGGAAGAAGCCTGTAAAATGGAATAATTATATTGTGTTGTTTATTGTGTAATTAAATAAAAAAAATTATATATATATATATATATATATATAGTCTAATATATATATATATATATATTAGACATATATATATATATATATATATATATATATATATATAAAGAGTAAAGACCACCTTCAGTCATGAATGATCATGGGATTTGCATCTACAAAGTTTCCTTTCTGAGAGTCTGGGCAAGGGTGTTTTTGTGGAAGACTAGCAGTTGCTCATGCATACCAGTCACCCCTCTCCATGCCACTGATGTTGTCCAAGGGAAAGGCAAGGGTCGATACAGCTTGGCACCAGTGACGTAGCCACTCATTTCTACAGCTGAGTGAATTGGAGCAATGTGAAATAAAGTGTCTTGCTCAAGAACACAATGCATTGCCCAGTCCAAGAATCAAACTCACAACCTCACAATTGTGAATCTGACATTCTAACCACTAAGCCATGCATCTTAACATGTACACACACACATTATGGTTAAGTGAGTTTCATCTGATTATTCACAGGATCATCAGAGAGAGAGAGGGGTGAAGAAAAAGAGATGGGTGACTTGCATTCTAACAGATTCTTAGATGGATTTTATTCAAGGAACCTTTATTCTATATGCAAGGTTTCCAACCATGGTAGTACGGATAGGCCCCTAATTCAAATATATTGGTTCCTTGAAGTATCTTATATTTTTGTACATAAAAAACATACAAACACATACAAGTAAATCTGGATTCACAGAGATGAATAACTAAGTAGTCCTAAGTCTTTCTTTCTTTTTATAAATAATATTCCTTGTCCTTGGTAGCAAAATTCTTTTTTTTACGCTCACTCACAGGTGACTCATTTTCACTGAACTCAGTCACAGAATATTCTAGAACCGCCTTGTGGGAGGAAGAAGATGATGATGAAGGGAAGGGGGAAGAGTTCTCAATGTCTCCATTTTTCAGAGAGGTAGAATTCTCAGAAAGTGGACGTGTAATTCTTGCATTGTCAACGTTCAAGCTGGAAGATTCCATTGTCTCAAGGAGATCCCGTAGAGAACTTTGGTAGCCAAGGATGGTCTCAAGGTGTTGGCACTGGCAGCTTAACTTTTCCAAAAGAAAATCCTTTTGATGGATTGTCTCTGTTAGATTTTCAATCTGTGAGAGAAAAACATGAGAAAATGAGATCACATTAAACATACATGAGTGTATAACTAGTTAATGAAGGAATTTTTGAGTTTAACCCTTTTGTTACTATATTTCTAATTAAATACACAATATTTGAATTAATTAATGAAGAATTTACTAAAATTATCAATTATTTTATGAATTATAGAATATCTGGGAGTTTGAAATTTGAAAATTTGAAAACATGAGAATCCTAATTGCAGAAAATAACTGTAATAACAGTCAATCACAATATATAATAACTGAGAAAATTGGGTAAATTACCACTAATGATGAAAAAGTGGCCAGAGGTGCCTATGAGGAATCAGAGTGCAATACCTTTATGCTAAATGGTAACCGACACTTTTACCCGTCTATTTTAGGATGCTACACTATACAGTTTGGGGCTAGAGAATAGCCAGAAGTAAACAAATCTTAAGAATTATTAAAGAACTGGTGTTTAAAATTCAAAAGTGTGGTAATCCCAAATTCAGAAAATAAGTATAATAAGAGTCATCCACTATAGATGATAGCTAATAAAATCAAGTAAATTACCCCTAGAGATGGAAAAAAGAGGCCAGAGACGCCTGTGAGGAATTGAACTCCCCAGTTACTATCTATAGTGATTGCTTGTTATTACACTTATTTTCTACATTTGGCATTCTCACATTTCCAAATTTCAAGTTCCCAGAGCTTCAATAACTCAAAGTTTGTTTTCTTCTGGCTATGCTCTAGCCCCAAACTGTATAGTATAGCATCCTAAAATAGATGGGCAGAGGTCTCAGGGATCCTTTAGTGTAAAACGTAGCCATATGCACCTGCAAGGAATCAAACCCGTTATCTCTCGAATACCATGCAAGTCATCATCATCATCAGGTCGAGCTTGGCCGGCTTTCTATGAGACGTTTCCTCCATCCATCTCTGTCCCTCATAGCGTTTGCCAGTTCTTCCGCAGTGCATCCAGTATCGTCCTCAAGTTGCTTGACGTATGTCTTCTTGGGACGACCAGCGTTTCTTGCTCTATAACAACACATCACCTGCTATTTCTTCCTTGCTGCACCAACAGTGGCCAGCAAATCTGAGTACCAGCAAATCTTGAATACCATGCAAGTACTTGAATGGTATTCAAGAGATAAAGGGTTTGATTCCATGTAGGTGCCTATGACTACTTTTTCCCACTTTTGGGGGCAATTTTCAAATATTCCTTATTTCATTATTAAGAGGTCATACATAATATAACTTAACAAAAAGTTTTTATATAAAATTATGTTAGAAGACTTAAATTTAGCAAGGAGCTCTTTAAAATGTGTGGGTTTTTTTCATAGAACCAGAAGCCATTTGGTATCAAATGTGTTAAAATATACTATTGTCATTGGAGAATCCTAAGGCAATACAGTACCGTTCAGTAATTGGTATTAGGAAAGATATCCAATGTTAAAAATATTTGTCCCAATATTAAATTATTTAAAATTTCAGTGGCATTCCTAAATATAAAACTGGAATATTCTCACTACTTCACATGATGTATATAGTTTGTTACACTAGACACAAATTTAACACGTCTATGACTATATATCTAATGAAAAACACTGCCTATGATTTTCAATTAATTCTGAAAATAATCAAGAATTTAGAAGGATTAAATGATATAATTAACTTTCTCATTATTAAACTGGCATTTAGCTCATAACTTAAAGGTTCTTAAATAAAATTACGATGGAAAGTATTTAGATAAATATAAACACTTTAAAACAAACAGTTCTGTATCATAGAACCAAGGATAGTTTAAGGTGGTTTGGTACCAAAAGGATTAAAATCTGTGACTTCTCTGTGTGTGTATGTGTGTGTATGTGTGTGTGTCAGAGAGAGGGGGGAGAGGGATAAGTGTCCCATTCATGGCTAAGAAAGTCATCCCTCTAACATAAAAACCATCCATAAACTTAAGAAAGCCAATTTAATTTGTTGAAAAAAAAAATATAAATCAGCCTAATTCACTTTGGTTATTGTTGAAAATATTGGAAATTGAACTCTCATCTGGTGACCTTTTGCCCAGGCTAAATAAAGAAAAGAAAAGAAGCTGGTGGTTGTGGTAGCATCAGTAGTAGCTATTGTTATTGTTTAATGCAAACTGGTCAGGTCAGGCTTCTGCCTGCTACTCCTGCCATGTAACCCAGTACAACCTCCTTTGTGGTTGAATGATCTGCGACTAAACCTGCTCCCCCACCACACCAAGGTCTGGTGAAGAAGGTAGGTGGAACCCGAACAATACAAAAAAACAAGAGCTGTTAAAAGGGCAGATGAACTCCTCAGTGTCAACGGCCAATCACCCCAACTATGGGTTCAATAGCCTCATCAACCTGCAATTGGCCAAATGTGGTGAATATGGCTACACCCCCTGACATGACCAAAACCAAACATAAGTGGTGGAGGTCAACCATGGAGGGGTTCTCCCAATAAGAGTGATTGGATTGGATTGGTCTTCCCTGACATTTACAAGGCAAAACAGAATGCCTTCCTCTACATAGCAGCAAAGGTATCAACTAGTAATATCAACTCAAGTGGAGTATTAAGAACACAATATATTTATCTCAAAGTTGCCTGACTGAATGTATGTGGCCTGAAAAGGAGTATCAATGGCAGAAATTAACTACTGACTCATAATAAATAAATAACTACACACACACATATATAATCATAATTTTTCATCTACTTTCTATGCTGACATGAGTTGGATGGGCCAGTACAGGCCAAGTCAGTTTTTATGTGAAATTGTTGCACTCCTAAACAGGTCAGAGAATCCTATTTTGTTCATAAATTTTATTTTTGATATGATTTCTCTAGCTGTCTTTTATCATGGCACCAGTAATACAGAGGTTGTCAAGTCTTGGATACTACTAACGTATCCTCTCTACTACATGTTGCTCTCTGTTTGATTGGCAACCCATTTTATAATGAGTACAGAGTTCATTTCATCATGGTACCAACACTAGAAAGATTGCTTTGACTACAGCAAGGTTAAAGAAAACTTTCCACTTTATGTAGTTTCCATTCTTTCAAGTGTGTATGTTAACCACTACAAGAATGAACATAGCATGAGGGGGAGAGAAATGTATATACAGTCAGTCGATTAATAGATCAACCAATGTTTCTTTACTTGAATAATTGTATATATATATATATATCAAGGGCGGTGCCCCAGCATGGCCTCAGCCGGATGGCTGAAACAGGTAAAAGAGTAAAAGAGTATAATTATATATATGGTAGGGCTATGTGATGTGCATGGATGATGACTGCTGGGTGAAGAAGTGCTGAGTAATTCCATTGGAAGGAAGATGCAGTAGAGGAAGAGCATGG
The DNA here is from genome assembly GCA_964016885.1 of Eledone cirrhosa. NCBI lineage: Eukaryota > Metazoa > Mollusca > Cephalopoda > Octopoda > Eledonidae > Eledone > Eledone cirrhosa. The sequence goes on from OZ024741.1 coordinate 89,556,291, forward strand.
AAAACATGGGCAGAGGTGGTGAAAGTTAACCTCAGATCACTGAAGTTCACAGAGGAGATGATGAAGGACCGTGGCGAGTGGAGAAATGATAAAGAGGACTCGTCCCACCCATGCAAGCAGGGAAAAGTGGACGTAAAATGATGATGATGATGATCATGATGAACTATATCATCATCATCATCATCATCATGTCCTGTTATGAGAAATGCCAGGTCAGGTGACCATGTTTTGCTCATACAGAACTGATTTGGGCTTGGTTTCTACAGATGGATGCCCTTCCTAACACCAACCACATTTACAGGTGTTTTTTGTCATGACATCTACATGACCACTTTGCAGTGTGGGCTGGGTGATTTCTGTCATGACACCTACACGACCACTTTACAATATGGACTGGGTGTTTTTTGTTGTGTAACATTCACAACCACTTTACATTGTGGGCTGGGGACTTTGGTGGGAGAGGTGTGTGAGGATTAGGGAGGTGGGTATTTGGGCGTGTTTGAGGGGCGGAGAGTTAGGACATGGGATGAGATGTATGCTTTAGCCTGTGCTCATTGAAGGTGTATGGAAGAGTGTGGTGGGGTGTAGGTGGTGTACACAAAAATACATTATTACACTCCTGTTCACATCCCCTCTCCTGAGGACCTTCTCCCTAGACCTTTTTTTTTCATAACCTTTCTCTCATTCTCATGATGGATTGAAGTCTAATATGTTGAAGACACTTCTTTTTCCATTTTATACAAGCATGAATCTAACAACACTTTTTGTAGTTGTCTTGTGTTTGTTTTCACTGATTTTCATGATGACTTTGCACTATGTGTGTGTATGAGGAAAAGCCAGAAAGAAAAAAGGAAAAGGGGGAAAAAGATCAGCACTTGTCTTTCATGAGGAGTTAAATTGTCAAACAAAAAGTTGAACAAGTGTAGAAATCACACTCAGCTGTCTCAACCAATGTCAACAGACTAATGAAATATCAAACAATGATGACACAAGAGGTTCATACTAAATCTGACCATACACCAGGGTGTCAGGAACAAGGTCAAAGTTAACAACACACTGTATAAAGACAAGATGGCCATCATGATCACCACCATCGCAATTTAAAAGCTATTCTCCATGCTAACATGAGTTATATGGGTTGTTAAATTCTGAGGCTAGACCCATGGAAGGACTGCATCTTGCTCATATATTTCATTTGGGGCATGGTTTCTATGGCTGGATGCCCTTGCTAATGCTAACCACTATATAGTATGTACTGAGAGCATTTTTTGTGGCACTAGTACTACCACTTTATAAATGGTGATAGTAAGTGTGATGAAAGACTGGATATTATAATGTTGGCAATTAGACAGAGACAGTATAGGGTTTGAGAGGACTCTTCAGTCTGGCTGAGCATATGACAAACTCTCCCATGCTAGTACCATGAAAAAATACACCCATTACACTTTGTAAGGTGATTGGCATGAGGAAGGGCATCCAGCTGTAGAAAACATGCCAGATATGGAATGCATGAGCAAGATAAGTATGCTCCAACCCATCTGATCTTAAACCATGACAAACTATCCAACCCATTTCAGTGTGGAAAGCAGATGAAACAATGATGATCATGATTAAGTTTTATGTAAGGCACACAGAATATATAATTGTTTCTACTTTAGGCACAAGGCCAGCAATTACCCAGTGCATTACTGGTACTTTATTTTATCGACCCCGTATGGATGAAAGGCAAAGTCAACCTCGGCGGGATTTGAACTCAGATCGTAAAGAGACGTAACTATGCTATTGTTGTATCAAGAGATACAGTGGTGGTGATTGTGAAGCTAACAATAATAATTATAAAAATAAAAGTGGTGATAATGATAATGAATGACTGTAATAATATGATGTTCATCATACTAATGACTGTAGTAATAGAAGTAATAACTATTATAATGATATGGTAGAGAGAGCTCTTCAGTTGAGTCAATGAAGAAAATCTCCCCAGAGCTGGTGTCATGATAAAATGCATCCAGTAAACCCTGTAAGGGCATCCAGCTATAGAAACCATGCCAGAAAGGGATGAGAGGACTTTTCAGTTGTGTAAATTTATGACAACCTTTCAAGTGTTGGTGACACAATAAAATGAAGCCAGTACAACCTATAAAGTAACTGGTGATAGGACATCCAACACTAGAAAAATTACCAAACAAAGGGTTGAGAGGATTCCTCAGTAGTGCCAAAGATATGACAGCCTCCTTTGTGTTGATGCCATGGTAAAATGCATTCAGTGCACTCTGTAGAATGCAGGAACATATGTAAGATAGATGTAACCCCCTGGTCCATTTAAGAGGTCAGTAACTATGATTAAGTACTGACTTGATCTGTGATAACCCACCAAACCCTTGCAAGCAGGGAAAACAGGCATCAAATAATGATGATGAATGATAAAATAAATTTATACTCACATCTTTTTCTAAATCTTGAAGTCTCATGTCCAACACTTTCACTTCAGCATTATGACTGCGATTAATGTCATTTATTTTCTCTTTGAAGGCCTCATCAGCTGCCAACTGCTTCAAATGCTGTTCATTTATAATACCTTCCAGTTCATCCACTCTTTGGTAGAGTGCTTGCAGATGCCGGTTGGCTTCTTGGATGGTTGATCGGGGAAACATGTCTTTCCCCTCTGACTCAACAGTTGTCAGTCTGGAAAAGAAAAAAAATAGATGGTAAAACAAAACTGCTACAATCTAGAACCCCCTGTTGTCATACATCCCCCTCATTTGGGATATAATCTGCAGTTATACTTACTCCAGCAGAAACCTGGTAATATCAGCATCAAACTTAGACTTTATTGTCTGACAGGCTAATGATTGCATGACAAAATACTCGCTGCTCTTTGATAGATTGTTCATCAAATTCATATCAATGGAAACATCCATCATTCTGAGATGTAGATGACCATTTGTAAGAATGAGCCCCATGTATTCATTCAATGCATCTTCTTTGCCATCCTCCAGAGTTAAGCATTTGCCATTCTGTCCATAAAACAACAATAAAATAGATCCAAACAGCTAAGTCAGTGAATGAACTCTTATGAAAGCTATTGGGTCTGCTGGAAACAACAGTGATAAGCTCTTCTCTGAATGAGAGAGCTTCCCAAACTGCTTGAATAGAAGCCAAATATTCTTCTCAAATTTATCTTGGTTTGTTCATGACATATTGCTTGCTCTCCCAGTGTTGGTGTCATGAAAAAAGTATCCAGTCCACCCTGTATAGTAGTAGTGCAGGTGCCTCAACAAAGAGCACCCAGTCCACCCTGTAAAGTAGTTAACATATGCCACGACAAAAAGCACCTAGTCTACATTGTACGGTGAGGTGGTCATGTTGGTGCCATGTCAAAAAAGCACCCAGTCATACTGTATGGTTTGTCGTACTGGTGTCACAACAAAAAGCACCCAGCCCATTCTGTAAGGGTGCCATGAAAAAACTTCCAGTACACACAGTAATGTAGTTGGTGTTACTCATAGAAAACCAAACCAAAATAGATGATATGTGCTAGATATGGCCACCTGACCTCACTAGCCTCATTATATGATAGCCTGTCTAACCGATGCAGTCGTGGAAAATAGGTGTTACAGTGATGATAATTATTGTTTTATAGTCTGAGGTTTATTACTCCATGTCCTAATTTCTAGGACTACACACTTAATACAGAGAAGGACAGTCAGATGAAGAAAATTCCATGGATGGTAAAGTTCAATATAACCTAATAAAAGTTTTAAAATCGGAAGTTGGTTTAAGTGTCGGATGTTTGCCTTAATGTAAAACTGATAAGTTGAGGAGTAGCTTGTAAAGGAACATTAAAAAAAAAGAATTAAAAAATAGTTTGTATTATTTTGGTGACTCGCAGAGTGAACGCTGGCTAACTATGACCATGCCAGCTATGGGTCTTTTCTTCTGAGTGAACTAATGAAAATCCCCCCAAAAATGATAGAGTGCATAGCTTGGAGATCAGAGAATCACTCCAGGTAGAGCCACTACTTCTCTGATGCAAAGGGTATGTGGTTAGAATGTCTCAGGAAAGAATCGCTGGACAGATTTTACAGGCAAAAACAACCGGCAGGAGACCCAGGGGCAGATCCCGAGCAAGATGGTTGGATAACATTCATGAGCTTGGCTGGTCTCACTTGGGGATCCAGCCAGATCAGTTGAAGATGGTTGCTTCTAATAGGACCTGCTGGAAGGAATGTTTTAAGACTCTGCCCCCATTACCCTCTCAAGAATAAGTGGGCAAAGAAGAAGTTTGTATTATTAAAGGGCAGTGGATTGGCAGTATCGGTAGAGACTTGGACAACATGTTTTGTGACATATAGTTATGGCCCTTTACATTCTGAGTTCAAATCCTGCTATGGTTAGTTTTGCCTGTCATCCCTACAGGAATAATAAAATAAAGTACCAGTGATGCACTGGAGTTGATTTAAACAACTTTCCCCTTCCCTACAAATTGCTGGCCTTGTGTCAAATGTTTTTTTCTTTTTTTGTAAAAACCAAAAAATAATAAAGATTTCCCAGCATGAAAAAGATATAGTTAAGTGCAGGCTACCATACTTGAAGTGGTGAGCTAAATATATTTTTTAATCAATTGAAATTACAACCATATCAAGGAGAAAAGCCATTAGTGTTAATGAAATTTACTTTCAAAAGGGGCAAACGAGAGAATGATTGAAAAATTAATTGGAGATATACAGGAATGGTGAGAGAGTTTGATCTTTGGTAGCAATGTCAACTCTAGATAAGTTTCAGTGTAATTAGACCTTCTCAAGAAGCATAGTTCACTCAATGCTGCAAAAGCAACTGAGGGACAGCTCTATCATTGGATAAGATAATCATTTCTTACTATATTACTCAGCAGAAAAAGCTAATGAACAAATCATCTCAACTATTTTTAATTAGGCAACATATACATTATGACCCATAAGTCACTAGACCATTTCAAAATATAATAACTCTTTTTAATTGAAAAATTTATTGCAAAAAGGTTATATTTTAAAATGGTCAAGTAACTTTTAGGTCACCCTGTGACAGTAACAGGATAAAGATATTGACCAGGCTGACCTAGATACTCTCATGGAATATGACCAAATGAGGTTCATTTTTCAACATAGTCCCCTAGGTGGTTCACACACTTCTTCCATCAGTGTTGTAGTGCTTGGATTCCATTGGTGAAGAAGCTTTCATACTGTTGGTAAAAAAAGTCATCAACAGTAGATATGATGTCATCAATACTGCAATACTGGTTCCCAGCCATGTGTTTTTTCATGTTGGGGAATGAATGATAGTCAGATAGGGTGAAATGATGAGAATAGGGAGGGTGATCAACCAGTTCAAAGCCACAGTCACACACAACAGCCATTTAAACCAAGGACTTGTGTGCTGGAACATTCTCCTAATGAAACAAGACCTGTTTCATCAGTATTCCTGGCATTTGGTCTTGTTAGCCTTTTGTAACTCCCTTAGCAAGTTGTACTCTCGATTGATGGTGTGGCCCTTTTGGATATAGTCAATAAACACAATGCCTTTTGCATCTCCCAAAACTGAGGCCATCACCTTCCCTGCAGATGAAATGACCATGGTCTTCTTTGGAGCAGATGAGGAGTGTTTCCACTGCATGGATTCTCTCTTTGTCTCTGGCTTAAAGTGATGTCAGAAGACATGGAACCCACCCTTTGTCATGCCAATTCATTGAGCAGAATATTCTCAACTCTCTCTCACATAATATGCTAACAGCATTGGCTATTTGATTTATAGTCAATCGCCTGTCATCCATCACCATGTAGTGAACACAATCAATGTTTTCCTCGGTGGTGCAGTTGCAGGATGTCCAGACCTCAGGTTATCTTCAAGACTCTTCCTTCCCCTCCTAAATTCAGCTGCCCACTTTTGCACTGCTAATAAAACTGGAGCGTCATCCTCTCATGTAGCAATCATGTTAGCATAAATACCCTTGGGGGCTAAATCCTTTTTCTGCAGGTACTTGATAATACCACAATGCTAAATTTTGTCCATTTTCAAGAGAAGTCACTACTAGTTACTTTTGAAGTCTTCTTTGAACAGTCAGATGTCAGTTTACCTGGAAAGAAACAATGCAGTTATTAATAAGAGTTGATATTAATGTATGCAGTATTTCAGTTCTAGCATCACACCTTCATAGTCAGCCTATGAACTTTCCAGCCCATCCTATTAATGTATATATATGGTCCTGTAACACTAGATGGAGTCATACGTGCAATATAATGATATAACGTGTCATGGGCATTGTTTATAACCTGGTGAAACCTATCCTCTTTCCAGGTCTGAATACAGCCAATTTCTTCCAGAGAAAGAGAGAGAAAATGATGGAGGAGTGGAAATGGGAGATATAGAAGACTTTGCCCTTAGTATTGGACTTGTACTTTTTTTTTTGTTGACAATGAAAGGATGAAAGGCAAAGTTGATCTCATTGGGTTTTGAACTTAGAGCACAGAGTCAGAATAAATACCGCTAAGCATTTTATCTGACTTTTCAGTGAATCTGCCAAGTGAGATTTGAACTCAGAATATAAAACCCAAGAACAAATACCACAATTGCTTGATAGTGATCTATTTGTAATTTACAGGCATTATCATTCATTCATTCAGGGACACCTGGATTATAAATTTATTTAGCCATGACTACTCGATAGCCAATTTTGTTTGCTTAACCTGTAGCATCTGGTAATTATTTAGCAGAAAATATCTTAAAATGGCTTTGTTAATTCAAATGTTTATAGTATTTTTACTAATGGATAGATCATTGTGAAGATTTGCAGTAAATTTTAAAGTAAAAACTTTAAGAATAAATGTGATACAGTCACGGTATTGTTTTGTACTCCAGCTATAGAAAGCTTGCCAAACGAAGGGTCAGAAGGACTCTTAAGTTGTGTCAATAGCATTTAAAACTCTCTAGTGTTGGTGATATACTTGATAAATGCACCCAGTGCACTCTGTTATGCAGTTGATGATAAGAAGGGTATTTAGCCATAGAAAATCTGCCAAACAAAGCATCAGGAGTCTTCAACTGCGTTAAAAACATGACAGCCGCCCTAGTGCTGGTGTCACACTAAAATACACCTTGTAGGGCATGGGAAAGTATGTAAGCAAGATGTAGGCCGCTGGCCCATTTGAGGTCAGTAGCTCCACTTAAGCATTGACTCAGTCTATAAATACCCATCCAACCCTTGTTAACAGGGAAAAATAAATGTTAAATGATGATGATGATGTTGTCTTGCTAATATGGTTACATGCAGTACCAAAACTTAATCCCTTCACTTCTTTTTATTTTATATGTGGGACATAAAATCATTGCATTCAATTATGTAAAGATTGAGCCAATATGGGAGTGTTTTCTTGATCAGTTAACCTGCTAGAAACATTTTCCAAATTTTCCTCAAATCATAGAAAAGGAAGGTGGGGGCAGAGTCACACCCAAGTGGGATTATAATGGTAGCTAATTTAAGTTTAAGGCCAGTAATTGGGGGGGGGGGGGTCGATTATATCAGCCCAGGTACTTTACTTTACCCACTACTTGCCCACCTTCTGAAGGATGAAAAACAAAGTTGACCTCAGCAGTATTTGAAGTGGGATTATAAAACAAAAGAGTGTGATATGGAAATAGGTGTTCTGTAATAAGGTATTGAATATCTAGCTCCAAGCTGTGCCCTCTCTCCCAACCTACAACAACTGTTATAGTTACAACTATGACTAGAAATTCAACCTCATTCAGTTTTGTCAATAATCTGAATTAGTCTCATAACTAATAACCATATACTAATTTTCATTTTATTGATTTTTTTAATGCTGTAATTCTGGCCAATAAGGTTTTGGTATATACAAACAAATAATATCAATACTATATTGTATTTATTACTATAATTCAAACTATTCAACATTTATGTCTTTAAACATATACATGCCAATCAAAAGATGCCTCTGTTGATTTAGTTATGCAATCTGTAGTCCATAAGGCAAACTCATTTGCAATGCAGTTGCACCAGTCCTTCCTGAGATGGTGTATATGGATATGTGAACAGCAGAAAATGTGGATTGGCATGATCAAGTTAGATCTTAAATATCTGGTGTCTGCTGTTGGAATTGTGACTGGCTGGTGATTTCTACATTGGATGCCTTTGATCATCAAGTGTAGTTTACTTTTATTCACAATTCTGTAATCAAACAGCTTGGAACTGGTTGTATGTGTAATGGAGCAACATGAAATGAAGTGTGTTGCTAAAAAACATAACACTCAACCTGGTCCAGGAATTGAAGCCATTATGATAAAAAGTTCAACATCCAACCACAAGGCTTACTCACCTTTATAATATACATATAATGAAATAAATGCTTTTTGTTCTCAAGGTGTGGTTGGAGGGAATTTATAAATTGCTTTATAGTATTCCCCTCAAAACTATAACTTTTGTATCTTTTTTTTTATTATTAATCAGGAGAAATGGGAGAGGGCTTAGATATTTGCAGGCTTACTGGTAAGTTTAATGTCGCTGTTGACTAGCCTGAACATCTACAAGAAGAATATAGCTATTTTAGCAGAGCATCAAACAAAATACCTTGTTGTATTAGGTTATGACTCTTCAGGCTTTGAATTCAAATTACATCCAGGTAAACTTTTCATCCTTTCAAGGTTGATAATATAAGTAGCAGTCAGAATACTGGGTCTGATACAACTTTCTATAACATTGAAAGCAATGCTTCAATATGACTGAACCCAGTAAAAAAAATGATTATAACAGAATGTTTAGCTGAACACCATATTAGGTCTCCCCAACTATATTGTATTGGTGCATTAAAAAATGAGAAACCTTTTCCATCTCTAAACTGCAGTTTAAAGACCTCAGCTGCTGTCTTAGTGCATTTGGCTGTACATATGTAACCAGTTTGAATCAACATTTCTGACCAGTCAGAGTAGCTAAACTCAGCAAAGCTAAAGAAGTATGATGCTGCCTGTGATCACAACAGTATACTATATCACACAGTATTAAATTCTTTCAGCTGTCTTGGTCATGAAGATAGTACAGTATTGGTAAGGACACAAATTACTGATCTCTTGGCTGGTTGTCTGTTTACCTATTGACTTAAGCCATCAATCATTTGTGGTGTACATGGAAGCATTGATTATAAACCAATACACTTAAACAAACATCTGATAACATTAAAATATCAATGTAAAAGGTGAACTAAATCACAGAGTTTTATTTCCTTCAAAAGCTTAAAATATTCCAAAGATATGCTGGAGATCTGGAACTGGCCACATCAGATTATCTTTGGAACAACTCCTAGGGATAACTATCACTAATATAAACTGAAATCTGACATCATGACTATTAAGAACTCTGAATAAAATCTACACATTTTCAAATTAGATAAAGACACTTATGCTAAGCTATTAATGAATAATAGCATACAAACACAGAGGAGATCTAACACAAGCACCCTTGATAATATTAACTAAAAAGTAAAAATAACAGCCATAGGATTTAAATTAGTTAACAAAGTGCAGTGTTTAGCCTATATAACGTATGGCTAGATGCACTTCCTATCACCAACCATCATACAGAGTGTACTAGGTGCATTTTTCATTGCACCATCCCTAATGAGGTTGTTGTGTCATGATTGAAGGGCCCTCTCACATAAAAATAGACAGTGCACAACATACACATTAGAATTTGATTTTAAAATGCCTCCCGTTTAAAAAAAATGCTAAAATATTTCTTGTCTGAGGAAGCTAAATAACTTTAACTGTCTCTTGTAGAGTAACAAAATAGAAATCTCCATTCATAACCCTCACTACTAATGAAAACTGTCACTAATCAGTAATTCAGTGTTGATATATCAAATTAAGAAATACAGGCATATATTTTGTGAAATGTTACTCAATATGTACAAGTCAAATGACTCATTCTCCTAGTGTAAGTATAGAAAAATGCCACTGTCGTTGCTACTGCAGTTAGTATATTTGTATATGATGTAAAAGGTGGTTGATTCGGCAGCGTTGATAGAGTGTTGGATATTTGTTCTGGGTTTCTCTGTTCTGAGTTCAAATTATGCTGAGGTCCACTTTGATCCTTTTGGGAGAGGGGGGGGGGATAAAGAAAGTACCAGCCCAGCCCTGTTTCCTTCTAGTTGTCACATCTGATGTTCTGCTGGATCAAAGAAAGGAGGGAGGGGGTTAAGAGGGTGTCTGTGTCAGCCCGTGAATGCATGGCACCTAAAACACCTAGGAAAAGCATGGTATATACTACAAAGTCGATTGTTAGTGGTGGCTGCAGTTTTTATATAATGCAAAACTACTGTTGTTACTTTATTATTGAGTTAGATCAGTGGTTCTCAACCTTTTTTTGTCAACGACACACCTTGGAATACATGAAAAAATAGCGGCACACCTGGCTAAATATATATGAAAAATTTGAACTCTGAAAATTACGCTATTTTTCAAACATTTTTTGTCATATCTCAGCAAAAATTAGGACTAGATGAAAAAGAAATATATCATTTGTCTCAGTTTTTTGGGGCACCTTAAGACAAGCATTGACCAATATCCATTCACATGATCAATACTAATGACAAACGAAACAATAAAAGATATAGAATTTTTAGCATTGCGACATTTGGAAACATTTCGCTCATCCCTAAATGAACAAAGCTATGTGGTGCAACATGTTACACCACAGACTGTGAATACTCAATTGGGATCACGTGGTTTTCCGCATTTTCTTAGTATGCCATTCAAAATTTTGTGGCACACTTAGGAAGATCTCACAGCACACCTGTGTGCTGCGGCACACTGGTTGAGAATCACTGAGTTAGATGGTCAATGCCCATGACTTATACTCTTTTACCTGTTCCAGCCATCTAGCTGAGGCCATCCTGGGGCACCACCCTTGTAGACATTTCCAAACTGGTATGGATGATGTTTAGTTTGAATTTTTGTGAACTATTGTTAAGCTCCCAAACCAACCTTAATCCAGCTGATCTATGATTAACCCTTTAGCATTTACATTACTCTACATTTACTATTATATTTTCACGGAAAAGGCTTTGCCTCACGTAATCTATGAGATTTGATATTATCTATTTTGAGAACAATACCTTAATATAAGTATAGGCAGCCAGTTACGGCAGGTTTGAACAGAAAGAGGTGAGAGAATTCTGGCCAGATATAGCCGATTTAAATGCTAAAGGGTTAAAGTTGTTCCAGCCATGACTATCCTATCATTTGGGGATATATAAGAAGGGTAGATTGTATGATGTCTGTGTGAGGAGTGCAATGTTGCATGGCAGTGAGACATGGGTGGTAAAAGCAGAGGATATATTGAGGCTGGAAAAAAAATGAAGCAAGTATGCTCTGTTGGATGTATGCAGTTAGTGTGCATGAACAATGGTGTGTGGATGAACAGAGAGTATAAGAGGAATCAGACGTTGAGTGCAAGAGAGAAGACTGTTGGTAAGGACATGTAATGAATATGGATGATGGTTGCTGGGTGAAGAGGTGCCAGGAGATGCAGTAGAGGCAGACTGAGGTAAACCTGGTCAGATGTTGATTAGTGCCGATCTCTAAACGCTGAGCCTCAAAGATGAGATGATGAATATACATGAGTGGAAGCAGCAGGTTACGCTGGGAAGGACCTGATCAAACAATGCAAACAAGAAAAAGCAAATGTAAAATGATGATAATGATGAATGCATTATCTAATCTGTCCTTTCTTTACTTAAGACAGACACTAAGGTACAATTTCAGGGAGATTGGCTACTACTTTTAGCAGGTTGAGGGACGATGTAAAGGCTCCCTCATTGGTGTAACTTCTCTAGGTTTGTGATGAGATATGATGAATGGGAGGAGGTTCCAGAGAGTTGTGGTTAGGAAAAACTGAGCAGTCTATGTAGCAAAAGTACTACCACTAGTTTTTAATTATTAGTTACATTAATCATCAGTTTTCATTGTTGTTGATATTCTCTTGGCAAGCCAACATTCAAATTTTTAATGAAAATCAATTTCATCACATCTTTTCTACTGCCTCTAGGAATATTTCCAACAATTTAACATCACAAATATGGCTGGTTTCACTATGAGGTACTTTAAGTCATTAGAAATAGCAGCTGAGTCTCACATCAAATAACACTATATTGACTTTAAAAATGAGGAACATATTGGAAAATGTAGTCTTAGATACATCATCATCACCATTTAACATTCGTTTTCCCTGCTAGTAAGAGTTGGACACATTGTCATAGACCAAGTTCCTGCATTCTATAATGTACACTGGGTATATTTTATCATGGCACCACTATGGATGTTGTCCTTCCTATCACTAACCACTTTTGAGTGTGTTCTGCATGCATTTTATCATGGTACCAACATTAGACAGGTTGCCATGCCCTTGATACAACTGCTGGATTTTTTATACTTCCCCCTTTCATTCACATTATTCCAAATCAATATATTCACAAACTCAAGCAATGTAGCCAGTCTGGTCAGGATACAACATACAAAAGATTCATAGACCAGTAGAAATGAATTCAACATCCTACACCACATGAAACTACATTAACAAATCATTCTTAAAAAAAGTACAAAACAGCATTATGCCTGTATCACATTAAAAATTAAAGTCTTTAGTCTAATACAGCAATTTTTTACAATCTGTCCACTAGTAAAGATACTATAAACATTTGAATTAACAAACCTGTCTTTATACATTTTCTGCTAAATCATTATAAGACGTTAAGAGTTAAAAACAAATAGAGGGAATCAATAAAATGACTCTTTTATAAAATGAAATATCCTTTTTCGACACACACAAAACCACAAATTAGCGATGAAAAGTTCAGTTGACAATATCTTATAGGATACGATACTCAGAATGTAAAGTTATGTAACTAAATATTCCAAAGAATTTTGTTTGTTTGCCAATTAGGATGTCTTTGTGTGTGCTGCTTGACATATTCAAAATAACAATCAAATCATCTACAAATTACACTACCCACTTAAAAAAAGGACATGATGTGGTCACAGGTTCTCTATTCATAGGAAAACGACGGGATAATCAGGGCTTACCTGGGACTAAACAACAAAAATAAAGACATTTCAGATGTTAACTGTTTTTTTTTTTATCAGCATAATACATTTGAGAGAAATATAGCAAAGTGGAATTTGAAGAAGATTTGGCTGCTATTTCTCAAAGACTAATGAACATGCTGAGTCTCCCACATTGGGATAGCATTATCCTGACAACTTATTAGTCCAATAACAACATGATTTAGTATTTGACTTTACATAGGGTTTTAAGTTCCTTGGGAACCTGGCTGACTCAAGGCCTAGAATCTCTAGATGTAATGCAGAACAAGTCACATCAAAGTCTAGAAGCTGCAGGGAGTAATCTATTAAATGTCAGAAGAATGAACAGTTAAGATGATCCTAGTATGAAGGGAATACAAATTTGAATTTCAATTTGGCTGTCTGTACTACTCCCCCCCCCCCCCCCATGTTATGCAAACATCTGACACTCAGATTTAGTGCGGGGAAGGGATAGGATTTCCATTGGTTTTTATGAGTTATCCAGTTGTTTGATCAATGGGACAGTCAGCTTGTGAAATTAACATGCTAGTGTACTGTTAACGTAATTCTTAGTGAGATTCGTTGTGACACAGTGTACAAATTACAAGTATAACTCTATTTTCTAACTGAATGAACTGGAACAATGTGAAGTAAAGTATTTTGATCACAACGGGGTGCAAGGAATCAAATTCATGATCTTGAGCCAAACACACTACCCACTAACTCACATGCCTTCATGAGACTTTCATACTATCAACTGGCTCTTTAATACCATTAGTAGAGCTTATTGTTGAAAGTATTTGAATCAGATAATCCCCACCCTGTACACTCCCATCAGCGCCTTTTGTACAAATTTTCTAGATTAGCACCATCAGCTGCATTAATTCCACCTGAACCCTTTTGATAACCAAACTGACTGAAACTGTCCTAGATTTACGATATATTTTAAAATTTAACATCTTTCATCATAATATTTTAAAAAATTTTAAGCAGTTCTAAATATCCGCTTACTAATGAAAAACGTTTTTTAAATTCCTCCAAATTTTAGATTATTTTCAAAATTAATTGAAACTGTACTTCATTCGAAATACGGTAATGAAAGGATTAAAATAATGAGCACTGTTCCTCCAACTAAATTAATTTATTTTTAAATCATGCATTTTTTCAGGGAATTAGTAAAGATATTAGTGAAGTGACAACTGTCAGGAATCCAGAGAAAATTTTCCCCCGTGAAAATCAAACAAAGCAGATAAAATCTGACCAGTTGTCATTTACAAAGTACCAGTCAAAAATGTTTACGGACATGGTTAGTTCACATTGCAATCATGCAGTACCAAGTTCGATACCATCGAGTAGAACCTTGAGCAAATATTTTTACCATAATCTTAGGTCAACAGAAACCTTGTAAATGGGTAGACGGAAAATGTGTGGAGGTCCGTAGGAATGGACTGTATCTGTGCATCACGGCGAGAGAGAACACAACAACGCGGTTGTAAAACGGAATTCTTCACTATACAACCACGTCGGGTATCATTAACAATTGATCTAAGATGAAAACATCTCGTCCGATTCATGGGATTCATTGAGTGGCTCGTGTGTGTGTATGTGTGTGTGTGTGTGTATATATGAGCAGTGCATGTGAAATGAATCTGATGAATCAGACGATATATTAATTTCATTTTCTTCAAAAGATTATATTCGCTATTTCTCTAGTTAACTCCCTCGGCTCTATTTTTGGGGTGGGGTGGGTGGAGGGGGGGGGGGGTCTGTGTGATTTAGAAGCTCTTTTCGGAAATCCGAAAGTGAAACAGTTACAGCCAGTCACATATTCTTAAAGAGGGAGGGACCGGAGCGAAAATGAAAGAAAATTGAAATTTCGGAAAAAAAAGAAGAAAAAAACAATGAAAAAGTTAGGGGGGGAGTACTTGAATCGATTCTGTAGACCTCACCACTTCCAAAATTGTTAAGTCTGGTGCTCACGTAAAAAAAGATCATTGGTTTTGAAGCATATATTTAAAAAAAATTATAATAGGAGCCGCTCAGCACGACCATTTTGGGACGGTGCTTTTTAGATAATCGCTGAATGATAACATTAAGCAGATTCTATAACAATACCCTGGCGCATTTGGGACTCATTCATTTTGAGAACAGAAACCGGTTAGAAAAGAAAATACCAGTATGCCGTTTTCTTCTTCATTCATTTTTATTGTTATTGTTCGTTTGCATTGTTCATTGTATGTGAAAGCATTCCAAATTGATATGAATTAAACCTGTTTGATAATTTTATTAGAATAAGCGGCTTTAGATTAAAAAAAAAATTCATGTCAAAAGAAAAGCGAAACAAAATAACTAGACGAACATATTTCAATGGAAATTCCTCAGCAGATCAATAATTAAATGATGATATACTGTAATAGACCAACATCTGTGGTCCACTGGCAACATGTTGATGACAAAGCATTTCACTACATATTTTGTTATTGCTGTTGTTGTTTGGCTTTAGGTCAACCCTGATCCAGCAGATATATAATCAAAGACGTTCTAAACCTGACCATCTAGTATTTTCCCCAGACATAATGTATATGGAATGACATGATCAAAAGTGTTTTTTGATCTTTAAAGAGAATTGGGTTAAATTTGAGGGGTATGGCCACACAGCGGTCCCTTCATTGCCTTGTGGGTGTATGTGTATGATGCATACGTTGGATCGTCGTCAGAAACGATGACGAATGCTCCATTTGAAATTAACGTGTAAGTGGCTGAGCATTCCATAGACATGTGCACACTTACGATCTTGATCCCAACACATTAACCACTACACCATGTACACACACACATATATATATATATTATATCTACATACATACAGTTAACACCCCACCCCCACCCCACCCCTGCAATCCGAAGTCCGAGTAATCCACTGGTGATACGTAGCTGGTCAAGATTGTTGGAAGGTTGCAGTCCTTAAGTGCCAGGTACATTTCCACACACACACACATATATATATATACATACACACATTATATATATATATATATACGTAAATAAGACCGTTATTAGTCCAATTAATTCACAAACACCCAAAACAGAACGCCAACCTGCACTCACGACTCTTCCTTAACCAAACCGCGACCTGCCCTCCGAACGCGGACTATTCACCTTCCCAAAGTCGGTATACCGAACCGGACCGCAACAGCCACCAAACGGGGAAGACAGACATTATCAAGCTGCATCTGTCATAATATAACAAGTATATAGCAGTAATTCAAAAACCTTTCACTACAAGGGATCCTTTTTATTTAAATGTATTTTTCTACGGACCCCCGATTATTTGTAATAGACCGAAAAAAAACAATGAAGGAAGAAAATGTATATATTTAGAGAAGAATGGATTCACACAATGACATGTGTCTACTATGTTTTTAATTTTGAATTTAGCTCACGGGCCCCATGGGCCTGCGGATCCTAGGATGTAGACTGCTGGTATATAATATATCTAGTATATGATATAGAATATATGGTTTAGCACTCGTTTCTGTTTTATTGTAAGACAGTATATATTGGAATACATTGTCCAGTGTGTCCTTAAAAAAAAAAGATTAAGGAATCGTTTGATGGCGATGTCGCTGCTATTTCTAGCATGTGTTGCGACCGCGTAGGATTTCTCTCGTTGTTCCTAAAACTATATTGTTTGTTGTTGCCTAGTATTGAAAACATCTACAGAAATAGAAGTACGAAAGAAGCCAAGTAGAAAATGATAGAAAGAAGACGTTTAGAAATGAAGCATGAAGAACAAACCTGAAAGAAATGTGAACCTGGTACAGTTAGTATGGTATTAGCTTCTGTCACTTTACTACATCCAACTTCAGTTTATGTTGTAGAGACGGCACGCAGACATCGTAATGTCATATTAGTAATAATAATAATATCAACAGAGAGAATTCTACAATGGATTTGACTTGTTTTTGTAGCAAAACACGTTTATAAAAGACAAGAAAGTTATCGAAAATAATTTCCAAATGTTGTTAGTGTGAGGGAGGAAAGCGGGGGAAAGTATATTAAAAAAAGCCTTAATCAATAACCAATTCTAGCAAATGTTAACATGTATCAACTTCCGGTGATGACGACTTAAGCGGAAGTTGATGTATGGTAACTTGTCAACTTTCAATACTGCTGACATAGCAGATATCGACGCACGGCAACACACATATATACATGCATACATACTCGCATATAAACATAACGGGTGTGTGTAAATACACACCCATACGGTTGCACGCACACATAATACACACGCATATGTATAACGTGTGTATACGGTACATACATACACATTACATAACGTGTGTATGTGTGCAAAATATATTTTGTATGGCAATCTTTCTTACATGTATTCAGTCACTAAAAAAGCAACTACAATTTCATGTTGTTAACATTATTTGTGTAATAATGATGATGATAATTATTATTACCATCTGGAGTGAAAAAATGCGTAGATTACATGGACAAAATGCCGTATGCTATTTCAGTTATGTCCCTTTTTATTCTAGGTTCAAATTACGCCGAGGTCAAACTTGCCTTTCATTGAACACAGGTCGTTAAAATAAAGTACCAGTCGAGTACTGGAGTAAGTTTAATCGACTACACCAACCAACTACAAAAAAGAAGGAAAGAATCTGTAGGCTTGTGCCTATTACTAGAAAATACTATGATCATATGGAGCGACAACATATGTACAATCATGGACAAAATGCCTTGAGGTTTTCAAGTTACATCGCTTTCCATTCTGAGTTCAAATCCCGCCGAGGCTGATTTCGCCTTTCATCCCTTGAGTTCGACAAAATAAAGTACCAGTAAATAATTGCGTACCCATCTCATTCTAAATTAAAAGGCTATCTCAGAAAACATTAATGTTAAAAATTTTGTATTATTTCTTATACAGCTGTGAAACTACTGTCCAATCAGAATGAATTTTACTTTCATTTCCACTACTGTAAACCAATGAAACAATAGTTTATATCTAGTTATGTTTTATATCTAGGATGTTTTCTTTCAATCTTATTTTTACCTTCTTCTACTGAGAGGAGGAGGAGGGGGAGAAGGTTTGGATCAGCTTTTCGCGCCATTTTCTTGAAAGTGGCGCATTCCCCCCTATTTCGCCGAGTCGAAGAGTTGTTTTGCTCTCTCCTAGTCTTTATGTAAATAAGTCTATCGTGTATTGTTGCCTTTTTTTTCTCTCTTCCATTGTGTCGGTGAGGTTCTAATTGCTCCAGTGTTACCACAAATTCGTCATGGCCAAAGTTAATATTAGCAATGTGGTCGTCCTAGATAATCCTTCACCTTTTTTGAATCCGTTCCAATTCGAAATCACGTTTGAGTGTTTGGAAGACTTGCCAGAAGGTGAGAGTGGAATGATTATTATTGTTATTTCTTCATCATTTACATTTCTCTTTGTTCATTTAAAAACTATCGATAGCTACATTATTTGTTTCAAACACCGAAATTCGAATTTAGTGCCACTTTACTTGGTGTGTAAAAGAGGGGGATAATAGTTACTACTATTTCTAAAAGTATTTAAAGTTTGATGTTTCGTCTATAATATATTCTGTATTATATTTAATATTCATTTTTAAATGTTTGAAGTTTTCAAGTGAGTAAATATAACCATTCTGTTTATAATGCAACTTCTTTCTTTCATATGCAGAAATATTACCAATCTAATCATTATTTCCGCCTAGAAGGGATTTGTACATTTCATTTTTTTTAAACCAGGATTTAGATATATATATATGTATTAATTAAAGCTTTTAAATAATTTTCAGATCTTAAATCTATTTAACTTGTACTCCATGGGAAAAGAAAAGAAATCTAGTCATTGCATTGTATTAAGATATAAGTAAAACAGGAATCATCAATGCTCCGTTTCACTGTATGACGATGTAAGCCTAAAGTCGCGCACTTTTTTTGTTTCATTTAAACTAGTCATTTAATGATATTTTGTAGAGCAATAAACTCTTCTAAAGTTCATTTTATTTTTTGCATCAAGTTTCTCTAAGTATTTCGTTAGGTTACGAGAGGTTTTATCTAGTTTATATTTGGTTGTCTTACCCAAGTTATTTAAATAAAAGTTGATCGTTTTCTTAGATTTTTCTCAGTTTCATGTCAGGGATATCCACTAAACTGAACTGGTAGTAGTTGAAAATTTTAGTGTAGAAAAAATAATTAATAACTACTAAAGTAATTGAATGAAAGAACATTTCTAACCAATTTCTTAAATACTCTCCGGCGTAACCTGTTGTATAGACTCACAAAATAACGATTCTTCGTTTATAATTCTTACCCAACATTGATGTGTTAATACTTAAAGATTTGATAAATATCTTTCATTTTAGTAGGCATCGATTGCTTTCACTCTGAAGATGTTTTTTATTATTTTTGTTAGAAAGTACTGCCAGAAGTATTTTTTAGATTATAATAAAGATGTTGATAATTTCCTCTAATTAAGATTACTGTATTATAATTGCACACGATAAAGATTATTGAATATTGTATAGTACGGTGAAATTGTTTCGTTTGGGGAGGTGTAATAATATCAAAACAAGTCCACAGTTGTCTCCCCGCAGTCTCCTTTAAAACTCAATATTGATTTCCAACAGAGGCACAACATCTCAAATGTTTGGGAAGAACATTAATCGATTAAGTTCGCTC
Organism: Eledone cirrhosa; assembly: GCA_964016885.1. Taxonomy (NCBI): domain Eukaryota; kingdom Metazoa; phylum Mollusca; class Cephalopoda; order Octopoda; family Eledonidae; genus Eledone; species Eledone cirrhosa. The sequence continues at coordinate 89,576,124 of OZ024741.1, forward strand.
CGAGTTCCTCACTGATACTTACTTTATCAACATCGCTTTGTTCTCACCGTATATTTTTTTATAGTTAACTCTGCTACTCCTTCCTTTATACAATGTTAACTTGCTTTCATGGATGTACGTACTCGAATATAAGTCGATTCCTACTGAAAAGTAGGCAAAAATCCAAACCCGGTTTATAAATCGATACAGCTAATCTACACATTGTGTTTAGATTGCGTAGTTTTGAAATTCGCATATTACTCTTTTACTCTTTTACCTGTTTCAGCCATCCGGCTGAGGCCATGCTGGGGCACCGCCCTATGTATATATATATGAAGTTTTAATATTTTGATGTTTAGAATATAGTTTTTGATTCACAACCCCCATTATGTAATGAGTTTCCATTGCGTTAAGTTTGAACAAGTTTCTCGAATTTTTGTTTACTTCTGGCCACTCACATGCTAAGAGTACTTTGAAAGCAAAAGATCGAAGAACTTTGGATTTGGGATTCATGGAGTAGAGGGTAAGGGAGATAGGGGAGAGGCAGAGTGAGAGCAATAAAATCAAATCAGATTTTAATCTTACATAAGATTGAAAGAAAGTAATATTAAGTCAGAGAAAAGCATGTATGTGTATGGGATATATTTATGTATTAAAAAGTTAAAATTATAAAAATCTGTTGGAAGGGAATGCATAAATAACACCAATGACGATATAAATGTAGAAAAAGTGTTTCATTGTAAAATAATCACTCCAGATATTTTAGCACCTTATTTACATAGAATTTGAAGTTAATGAAAATCGTCAAAATATTGACCCCCAAATATAAGACCCCCCCCCCCCCCCCCCCTAGCGTTTTGGTGTCGCTTTTTTAAATCATATTTCTCTGCTTACATTTGAGTATATACGGTATGTGTGTGTTTTACAGCCCCCGCCCCCAAAGGATGAAAAGTCAAATCGATTTCTACTGGATTTGAATTTATCGTTAGGTTCATCCCTTGTCACCACCATCTATATCATTTCCACTGTAGGATAGCACAAAACGACGTTCTGCTATTTACAATAAATGAAATTTAGAAAATTGTGAAAGACCATTTGGGATAAAATTCTTTCTTGTTTTATTTTTTTAATTCGTTACGTCTTAATATCCGGTAATGATTTAGTAGAAAATATCTAAAAACTGCTTTGTTAATTCAAGTGTATAATACTAGTGGACAGATCGTTGTGAAAATTTGTAGTATTGGACTATAGTTTTTAATGTAATGCAGTCTTAGTTTTTTATACTTTTCAAAAATATCTTGCTAATGTGGTTTTATGTGGTACAGGACCTTAAGAGTTACAAGTTTTAAACAAACTTATGTTCAATATCCCAAGTTAATTCTGTAGCTATCATAGTGTTGTACTAATCTGTACTACTACCCCCCCCCCCCCCCATCTCACTGGTATGTTAATCTGCCATAAAATAAAACAATACAGTGAATGTATTGTAATATTCCCTTGTCCTTGTTACCATGTGTAGTCTTAAATTCTGAGTTGTGTTAGGGAGTATTTGAGATACGATTTCATGAAATAATCAAATGCCCTTTTTCTGTTTTGAACCCCCCCAACTGTTAGCTACTCATAGGAAAGTTGATTTGATTCAGGTTTAAATTTGTGTGTGTGTTAGTATATATATATATATATATCATGATTTTACGTCCGCTTTTCCCTGCTTGCAAGGGTGGGACAGGTCCTATTCAGCACAGCGTCTCCCCACTTGTCACGGTCCTTAGTCAGCGGAGAGGGCACAGGCTCTTGATCATTGCAAGCTCTTTTGGTGCTCAACTTGAGCACTAAAATGAAAACTGATGTAGGTAGAGATTGGACCAGTACCACATGGTTCTTATATTGGAAGATTTTAATTTAAATAAGAACCCTTTAAAATGGGTGGGGTTGTTTTATAGAACCAGAGCAAGTTTGGGGTGTATTGGTGTTAAAAGGGTAAATATTGTTCATCACTGATTGATATTTCTCTCATTTTCTGTTTTGCTATATTTATTAGATCTTGAATGGAAAATCATCTATGTTGGCTCTGCAGAAAGCATGGACTACGACCAAGTGCTCGATTCAGTTCTTGTTGGACCTGTTCCTGGTGGACGACATATGTTTGTGTTTCAAGTAAGACTGCTAATCTTTTATCTATAATTTGCTTACATCTGTAATATGTTGCTACATGTTATGTCCTAGTTATAATATACTAGTGTGGTAAGCATAGACAGGATGTGTGATCCTGTAACTAATTCTAGCCACTTGTGTGGGTGTGTAGGTATTTTGTAAACCTTGGCTAACTTTGAGTAATGGAAATGTACTTTTGATGCTTCTTCTTTCAGATCAAATTTTCACAGCTATAACATTGAGAGACAGAAGGTTCCACAGCTATTACATTGAGGGTATAGAGGGTCTCACATGCCAAAATGGCATCACAAAGATTAGGATTTAAAAAAAATATATTTATATTTATTTTATTTTGTTTTCCCAAGGCTAAGATGTATATGAGACAACACATCATAAAAATAGGGGACAGCATGTGAGTATTTTTTGACAGGAATGAGGACAGGATATGGTGCAGACAAGTTGTGCATATGATGAAATATATTTCAACTGTGATTACCTTGATACACAAGTGCCCAACATCAGAGTTTACTTAAATATTTGACAGTACTGTTGCTACGCGTAAACATAATAGATCTTTATCAGAGAAAAATGCCACTTGACTGCAATCATTGGCTCACAAGCCAGCATAAGAGACTCTCAAGCTGCTAGATTTAGCAACTAAATCTCCCTCATTTCACAGCAAGCTATTAAAAAAAACCATGCACTGTGTAATAATGTGGCTCAAGGGGCATCCTGAAAAAAATGGGGGTGGGTTGGAATGCTTTTTATCATGTCTACTGTATCAAGGCCAACTTTGGGCCAAATAACTGGACTGCAGAATAATTCTTCTTTCTCTTTGTCTTGCTCAAATATTATAATGGCTTCTACTCCTGTAAATTAGCCAACCATATACTAATCTCTGCTCAGATCCATCTGATGTACTTACCACTTCTACCTTATCTTAACCATCCCAACACTTAACTCTTGACATCTTATACATGAAACCACATTAACAAGACATTCTTGTTAAAGATTTATTGTGTAGTAATTATTTCATGTCAAGGGGAATTTTGTTGGTGGCATATGGAATTGTGTTTCATGATCAGTGTTCCGTGATCCTTTATATCAATTTTTGTGATAAACTTTCTGGTCCTCCTACCATTTTACTTGTCTTTGATGGCAATAACTTTGAATACAGACTGACACTCACTGTGAAGACTTGTTCAACCCATGACAGCATAGGAATCATTATAATCATTGCTATTTAACATCTTTCTCTGCTAGCAGGGGTTAGATGAGTCATCAGCAGATGGGTTGGACTCAAAGCCAGCATCTCACATATCTTCCCGTGACCCATAATTTGCTAACATGATTCTGCATGCTGAGTGCATTTTGTGACATCACTAAGGTGGTTGTTATGTCTTTGACACAGCTGAAGAGTTCTCCTGGACCTTTTGTTAAAAGTAACAATTCTTAGCATCAAAATAGAAGTTATTGTCCACATTTATGCCCCTCAGATTGTAGCATCATCATCACCACCACCATTTTATGTCTGTTTGGTTTGGACAAGTTTGTTATGCATCTAAACTGATCAGATGACTGGGTCTTATTCATCTGTTTCATTTTGGGATGGTTTCTATGGCTACAATGTGTAGTAGTGGTGGGATTTTGGCGATACTAGCAACAAATCCTTGTCTGCTTTGATGGTGTGTGTGTGTGTGTGTGTGTGCATGTTGGCATGAAAATTAATGCAGCCAAAACAGGTATAGTATCCACTGGCATCTCACTCTCTGAAAAGGTCCCTTTTGAACTCAATGGTGAGATTTTGGAAATGGTTGATCAGTTGTTAATTCCAGTGTCTCTTGGTATCTAAACTTTTTGGTAGAGATTTCCCACAACAAGGGTTTTAAACCATTCCATCTTTAGTGCAGAAATAGTGACCATCAAATCTTGTATGTTGTTCAAAGCTGTGCACTTTTGGGATCGATCTGCCAATGAATATTTTGAGCCTTTCTCAGAGGCGAAGTGTAATATCCATTTAAATGGCCCTGTAGCAAGCTGGAGGTATTTTACTACTATTGCTTTCACTGAATTCTCTGTTCCCATGTCAAATTTTGTGTTAATCTCCAAAATACACCATCACTTCCAGATTTATTTCCTTGACTTGTACATGGATGGTGCATCTGTTGGTTTGGTCACACATGGAGAAAACTCATTTGTAATGTAGTTGCAACAGACGCCCTTTCAGGATGGAGTAAACAATGTAGTGGACAGCTGAAAATGTGGATTTGTATGGTTAAGCCTCATCTAGAATGAATATCTGGCCTTTGCATATATGTTGCCTAACATAGGAATTACAACTGGTTGATAAATTCTGCATCAAACATGTTATCACTATGCATAGTCTGCTTCTATTCAAACATTAGTATGTGTATATCTATCATTATTGTTTTTATATCGATTTTTCCATGCTGGCATGGGTTGGATGGTACTTTTTGAGGCAATGTTTTACAAGCGGATGCTGTTTCTGACAGTGACATTTAGTTGCTTCTTATGACATGCAGAGATATGGTATACTTATTCTAAACAGAATACATATACACATATATTTAGTGATTTGTTATACAATGAATATCAAAATCATAGTAAGTTACATCTGTGGGCAACAAGAGTTTTTTTCTCTGTGTGAAAGGCATGTTGTATGATGCTTGCATAGAAAGTGCAATGTTGCATAGTAGCAAGACTTGGCTGGAAACAAATCAGATGAGCATGTTTCATAGGATGCACAGTGTGAAATAGTGGATTGGTTGTAGTTAGAACAGCTTTATGTTTATTGGATTGGAGCTTTTGGGATTCTTTCAAACATAATCTTTCATAAGTTGTAAATGTATATATATTGCTACCTCTATTTTATAAATTGGTGTCTCTGTTATAATATTAGCAGTCATGAGTCTTTGGATTCACATATACAATACTTCCTCTTTCTTATAAATCTGTTATTGTTATTAGCAGTCACATCATCAGAAACTGGGCTTTTGGATTAGTCTGTTATATTCATGACAATGGCACCTGTTAACTCCTCTTCTTTAACACAGGCAAAGCAATTTAACCTCAGTGCCAAGAAGAATATTGGGGAGACTTTATAAATGAGCAATGTAAACAATTCCAGCCAAATTTGTTAGACTTTAATCTTAAGCAGAACATACACAATGCAAAGACTGGTAGGACAAAATTCCTGAAATATTTAGATATGCCTCTTTACATTAGAGTTGGGGAGAAAATAAGGTACCAGTCAAGTGAAATGCTAAAAAGCATCCTAGATGTGAATGGAAATTATAATAGAAGATAGTTATGCAATTTTGAATCAAGGCCCATTACAAGATATTTTATGTTCCTTAACTCCTAGCTGTTCTAATTATTAGTGAAAATAAAATATGGTTGTTTAAAAACTTCTGTTTACATAGAGTATCTCCATCTTGCTAGTTTTTCTTAGTGCCTGTGCTTTTAATGTTGAAAATTAAAATTACCAAACTGAGAGTGGAGTTCAACATAAATCACATCTTAATATCTCTCAAATCACATTAAAATAAAGGATACTGGAGGATAAAGAGCTCAAATGTGTGTGTGTGTGTGGGGGGGGGGGGGATATTTGGCCCAAGATCTTAAAAGCCTTAAATAGAGAAGGTATTTTTTGTGTGCCAGATGACCTGGAAAGACTTAAGGAATGGCAATCAGGAGTGATAATCCCAATTTTCAAAAAAGGTGACGAGATTGTTCTAACTATTGAGGGGTCTCTTTGTTAAGCCTTCCTTATAAAGTCTATACTAAGTCTGGCAAAGAGATGTAGAGATATTGTTTAGTCCAAACTAGCTGACGAACAGTGTATAGCTTGGAGATAAGGGAGTTGCTCCAGGTAGACACTACTCTGAATTGAGAGATCATAGCTCTAATACTATAGACATATTGTCAGAATGTCTAAAAGAACGAATAGCTGGACAAATTTTACATGCAAAACCAACTGACAAGAGAAACAGGAGTAGATTTCAAACAAGATGGTTGAATAACTTTCATGAGCTCCATCTTGTCTGCTGTGGCAATGAGGCGGTTTATGTCTGGCGTTCTCGCACACTGTCTGGGCACGTAGCAATGGTATATATAAGTGACTAATTATTTTCAGCAAATATAAAAGGCAAATTTTATGGAAACCCTCATTCAGTAAACTCCTACAATAATTGGCATGTAATTGTAAAGAGTTAGATCACTAAGGGAGGTAAATCTAAATAGTTATCTCCCTTGTGTGATCTTGAACGCTAATTTATTTTTAAAATCAACTAATTTAACCATAGTTTTTTTTAATGTTTCTGCTATTTTCTTCGATACAAATTTGGTGGAAGGGATATGTACAGCGGAAACTGGGCAAGTGCACCAGTTGGCATGAAGCTACGATTTTGTGCACTTACAGATATACAGTAATTCATACATAAATCATTTAATTTGCACTGATTTCAAAAATAGGTAAAAGTTGAATAAAGCAATGTCGATAAAAATGGATTCAACGATAATTCTTTATTCTTCTACTGGTTTCAGTCAATAGACCTTGGCCAGGATTTAAGTGATTGTATCGAACCAAATGCTTATCTTTCAGCCTGGTGCTTATCTTTTTTGCTCACGTTTTTGTTGAACGGCTAAGTTAAGGGAGAGATGCTCACACACACACACACATCCATATATGTGGCATTGGCATATTGCATTTCTTAGGTCATTTGAAAACTTGGCAGAGCCCATCTCCTCCCTATGCATGAGTGCAGTAGATTTCTTCCAGAGAAGGATAGAGAGTGAGAGAAAGATATAGAGGAAGAATCAACTCCAGTACTAAATACACACACATGCATACAATGATTCTACAGTTTCCACTAACCAAACCCGAGGTTTTAGTAGGAAACACCCAAAGTGCTGTTCAACAAGACTAAACCTAAGATCACATGGTTGTGAAGTGAGTTCCTTAACCACATAGCCAAAAATACATCAAATGGGAAATGTAAAAAGATTTCTTGGCTCTCTTGAATTACCAGAACAAATTTCGTTTCAGCAGAATTTTTTTTTACCCTTACCCATTATATATTTATTTGTATGTATATGTGTGTGTTAATAAATATTGGGAAAAATTGAAATGTAGTTTCCCAAATATTGAAGATAGAAAAAGTGGACAGAAGTGCTTGACAAGAATCAAACCCTGCAACTTTTAGATGTCGTCTGGAAATTGCTGGCCACAGATTACCGTCTGTTAGAAAATTTTAATCTTGTAGCTAGAAGTGTGAATATCTAGTTGACTTAAGAAACATTGGGAAAATTTGAAATGTAGTCCCAACATAAATGACTATAATAATGTCAATAACTATAGAGAAAAATCAAGCAAAGTACTCTACATATCAAGGGAGAGAAAATTGGATAGATGTGCTTACAAGGAAACAAATTCTGCATCTTTCAGATGCTGGGCAATTCTGTTTTACTTTGGGAAACATTGTTAACCTTATGTTGTTTAATATTTAGTTATATTAGGTCTCTTCAGTGAAGGCGGGTGGCTGAGTGGTTAGAGAATTGGATTCGCAATCGTGAGATTGTGAGTTCGATTCCTGGACCGTGCGATGCGTTATGTCCTTGAGAAAGACACTTTATTTCACGTTGCTCCTTCTACTTGGAGTTGCGACCGATAGATATTATTAGTAATTGGAAAGACCAACGGAAACATTGTTTCCTCGGTCCGATTCGACGAAAGTCGATCGACTGTCGATTAGGTCTCTTTGTGGAAGTGTTGCTTAGTGGTTTCAGTTTTCGGCACACAATCATAAGGTTGTAACTTTGATTACTGGCTGTGTTGTATCCTTAAGCAACATAGTATATTTTATGTAATTCCAGTCTACTCAGCTGGCAAAAATGAGTTGTATCTGTAATTTAAATAGTTAGCCTTTTTACACACTGTACCATAGTGGATCTTCCTGAGAATTAGGTTAGGAGTACATGCCTGGTAATGCTTGGCCACTTGCATGTTAACTTTACAAGCAAGCTGTTCCTTTGATCAAACAACTGGGATACTCATCATCAGAACTGCTGGAGGTTTAACATATTAAGGTCTCTGGGTGCAAACCACTTACTTCCATTGCTAGTAATCTAATCTTGATTGTGAGTATAAAATCCATACCTCACTAATTTCCTTATTTCCAGTTGCCTTCTGTTGTATTGTGCCCTCATCTTTTGATGGGATCATAAGGATGCTGTCCCAACATGGTGAAGCTTATCTCTCTAGCTGATTTGTTTTAGACAGAAAAGAATCAATGCTAGTACTGGACTGGTCCTTTATTTATCTACCCCAGATCGTCCATGCTGCATCCAGTGACTTCAAAATACTTTTTGCTATAATCACCTTAACATTTCCTTGTTACTGTTGGTTAATTTAAAATTGTTTACTTAGGAAATTAAAGTAGGAAATCATTAATTGGAACACTGCTGTTGGCATATGCATATTTATTTTAGTGATCAAAACATTTTTACCTCTGGATAGTTAACTGTTGACTTTAACCCTTTAGCATTTACATTACTTTATATTTACTATTATATTTTCATGGTAAACACTTTATTTCAGATAATTATCTTATATAATATGGAATCTATGAGATTTTGATATTATTTATTTTGAGAACAATACCTTAATGTCAGTATGAATGGCCGGTTACTGTTGGTTTAAATAACATGTTAAAAGAAGAAACTGGTCACATATAAAAGAACCCACTCTATTAATGTTTTTTGTTTAGCCTTAGGCCATTCTTGATTCAGCAGACCTATGATTAAAAGTTATATCTCTAGTTTTCCTAGATTTTCAGACTGAATCTAAGACTACATTATCCAATATGTCCTTCCTTAGATGGTAGGGTGGGATTTGAAATAGAAATATACTTGACAGTTGTTTTTAGCAGATTGACTGATCATGTAGACTCCATGTAGTTTGTGTGGGTGATGTCATGGTAATTTCACTCGCATATGTGTTTATGTAAAATATATTCTATTAATTCTAATGTAATTTATTTTGTCACTTTAGGCTGGTCCACCAGATACTAGTAAGATCCCAATTGCTGATGCAGTCGGTGTAACTGTTGTATTGCTGACCTGTTCATATAAAAGTAAGGAATTTATCCGGGTTGGTTATTATGTTAATAATGAATACAGCGATCCTGAGCTTAAAGAAACCCCTCCAGACATGCCAGTATATGACAAGGTTTGTTTAATTTATACTTTTCTTTCTTTTTTTTTAACCAAACATGCACTTCACTTCTTTGTAAAGTCTGTCCCAAATCTGGAGGCTCATCAGGCCAGTGCTTATCCTGTCTTCAAGTTAAGCAACTAAGAGTGCATGATGCCAGTCTAGAGCAGGGTTTTCCAACTACTACTGGTACTCATTTTTAGCTGGAAATGAAGTGTTTTGCTCAAAAACACAGTGCACTATCCGGTTTGGGAATTGTACCCGTGACATTATGATCATTAATTGAACAATCTAACCATTATGCTACTCTGGTGTACAGTTTATACATTACCTACAAAATATGGATTGATGTCATCATCATCATCATCGTTTAACGTCCGTGTTCCACGCTTGCATGGGTTTGGACAGAGGGTTTTCCCACTTGAGGCAAGAGTGGTTATCTTGCTCGCATAGGACTGTCTGGTGGGTTTTCTACAGCTGGATGCCCTTCCTAACACCAACCACATTTACAGTGTGGGGCTGGGAGGTTTTTACCGTGTTGCCTACACGGCCACATTACAGCGTGAACTGTGTGTTTTTTTGTCGTGACACCTACACGATCTCATTTGTTTCGGCCTGGATGTGGTGGCACCAACATAACTTTACATTGAAAGGGGCGGTGTGGATGGGGTGGGGGTGGTGGGACGGGGGTGTATTTTGTTAGAGATGCCTACTGACTGTAGTAGGTTTTACTTTGTACTTAGGTAAGGCGGGTCTTCTCCATTACTGAGTACCGCCAAAGGTCTCGGTCCAGTGACATTGTCTTGGTGAGGTGTAAGTGTGTGAGGTCGGAATTTATCAGCTCGTCCCAGGTTTTCCTGGGTCTGCCTATTCCGTGACTACCGTCTATCTTTATTGCCCTGCACTTTGTTATACAGCTATCGTTCTTCATGCGCATCACGTGACCATACCAACGTAGCCTTCTCTCGAGTAAACAACATCTGATCCCTCTTATTTCTAATTTTTTCCTTAGTTCGTTTATGCTTTGCCGTTCACGTATATTACTATTACACATCCAGCAGAGCATGCAAGCTTCGTTTCTCTCTAGTCTGCGTATATCCTCTGCACACAATGCCCAGGTCTCACTGCCATGCAACATTGCTGTTCGTATGCAGGCATCGTACAACCTGCCTTTCATTTTTAGGGAGAACCCTTTAGCGGCTAATAGCGGTATAAGCTCTCTGAACTTTTTCCATCCAGTTCTGACTCTAGCTACTGTACTTTCAGAGCACCCTCCCCCACTGCTGATTTTGTCACCCAGGTAACGGAAGCTGTCCACTATTTCTATAGAACCCTCTGCGCAGTTGAAAGAGCTAGTATTTTGTGGGCACTTGCTGCTACTTATTGTCCCAGAACACCGACCACATGTAAAATCTATGTTCTTAGTTAGCTTACCTGTGATCCCACTACATCTTTTATGCACCCATACTTTGCATTTGGGACACAAAATGGAGTTTCTACCTACGCCTTTCCTACACACTGAGCATGGCCACTTCCCGGAGGGGTCCGCCGCCTTATTTTCTTTCTTACAAACTAGAACTTTAGTCTTAGCCAGGTTAATTTTAAGGCCTTTTGATTCTAGGCCGTGCTTCCATGTTTGGAATTTCTTCTCTAGCTCGGCCATTGATTCAGCTATGAGCGTTAGATCATCTGCGTATAGGAGTTCCCATGGGCAGCCGGTCTTGAACTCCACTGTTATAGCCTGGAGGGCAATAATAAATAGTAGGGGGCTAAGAACAGAGCCCTGATGAACACCAACTTTTACACTAAACTCTTCACTATATTCGTTGTTAATTCTAACCTTGCTGACTGTTTCTTTATACATGGCTTGTATAGCGCTCACAAGCCATTCATCAACACCTAGTTTTCTAAGAGCCCACCAGATAATGGAACGGGGGACTCTGTCGAAGGCTTTCTCCAAGTCGACGAAAGCTAAGTATAGGGGTTTACTTTTAGCTAGGTACTTCTCCTGTAGTTGTCGTACAATGAAAAGAGCGTCTGTGGTACTTTTTCCTGACACAAACCCGAACTGCATTTCATCTAGATCAATTCGCTCTCTGATTAGTTGCGCTATTACTTTTTCCGTGACCTTCATGACCTGGTCAATTAATTTAATGCCTCTATAGTTACTCCTATCTAGGGCATCTCCTTTACCCTTATAACAGTTAACGATGATGCTGCTACGCCAGTCCTTCGGAACAACCCCATTCTGTATGACTTGATTAACTATCCGGGTGACCATGGTGTGTCCCACCGTACCAGATGCCTTCAGCATCTCGGCAACTATTTCCGAAGGCCCAACCGCCTTACCCGTCTTCATATCTTTGATTGCCTTACTTATTATACTACCCTCGACTAACACTGCTGGTCCCTCTATTGGGTCGATGTGGGGGAGACTGTCTTTATCCCATTTATTCTCCTCATTTAGTAGCCTTTCATAGTGACACTTCCAAGCTACCTTCTTATCAGCGTCGGTGATGGCAAGTACGCCGTCATCATTAAGTACACACTTCTCCCCGACAATATCACTGTTTTCCTTGACACATTGCCTAGCAATCCTGAACACCTCTCGTTTTTGGTCCTCGCGTTGTAGAACATGCTTGAACTTTCTTTCCTCTGCTTCCCTTCTTGCGAAGTACACTTGTCTCCTAGCTTCTCTCCTGGCCACTTGATAGTCTTCTCTGCTTCCCCCATCCCGCCATACTTTCCAAGCCTGCTTTTTGGCCTTAATTGACCCCTCCACCTTACTGTTCCACTACCATGTTACTCTCCTCCTGCCTACAGGCCTGCTCCAGCCACAGACTTCGTCTGCCGCCATCAGCAGGTTTGCTTTCAGGAATTCCCACTGTTCCTCTACCTTGTACGACTCTAATTACTCTTCCTTACTGTCGAAAGCATCAAGTAATATGCTTTGAAATTTATTTCTGGCTGTGGGGTCCTTTAGCTTCCATATTTTTCTCCTGAGGACAGTCCTCTTCTGTTGTCTAGTACGTCTTGTCCTGACTATTAGGTCGCTAATTATCAGTCTATGTTGGGAGGTGCATTCTTCATGGGGGAGGGATTTAGTGTTTACAACAGTCACTCTGTCACGTCTTCTGGTAAGGATATAATCTACCTGGCTGGTATGTTCCCCTGATCTGTAGGTGATCAAGTGATTGTCTCGTTTTTTGAAGTTAGTGTTACAGATAGTTAGGTTATTTGCGTCACAGAATTCCAGGATTCTGGAGCCTTCCTCATTTCTAGTACCAAACCCATAGCCTCCATGGATTTCGTCGTAGCCGTCACAATGTTGTCCAACGTGACCATTTAGGTCGCCTGCAATAATTATATAGTCACTGTCGGTTATTTGGGAGGTAGTGAGCGTCAGTGTCTCATAGAATCTGTCTTTTATAGTGCTGGGCAGTCCGGATTGGGGTGCGTACGCAGATATTACTGTCACCGTCGTTCTACTGAGGACAAGTCTTATTTTAATTATTCTGTCGTTCACTCTATTTCCGTCTATTATCTTATCTGCCCACTTTTCTGCTACCATGATTCCTACTCCACCCAGTCCATTGTCATTTCCCACCCAGAAAAGCTTATAGCATCGTTTTCTACCCACAATGAATCTAGCAGATCCACCCCTCCACCTGGTCTCTTGAATACAACAAAAATCGACCTTACGTTCAAGCATTTCTACAACCTCGTTAGAGCGACCCTTTAAGGTGCCTACATTCAAGGTACCAACTCTGAAGTTTTGGATTGCGTTTGGAGGGTGGGAGCGGGGGGGAGATGGGGTTATGTTAGCCATCCGCGGCCGAAACAAAGAGGAATGCTCACATTCTTGTCCACGAGGTGTGTTTGTCTTTATCTTTGGCATTGTCGCTGAGCGTCCAGATTTTTCTCTCTTCAACTCTCCGGAATTCCGTAGTCCTTCCATCCTACATATCGAAGGCGACCAGGTAAGCGATAGTATAGGCCTCTGGCTTATGATTGGTCCACGTAATAGTAATGGTGGTGCGTGGGGGCGGGAGGGAGGGGTGTTGAGTTGTTAGCGAGAAGAATAGGTTGAAGTGAGATCCTCGTATTTAACAAGCGATAACAAAAATACAAGATTTGTTTAGTAAAATACGCCAAAAACTTCGTATTTAACAAGCAATAACAAAAATACAAGATTTGTTTTGGAAAATACGAGAGAGAATACACAGAATACAGGAGGAAATAGGATAGAATGGCTAGTAGTGAAACAAGATTTGGAATCTGAGGATAGAATATGCTATAGGATTTGGAAGGACTGAAATTAAGGGGATGTTAGAAAAGCTAGAAAAATGTGTACATTACATTATACCATGAAGGAAAAAAAAAAAAAAACAGCCACAAATTTGGCGAAAGTGAATTGTGGGGGTTATCTTATATATATATATATATAGATAGAGAGAGGGGGGGGTTGACCGCATGTTGTAAGGCATTTGGGCATAGACAAACTGCCTCACAAAGTTTCATCTGACTCATGCCTGCAGAGATAAATCAAAACAGAAAAACAATCTTTGCGTGATGGTGAGAGGATTAAAACTTTATTTATATTCATGTTGCACTTTGTGGGCAGTAGTGTGGTTGATTGCAGATTTCCAATGAGCCAAATACTCCAATTTTTGATAGTGTTGGTAAAGAGGGATTGTTTGTGCAATATGGAGTTAATATCACAAGGGACTGTGTTAGAAAGCATTGGTTTAATAGGTATCTCTACAAAAGTTATATACACAAATTGTAAGATTGTTGGTGATAAGGGCATCCAGCCATAGAAAACTTAAGGTTTGAGCAGACTCTTCAGCTAACCTCCCTGGTCTTAGTTTATATAATAAATGCACCCAGTGCACTCTGTAAAGTGGTTGGTGCTAAAAGTTATCCTGCTGTAGAAAACCTGCTAAACAATGGGTTCAGAGGACTCTTCAGCTATATCAAAGACATGACAACATTTAGAGCTGGTACCACAATAAAAAGCACTTGGTAGTGCATGGGATTATATGTGAGTGGCAGGCCACTGGTACGTCAGCACTCATAGGGTGGAGAAACAAGTGAGATGCAGGTTCCCTGTCCAACCCTTGCTAGTAAAGAAAGCAAATGTTAAACAATGATTATATGGTGCATTTTATTGTAACACTATGGAGATTGACATAACTGAACAGTTTTCTTGACCCTTTGTTTGGCAAGATTTAGGAATAAGTTTAGAAAGTTTAGTCTTGTAAAGCAACTCAATATATAAAGTTGTGGGAGGTGTGGTATAATTAATTAATTGACCCATTTATCATCATGCTGGCAAGGGTTGGGTAATGAAGTCTTGCTCGTATGTTCTGTAAAAAAAAAATAACATCAATGGAAGTTAATGTTGAAATAATCTTTCATTCGGAGTCTTCTAGCCTGAAACTCCATTTTGCAGTCTAGTATAAATTCTTGCTTCCCTTAATTATTTTACAATTTATTTTCTTCTATAACTGGAATGAGTTTTGTATATCAGTTATTACAGTACAGGTGTGTTTTTTTCACTCTATTTATAGGCAGAAAATTGACAGTTATTATATCTTCATTTTAAATGCCTTGCAGGGCTTGTTCTGTCTCTGCTCTGAGTTCAACTTTGCCTTTCATCTTTTTGTTCAGGTGGGGTTGATTGAAAATGATTATTAGAGTATTGGATATGCCTTTCAGTATCTGTTCTTCTGTGTGTTCTGAGTTCAAATTATGCATCCTGTCACTGGATATGATAGGATTAGGGGCTCTATAATTAACCCTTCAGCATTTAAACTGGCCATATCCAGCCAGAATTCTCTCATCCCTTTCTATTCGAACCAACTACTCATACTGATGTTAAGGTATTGTTCTCAAAATAAATATCAATCTCATAGATTTGATACTATGCGAGATAATTGTGAGGTAAAACCTTTACCATGAAAATATAATTGTATATATAGAGTAATGTAAATGCTAAAGGGTTAAAACACCTAGGAGACCTATGAAAGGCAACCTCATAGGAGGCTACACAAGTGTCATGTAACAACTAACTATAGGTGTATATCATTTTTTTTTCAATTAGGTGGAGTGATATATTATTATCCAGGCACCTACAATATATTCAGTATAACAAAGTTATATTTATTTTCTTCTTCTTTCAGTTACAACGTAATATCTTGGCAACGTGTCCGCGGGTGACTCGGTTTAAGATCGACTGGGATGACAATCAAGACAGTGAGAATATTCCACCTATGCAGAATACAGATGCCGAATCCAATCAAATGTACGATGAGAAGTCAAATGATGAACTCCTGAAACCTATGCCAGGTTTCCATGATGATAGTAATAGTATGAGAATGGAGGCTGAGATGGTGACATAAGTCTTTCTTCTTCTCCATCCTCATTATACTTCACCCTCCTCCATCCCTTTGCAGGTTTTATTTATTTATTTCCCTGCCTCCTTCAACTTCTCAAATCTTAAAAGTTCTTTCCAGTTCCATCTCTGTGCCAACTATTTTTGTGCCCACTTCATGCTCTTCACCTGAAAGTAATTGGTTTAGTTCAAGAACACTAGCTGCCTAATCATTAAATATCCTAACATTTTCAACAGCATTGGTTCAAACATTCGTCTCTTCATAAAGTTGTTGATAGAGCTCAATCATAACTGCAAACAATAGCATCTCCCCCTCTCTCTCTAATATATATACACACACACATTGATTGATCAAGTGTTTATTGTTAATATAATGAACAAATTTGAGCAGTCTGCTATAACAAAGTGTCACTTAGATGCATCTTTCACTCACAATCATTTGTCTGGATTGTTCTTCACATCTCAATAATAGAATGGACTGTTAAAATGTATAAGTTGGTTAATAGATGAATCCTTTGACTAATTTGCTTGTGGCCCACATTGGAGCTGTTATATTACTCATCGTTTCATTAATTCCTTTTAAAAAAAAAAAAAAATATATATATATATAAAATATATGAAGTGAGTTTGTTAGTGTTGGGGTTGTCTGACAATTTAAGTTTTCATGTTTAAATAATTTGTAACTTTCTTTGTGTCCTTTAAATATCAAATGCACAATATACTCACACGACGTGTGTAGAAAAAATGTGAATATATCTGAACATTAATATATATGAAGGTCATGCCTTTTTATAAGTTCCACTGTGTTGTTGCTTGAAACATTGTAACATTTTAAGGTTGTTTTCCCCCTGCTAAAGCAGAAGTTAGTCATGTGGGCCTAATGATAGGCTTCATACTCATCATGGGGTCATTTTTGAGGCAATGTCTTGCAGCCAAGTTTCCTTCCTGGCACCAACCTTTTTAATTGCCTCTTACAGTGTGCAAAGATATGGTGTACCTATTCTAAACCAGATACGCGCACATAGTTTATGATCTATCTTTGGAGTGTGTGTATTATGGCCATCTTGTTAAAATATTGGCTTGACAATCACAAGTCTCCAGATTTAATCTCATTCCACGGCAGTTGTCAACTCAAAGCTTCTAGGTGAGTAGGGAAGCTTGATGGATGCGCTGTACTAATGATCCAAAAGCCTGACCATGGTATTTACTGATTCTGTCTGAGTATTACATTAAAGTTACAAGTATCTGTGGAATACTCAGCCATGTCAGCTATATTTGTGTAAGTGGGTAGTTCCCTTGATTAAGCAAATGAAACACTCAACCTAAGAGTTCTTGTTCATAAGAATGAGAAAGATTTCATCAATTGTTACATTTTTCTGTGTATGTTATCTGATGTACTTCATTTCATACAAATCCCTCCGACGTCAGCTTAGCGTTTCATCCATTCGGAGTCGATAGAAAAAAAAGTACCATTCTTTCATTATATCTCAATTCCTTTCTCTCACTCTCTATTCTTCTCTGGAAGAAATCTGCTATACTCAAGTCTGTAGAGAGAATGGGCTCTGCCAGGCTTAAAAATACCCTAAGAAATGCTGTGTGTGGAACTCCCTGGCATTATGGGTCTATACCATAGACACAGTAGGATACATTTGTCATATCTCAGTTCGTATATGGTAGGTTGTTATAAAATAAAATTTTGTGTAACTATTATCTCATAAGATAAGATTATATTGAATATATATTCATTAGCGATGTGATTTCTTTTAATGTTTATACTCGTTATTATAGTAGTAAGACTAGATTGGAAAGTTGTTGGAGCATCTACTTTGCCTTTCATCCTGAGATCAATAAACTAAAGCACCAGTAAAGTTGTTGGCCTTGTGCAAAAATTAGATAAGATATAATTACATAAAATATTCATTAACAATGATTTCTTTTAAAGTTTGTGCCCATTATTTTAAATAAATAAATCATAAGTGAGGTGGTGGATTGGCAGAGTTGTTAGAGTGTCAAATATGCTTAGCAGTATTTGTTTCAACACTTTACATTCTGAGTTCAAATCCTGCTGATGTCATCTTTCCCTTTAATCATTTGGAGGTTGATAAAATAAAGTACTAGGTTCGATACATTCAACATTCTCTTTCCCACAAATTGTTGGCTTTGTGTCTAAATTAGAATGTTTCTACTTTTGGCACAAGGCCAGCAATTACCCAGTGTATTACTGGTACTTTATTTTATCGACCCTGTAAGGATGGCGGTGGATTGGCAGTATTGCTAGAGGGTCGGACGCCATTATTTGACGCATAGTTACGGCCCTTTCCATTCTGAGTTCAAATCCTGCCATGGTTAACTTTGCCTTTCATCCTTAGGGGGGGGGGGGGTCGATAAAATAAAGTACCAGTAATGTACTGGGTAATTCTGGCCTTGTGCCAAAAGTAGAAACAATTATATTAGTGATATCAACCTTACCTTTCACCTTCCAGGCTTGATAAAATAAAGTACCAGTCAAATTGTAGGTTGATATAATCGACTCTCCTTCCTCACAAATTGTAGGCTTTGTGCCTTGATTAGAAATCTTTATTATATTACTAATACTTATTTTATTGACCTTGTAACAAAGAAAAGCAGTTAAGTCTTGACTGGATTTGGACTTGTGTTGTGCTTTTTCTGGTTTGCGCCAATTTTCAAGATTGAGTATTTGTACAAATCATACTATAGTCTTTGGCTGAGCAATACCTTGTTAGTGGAATTTGGTACAGAAACTGTGGAAGCTTGTGTGTGTGTGTCTCCTAGTGCATTTATGTTGGTATGGCTTGGTCCTGCATAAACAATATTTTGTTTCATACCTCAATGGTCTGACTTGTGTTGAGCCTTACTTGAAGGAAAGTAACAAAGGTTGGTATTTGGCTGTAGAATACTGCCTGAAATAAGTCTAGTCCAACCCATGCCAGCAGGGAAAACTAAATGTAAAAATAATGATGGTAATGATATACCTGCAGTAGCATTACTTGATTGGTGTTCCATCAGACATGCAGCTCTTTAATTCATTGTAGCCATTACATCTAAGACTATGTTGGAGCACAGCCAAAGGATTATGTTTTATTTTCAGTTTTGTAAATTATAATTATTCACCTTGTTATTTGGTGTGTGTGTGTGTTTTTTTTTAACAATGGGAAATTTGTTGAGTGTGCATTATATATGTCTAAATTGTAGAATTGTCAGTCCCATATAAATATGAAACTATATTTTTAACCTTTTCATTACCATATTTCCAATGAAATACACTACCTATTTGTTTCAAGTAATTTTGAAAATAACCAAATATTTGGAGGAATTTAATAAGTTATTCATTAATAAGCTGATATTTAGAAGACTTAAGAAAAATTTCTAAAATATGATTAAGATGAAAGGTTTTAATATAAGGATAAACTTTTTAAAAGCAATTTTGTATAATAAATCTCTTGAGTTTTTAATCTTTTTATTTTCTCTAATTTGTAAGTTAGCATCGAATAGAATGTTTTGCTGTATTTGTTCTCTGCTGGGGCCAATTTTACCTTTCCTCCTTTTAATATTAATAATAAAATGCCAGTTCAGTACTGGGGTCAATTTTTCTTCCCTCACTCTTCCCTCACTCTTCCCTCACTCTTTCCTTCTCTAGAAGAAATCTTCTGTGTTCAAACCTGGAGAGGAGATGAGTTGTGCCAGATTTTTAGGGTGATTGTTCCTGAACCTATTCAACTTTTAATTTCCTATCAACACCAGTTCTTGTGAACATAAAACAAAATCATGTTTGAAAAAACACCCTACTGTAACTTGTAAAGAATGTGCTATCAACTAAGATATGTTTAATATACTAATTGACTTTCTATTAAATATGGTATTTTTAATCAGCAAATGTTTTTTACATCTGGAAATTACAAAAGATCACCAATAACTAACACATTTTTATTTATTAAAAAAGATAATTTAACATGGGACCATGTCTATATGATTTTCTTTTCTTGAGGCAGGAGGCGCTCTTTTCGCAATAAAAAAAGGATGTTAATTTGATTTAGAACTAACTCCATTGGTGTTCAACTTAATTCACCTTATTTTGTGTGCACCAAATTAAATATTGCTGGGATAGGAGTGGGAAAGTGATTTTATTTGTAATTACTACTTCACAGAAGTAGAATTCATTTGGCAACCACCAACTGTTTGTGTGTATTTGTTTTTGATCTTGAAACGAAAATGTAACAAAGAATTCATTGAGCTGAAAATACTGTTAATATTTAATATATATATATATATATAAAGGAATGCACATGGGGAGAAAATGAGTAATGATATTGAATAAACAGCTTCAAATGAATAAATTCTATATATATTGAGTACCTTTTCTTGTTCATGTATCAGATGTGTGTTTGTAACTTAACATCTGTAATTGTGCAGCCGTGTATCCCTTTTAAAAGTTATTGAATAAAAAGTGGAGTCTGTTTATATATCAGTCAGGTAAACTGGGGCAAGCAGAGTTGCGTCCCTTGCTGATTAAAGTAAGCGTGACGGTAGTAAGGTTTGAAATTGTGGTTATGATTCAGCCGTCTAGCACCTTAATATCACAACCATTATATATAAAAGGTGTAAAAGTTAAATAATGGCGTTTACAATACCAAAATGTTTTTATATTAGTGTTACTAGAGGCATCCAAATTTGGTGTTCATCATCAATTGACTTGTATATATCTCATATTTTCACAGTTATATATGTGAAGGCACGTCGTTTAATGTTTGGTTCATGATCGTATGATCGTGAATTCCATTCCTGGGCTTGGTAGCATGTCCTTGAGCCAGACACTATTTCATGTTGCTCCAGTCCATTCAGCTGGCAAAAATGATTTGTACATGTAAAACTAGAGGCCAGCTTTGTCACAGTGTTATGCTCAGTCTCCTTGAGAACCACATGAAGAGTGCGCATGTCTGGAATACTCGGCCACTTACACATTAATTTCATAAGCAGGCAAGTTCTTAGTGGTTAAGATGTGCTTATGATTATAGTGTTATGTGTTCGATTCCTGGACCAGGTGGTGCCTTGAGTTTTTTAGTAAAACACTTCATTTCATATTGCTTCTGTCTATTCAATTAAAAATCACCAACAGCTGGGTGTTAACCTTGCGGTGAACTCATGTCCTGTGAAGAAGTACTGTACTCTGTCTTGTAACGCCAATAAAACTGAAAGAAACTCTGGGTTTGGGACGAATTTTAACTTTTATTATCAGGACTAATTTTAATGTTTTGCTTTTTCATCCTCTTTATTCATGTTTTTTGTTTCCTAAAATTCATTCTCCGAGGTGGGATATGTATAAACTATTTTATTTCTGAAGCAGCTTTTAAATATTTGGTCTGATTGTAAGATTTAAAAAAAAATGTGGGGTGGGGGGTTTTCATTTCTGGTATATGAAACTTGTGCAAATAATAAGCAATAACGTCTACCTTGTCCTCTTAATCTTTCACACATACACACAAAATATTGAATATATTACAATTTGTCTGTGTGTTTATACAATATTATTTTTTTGTCGGCAGTATCGGTAGGTCGGACGCCATGCTTTGACGCATAGTGTTACGGCCCTTGCCATTCTGAGTTCAAATCCCGCCGAGGTTAACTTTGCCTTTCATCCTTACAGGGTCGATAAAATAAAGTACCAGTAATACACTGGGTATTTGCTGGCCTTGTGCCAAAAAGTAGAAACAATTATTTCTTTGTCACAAATAGTTGAAGTAATGAATAATCCTGACTTCTGAGACGGAGGTGAGGATTTTTTTTTTTTTTTCTTTTGTGAACCTAATCTCTCTGGTTCACTGTTGTGGCTTGTGTTTGTTATTGTGGACATTTATTTATGTAAAATATGTAAATAAAATTTTAAAAATTGTTGTTTTTTTCTTTCTTGTCTTATCTATTTTATTTATTTGTTTATTTTTTTTAATTATGCATACAAATAGCTTTCTTAAATTTCAGTTGTGTATGATATTGCTTATATATAATGATGTTGCTACAATTATGTTGTGTACAAAACCACTACATTGTTAGTCTTATGGCTTTCACCTGTGCAGTTTTAACTGACTTCCTATGCAGTTACTTCTTAGGTGTTTTGATTGTTGGGGCTCGAGTATTGTCTCACCATTTTTATGGAGATAGGAGGCAGGATTAGAACTCAGCAGATAGTTAGCTGCATCTATCAGTATATGTTCTGACTCATCATTGGAGCACTTTGGTTGTCTCAAGATGCAGAAGTTTCTAAGTCTTAGAACCCCAAAATGTCCTGCAGTATGTTAGACTAACAATTACACTAATGATGAGCTCTACTTTATCAACTCTGAAAAGATGTTGGAAAAAATACTGCAAAGCATTTAATTGCACATTCTAACAACTGCTAATTAGCTACCTAAAAATACACTTGGTACACTCTGTGATTGGTGCTAGGAAGGTCATCCAGCCATAAGCTTGCCGAACAAAGGGGCAGAAGGGCACTTCAGTTGTGGCAAAGACATGACGGTTTCCTTAGTACTGGTGCTCTGATAAAATGCAGGAACATGTGAGATGCATTCCTCTCATCCCATTCCAGTGGTCAGTCGCTCTGCTTGTGTACTAATTTGGTCTGTGAAGACCTGCCCAACTCATGTTATCAGGGAAAATGAACATTAAATGATGTTCTATGGCTTCAAAACCTAAATTTGACTGACTGACAAACTTTCACTAAATTAGCATTTTATATGGGTAAAGTTTGACTCTCGCAAAGGGATTCAGAATAAACTCCCAAAGTATTTGTGGGTAAATTATATATATTTGTGTATAAGCTGGCCCCCCACCTTTATTTTATGTTTGAGAAAAGAGCAAAAATTGAAACCCTGTGTATAAGCTGATACAGCTAATCAACACATGTTTAGATGATATGGTTTTGTAAAGTAGAGAATGTTTTTATGAAGTTTTAATATTTCAATATCTAAAATGTTTTAAGTGAAGTATAGTTTTTGATTTACAACTCCATTACATAATGGTTTTTTACCATTTCATCCATTTTTATAAAGTTCATGTTTCTCAGACAACAATAGTACAACCTACTGAATATAACCGGTTTTTATTTTACATACAAATCAAATACAATTTATGCCATTAAATGTAAATTAAGCCTGAGTACTAATCATATTTTATAAAAATTCTTCTAAAATATAATAAAACTGTTTCGTTGTAAAGCAATCACTCCAGATATTTTGGTGCCGTTTTTAAGTTGGTGAAAATTGGCAAAATATTAACCTCAAATAAAATCTCTCCTTCCCCACTGCCATTTATCAATTAAAAAAAATATTTGTTACATTTCTCAACTTATACAAGAATATGTATGCAGCAATGAGTTAACTAGTAGATAGGAAACAGCCCATATATGTATATTTGCTAACCAATATAACCTACTTTATAGAGCCCTAAATATGTTGGTTGTTAGTGAACCATAACCCAAACCCACCATTTACAACAACCAACTCTTGGAGTGTGAGTGTTCTTGTATGATGCACATAGCTAATTCTAAGAGAAGAGAATCAACTTCAGTACTTGGGTTCATCAATAATTTCCACCTTCAACTTCCTAGATATTTGTCTCTCTCTTCCCCTTCCACCTCTCTACAAATTCTTCATTTCTACCTTGATTTTTCTTCTTCATATCTTACTTAACCAAATCTGTTATCTCCTTATAAATCTTTGCTTCTCTACGAGAGACCTTGCCTTTTTTTTTTTTTTTTAATAGCAAATTTTCTCTCATACATATACCCAACCTATCATGGACGTAGCCCTCCGCCAGCTTGACCATATGCATTCATCCTCCTGGTTTCTCTTCCCCTTCATCTTTCACCCTATTACTTGACCATTTTAGCACAACCTTTTTTGCAACTGTTTTCCAACCTCCCTTCTATCCTTCAAAAAAGATGAAAATTGTCATGACCTAGTTGGGAGTTCCCTTGCTCTTAGACAACAGGTATGGCATATCTATGTACTTCCAGCTTTGGTGTCATATTTGTTCCTTTGTCTCTCATACACTTTTTTGTACTTGTCTGTCTTTTGTGCTGTTTGCTCTGTTGCATGTTTGGACTAGGTTCTTAACTAGTGAATATCACACCCTCTAATATCTACAAGCAAAGATCTTAGACCTAAGATATATTCCTCTCTGAAGACATATCTATAGTCCGCATTTGCTGTACATACTACACTTTACATAAACCTTGTTCTAAATGGTGGTGTCTGTGCATATATAGATTCCACTTGCCTAAATATCAGTAACAAAGATCTCCATTTACTCTAACTCAAAGTCTCCCCTTGCCTGCTCTCTAAACCTTTCTGTTCTACTCTCCAACCTCCTTAAACCACAAATAAGTCTTCTGTTATATTGCTTCCTCCTCTGAAGTTATCATTCTCCATGACTTCAATATTTCTTGGTTCTCACACATCCCAACTAGATGTCACCAGTGCAGAAATCAAACTTTTGCAATCCTCAACTCTACTAGTTTCATTGCTTACACTGATCTCTGACTAACACACCAAACACCTCCAAATCTAACCTGAGACAAACTATCAGCACTTCTGCGCTTAAGTTGTTTGACCACTGCTGTATTGTGACTACCCACAACATATATTATGTATTGCCACCCCTTTCCCAACATTCAAGGTCACCTGACTGGGTGGAGCTCAGCTATATCCCAAACATAATGAAAACTCACATTCCAGAGTTTGTTCAGCTGCACAGCAGCAGCACCTGCAAACAACAGAACCTATAACTTTTGGGAGAAAATCACACTCCTACAAACTGGACAGTTTTTACCTAGCACCACAATTGCTGCAAGGCCATCATTTAACGCCTGTTTTCCCTGCTGGACAGGTTGTTACAGATCAAGCGACTACTTAACCGGAGCCACGAACTTGTCAGATGGGCCAGGAGTACATCTTTTTACACATACAATTCTGGGAAGTTTTCAGTGGCTAGATGCCCTTCCTATCACCTGAATCATTCAAAATATGAAGAATGCTTAGGTGCATTCAAATCTAGTCAAAAGGATATCTACTAACTTTGGAATAGTCCACTTAAACATGATGGTTGTCTAAGCACATCTACAGAGAAAGCCTTCCCATTTGCATTCAACTACTCACAAAGGTAAAAAAAACACCTGACTTTGCCAATTATTGTTCTATTGAACTTTTAAAAGGTGATGAGGATTCATTAAGAACAAACTTCTCCAACACATTGAAGCTCTCTCCTTGTCTCTTGTCACTCACCAGTGTCATCTCATCCTCAAGAAAAGCATTTGTATGCTTTTTTGGCAAAACGAGTGGCAGTCTCCTCTCAAACAACACCTGCCGTGTGTTGGAGCTACTCAGGTGCTTCAATATAGTTTTTAAGATTGTCTTGCTACTGAAAAGCTTATCTGTATAATTGAAAATATTTTTTAAATTCTGTTAATATCATACAAACAATGAAAAGGTACAAGAAGGCAGTCTCCCCCACCCCCTCCATTATTTTGTGAGTTTCTGTTAGAAACAGTACAATGAATTAAATAAAATATGGAAAAAAACAAATTACTTGAAATTACCATTAAGAAAAAAAGAGACGCATGAGAATATAGTGTAAGCCAGGGAGGAATTGGGACTTATTGCAGGATTATTACTGCACGTGAGATATATATATGAACGGACGTAAATCGGTGATGATATATATATCTATCATCACCGATTTACGTCCGTTTATCATCATCATCATCATCATCAACGTTTAACGTCCGTGTTCCACGCTTGCATGGGTTTGGACGGGGGTAGTCCCACTTGAGGCAAGAGTGATTGTCTTGCTCGCATAGGACTGTCTGGCGGGTTTTCTACAGTTGGATGCCCTTCCTAACACCAACCACATTTACAGTGTGGGTCTGGGAGGTTTTTACCGTGTTGCCTACACGGCCACATTACAGCGTGGACTGTGTGTTTTTTTGTCGTGACACCTACACGATCTCATTTGTTTCGGCCTATGGCGCGGCACCAACATAACATTACATAGAACGGGGTGGTGTGGATGGGGTAGGGGTGGTGGTGGTGGGACGGGGTGTATTTTGTTAGAGATGCCTACTGGTTGGAGTAGGTTTTACTATATATTTAGGTAAGGCGGGTCTTCTCTGTTACTGAGTACCGCCAAAGGTCTTGGTCCAGTGACATTGTCTTGGAGAGGTGTAAGTGTGTGATGTCGGAGTTTATCAGCTCGTCCCAGGTTTTTCTAGGTCTGCCTATTCCGTGACTACCGTCTATCTTTATTGCCCTGCACTTTGTTATACAGCTATCGACTTTCATGCGCATCACGTGTCCATACCAACGTAGCCTTCTCTCGAATAAACATCTGATCCCTCTTATCTCTAATTTTTTCCTTAGTTCGTTTATGCTTTGCCGTTCACGTATATTACTGTTACACATCCAGCGGAGCATGCAAGCTTCGTTCCTCTCTAGTCTGCGTATATCCTCTGCACACAATGTCCAGGTCTCACTGCCATGCAGCATTGCTGTTCGTATGCAGGCATCGTACAACCTGCCTTTCATTTTTAGGGAGAACCCTTTAGCAGCTAATAGTGGTATAAGCTCTCTGAACTTTTTCCAACCAGTTCTGACTCTAGCTACAGTACTTTCAGAGCACCCTCCCCCACTGCTGATTTTATCGCCCAGGTAACGGAAGCTGTCCACTATTTCTATAGAACCCTCTGCGCAATTGAAAGAGCTAGTATTTTGTGGGCACTTGCTGCTACTTATTGCACCAGAACACCGGCCACATGTAAAATCTATGTTCTTAGTTAGCTTACCTGTGATCCCACTACATCTTTTATGCACCCATACTTTGCATTTAGGACATAAAATGGAGTTTCTACCTACGCCTTTCCTACACACCGAGCACGACCATTTCCCAGAAGGGACCGCCGCCTTGTTTTCTTTCCTACAAACTAGAACTTTGGTCTTAGCCAGGTTAATTTTAAGTCCTTTTGACTCTAGGCCGTGCTTCCATGTTTGGAATTTCTTCTCTAGCTCGGCCATTGATTCCGCTATGAGTGTCAGGTCGTCTGCGTATAGGAGTTCCCATGGGCAGCCTGTCTTGAACTCCTCTGTTATAGCCTGAAGGGCAATAATAAATAGTAGGGGGCTGAGAACAGAGCCCTGATGGACGCCAACTTTTACGCTAAACTCTTCACTATATTCGTTGTTAATTCTAACCTTGCTGACTGTTTCTTTATACATGGCTTGTATAGCCCTCACAAGCCATTCGTCAACGCCTAGTTTTCTAAGAGCCCACCAGATAATGGAGCGGGGGACTCTGTCAAAGGCTTTCTCCAAGTCGACAAAAGCTAAGTAGAGGGGTTTACCTTTAGCTAGGTACTTCTCCTGTAGTTGTCGTACTATGAAAAGAGCGTCTGTGGTACTTTTGCCTGACACAAACCCGAACTGCATTTCTTCTAGGTCGATTCTCTCTCTGATTAGTTGCGCTATTACTTTTTCCGTGACCTTCATGACCTGGTCAATTAATTTAATGCCTCTATAGTTACTCCTATCTAGGGCGTCTCCTTTACCCTTATAACAGTTAACGATTATATATATATATATATCTCACGTGCAGTAATAATCCTGCAATAAGTCACAATTCCTACCTGGAGGAATATATATATATATATATAGTGGAGGCACATGTCTTAGTGGTTAGAGCATTGGCCTTGCAATCGAAAGGTGAGTTCAATTCTCAGACTGGGTGGTGTGTTGTTTCCTTGAGCAAGACACTTTATTTCACATTGTTCCAGTTTACTCACCTGTAGAAATGAGATGATAGGGACTGGGGTCCCTATCATTACACTGCAAAGTGATCGTGGAGATGCTACGGCAAAAAAGCACCCAGCCCACATGGTAAAGTGGACGTGTAGGCGCCACGGAAAAAAAAGCACCCAGCACTCACTGTAAATGAGGTTGGTGTTAGGAAGGGCATCGAGCTGTAGAAATCAAGCCACAATCAGTTCCCGTCCCACCCTTGCAAGCAGGGAAAAGCGGACGTAAAATGAAATGATGGAAATGATAGGATAAAGGATAAAGATCCCATAACTCCTTGTGGAGTTGTAGAGGCACCGTCAAATGGCGTGTCTAGGGAACATATAAACCCGGTGAAGACCAACTCTCTGCAAGTTTGAACACAGTCGATTTTTTCTATAGAGGAAGAATCAACCCCAGTACTGGACTGGTACTTTTTTTTTATTGACCTTGAATGAATGAAAGGCAAAGTTGACCACAGCAGAATTTGAACTCAGAGCGCACAAATAGGTGGGAGAAATACCGTAAATATATATATATATATGTTTCATTAAAATAACAGGAGGCCGGACTGGTGATGTTCCTTTAAAGTTTTATTGTTGTAAAAACATTATATATATTTCAATGGCCTGGTGACATCACCAGGTTCAGATTACATAATTATTTTATCAGTAAAGGAATTACGACATACACAGAAAATATAGAAAAAATATTTGGAATGGTTTGCAGCAACAATAATATCTAGGTCGCAGATAATTTCCAAATCAAATATTTTCCGCCAATTGGAAAGCAGCATGTAGATCTGATTCAAGGCATGTCCGCTTTCCACTCCATTGATAATCTTCTGGAGCTTGGAATCATTGCAAGGATTCTTATGTTGCTGTGCTTGTTGACATCAGTAATGTCATTGATATAGATAATGAAGAGAAGTGGACCCAACACAGTGCCTTGTGGGATGCCACTACTGACTTTGGCTAGGCTTGATTGTACTCCTTCGATTGCATGTTGAACTCTGTCAGGAAACACTGGATCCATTGCAGTAACTTTCCAGAGACAATGTTAGATAGTTTTTTCAGTAGAATGTTGTGAGCAACCCCAACAAAGGCCTTGTTGAAATCAAGGTGTAAGACATCAGTGTTGGAGCCCTCTCCCAAAGCTCTTAAAATGTTGCAGGAGCTGCGTTAGGCAGTCCCTTCCATTACAGAACCCTATTTGGTTGGAGTTCAGCAGATTGTTGCTTTAAAAAAAGTGAGTTATTCGTGATCTCGCCACTTTCACAAATACCTTCATGATATGAGAGGTGAGTGAGATTGAATGGTAATTCACTGCAAGGGACTTGTTTCCCTTTTTGAAAACTTGGACTGAAAATTTTCAGGTATATAGCTAGTGTCCAGTGAATTCCTCCACAAATAAGCTAGAAGAGATGCAAGTTGGTATCAACACACCTTCAGGGCACTAGCAGAGAACCTATCAGGGCCGACTGCTGAGTTATATTTAATATTGTTTATTGATGCTAAGACATCATGGGTGCCAAACGTTATGTCTGATATAGTGTTTGGAGATTAACATCACTGATACAGCCCAGATCAGCCACATCATGATTGCTGAAAACAGAGCAGTATTGTTTCTACAGCATCTCACCCATGGTTTTAGCATTGTCTTGGAGAGCCATTTTCATCAATCTGGGGGCCAACAGTGGAGACAGTGATCTTATGTTTTTTTGTAAATGAAAAGAACACTTTGGGATTGAGTTTGATTTTCTCAATGACCGACTCCTCCTCAGCTGGTCTTTGGTTTTTGATGATGGTCTTCATGCATTGTTGGAGATTTTATTTTTTTTATTTGAGCAATAGCAGTCAAATGTGTGAGTTGCTGTTGGCATTATTTTAGTTAGTTGATTTTTTTTGTATGTTCTTTTTATTTTTCTGATAATAGTTTTTTGTTTTGGGGGATTCTGCGCTTAGTTTTGTTTCTCAGATCTTCATAGGGTATGTTTTGTACACATATTTGTAACAGTGCCTACAAACATCTGCCAGGATGTTTTGGTGTTGGTGGAGATGTGTGTGTGTGTGAAAGACCAGTCAATATGTGATAGATTGTTAGTGATTACACCCCAGTTGGCATTATAAAGATCCATGTTATCAAATAGATGAGCTGGAAAGAGATCATTGGGTTTAATTTTCAGCTGGTGGAATCTTGGGTTACAGAGAATCCTGTCATGGTCTGAGAGAGGGCTTTTTCCACTATAAGATTATGTATATTATTAGTGTGGTTACTAAACACTAGGTCCAATATTTCTTTTGATATATATATATAAACACACATATACATATATATATATATATACATACACACACATATACATATATATATATATATACATATGGAATGAGGTAATAAAAACTGACTTTACACAATTATACCTCACCAAAACGATGACACAGGACTGCAACCTCTGGTATCATGCAGTACTACAGAAGACCCACCCTCCCATATGCTTCAGCTGAGGCATATATCTAATAGGCAACACCTCTCTCTACCATCTCCTCTCACATACACCTCATTTTGCTGTAACTATCCCTCCCCTATTACCTACGTCCTCAATTTCCCCAAGCTTCTCTCCCCCACCCTCCCTAGTTCTCATCCCACACCATGAAGTACCTCCCACCTCTGTAGCTACAACAAAAGTGACCAACCCTCACTGTATAGTGGTCATGTATGTGTCAATACAAAAGCACCCAGTCCACACTGTAATTTGGTTGCATAGGGGTCACGACAAACTGCCCAGTCCACACTGTAAAGTGATCTTGTTGGTGACACGACAAAAAGCATGCAGCACACTGTAAATGTTGTTGGCATTTGGAAGAGCATCCAGCTGTAGAAACTTAGCCAAAATCAGCCCCGGGTGAGCGAAACACAGTCCTCTGACCTTATTCTCTCTCAAAGGGTCAGCCCGTCCCACCCATGCTAGCCTGCAAAATGGATGTTAAACAATGATGATGATATACACATATATACATATACACACACACACATACACATATATATATATGCACACACACACACACACACACATATATATATACATATAATACAAAAGACCTGACTTCCCACGGGCATAGGCCGAAGCTGAAGCATGTATACAGTATGCCCCACCTCACTTCACCCTCCCACTGTAAAGTGGTCGTGTACGTACCACAACAAAAAACACCCAGCCCACACTGTAAAGTGGTCGTGTAGGTGTCACGACAAAAACACCTAGTACTCACTGTGAATGAGGTTGGTGTTAGGAAGTGCATCCAGCTGTAGAAATCAAGCCAAAATCAGTTCTGTATGAGCTAGACATGGTCACCTGACCTGGCACTGCCCACAACAGGACAACTCGTCTAACTCATGCTAGTGTGGAAAAATTGAAATAAAACAGTGATGATGATGATGATGATGATGATATAAACATATACATATATATATGGAGCGACATGGCTCAGTGGTTAGAGCATTGGCCTTGCAATCGAAAGGTTGTGAGTTCAATTCTCAGACCGGGTGATGTGTTGTTTCCTTGAGCAAGACACTTTATTTCACATTGCTCCAGTTTACTCAGCTGTAGAAATGTAAAGTGGTCGTGGAGGTGCACGGCAAAAAAAGCACCCAGCCCTCACTGTAAATGAGGTTGGTGTTAGGAAGGGCATCCAGCTGTAGAAATCAAGCCAGAATCAATTCCCGTCCCACCCTTGCAAGCAGGGAAAAGCAGACGTAAAATGATGATGATGATGATGATGATATATATATGTATATATATGTGTATATATATATATATATGTATATATATGTGTATATATATATATATATATATTAATTTGAACAACGTCAGTATTTCGTGTGTCATAATTCTCGATTATCATTGGTTCATAGGTTTCAAATGATGACACCAAACTTAAATTAATACGCATAATGCCAATGAGGGAGTGAGAAACAGAGAGGCAAAGTGAACGCTGTAACTATTACCATGTATGCGTGTGTATGTACATGCGCATTTATGTGTGCGCGCATGCGTGCAGCGTTCCACAGAAAGTAAAAACTATCAACATGTGTGTGTGTAAGTGCATGGGTGCGTGTGTAATTTTGCGTGTGTGTGCGCGTTTCCATGCGTGTATGTGTGTGTACGTGGGGCGTTCCACAATCGCCACGCAGTTTATCTTTCTGTGTGCCTGTCTGTCAGTCTAACATACATAGAGTTGTGAAGGGAGTAAATAGGGACCTTTTTTTACATTGACGGACATCTTTTATATTTATTATTGTGTCCTTTTTTGACAATTGCTCGAAATGAATACTGATAATAAAAGCAATTCGACTTTATCAAACAGTGAACTACAGCGGCGACGGCGTGCAGCCAGGAATGAAGAAAAACGGGCCGAACAGCGTCATTGGAACGCCGAACTTCAGAGGCGAAGACGTGCTGCCATGAATGAAGAAGAGCTGGCTGAACAACGCCAACGAAACACTGGAGCCAAGCAGCAACGGCGTGCTGCGATGGTTGAAGACGTACTGGCTGAGCATCATCTTTTATATTAATTATCTATATCTACATATAATATAAAAGATTGGAACTTCCATCATCCTTTTGAGAAATGTGGAACAACCACGTCTATGCAATGATACACGTTTTACAGTCAGGCAGAAGATAAACCATCTCCTAGAGGTCACTATTCTAGGTGGGAGCACCTAGAATTGTTCATATACTATGCACAAACGGTACAACAAAGAATCTGGTATATCTGGAAGATTTTTTTTTACTGTTTTCTGTATCACACAGACACCACGGACTCGCCTCATACTGTAACCAGATAAACATCCAATACAGTCATTTTCTCTTTTATCTGTCTTCTCTTATCATCTGTTTACCCGGGCGAAGCTGGGTACGTCAGCTAGTATATATATATATATATATATATATATATATATATCATCAGCATCATTTCTGTTTAACAGCAATTTTTCCACGCTTGAATGGGTTAGACGGGTCATCCATGCCAGGAGGCAAATCTGGCCAGGGTTGGTCATGTGTCCTACCTTGCTCCAGCGAAGACTGTGAATGTGGCTGGGTATTTTACAGCTGGATCCCCTTCCTAACAACAACCACGTTTACAGTGTGGCACTGGATGGCTGTTATGAGGAGGTATAGGCCAGTTGGCCGCGCCAAAACCGTCTCACAATGGGAGCATATTTTCAGCCATAGTTTTGGAGCCTGGTACTGGGTGGCACCAATCCGAGAAGCCTAACACATCTCACAGCATAACCACAATTTTGGGGCCCGGTACTGAGTGGCACCAATACAAGGAGCCTAACACATCTCACAGCATAACCACAATTTTGGGGCCCGGTACTGAGTGGCACCAATACAAGGAGCCTAACACATCTCACAGCATAACCACAATTTTGGGGCCCGGTACTGAGTGGCACCAATACAAGGAGCCTAACACATCTCACAGCATAACCACAATTTTGGGGCCCGGTACTGGGTGGCACCAATACAAGGAGCCTAACACATCTCACAGCATAACCACAATTTTGGGGCCCGGTACTGAGTGGCACCAATACAAGGAGCCTAACACATCTCACAGCATAACCACAATTTTGGGGCCCGGTACTGAGTGGCACCAATACAAGGAGCCTAACACATCTCACAGCATAACCACAATTTTGGGGCCCGGTACTGGGTGGCACCAATACAAGGAGCCTAACACATCTCACAGCATAACCACAATTTTGGGGCCCGGTACTGGGTGGCACCAATACAAGGAGCCTAACACATCTCACAGCATAACCACAATTTTGGGGCCCGGTACTGAGTGGCACCAATACAAGGAGCCTAACACATCTCACAGCATAACCACAATTTTGGGGCCCGGTACTGAGTGGCACCAATACAAGGAGCCTAACACATCTCACAGCATAACCACAATTTTGGGGCCCGGTACTGGGTGGCACCAATACAAGGAGCCTAACACATCTCACAGCATAACCACAATTTTGGGGCCTGGTACTGGGTGGCACCAATACAAGGAGCCTAACCACAATTTTGGGGCCCGGTACTGGGTGGCACCAATACAAGGAGCCTAACACATCTCACAGCATAACCACAATTTTGGGGCCCGGTACTGGGTGGCACCAATACAAGGAGCCTAACACATCTCACAGCATAACCACAATTTTGGGGCCCGGTACTGGGTGGCACCAATACAAGGAGCCTAACACATCTCACAGCATAACCACAATTTTGGGGCCAGGTACTGGGTGGCACCAATACAAGGAGCCTAACACATCTCACAGCATAACCACAATTTTGGGGCCCGGTACTGGGTGGCACCAATACAAGGAGCCTAACACATCTCACAGCATAACCACAATTTTGGGGCCCGGTACTGGGTGGCACCAATACAAGGAGCCTAACACATCTCACAGCATAACCACAATTTTGGGGCCCGGTACTGGGTGGCACCACTATGAGGAGCCTAACACATCTCACAGCATAACCACAATTTTGGGGCCCGGTACTGGGTGGCACCAATACAAGGAGCCTAACACATCTCACAGCATAACCACAATTTTGGGGCCTGGTACTGGGTGGCACCAATACAAGGAGCCTAACACATCTCACAGCATAACCACAATTTTGGGGCCCGGTACTGGGTGGCACCAATACAAGGAGCCTAACACATCTCACAGCATAACCACAATTTTGGGGCCCGGTACTGGGTGGCACCACTATGAGGAGCGGCAGGCATTCATTCAGCCGTGCGAAACCCACCACACAACATTGCCACAGTTTTGGGGCTTGGTGCTGTATGACACTGCTATGAAAAGGGACAGGTGCGGGACCACAGTTTGGGAGCCTGGCATTGGATGGCACCACTATGAAGAGGGATAGGCCAGTTGGCCATACCAAACCCTTTTTGAGACTGGTACCCCAGTTTCGAAACCGGGCACTCTCCACACAACTGATACTTCTCAATACAAAACCAGACTCTGGCAGCCTGGGACCGGATACACACATACACACACACATGTGTATATATATATTTATATTGTCCAGTCAGAGCAAGGTACAGTGTGGCCAATTCTGGCCTGACATGCCTCTTGACGTGGATGACCTGTCTAACTCATGCAAGCAGTAGGGTGTAATTTGAGGGAAATTTTCCTGCTATTTCTACCAGCTTCAGCAACCATGTAGAGGATCACTTGAGTTATGACATATCTGTATTTAAATGTGTGTGTGTATATAGATATTTTATGTGTATGTGTGGACCCCTGTAGATTTATATATCTGTGTATTTTGGCGAATGCAATTATATACATACATGCCCTAAGGATCACTTGACTCAAGATATACCTGGATTTACAGGTGTTGGTGTATATATATGTACATATGCATATCTGTAGTTATATAAATATATATTTATATAACTGTGTTATATTTGTGTGTTTGGTGACTGCATATATATACATATATACCCTAGGTATGTACCGAGGTGTTTATAAGAAAATATGTATAACTCCATATGTGTGTTAAGAAGTTGTGTTTTAAGTAGCAACAGCAGCCAGATCTTAAGAAATATGTGGTAGTTTGGGGGTATATTTTATTTGAAAGGGAAGGGGAAAAACAAACAAAGTAAAATAAATTAACTTTTGAAAATTCTATCTTGAGGATGGTGATGATGAGGATGTTAGTAGGGGGTTGCTGGACAGTGGGTAACAGTAGAGTTATTGTAAATTGTAGTAGACTTTTGGTCTACATACAAATCTCATCTCCTGTGTGGTATTAATCAACAGTGCTAGAATGATAATGATGGTGATGATAGTAGTGATAGTGTTGCAGTTGTTGTTGCTGTTAAAAAATAACAACCACCACTGTACCCCATTTCTCATTTCTTCTGCAGCAGTAGTAACAAAAAAAAAATGTTGGTGGTAGTTAGTGATGGTGGTATTGATGCAGATGTCTGTAACAAGCAACTCTTCTTACGTAAGTAGTCTACTGCTTTAGTTCAACAATAGTGACTAATGATGATGGTGATGCTGCTGGTGAATGAACTATTTTAATAAGAAGCAAGTTTATTTGTGGCTGTGAGACATACACACAAGTATGGACACATACACACATTAACTCTAATAAGTAAAACAGATTTTAATATTTTCACATATAATGTAGAAGCTGAATGCTATGCTTGAAGAGGTAAAAACATAAATAAATAATGGTGCTTAACAAAAAAAACAAAAACACAAACCCCAAAACATGAAAATAATAAAGGTTAAAATGACATAAGACAAGACTCTGTTTTTAGAAACAATATAACTTGTTGATTTTTATTATAATAGGCGCAGGCAGAGCTGACTGGTTAAGGTGTTTGCTTTGCAACTGCTTGGTTCTCAGTTCTGTCCCACTGTATGGGATCTTGGGCAAGTGTCTTCTACTATAGTATCAGGTTGACCAATGCCATATGAGTGAAATTTAGTAGATGGAAACTGCAGAAGCCCGTCGTATATATATATGTGTGTATGTAAGTTTGTTCATGTTTGTGTTAGTGTGTATGTCCTGCAGGTAGCGGTTTGACAAAAAAAAGCGATCAATAAAATAAGTACCAGACTTGGAAAAATAGGCGCTGGTGCCATTATAAAATGTCTTCAGTACAGAGTATAAAGTGGCTAGCATTAGGGAGGGCATCCAACCACAGAAACCATTCCAAAATGGAACATATGAGCAAGACATGGTTATCTGATCTGTTCAGTCACAGAAATTGACAACTCATCTAACCCATGCAAGAATGGAAAACAGACATAAAACAGTGATGATGATGAGACACACACACACACACACACACACACATGCACACACTTTCACTCTATAGTTATATGCTGCAACACCAAATAATTTGTAATTTTATGAACATTTAAGCACTTTAAAAATATACCTCACTAGGCCAATTATAGTGTACTCAGTAGAGCAGTCATGTCAAACATGCAGCTCTTTACAAGCACACCTGCGGCCCACACAAAGGTTTTTACAGCACGAGCATGTTTTATCTTTGTAATATAAAAAAAAAAAAAAAAATTAGTTGTAATGTGTGCAATTAGTTGTCGTATGTGGCCCTCAGACAACACATGTGACCCATGTGGCCCTCGGGGGACCCTCAGTTTGACACGCCTGCTGTAGAGTACATGTGTGTATGTTATATATATATATATATTAACACATACATATGTGCATATACCACTTCTGTGTGCGTGGTTTTCTTTTTATAACTTTATGCCACATGTACATGTGAGGGATGACTTATTTGTTGGGGGCAATTGTTTTTATAGGTGTATGAACCAATGCCCCTTTCCTACTGCTAACCCTTCAATCATGAAGTATGTAGTGGGCACTCTTATTTTTCTATTAATCAGGCAAATATAGGTGCTAGGCTTAATCCAGTTTAACACCACTACCTGCTGGCCCCTTGGGCTTTCAAGCAGGGTCTACTCTTTTGCAAATATTCAGGCCTGATGTCTACTCTGAGTATAACTTCCTCCTTTTCTCCCACTGGATGCAGCATGGCTGAATGGTTAAGATGTTCACTTTGCAGCCATTTAATCCTGGGTTCAATCTCATCTTGGGCAAATGTCATTTACCATAGCTGTAGGTTGACTCAACCATGTGAGTGAAATTAGGCAGACAGAAACTTTTTGAAAGCCTGTTCGAGGGACTTTACCTGTAACAAAATTTCATATTTATAGGGAGGAAGAAAAGAAGTTGGTGGTTAAATAATTAAGTGGGATGTATGCTCATGCTTTGTTGTTTAGCCCCAGGTCAACCCTGAACCATCAAATTTTGATCAAAGACACTCTAACCAAGACAATATCATCTTTTTGTTTTTCATCAGACATAATTTATCTAGGATTACATTTATTCAGTTTGTCCTTTGGAAGGGTGTAGCTTGATGGAGATTTGGCTGCTATTTCTGGAAGGTTGAACAACCATATACAGGATTCCCCTTATTAGCTTGTTTGTTCATGTGTGTGTGTGTGTGTATATATATATGAGCATATATGCACGTATTAAAGTATGAATGTGCATGTAAAAGTGCATATGTATTAGTGTACATGTATGCATGTATTAATGTATGTACATATATGTAGAAGTATATGTATATGCAGGGCCTACAAAAATATCTCTGAATTTTAAGGAGCACATCCCTCCTCCCGTGTGAAAGCAGTGTTGTTTTGCCTTGAAAAATGTTTCTCAAAGGCTCCTATGTTTATGTGTGTATGTGCATATGTTAAACTATTTACATGTATGTAAAAATGTATGTGTTTATTGTGTAAGTGCATGTGTTAAAGTATGTACATGTATGTAGAAATGCATGTGTATATATCTGTATATATGTGGAAATGTTTATGCAACACATATGAGACTCTTTCCTGAGAGGATATCTTCTTGAACTTTTTGTCTGTTCATGGCATTGTTAGCTTGGATTGACAGTGTGGAACAGATGAAGATGAAGCAGATGCTGGCAATATTCAGATATAAGGCCCAACCTGCAATAGAGAGAGAAAATTGAAGAAAAATAACAACAACAATAACAATAATAATAAAACTCACAAAACTGACTAAGAAGTGCCAGATTAAAACCTGAGATTGTAGGATTTCAGAAACTACCAAAAATATATAACGAGGCAGAACACAGTAAGTAGGCAGGGAAGATATAGTTAACCACACTGTCTGTGGCTGCCCAGCCTTAGCCAAAAAAGAATATATGCACAAATATGATAGAGTTAGGATTTACATATACTGGAAGTTATGCCAACACTACGAAATACCAACAGAAAAAAGGTGGTATAAACATACATCACAAAAGGTGTTAGAGAATGACAAAACAACTATACTCTGATGTGTGTGTATGTATATATATATATATATATATATATAATATATATATATAATATAATATATATATATAATATAATATATATATAATATAATATATATATATAATATAATATATATATAATAAGAGGCGCGCTCTGTCACGCTACTTGACGGCAAGACCACAGGAGAGGAATACGTTGCATGAGGAGCTCAGGGATGTAAAATCACGTGTTAGGCGGAGTCTTTCTCAGATGAAGGATCAGTGGTGGAGTGAGAAGGCTGGTGAGATACAAACTGCGTCTGATTGCAATAACACAAAGCTGTTGTACAGTCTCTTGCGTGAGGTTTATGGACCGTCTTCTT
>OZ024741.1:89619990-89664990 GCA_964016885.1 Eledone cirrhosa
GATGTAAAATCACGTGTTAGGCGGAGTCTTTCTCAGATGAAGGATCAGTGGTGGAGTGAGAAGGCTGGTGAGATACAAACTGCGTCTGATTGCAATAACACAAAGCTGTTGTACAGTCTCTTGCGTGAGGTTTATGGACCGTCTTCTTCTCTGGTGACACCGATTCGCAGCAAGGATGGCAAAGAACTTCTTCGTGACTCACAGGGAATTCTACGAAGGTGGCGGGAGCACTTTGATGATCTTTTGAATCAGCCGTCTGTCGTCAGTGAAGATTTCCTCAATCTCATTCCGGAAAGTCCTGTGAAAGTAGCTCTCGCAGAGCCTCCGACACTTGTGGAGGTTGCAGTGGCTATTTCGAAGCTGAACAGTGGAAGATCTCCAGGTATGGATGGCATACATGCTGAGCTCCTACAATATGGTGGTGAGAGACTCCTGCAACATCTTCACTCTCTGTTTGGAAGGATATGCGCTAATGAATCCGTGCCTGAGGACTGGAGAGATGCAGTAATGGTGGTCTTGTACAAGGGAAAGGGTAACAGGAATGATTGTGGGAACTACAGAGGTATATCATTGCTTTCTGTCGTGGGGAAAGTTTTATGTAGGGTGCTTCTGGACCGTCTGCTGACACACATTGCAGATTGTGTCCTTCCTGAAAGTCAATCTGGTTTTCGTGTTGGACGCGGCACTACTGATATGATCTTCTCAGCTAGACAGCTCCAGGAGAAGTGCATTGAACAGGGCTTGGATCTGTATCAGGTTTTTGTCGATCTGACAAAGGCTTTCGATACTGTCAACAGAGATGCATTATGGAAGGTTCTCCAGAAACTTGGTTGCCCTGATAAGTTCCTTGCTTTGGTTAGGTCTTTCCATGACGACATGAAGGCTTGGGTTAATGTCGGAGGTAACATGTCGGAGCCTATCTCAGTAAAAAATGGAGTGAAACGGGGGGATATTCCAGCACCGACCCTGTTTGCCATATACTTTGCAATGGTTTTCTGTATTGCATTCAGGAATTGCGAGCATGGTGTTTACATCCGATATCGAACCTCAGGCAGCATATTTAACATCAGGCGCTTTGCTGCGAAGACAAAAGTATTTACATCAGTCATAAGAGACCTCTTGTATGCAGATGATTGCGATCTTGTAGCGCACACAGAGAGTGATATGCAGCACATTTTGAATGTATTTTCTGACGCTTGCACTGCCCTGGGTTTGACTGTCAGTCTCAAGAAAACCGTCGTCATGTACCAACCTGCACCTGGTAGGCAGTACACTGAACCAAACATCTATGTGTATGGCAAACGACTTGGAGTGGTTGATCAGTTTGTCTACCTGGGAAGCACTGTCAATCGATACGGCAACCTTGACGGTGAAATCTCACTTAGGATTAGGAAAGCAAGTGATGCTTTCGGAAAGCTAGAAAGGCGACTCTGGGGTCGGCGAGACATATGCAGGAGGACAAAGGTAAAGGTGTACAGGGCATGTGTACTCTCTTGTCTTCTTTATGCCTGCGAGACCTGGGTCACATATCGACGCCACCTTAAGCAATTGGAGCGTTTCCATCAGATGTGTCTCAGACGGATACATGGCGTTCGCTGGAGGGACCACATCAGTGATGTCGAGATTTTGGAAAGCTCTATGTGTGACAGTATAGAAGCTCTTGTGCTTAAGCAGCGACTCCGTTGGAGTGGTCACCTTGCCAGGATGAAGGATTCTAGAATACCAAAACAACTCTTCTATGGAGAGTTGGTTAAAGGAAAACGACCGCCACATAAACCAAAAAAGAGGTATAAGGATTCCTTGAAGGCCTCTCTGAGAGACGCTAACATCTCTGCTGATACATGGGAAAATATTGCTGCTGATCGTAATAAATGGAGAAAGACTGTATATGAGGGAAAAGTTGCCTTTGAGGCATCTCGAATCGCACACGAGAAAGTAAAGCGGGACGTGAGGAAGGGTATTGCTGTTGCACTTCCAGACGGCGAGGGTCCTCCTATGTTTCTGGCATGCGGCGTCTGTGCGAGACTCTGCCTAAGCAAAGCTGGACTCGAAAGTCATCTTCGCAGTCATAAAGTAAGACCAGTGGTTGACTACCAGGCTGCTGTTGGAGATGCTACTCATCATGCTTGCCAAACATGTGGTAGAGAATGTAAATCAGCAGGAGGACTCAAGCGACATGCAAAAGTACACGAACTCCAACCACAGCCGACTATTCCCAGTAAATGTTTTGGTTGCCGACTCTGTGCAAGACATTTTGGATCATTGGCTGGGCTAAAAAGCCACATTCGATCGCAGCACTGTTAGTTGCTATCGTGTGTTTGTGTGTGTGTGTAGATATGCTTATGTGCGTGCGTGTGTGTGTATATATATATGAATATGTATATTATTATTGTTGTTGTCGTTATTATTATTATTGCTATTATTATTATTATTATTATTATTATTATTATTTTTTTTTTTTTTTTTATTGTGCAATGGCCATACTCGATAACGAGGGGGCAGCCATCATATATGTATGTATATATATATATATGTATGTATGTATGTATATATATATATATATGTATGTATGTATATATATATGTATGTATGTATATATATATGTATGTATATATATATGTATGTATGTATATATATATGTATGTATGTATATATATATATATATGTATATATATATATATATATGTATATATATATATATATATATATATATATATATATATGTATATATATATATATATATATACATATATATATATATATATACATATATATATATATATATATATATATATGTATATATATATATATATATATATATATATATATATATATATGTATATATATATATATATATGTATATATATATATATATATGTATATATATATATATATATGTATATATATATATATATATGTATATATATATATATATATGTATATATATATATATATATATATATATATATATATATATATATATATATATATACATATATATATATATATACATACATACATATATATGTATGTATGTATGTATATATATATATGTATGTATGTATATATATATATATATATATATATATATATATATATATATATATATATATGTATGTATATATATATATATATGTATGTATATATATATATATATATGTATATATATATATATATGTATGTATATATATATATATATATATATGTATATATATATATATATATATGTATATATATATATATATATATGTATATATATATATATATATATGTATATATATATATATATATATGTATATATATATATATATATATATGTATATATATATATATATATATATATATATATGTATGTATATATATATATATGTATGTATATATATATATATGTATGTATATATATATATATATATATATATAGATCTATATATATATATCTAGATCTCTATATATATATCTAGATCTATATATATATATCTAGATATATATATATATAGATCTATATATATATAGATCTATATATATATATATATATATATCTAGATCTATATATATATATACACACACACACAGTTCAAGAGTAACCAATCTTAAAGAGAGAGATGGAGATAGGAGAGGAGAGATTGGTGAATTAGTTAGAAGCCAAAGCGTAAAGGCATGTGCTCAATGTGCAATATGCAGTGGAAAGCAGCTAGGTGGCTGGGTTCATGCAGAAGTTAGGTGCGCAGAGCTGGAAATATTCATTAGTTAAGCAAAACAAGACCACAAATTTCACAAGGAAGACATTATTAAAAGATTGTCAACATATTTTAGTTTGATGTGAGGAATGTAGAGAATAATAATAATAATATTAATAATAATTGTTTCTACTTTAGGCACAAGGCCAGCAATTACCCAGTGCATTACTGGTACTTTATTTTATCGACCCCGTAAGGATGAAAGGCAAAGTCAACCTCGGCGGGATTTGAACTCAGATTGTAAAGGGACGTAACTATGCTGGAAAGCATGGCGTCCGACCTTCTACCGATACTGCCAATCCATGTCCGTTTACAATTGTTTCGCTACTCCATATAATATTCCTGGATCAAATGATTATATATCATTATTGATCTGGTTCAGTTGAAAATAATTAACATAGTTAAAGATAGAGCGGCTCATCGGAACTTCAAAGGAATATAAATTAAAATAAGGAAAGAATGTTACATAATGTAGTGTTCTATATATTGGTATTTCACTATGGTGTCCTGGATGTATCAATTGTCTGCAATTGATATTATTGTCTCTACATTCCTTACATCAAACTAAAACATGTTGACAATCTTTTAATAATGTCTTCCTTGTGAAATTTGTGGTCTTGTTTTGCTTAACTAATGAATATATATATATATATATAGATCTATATATATATATATATCTAGATCTATATATCTATATCTATATATATATGAAACAATAGTAATAAACACATCATAATATTGAAATAAATACAAAGCAGGTAATAGGAAGGGCATCCAGTCATAGAAAGCTTGCTAAACAAAGGGTTGGGAGGACCCTCCAGTCATGTCAAAGACATAATGGTCTCCTCAGTGTTGGGGACCTACACAATAAATGCACCCAGTACATGTTGTAAAGTGGTTGATAGGAAAAGCATCCAGCTGTAGAAAGCTTGCTAAGCAAAGGGTTAAGAAGACCTATCAGTTGTGTCAAAGACATGACAACTTCTGTGCAGTTCATAGAAAATGAGACCATACGTAAGATAACAAACACCCTAGCCTGTCTGGGAGGTCAGTAGACCTGCTTCAGTACTGACTTGGTCTGTGTAGACTCAGCCAACATTTGCTAGCAGAGAATGTAGACATTAAAATGATGATGATGATGTGTATACTTATAAGAACAGTCATGGCATCAAATTAATCCTTTAT
The DNA here is from genome assembly GCA_964016885.1 of Eledone cirrhosa. Taxonomy (NCBI): domain Eukaryota; kingdom Metazoa; phylum Mollusca; class Cephalopoda; order Octopoda; family Eledonidae; genus Eledone; species Eledone cirrhosa. The sequence continues at coordinate 89,624,913 of OZ024741.1, forward strand.
TTGTAAGTGTTTATAGGGTGCTTGATTGAACATTTTCAAGGAAGGTTTCAGAAACACGCTACACAATTGGATGAGCTTCCCTGAAATATGAAATTACTATAGTGAAAATATTTGAAAAGCAAGACGTTGAAATTCCACCAGGGCATTGGACGTGTTAGCTCTGTATGGGCCTCCTTACTGGATAATATTTATTACAACACCTTTGTTGGTTGTATAAAAATTACTGCCAGTAGAATGTATGAAAAATCTAATTGAAAAAAATGAAAGGAAAGGAACCAATAGTCATATTAGACCAATGAAACAATGTTTCCATTGGCCTTTTCATTGCTTATACTATCTGCCAGTCATAGCAGGAGAAGGCAGGATTTGAACTCAGAAGGCACAGATACTGCAAAACATCCTGTCTAATTCTTTAACAATTCCATAAATCCACTGTCCTCTGGACTGGTACTTTATCAACTCTGAGAGGATGAAAGGCAAAGTTGACCTCTGTTGGATTTGAATCTAGAGCCCATTGAGCCAGGACAAACAACAAGCAAATTAATCTCCTGTCCTAATGACTTTGTCAATTTGCTGCCTCAAGAATTGACAAACCAATTTAATATATTGAAGCTATATATATACATACATTTAACATCCATTTTCCATGTGGTATATATATATACACACACACACACACACATCCATACTTTATGGTTCCATAGTGAAAAATTGTTCAAAATCTACAAACTTACCTATACTGCAGTTGTCAATGCTGTAAGGACTTGCCAATTCTCCACAGATCTTCCTCACCCTTTCTGTGCCCCACCCAGCTGGGTAGAGAATCAAACCAATTATACAGAATAAACCTAAAAGTAAAAACATTAAAAAACATTAAATTATCTGGGTTTGTTTATGGTACAATTAAATATGTGAAAGAGAGAGAGACAGTGAAATAAAAGTAGTGGAGGGAAGGAAAGAGAAAATAAAGAGTACATGTGTGTGCAGCATGAACATGTAGTTTTGTGTATAGTGTGTATGTGTGGCTGTACTACAGCTGTCACTTGCTATCAAGTATGACTTAGTAGTATGAATCAGCCTTTTGTTAAAGATTTTAAGTGCCATTGTAGTTGCAAACATACATAGATACATTCTCAATTCTACCTTCCTTGATACAGTGGAATAACCAGGATGTGATAGCTGAAAGGAAAGAGGACTGCACCAGCACTGGGATGATGTTTTCTTTATGTACTTTGAAAGGATGAAAGACAAAGTAAACCGTAGCTGGATTTGAACTCATAATGCAGAGACCCTAAACAAATATCCAATGCTTTTAAAACTCTGTTCGAAGTTCTATTTAAAGTGCATTAGTTTTTAAAGTAGTGGTGGTGCATTAGAATTTCATTGGAAATGGTTCACTGTGTTGAGTGCAGTGTGTGGTTGAATCAAGTGAAATCATTGTCTCTTTTGATTGAGTGCAGTGGTTAGCAGCATTAAATACCTTTTAACCCTTTAACATCAACATTTTTTCCCCTTTTTCTCTGCAAACAAACGTTAACATATTCTCAAAATAAACAATATCATCATCAAAATCTCGTAGATTCAAGATTATATGAGCTGAAGCCTTTATAGCAGGAATACAGTAGTAAATATAGAGTAATGTAAATGTTAAAGGGTTAAGACAATAGTGCATATATTTTATCGTGTATGTGAGTGATTAGCTTTAGTATTACCGTATTACAGAAACATCAATTATCACAGAACTGACTGAATGTGGAAGACTGTTTTCGTTGATATACATGTTAGCTGACTGCCTGTTACATATGCACAAACATACAACAATTTATATTATAGAATTGTTTTTTTATGTAATTTGCTAGTTGGTATAAAGTCACTCCCTAGCCTCTAGCCACAGATGTGCTGTCTCCTGTCACTTCTGTTACTAAAATGATGTCTGTTTTCAGAACTTGTTAGTTTCATAAACCACTACAGAACTTGTTAGTTTCATAAACCACTACCACTCTAGACTCACTCATCACTTCTCTCATAAAGTGTTCACTAACCACTATGTCAGAGTCCTTCTGGTACAGCATACTAGCTCTCTGGAAGTCACCCCCCTGCTCCTGTCTACCCAAAAGGAATGAACCAGTAACAGTTTGAGCAGAACATCAGCAGCATCTATCTCACCAGTTTTGGTGTGTCTGTGAAGGTCATAAGCACTGCCCTTTCCTCCAGACCAACAAAGTATATAAAAGAAAATTCAGTTTTTAAATATAAATAGGGAAGAGGTAAATAGTATGAGTGACACTCTTTCTAATCAGTACTCTCTTAAAGTTTAGATGTTTCTAGGTTGAACATGTGGGATGGAGGTTTCACTAATTTTAATGATTTTCTCATCATTACTTCAACAAGTACAGTTCTGTTGAAGAGGTTTAATATGACTGAAACATATCTGCAGTTGTCTCCTATACTTGTTGATAAAAATAATATTAATCATTAATGCTGCCTTCTCACCAACACAAATATTTCTGATTACAACACTAAATATGTTAACATTAAACTTAGCCACATGCAGGGACCTCATTTGCCTTAAAAATGTGAGGGGGACAAACCAACATTTGTTGATTCTTAAAGGAGCATAAATTGCTTATGGTGCCTTACCCAGACTATATCACATGAGTAAAATTTTATGCTAATTAAATTTTATTTATTCAAATGAAGTTCAAATATAAAAAATAAGCTTAAAAAGAATTTATATTTCAAATAAACAAAAAATAAAACATAGACGTTTGAAAAAGTGGGGGAGACTTGTCCCCTGGAACCCCCCTGAAACAAGTCCCTTGGCCACATGTAATACTACCAAGTCATACAGCAGTATAGACAAAACAGTCATATAAGTCTTGTTGTAATCAATCAACACTTGCTTGCAGAGACAACTGTACACCTACTAGGAGGCTGATAACAGGAATGGACTTTAACAGTCATGCTGTTGTTCCTGTTGAGCCCCTCCCCACTCCACTGTGTTTACCCTTCAGGCAAATATACAGTTAAAAAGTTTCAAGAATATTATTTAAACAACATTATTGCCAGGAATATAACACAAGTGAATCCAAAGACCTAATCTTCTTAATGCAACAATTATACTGCTACAAAAAAAAACAAAAAAACAGCCATTACTCAATTGAGTATGATTTGGTAGTATGTATCCTGCTTTCATTAAGGATTTTAGGTCCCCATGCTGTCATGAGCAGACACTGACACCCTCTTGACCCACCTGCCACTGATCAAGGGGGAACATCCAGGATGTGGTAGGTGAAAGGAGAAGGGCTGCACTAGATCTGTGCTGGTACTTTATCAACCCTGAAAGGATGAAAGGCAAAGTGGACCATGACAGGATTTGAACTCAGAATTCTGAAATCTGGAAAAAATATTCAATGCTTTACTAACTGCCAAATTGACTGTTCTGTACTAAAACTACAATTGAGCTGTGAAGCAAGGGATAATGGAAAACCATGGATTAAACAAGAACTCGAGGCAGAAGAAATTAGTAGAGCATGAGCCAAAGAAGAAGCTTGACCTGCTAAAAATAACAATCAAATTTCTCCCTCATTGCCCACCCAACCATCTTAAAAGAGAACAGAGACATTAGATATTCAAGTTCTAGATATAATATGTCTGAATAAAATATGGAATGTTCAAGACTGGAATACCTTTGAACATATATCTGTTGGATCAGAGAATGATATAGTGTTGAACAACAACAGTGTCTGGTATCCCATGTAGAGTGTTGAGTTGCTCCACTCCTCATTCAACTGTTTTTGATCCATTGCTAAATAAAGCCTCAGCTTATCTGTTGTGGTTGTAAGCCTACCTGTCTACAATGGCTGAGTGCAGGTTGGATGAGATGCTCCTGTGGTCAGAGGATTAACCCTGGCCACAGTAGCATAACTAAGGAGTGAGGGGGGGGGGGGGGCTGCCTCAGGTAACCCTTTTATGGGGGCAGTACTTTAACAGGAAGTCACTGTGCAATATGTTGTATTTGTGTGGGGGAGGAGACAAACTCAAGGGCTGCCTCAATCAGGACACACTCTACCAACCCCACTAGCTAACTATCAGCACAGACAGAATTTGAACCCAGAATTCAAAGAGCTGACAAAATATTGCAAGGCATCAATCATGTTCAATGTTCAAACAATTTTACCATACATTATTTAATGGCAGTATCGGTAGAGGGTCGGACGCCATGCTTTGATGCATAGAGTTATGGCCCTTGCCATTCTGAGTTCAAATCCCGCCAAGGTTAACTTTGCCTTTCATCCTTACGGGGTCGATAAAATAAAGAACCAGTAATGCACTGGGTATTTGCTGACCTTGTGCCAAAAGTAGAAACAATTATTTAATATGTAATTTCCCATTTCTCTTTTTTTTTTTTTGGTAATATGGTAAGAGAGAAATACCTCAAAAAGAAATATGGTGGGTCATGATTTGAGAAAGATTTGACTTATTTCTAGCAGGTCAAGTGACTGTGCAGAGACTTCTTCATTGGTAACTAGCAGATTTACCCGGCGTTGCTTGGGGTTTGAAATTATGCTAAGAATATACAGCTAGGAAGTAAAATAAGAACATTATTTGTCCCCAACCTGTCAAAATAAGCAGCCTCTTTATAAGGATTGTCAATAAAGTTGGTTATCTCCCCTTTTTTTATAAGGATTGTCAATAAAGTTGGTTATCTCCCTTACATCAATTTTTTTATTGCTCAACGTGGGTCGATTTGAAAAATGTTTGTGATGTGACAATCTTAGCCACCTGTGCAACGTGCACAGAAAATTTGGTCAAATTCAGTTGGTAATCGTAAAAGCCTTAAGTATGCAAAGTTGTACACAGACACACATCCTCGCTTTTATATATATAAAGATTACAGGTGGTGATTGAGATTTAGAAGAGATATGGGGTATAATATTATTTAAGGAGCTGTAATAGCTAAGTAGAGATTGTGAACCTTCTCATTACCACCATCATGTGATCTTCACCTGTCAGTGATATGAACCCTTGCCACCCCATTTACTTAGCAGCAGAGTGGGGTAAATATTAGCTGCAGTTAATGTATATCAGAGTAATGAGGAGGTGGATCAAACACCCTCTCAAGGAGAGTATTCAAATTACTTAAGGGGTTAAGTATCAGTAAAATAGTATCCCAAATTAACTAGCAATTATTCCCCTACTTTCATGGTCTTTTTTACTTATTAGGTTTATTGTTATCTCTTTGATATATCTTATGCTTCTCCTTTTATCGAGTAATGTGATCCCTTTTTATGGGAAGTGCTTATATAGGATTGAAGAAGTACAGAGATAAAATTTGGTAATCCCTGGTATAACTTATCTTCTAATTTAGGTGCATGGCCAACAATTTGTGGAGAGGGGAAAGTCGATTATATCAACCCCTGTACTTTATTAGTACTTTATTTTATTGAACCTAGAAAGATGAAAGGCAAATTTAACCATGGCAGGATTGGAACTCAGAACATAAAGGGCTGTAACTAAATGCTGTAAAGCATTTTGTCCAATGTTCTAACAATTCTGCTAATCCACCACTCTCATCATCATCATTGTTTAATGGCTGCTGTCCTTGCTAGCAAAGGTTGAGCAGTTCTATCCTTGTTTTCTAGTCATAGTAAGGAAGAGAGTTGTAACTAACTGGTGAGAGAGTTTAATAGTCCAATTCCTTTGCTTGAGAGAAGGCGGCAGCATTATATATTGATTTACTTTCTATTTATTTCATATCATCATCATTTTCTGTCCACTTTCCCTGCTGGTATGGATTGGATCGGTTGTCATGGTCGAAGGTCAAACATGTCAGAGTGACTGCATCATGCTCATTACAATCCATATTTGGCATGGTTCATTTTTCATGGCACCAGTATTATCTGAGTGCATTTTATCATGGCACCAACACTAACATTTAACTGTATGTAACATGGCTGGTGTTAGGAAAGGCATACAGCTGTAAAAATCCCAGTTAAATTACAGTTCCCTCTGAGCAAGGTACAGCGCAGCCAACTGGCCAGAGTTCTCTCATAACATGGATGACCATGGATAACAATAGACGATGATGATGATTGGATGCATTTTATTGTGGCACCAGCACTAGTGAGGTTGTCACTTGCTTGGCCAGATTGAAGAGTCCCCTTAAACCCCGTTTTGTCTCCATTCAATTACCAAACACTAGCTTCCGGTCCTTCACTACACTTACTTTTAGTGCTGTAGTGTTTGTACTGATGGATGAGTATTTTGTATTATAGAATATCACAATTGGTAAACAATAGCATTATTGATTACAGGTTTCCAATGAATCAATCTCTGGTTCATTGATTTTATGATAATGAGACTGATGAAAGTATGTTTGGGAAATTCTAACAGAAGAAATGCTACATAGGGTACTTTTATTCCAAAGCTCAAGTTTTTCAGTTTTTATGCTGATGTTTACATCTTTCACCAATATACACTAGTGAAAAAGACACACATGCACACACACTCACATATATACATACCTACATACACACACAAACACATATATATATATATATACATACATATCTACATACACACACATGCATAAATACTTACATACCTACATACACACACACACACATATATATTTATATACACAATGTACATATATGATGTTAATTGATGATGATGATGATGGTGGTGATATACTATGATGTAATTGCTCAAATATAAATGCAAACAAATTGATACCAAGCCCAAACCACCCATGAACTCAAGTAAATGTTATCCATAAACCTATACTCAACCATAGCCAGTAGATACATATCACACTAAAGTAAAACCAACCATGGCCTTCAGAACCATACTGAAAACAATCTCAGCATAACATACTAATTACTAGTATGAGGGGCAATAGATGTCATCAGGCTGCAGCTGTCATATCACATGGTTCCTATATATATGTCAGACTTCTACACAATTTCCATTGACTAAATTCCCCTCACAACTTGATGTGCCACAATGGGATTAAACTCAGAATCCTGTAGTTTTAAAGTGAATTTCTTAACCAAATAGCCAATCTTGTGACCATATATTTCATGGTCAAACCATGCCTTAAAGATTCAGAGATAATATCTGTCAAGTGTTTAACCCTTTCATTATCATATTTCTAATAAAACCCACTACCAATGATTTTCAAATAATTTTGAAAAAAAGAAAAAAAGAAAAACAGCCAGCAGGTGACCCAAGGTAGACCCTGAGCAGGATGATTGGATAATATCCATGAGCTCGACTGGTCTTGCTTGGGGATCTGAAAAACATCTGAAAATAAACAGTTTTGTATTGTTGGAAGCTGGGGTGGTTTCAGACAGTTTGGTATCAAAGGGGTTAGTGATATGAAAGCTGAGATATAGCTCATGTACATCAGAATGTCAAGACAAACATTTCACCATGAAAAGTCATGAACAAAATCCTGTTTGGCCTTTTGAAATTGCCCATAGTTCTATGATACAAAGTTATTCAATATGAAGTGTTTGTATTTATCTAAAAAAAAAAAACCTTCCATCATAATTTAATGAAAGAACCTTTGTTAAGTTATGTGCCAAACACCAGCTTAATAATGAGAAAATTAGTGATATTACAAAATCCTTCCAAATGCTCGACTATTTTCAAAAGGATCTGAAAACCCATCGGCAGTGTCCATCAGAAATATGATACTGAAAGAGTTAATCAACAGGCATGCCTGTCAATACTCCAGAACCTTTCCCCTTCACAAATACTTGTTCAGTGACCAAGAAACATCACCTACTTTTGTTAAACACAAAACAAATGAATGGATGAATGTATAAGTTAATGAATGAATAGGTGGAGAGGTATAAATGTTACTTTACTGCACAGCCATGCCTGCACCTGTGAGTGATCTGTGTTTCTCAATGACATAATACATAATTGTATGTGATGTGTATTTGTGAATGATATATACTAGTAGAGCTTCCAGTGGAAGAAAGCTGCAGTAGAGGAAGACCAAGGAAGACCTGGGCAGAAGTGGTAAGAGTGGATCTCAAAAAGCTGAATCCCAATAGAAGAAATGAGAAAGGAATAGAACACGTAGAGGGACGCTGTGCTGGAAAGGATCCATCCAACCCATGCAAGCATGGAAAGAAGGACATAAACAAATGATGAAGGATTATGATGATTGATGTGTGTTTATGAGTGATATGTATTTGTAAATGACATATATTTACGAGTGATATGTGTTTGTAAATGATGTGTATTTATAAGTGATATCTATTTTTGGTGATATCTAGGCTGCCTCAAACACCCCTGCCTTGATAACAGTTAAACAGTTGAAGAGTTAAGATAAGAACTGTGAATAACTGAATGGTAGAATGTAAAATAAGAAATTAGAGAAAGTAATTTAATATTTTATGGTGAGTGCTGTTGTTAAATTCCAATCATATAAGAATGAATGGAATGTAAGATTAAGAAATAGGCAATCCATTACCGTATTTCGAAAGACATTGCCTATGATTTTCAAAAAATTTTGAAAATAATTAAGAATTTGGAGGGATTTATTAATAACTTTCTCATTTGGTGTTTGGAAGATTATCATAAAATTATGATAGAAGGTTTTTAGATAAATATAAACACTTTAAAACAAACTGGTCTGTATCATAGAAACATGTGCAGTCGCAGATGGTTTATATCAAACGAGTTAAGAGCTGTCATATGTATAAACATCTGCATTTAAGACCCGTTGTCTCGACAGGCATGGCCATGTGGTTAAGAAGGTTGCTTTACAATGACTCTCTGGGTGTAATTTTACTGCATGTTGCTTTGGGGGAGTGTCTTTTGCTATAGTCTCAGATTGATGAAATGTTTTGGGATACTGAAGCATTTAATGTAATATTGTCGGTATGAGCAGCCAGTTATGACTGATTTGAACAGAAAGAGTTGAAACAATTCTGGACGGATATGGCTGGTTTAAATGCTAAAGCGTTAATGTGATATTGAAGCCATTTAGTGTGATATTTTAGTCATCTAATGTGGTACTATTGCATCTAGCATCAGTGTTTTATTTTAAGAATATTTTAGAATTGCACAAATTTTTGAAGCAGGTGCCATGACTCAGTGTTTGATATTCTTTGGGTCTGAGACACATTTGTAATGACTATGTTCAACATTTCGTAAGTGTTTAACTATCATTTACCATGTAAGCATCTATAGTATTTGACACAAAATGTAAACTTACAGCACAAAATTAGATTTGGAACAACACAAGTAGGGTTCAACTGTATATTAAAATAATTTGCATCAATGTTTAAATTTGCAGACTTTTCCAACCCATGTTAATATAGAACAATGGAATTTTTTAAAATGTGTTGTACTATCTCAGTTGGGTCTGATGAAAGATGAAGATGGCTGTAGTAGTAATGGGTGAATTTAAAAAAAAATCAGACTGTTTGAACAGGCTATCTGGAGAAAAGAGGATGAGTAAAGATAGCTGAAGATGTGTAGCTGATTGATGGGATGGATTTAAGAACTTTGTAGTATATTGATATATGAGGGAGAGACTGAGATATAGGATGGCCTAAAAATGCATGAATAGGAGCTAGATTGAAGATGTTGGAATGGGGTGAATGACAAAGGCTGGATGGGGGATAAGCAAGTAGGATAGATAGGTACAAAAGTGTATGTGTGGAAAGGGTATGGGGTGGGTGGAAGAAGAAACTGTAAATAGAAGGGAAGTTCAAATAGATTTAGAATGGAGAGAAAAAGGGTATTGTTGTGGAGGTCATTGAGGTTGGGGAAGAGTGGGGGTCCGTCCACCCCTTCCTCTACCATTGCTAATGTATAATACTTTGACATTCCATGAGAGGATGTGTTGGGGTGGTGGTAAATAGTTGGGAGTATTGTGGGGTGCGGGGTTGTATGAAAGGGGAACAAGTGTGAGGTGGGTATGAATTGTATGTGATAGGAGGGGGACTTGAAGTGTATGGTGGATGAGAGGGAGTGGTATATAATAGGAACAGGATGTAGATGGTGAATGGGAAGTTTTGAGAGGTGTAGAGGGATGGAAGGTCTGTGTTGGTGGAAGTGGGGAGAGGTTGCTCAGTAAGCTGCAGAATGACAAAAACTAAAGGAAATTAGGTGGATGTGGGGTGTTAGACACACACAGGTGATGGCTGAGAATAGTAATTCTAAGTGAAGGAAGATATGGAAAATTAACAACACCTTTTTCCTCCTCCTCCTCAATCTCACTGTCACAAATAGATGTATAGGAGCCAAAGTGGGAGTCTCTATATCAGTACTCAATGAGTACTTTTTGAAGTCCAGTATTCCAAGAAAAATATTTTACTTAAGCCCTAGAGAAAGAAAACCCTATTTGTTTTGCTTTGTTCTTTAGAGATGGGATAAAAATATACGAATCTAATGAAATGGTCAGGTCTTTGATACTGGCAGGTACGTTGATTTGTTAACGACAGCAACAGTTGACTGATAAAATGACAAGTCAGTCAATCATATTGGTGGCCTCCCCACAGACAGAAGGCGTTTCCCCAAAGGACGGCAAGGGAGACGTGCTGGAAAAGCCATTCCAACTCGCGGGGCTCACACCTGCGGCTGGCCAGCTCAGCGCCTATGGTGGTGAGTAGGGAGGTAGCCCTAGGGCTCCACTGCCAAGGGTATGACCGCAAACCTGTCAGAGAACGACCGGTATTTGGAGAGTTTGGCCTCCTCAGCCTGACGTGCAGCAGAACCTGGATTAGTCACAGACTGCACCAGGTTGCGGCTGCAGAAAGTGTCGGTGCAAGTGGCATCCCAGACGAGGGGTTTGCCACCCCGGAACGGGAAGATGGTCATACCATCAATGGAATACTGTTGGCATTTATAACTTATTTACTAGTGAACATTCATCCTAACCCGAACCCAATGAATGGATATGGGAGTCTACCAGAGTAAATTGGAACTGAAGGAGTCTATAAATAAATTAAGTTGAGAACCATGGTTTTATATGGTCAGTCAAATCTGGTGTTAAAAGTAGCCCTCTCCTCTTCAAATTATAGTTTTGTGTGCAAGATACATCACTGTAGATGAGCTGGTAGGCATCATAACTGATATGATCTGAGATCATTGGGGTGTTTCAGGTCTTTCAACATTATACTTCTTTGCCCAGGTAACCCAGCCATGTTGATCAGGCTTTGATTTACACCTCAGCAGCAACCATCCATGGCTCAACCCTTTTATCTAAAACCACTTGGTAGTTTTCTCTGTGGACCAAATGGCTTTTCTCTTCACTACTCTTGTAAAGTCCCATTGGTTGAGAATCTTGCTGAGTGAGCATCCTGCAAAACTTCTACAGCCCACCTAAAAACTTACATTGTTTTTTTTCCGCCTCCTCCCTGGTACTTCTTCATTGTGCACTTCCTAGGGCACTGTAAACTCTAGCATGATTCATTGTTGGTACAATGTACAGTGGAAACTTCAACTGCTTGTTTAGATTGACATGTAGCTGCCAGTCAGAGGCTGTGTACAGGAGACTTGACCTTGTTCTTATTTGTGGACAGGGTCTCAGTCTGGTTCTTAAAAAAGGAATGGCACCTTGAACAATATAGTCCTAGTGTCTATTATTACCACAAAGAACAGGACCAGATAGAGAGAAGCCATTGTACATATTTGGGTAGTACAATCAGTAATGAGCATAGACCAGAACCTATAAGAGACGGGTTTAGTTGGTACATAGATACATCGCCTGTGTATAGGGGAGGAGCCGAGAGACCTAAGGACTTCCCCCTTCTACAAACATCTGACCTCATTCCTTTCCCCCCAAAATTCACTCAGCTCCTTTTTAATTTTTAGGGTAGTCCCCATTTAAAATCCATCTTTTTTTCCACTCTGTGGCACACTCTGCAAGGAAATAGATCAGAGGGTTAAGCAAGGCCAGCTTGGTATTCAGATGTTTTGAAGTGCAACTGTAACAACAGGGTGTGCCAATTCAAATGAAAGGAAAAACATTCAGAACAGTAGTATTATTGGTGGAATGGCAGAATCGGTGGGGTGTCGGACACCCTGCTTCACAGTATAGAGTTATGGCTCTTTACATTCTGAGTTCAAATCCCGCCGACTTTAGCTTTGCCTTACATCCTTACAGGCTTGATAAAATAAAGCACCAGTAATGCACTGGAGTCAATTTAATTGACTTTCCCCCCTCCCCAAAATTGCGGGCCTTGTGCCTAAAGTAGAAACGATTATTATCCACTCTATTATATAGATTGGAGCAATGGAATGTTTACTACAAACCAGTTAAAAAACATAAATTCATGATGAAACACTTGAGATAGTCCATGAACATTGTATGGAAAAGCAAGATCAGGAATGCCACTGTCCCATAGAGAAAGCCAAGTTCTCTACTAGCTTAGAAGAGATAAGGGTACAGTGAAACCTCTGATGTATTGGGCATGTCCTCAGAATGGTGGAAACCTGGTTACCAAGTCAAATACTTTATTTACTGTTGTCTAACATTACGAGAAATCAGACTAGATAGACCTTGACTGAGATACAAGGATATGTGATTATTTTAACATGCAGTTGACCCCTGCTAGTACTAAATCTAGTTTTGTGTCAAATAATACATGTGCTTACATGGTAAATAGTGGTTAAAAAACTTAAAACACTCATATAATGTTAAAAATAGCCATTACAAATGCTTCTCAGATTCAGAAAATATCAAACACTGGATCATGGCATCTCTCTCAGACATTTTTGCAGTTCTTAAATTTCCTTAAAAGAAATACTTATAAGTATGTGGCTAAATGTAACAGGAGAAGATGGGAAAAGGACATTCATAGTTGGGCCACAGTAGCAGAGGACAGAAACTGGTGTGTCACTTCTGTTACTTCTAATATAACTCACAATATGTTATGCCGACAGTCATCATCATATGTCAATGATGATGAGATTATATTATGTATGTATGGACCCATAACTTCTGATGGAATTGTAGGGATGTTGTCATGACATATGGTATGTTTTGGTCATTTTAAACCTGATGGAGCCCATCCCTCTCCCGGTCTGAACACAGCCGATTTTTCCAAAGAAAGAGATACAGAGGAAGAATCGTTTACTGTTCTGGACTGGTACTTTTTATGTTGACTTCGAAAAGATGAAAGGTAAAGTTAACTTTGGTAGGTTTTGAATTCAGAGTGTAGAAAACCAGAAAGAAAACTGCAGCGCATTCTGTCTGATGTTCTAACAATTCTGCCAATTCACCACCTAGGATATAGTATATCTGAAAACAAAAAGCTGAGATGGTCGTTACAGCAATAATTTTAATCGAAATTGACATGGTCACAAACAACAACATTAACAATAAATAAATGTAGGAGAAGGATAAATACTAACCGGCAATACTTTGGATGAGCCCAGATAAAGTGAAAATACTTTTGCTACACAAAGCTCGGGTACAGAGACTGATGACAGAGGTGGCAGTGGTAAATATCATTGCCAGTACTCCACACACAAAGAAGAATAAAGTAGCTTTCCATGTGTTGGGGAAATTTTCATTGGACATATGGAACTTTGTGACATAGGTATCACAGCTGTCTCTGTGGTAGATCCTGTTGTATTTGTGTAGACGATAACAACGGTTGAAGATACCAACCGTTGGGTGAAATGTTTCTTGGTTCTTTGAGGCATTGTCTTTACCACTCAAGCCAATCTGTTGTGGTTTGCCTGTTAACCAGTGTGGTGAACAGATAGACACCACTAGCATGAGTGTAGTTACAATGGTAAACAGAGTCCATATGAGCGATCGACAGGTTACTATAACTTGGCACATCGTCATTGGTGGTTTTTTTCTTTCTTCTTTTAGTCAAGAAGATACACTTATATTTTGTTATTTAATTTTTTAAACTAAAGAAGAGGCCGTTCGATAATAAAATCTTTGTAAGCTTGCAGTGGTCCTACTTGATTTCTGGAAGTTGTTATCAAGTAATCATTCGAATCTGGAGTGTAGTATCAGCAGAGCAGCCAGGAAGCAGGATGAGGAGAAACTGCAAGAAAAAGAGAAAATAAATATGATAAATGTTTCATTATTACTTTACCTAAGGGCGGTGGATTGGTAATATCGGTAGATGGTCGGACGCCATGCTTTGACGCATAGAGTTACGGCCCTTGCCATTCTGAGTTCAAATCCCACCGAGGTTAACTTTGCCTTTCATCCTTACGGGGTCGATAAAATAAAGTACCAGTAATGCACTGGGTATTTGCTGGCCTTGTGCCAAAAGTAGAAACAATTATTACAAGAAGTTCGATTTCCAATTCCTTCATCCCTGTAAATAGTTATTTCTCCCAAAATACTCATAAATTTAACCGTATATGTCATTTGCACACTTATCTTGAGTCGCTCTCATGTACCAATACTCAATACAAAATATAGTATCTCTTACGCAAACTTAATTTATCAAAACGCAAATGTCCTACTTTGTATGATTGTTCATATATCCAGTAATCCTGGTATACATGGCATACTGATCCTGTATTCAAAAATTAAAAAAATTAAACGATATTTCCGGCATTATTGACGGAACTGGTCTTCTAGTATATACATATATATATATAATGTAGGGCTATGTATTAGCAGAATCGTTAGAACATCCGATAACATGCTTTACAAATCCCACCAAGGTCAACTTCCAGAGTTGATTAAATAATGTACCAGTGAAGTACTGGGTCGATATAATCGACTTTTTCCTCCTCCTCAAAAATGGTTAGCTTTGTGTCTAAATTATATATATATAATATATATATATATATATAGGAAAACCCAAGGCTTTTAGAAATTTAATGCATCTTTTTTATTCTACACGCATTTCAGTAATGAAGAAAAGCAATCAATAATCGATAATTTCAATTAATTAATTATTTTCATTTATCGCATCAGGATGAATAATTTAAGGCAATGTTAAAAGAGTCCCTTAAAGTGGAGAATAAAACAAAAATAAAAGTAAAGACCACAATGTAACAGGTAATAACGTCCACTCATTTTAAAACATATATTCATATACAAATACACTTATTCATAAGTTCCCATACACATCAAAAATATGTAGACAAGATGTATAAACAACCATAATTCACAATACTGTGAGTAAATAAGGATAGTCGAGCCTAAGTATAGATGATCAATAGCTAGTGTTAAATCACAAGTGGTTAGCAAAAATATGTATAACTACGGAAGAAGAAGATTCAGAAGGCTGCAAACATCTATTCTATTTAGATCTAATGAAAAATTAAGGGAAAAGTTTGCTCGTTAAATTAGCGTGTAAGTCAAAGCTAACACCAGAGCAAGTCAGAGATAGTCTTTTATACTCGACAAGAAATGTTTGTTTCGATAAATCCTGCCGAAGACGACAAACACTAGAGCTGCTTCTCGTTCGTTTGTTAGTAGACCTAAATCAGCTCTAATCAAACAGACAGATATATGTGTGGCACGTAGATGGTCGCCTGAAAGACTAGATACGATACAATCCATAGATGGTCGACTGAAAGACTAGATACGATACAATCCATAGATGGTCGACTGAAAGACTAGATACGATACAATCCATAGATGGTCGACTGAAAGACTAGATACGATACAATCCATAGATGGTCGACTGAAAGACTAGATACGATACAATACATAGATGGTCGACTGAAAGACTAGATACGATACAATCCATAGATGGTCGACTGAAATGAGTGTTCGTTGGTTTCGCCAATGAGTGTTCCAGCTGTTCGATCAACGGAAGTTTGCTCGTGAAATTAACGGGTAAGTGGTCGAGCATTCCACAGGTAGGTGTGTCCTTAACGTAGTTCTCAGTGAGATTCAGTATGACATATTGTATGAGAAGATTTGCTCTTTGAAATACAGGTACAGTTCAACCAACGGGCTTCCATACAGTTTCTGTCAATCAAATTTCGTTCACAAGGCATGGGTTGACCCAAAACTATGATAAATGACATTTGCCTAAGATGCCACGCAGTAGGATCGAACTCAGAGCTTAATGATTGCGAAGCGAACTTCTTCATCGTCCAGCCATGTTGCGTCCACATCCACAACTCTGAATATACCATACCTCCGTGTTGGAGGCGGGAGAAGGGCAGCGCACACGTCATTCTTCAGGATTTCTAAAACTGTTGGACGGGAGAAAGTTATCCTGGTAATTTACTATTTTACCTTCACAAACTCAAATAAACATTATCGCTAGTTGTGTCTGGAGGTCGAAAGTGAAACTGTTAAGCGGTGAACGACAAGTAAAATTACTGACTAGGGTTTAGGGTTAGGTTATTTATTGAAAAAGAGAGAAAAATTATTAGATACAAAAAGAGTCATAGAATTAAAAGTGATATTTTCGATGAAAAAATTTAGTTTCATCCACTTCCACCGTCATTGGTTCTCCATCCTCATTAATCCCGCCTATTTGTTGGGGATTTTGCTCAAGCCACATCTCACATGCCTCGCGACAAAAATTACACCAATCTACTGCAATACCATGTTTTGCCATCAGATATATCACCTCTATTAATTAGGAAGCATTCAACACTACAGGAGTCACAAATCAAAGTATTGCGTAAAAGCCGTCTACGTGCACACCACTGTATACAGCTCCAAGTACAGCTACATCTCTTGCAAGTTTGGTTATATTATATTTCTCAGCCAAAATTTGAGTGCTATTCATTACTTCATCTGGTGGAACAATATATTTTGGCACAGTAGCAGGTCGACCTCCGGGTCAGAAGTGAAATTAATTTTCAAAAGTGAAACTTTTAAGCTTAATTCACTGCTTAACAGTTTCACTTTCGACCTCCAGACATAACTAGCGATAATGTTTATTTGAGTTTGTGAACGTAAAATAGTAAATTACCATTATCCTCATACTCAAGACCGAGACCGTATGTTTTCAACAGTGTGGACTCCGCTAAAGGCAACTAAGTGCCAGGTAGTAGTATTAAACTAGGTTACAGATTATGTCTACTATCTAACAACAAGAACGATACCTCTGGCAGGCTTCCACACAGTTTCCGCCAACCAAATTTCACTGACAAGGTTATGGTCGACACGTGGCTACGGTAGAAGAGACCACACAAGAGAATCATACTACACTTGCGAGATACTAGAAATGTTCTGGGCAGATCCAATCTATAAAAATTAAGATATACCAACCCTTTTGATTCCAAACCGCCAGAAAGTGCCCCCATAGTAGTAATTTTAACTCTTGTGTTGATGTTGGCAAAGTAGGTCAGTGTGACCACATGCTGATCTTGTAGCACATAAATGTTCAAACTTCCTTTGCTTCGAATTGTCGTCAGTTTGTCTGGAGGAAAGCATCCCAATAGAGTCATTTACAGTTTATCAACGATAAACTTTCTTGACACCATTCTGCTCTCGTCTCTCAAAAGAGACTCGCCAAAAACAAGGGGTTTTCAGCAAGCACAGAGATGTAGCATTTAGCCAAACACTCCTGTGCTCTCAACAAAGGTCAGTCCACACATCACTGAAATTAACATCGATTGAATCATTTCACGCAAGCATACACCGCAACAACATAAACCTTGTTTTCTTTATTGTCAACAATAGCCTTGTAGCAGTTATTAAATTAATAAATACATTTAAGTAGCGATTTGGTTTTTATTTCATTACCTATGTGATCAGGGTAAATCACATAACAGAGGAATCAGCACATCATCATCATAACATAATGAACACTGTAGCTCACTTGTACACCCACAATTTCTGATCCTACTGTATCAGGCACATCAGTCCCTTTCGCCTACACTACACAAATCTGACCACATCACAAAGCAATCCACAAGTGAACAAGTATTTAACTAATGTATTGGTACGCGATGGGGCCCACCCACAGCCCCAGCGGACAGAATGGAGAAGGCGTTTCCCCGGATGACGGCAAGGGAGACGCGCTGGAAAAGCCACTCCAACTCGCGGGGCTCACACCTGCGGCTGGCCAGCTCAGCGCCTATGGTGGTGAGTAAGGAGGTAGCCCTGGGGCCTAGGACACCAGAAGTCTCCACTGCCAGGGGAACGACCGCAAACCTGTCGGAGAGCGACCGGTATTTGAGGAGTTTGGCCCCCTCAGTCCGAGGTGCAGCAGAACCTGGGTCAGTCGCAGACTGCACCAGGTTGCGGCTGCAGAAAGTGTCGGTGCAAGTGGCATCCCAGACGAGGGGTTTGCCACCGCGGAACGGGAAGATGGTCATGCCATCTGGCCTTTTGCCGTCCCCTCGACCCAGCCCCATCGGTTCGAGCTGGGAAGGGAAGCCTGCAGCGTCCAAACCATGCTTAATGACCTCGTTGAGGGCAGCATGGCGTGGATGCGGCCGGCACTGTGGCGACAGGAAAGCGGGTGGAGGCCGAAAGAGTTCACGGTGGAACCGCAGCGACATTGGTGTGGCTGGCAGATCCGGAGGCCGAGCCTCAGGGAAACGCCGATTCGCAGGCTATGGTTGTCTAGCTGCGTGCCAGTGGAAAAGCAGGGCAGGGCATGGAGCCAGGTACCACTGTGGGGTTTGGAGGCCGCACGAAAACAAGCATGCGGTGCTGGTCGAGCTGGCGCGTGAGCCTGTTTGAGGCCAGGCTGCACTGGATGGCATCCCAAGTGCGTTGGGGGGACTTGACGTCAACAGGGGGAGAAGGAGGAGGGACGTCTACTGGGCTAAGTCCCAGCCGGTCCCACGTCACATAGGCGGCCTCACGTTCTCTGAACACAGAGGGTTCTGTTGTGTTTTGAAGAACCTTGCTGACGAGGACGCGGCACGAGGTTACCGACGAAAGATACGCCGGCAAAGCTAGTGAGATCGGGGATCGGAGGCCTAGGCCGCCATACCTGACCGGTAAAGTGGCCTGTTGCCACCCTATGTCGTCAAACTTGACGTTGCATATCTCCTCGGCTGCTGCTCGGATACAAGTATCGAGGTCAGCGAGGAGAGGTATCTGGGTGTAGCATGGAGCGCTGCGGAGTGTATAGAGGAGCTTCGGCATGACGAAGCAGTTCCTCAGCAGAAAGAGAGCTGGGTGGCCGTCAATCAAGCCCAGTCGGCAGCTGTTGAAGCCTGGACCTGATGGTGGAGCGGATGGCCGGCGGGTGGATCGGTGACCCGAGGATGAGAACATCCTCTTTGGGGGGTCACCTGAACCTGGCGGAGAATGGACCGCACGCCCAAGACGGAGGCTGCAAAGCTCGCAGTATCGAGGCTGACGTTCACCACCTCCGACTTGGCCGAGTTGACCTGGAGGCCGATTCCCGCCAGGGCAGGAATCACCGATTGAAGGTCTTGGCAGACCGTCCATACGGGCCCGCCCAACGTAGCATCATCCAGATACCAAACGTTGAGAGGGGCCGTGATACTCCGGGCGATGTGGTCAATACAAGTGCGAACAGGAGGGGTCCCAAAGGGTCTCCCTGTTGGACCCCAGTAGCCGAGGGTATGACCGTATCAGCAGCTAGGAGCATGCTCGGGGTTCCATATGATAGGTAGGCCAGCGGGTAGGCAGCGGGGGCTCGGCTGAGGCAGGCCTCGAGCAGATGATCCCGGCGTAAAGAGTTAAAGGCATTCCTCATGTCAAGCTTGACAATGAGGTGCCTGGAGTCCCTGGATGCCGGTACCGATGGGCAGCTAGAGAAGAACTGCCTGAACCAGTACCAACTAACACCATCTCATCTCTCGCTACATTCAAAAATAATCTATCGCTACACCTCTAGTTCTACACCACAAAGCTGTTTATTTTAAAGTGTTCATAATCATATGGGCATGCTTGTCAAGTGCAGATGTCGTCCCTACACAAACCGACTGAAACCACGCCTAGTTCTAAGATACAAAACTATTTATTTTAAAGTGTCTATAAATTTATGTAAGAACCTTTGATAAGTTATATTCCAAACACCAGCTTAATAATGAAAAAATTAGTTATGTTACCCAATCTCTTCAAATTTTTGATTATTTTGAAAATCATAGATAATGTCTTTCATTAGAAATATGGTAACCGAATGATTAATAACTTTTATTAGGTTGAGTGGAAATTCTGTGAAACTTTCCCAGACATGTCACTCATGTAGGTACTCTTAAACGCTAACCTAACATACTGTGTTTTTGTACACACTTATTGACCCCTCCTCCACTTCATACTCATATTTACTGACCTCGTTAACCCTTCAACTTAACACTTCTATTACCGTATTTCTAATAGAATACAGTGCCTATTTTGAAAATTTGGAGGAATTTAATAAAATAACTAACCTTTAAGCTGCTGTTTTAAATATTACTTAACCACAATTTTTAAAACAAGTATTTGTAAACGAACAGTTATCATTATCTATAATGTATCATTTGGCAGTATTGGTAGAGGGTCGGACGCCATGCTTTCCAGTATAGTTACGTCCCTTTATGATCTGAGTTCAAATCCCGCCGAGGTTGACTTTGCCTTTCATCCTTACGGGGTCGATAAAATAAAGTACCAGTAATGCACTGGGTAATTGCTGGCCTTGTGCCTAAAGTAGAAACAATTATCTATAATGTATCATAAAACCAGGGCAGTTTCTGGTGGGTAACTATCAGCCGTTCTCGAACTTTTTCAATCGTGATTTGAGGCAACACACCACCTCTGTGCATTTGCTAAAAGAGATTCGTTGAGTTTGCTGGCCTTGTGCCTAAATCAGAAACCATTGTATTTCATATGACAAGAATTATGAATGGAGTTCCACTGAAGCAAGTGGAGAAGTTTAAGTATCTCAGGGCCGTGTTCACGAGTGATGGAAGGCAGGAGGCTGAATTAAGTGCAAGTATTACAGAAGCTGGTGCAGTAATGCGCCAACTTCAGCATTCAGTAATCAGAAGCGGGTGGGCGTAACAGCCAAACTCGCTATCTTCAATTCGGTATTCGTGCTAACCATTAACTATGGTCATGAATTTTGGGTAATGACCGAAAGAATACGATCGCGAATACAAGCAGCCGAAATGGGGTTCCTCCGAAGGGTCTTTGGAGTAACGTTACTCGATAGAGTGCGTAGCTCGGAGATTAGAGAGTCGCTCCAGTTTGAGCCACTGCTCGGAATTGAGAGATCACAGCTCCGATACTATGGGCATGTGGTTAGAATGTCTCAGGAAAGAATTGCTGAACGCATTTAACGGGCAAAAACAACCGACAGGAGGCCCAGTGGCAGACCCCGAGCAAGATGGTTGGATAACATCCATGTGCTTGGCTGGTCCCACTTGGGGATCCAGCCGGATCAGTTAGAGATGTTTGTTTCTGACAGGCCCCGCTCGAAGAAGTGATTGAGGATTCTGCCTCCACCACCCTCTCATGAAGAAAAATAAAAAGAAAGAAAGAAGAAAAATAAAGAAGAAGACTTTTTCTGTCACTTGGTTTAACACCTCCAACTGACGCTTCCTTTGGAGCTTTTTATTTTTTTTAACGTGATCCTCTCTGTTACAAGCATTAAGGACTCTGGTTTGAGGATACATTCCTCCATCCCTCTCACCAATTTTGCAGGCCCTGAAAATGTAATGGGCACTGCCCTTTCCTCCAGACAGTAATAAAATAGGGAACAATAGTGTCTATAGGTATCTCTGTCGATTAGTAATGTCCACTACGGGTCCCTGTATTTTCCTGTTAACCTCTTTCGTGACCCTATGTCTAATCAAGTATACTATTTTAATTAATTAATGAAGAATTTTCAGGGATTTGTTAAAGTTATTAATTATTTCATCACTAAGACAGTAACTTAACATATACAAAATTATATTTCAACTAATTATATATAATTGTATTTCAACTAATTAAAGAAGTTTGAGAAATTTGTTAAAACTATTAATGTTTTCGTTACTGAGGTAGTAACTTAACATATGGTTCTTATATAAAATTATGCTGGAAGGTTTTAATTGAATAATTACGTCCTGTATCGCATGAAATCACGTTAGCAAGATATTCTTGGAAAGTATGAAATAGCACTATGGCTGCATCACATTAAATAATTAGTCTTTACTTAAAGTTTACTGCAAAGTTTCATAATGAGCAATGTTAAAAGATTTTAGTTTAAAATAGAGACCCTTTAAACTGGGTATGTTTTTTTTTCTTCTTTTTATGAGAAGCAGAACTAGTTTCGGCTGGTATCAAAAGGGTTAAAGGTTAAAGTGAAAGTTAATTGTAAGCCTCACGCCCCATCCCACTATCTAAAACAATGTACAGTAAAACTATAAACGAGTTTCATCGAAAGTACGCTAACAGTTGGTATTCTAAAAATAGATTCTTAGTGAGGCGTTTCTATTTTGAAATAAAAGTGGGTGTCTTCACAGCCAATGTGAGTGTGTGTTTCTCTCTTCTATCTCCCTGTAGATGCATTATTACATATAAACTGCATGTGTATGAGCATGTGATTTAGTGTGTGCATGCAATGTTTCATACTCTCTCTGTCTGTGAGGCATTTGTAATGACTATTTTAAACATTTTATGAAGTCATTTAAGTCATCTACAATGCAAATAGTATTTGACGCCAACGTAAGAATACTGCAGGATACATAGGATAAGTGTGATCGTGTATGCCTGTGTCTTCATGTAAGCTTTATTTATTTCGCTGATGAAGTTTAACCCCTTTTCATACTAATCCAGCCACAACTGGATCTGATTCTATGAAACAATATCATTCATTTTAAAGAGTTTCTATAAGAACTATACGTCGAGGTACTAACTATCTTAGTAAATGCCTGAAAATTCTTCATTAATTAATTGAAATAAGAGTGTATTTTCATTAAAAATGAGGTCAGGAAAGTGCTAATGCATTTATGAGTGTATATGAATATTTTTCTGGGCTTATACATTTATTTGCCTCCACTCTTTCTGTGCCTGCTTTGGCCGTGCTTGAAAACAGACTTAGAACAGGACGAGTGTCTCTGGAAGTCTGTTTCTGTAATAGAAAAGTGGAGCATTTTCCATATGTACAAGCACACACATATAATATGTGTGTGTGTGTGTGTGTATGTGTATGTATGTGTGTGTGTGTGTGTGGATTCCGAGTAAAATCGGAGTGTGTGTGTGTGTGAATAAAAATACAGACTATCTAACGAGTAGATCCCACATTCTGGCAGAAGGAACTGCCTTACGTAAGATGGCCAATTCTGTTATTCTGCTTGTGAAACTGCAGTAATGGAATATTTATTGAGTTTTCTAGCTTTAGGTTGCGTAACGAATACTCTATCCCAAGTGTAAGATGGTTGTGAAGTTTTTTTTTTAAATTTTCAACTACTTTACTGGGATCTATCCGTTGGATTATCTGTATTTTTATTTGAGACTCTCTCTCTCTCTGCAATTTAAAGCGTTAAACTAATATATTTCTTCCATTTACTGTGTCGTTTGTTTTGTTATTACTTTCACACACACACACACACACATTCCTGTATGTATGTGTATGTATATATATATATATATATATATATATATATATATATATATATATATCTGCATCTATGTATGTATCTATCTCTATATACTGGGTGTCCCCCCAAAAATGTATACACACTATTATTAGAACGCTGTTCTAATTTACATTTTTGGGACACCCTGTATACACACACACACACACACCTACATTTGAGTGCTTGTAATTATCCGTTTTCTCTGTGTATGAGATGTGTGTGTGTTTACATATCTGTGAGTATGTGTGATGTATGAGACGTTTGTTATATATATTCGTCATCACAGTGTTTAAATGTATTGAGGGTGAAAGAAGGGGTGTGAAATGTACGGTAAAAGTTGAAATATGTCAGCGTCTGTTGGAAATTGTGATATAAATACGAGAGAGAAGGAGTGGGGACAGAGAGGGTGAGGGAGAAGTGGATAGAGTGGGGCTAGGTGATAATCATGGTATCGGGGATAATGAGGTGGGTAAGGTCAACACGAGGAAGGTTGGATAATATATTACTAAATAAAGAAATCATTATATGTGTGTGTGTGAGCATGCGTACCCAACTCTCATATATATATATATATATATATATATATATATATATACATACATATACATACAGCAAAGAAACAAATCGGAGTAAGGATTTTTTAAATTCACGAAGTGTAATTGATATAGACAGAAGAAATGCGGATAGTTAGAGAAGGTTAGGTAGGTGCAAGGATTGTATGGAAATTTATAGTCATAGAAAAGAGTTAACAGTTATGAGGGGGATGAAGCATCTGTTGAAAATGTGGACGAAGTCACACATAAACCTCTCCTTTACATAGCTGGTTGGAATTGTTGAGAAACTGATGACACATTATTATGACGATTTCTAATTTTGGCACAAGGAAAGACATTTTGGGGAGGGGGGGGGGGGTCGATTATATCGACCCCAGTGCTTTTATCAACCACGGAAAGATGAAAGGCAAAGTTCACCTCAGCGGTTTTGAACTTAGAACTAAGTACTGTAAAGCATTTTGTCCAAATGTTTTACCAATACTGCCAATCCGCCACCTTCACACTTTATTATAACCATAACTGTTAAATGCTCTAACATAAACACAAAACGATTCCAAACCAATGAACACTAACTATGAATTCAACACACCTAAACTTAACCTAACCAACAAACACTAACTATGAATTCAACACTCCTAAACTTAACCTAACCAACAAACACTAACTATGAATTCAACACACCTAAACTTAACCTAACCAACAAACACTAACTATGAATTCAACACTCCTAAACTTAACTTAACCAACAAACACTAACTATGAATTCAACACTCCTAAACTTAACCTAACCAACAAACACTAACTATGAATTCAACACACCTAAACTTAACCTATCCTCCTAAAGACACACCACACTAGATATAAAGTAAAATAAAACTAATGACTTTCAGAACTATACCCAAAATATATTATCTATAAATGAGAGATAGGTAGACAGATAGATAAAGGAGAAAGAAAAAGGAACTGTATATGAGAGAGAGAGAGAGAGAAAGGAGGGGATAGATGTAGAGAAAATAAATGTGGAAATAGAAAGCAGAAGATAGACAAGTGAGATATGAACGAAAAATAATCGGGAAATGGAAGAGAAGGATTGAAAAGTAAAGGAATGAGAAGAACAACGAGATAAAAGAAAGAGATTATATATATGTAGCGAAAGAAATGTTTTCCAGCGGTGTCTTCTTTTCCCTTACGGACGCGGACACCAAGTAAGTGTCCCGTGACCTCGCAGAGAAGACAATAGATACCTTCTCCTGATCGTAGGATTTGCTACACCAGTCCTAGGAAGGAGAACATATTATAGGGTCATCTGTTATCTATTAGTGGAATTACTAGCCGTCATTATAGATAAGCTGTCCTGTGGTTCTAACACTCAGTTCACTGCCACTTCGCTTGTACAACCCCTCTGCTGGTACATACTGTCTGACTACAACTTGTCACTTTTCTTTTAAGGGAAAACCCCATGGTAAATAAAACTTCGCTTCACCTATATGTATATATATAACATGTATTCTGTTACATATATAGAACACTCATTGTCGAAACCAACAAAGGTCTATTTCTGTTCTTTCCTACTTTATTTTGTTGACCATAGAAGGATGAAAGGCGAAGATGAGCGCGGCGGAATTTGAACTCAGAACCAAATATCAGAAGATATTTTGTCGGACGCTCTACCAATCCAGATAATGACAGCTGGACTTTTTGTTGTTGAGATGTTAGATGATACTTCTTTATATTCTGAGTCGAAGTCCCGCCGAAGTTAACTTTGCCATTCATCCACGTAAGGTCGATAAAAAAATTACCAGTTTAATACTGAGGTTAATATAATCGACTTACTTTCTTCCCCATATAAATTAGCTGGCCCTGAGCCTAAATTAGAATTAATGAAAATAAATAAATAAAATACACACACAAAGAACAAATGGTAATGGGAAGTAGTGGTAGCAGGGTGCGTAGGAGTGATAACAATGGAGGCTGGAGCGGATGTTATTATATAAAATTTTGTACAAAGAAAATAAAAGAAGGAAAAATTCAAAACCAAACAAAATTAAATAAATCTGCAAGGAATAAAAAAGAGAAAACTACCCGGGATACAAAATTTAAAATAGAATATGGTGAAACCTGTTAGCAATGATTGTCGGGTATAACATCTAGGGTGGTCTAATTTATTTCGTTATAAAGAGGTAGATGGTTGCCGGCAAACTTCTGCCTCTTTATAACGAAATAAATTAGATCACCCTAGACAAAGAGACAATCCATGCAGTGGAAAATCCCTTCCCCACCTGCTCTAAAGAAGGCCAAGGTTGTTTCATCTGCAGGGAAGATGATGGCCTCAGTCATGGGGGACACAAAAGGCATTGTGTATATTGACTATCTTCAAAAGGACCACACCATCAATGGAACGTACTATACCAACTTGCTGAGGCAGTTACGAGATGCTATCAAGACCAAACACAAAAGAAAACTGACGAAAGAGGTCTTGTTTCATCTAGGCAGTGCTCCAACACACAACTTTTAATGGCTGCTGTGCGTGACTGTTGTTTTGACTATCATCTGTTCCCAAACATGAAAAAACCTTTGGCTGGGAACACGTATCGCAGTGGTGACAAAATCATATCTGCTGTTGATAACTTTTTTTACCAACAGGATGAAAACTTCTTCACCAATGGAACCCAAACACTACAACGCCGATGGAGGAAGTGTGCCACCGCAAGGCGGACTGTGTTGAAAAATGAACCTCATTTGGTCACATTCCATGAGAGTATCTTGGTCAGCCTATGAAACTTTTAGCCGACCCTTGCATATACATATATATGTGTGTGTGTGTGTGTGTGTATATGAAGGATTCTTCTAGTAATCAAGCGTTGAACTAATACATATCTTCATTGTACTGTATTGTTTGCTTTTTACTTCTCACATACACTCAGTGTATGTGAGTGTTTATTTATAAACATGCAAATGGCAAAGCCAGGGTGTGCCAGTAATAGTAGTATTTCTATTTATTTCTCATTCTATATAAAATGCAATCTGAAAGTAAGTCAGTAAAACATATGGTAGTTATTTTATAACATGTTGTTCTACGTTCATCTCATTATATAATATAATTGTAATGCTGCTCACTCAGCACACCAGCTTTCAGTAGCCGCGGTACATCAGTGTCTACACACACATATATGCAGGGTAGGTGGAAGGAAACTATTTAAAATTGTTAATATCTTTATTAATTATAGGTATATTTTCATAAAATATGTTTTATTTTGAACAGAGTATAGTGCTAACATTCTAAATAGATACCAGCGCTGCTCCTCAGGGCCTGTATTCATTTGGGTATATCCTGGACTGACTTTATCAGGAACTCAGGCGGTATGTTAGTCAGTCAGTACATGACGAATTCGTTCCAATTGTGTCACAGTTTGGAGTTTTGAGCTACAAACTTCTTCCCTTACCCCCCCCCCCCCCCAGGAAAGAATCGCATGGCGTTAAGTCAGGGCTTCCTGCTGTTCATTCATGCGGACCTCGGCGACCCAGTCAACTCACGGACAGTGTGTGCAAAATGAGTAAGGGCCTCATCTTGCATGAATATGAAGTCGTTGATGTTGTCCTAAGTAGGCCAAAAGTTATAAGTAATTTTCAATAGAGATTCTTTCCACTCATCCTGTGTGTATATATTATATATACGCATATGCGCTGGCATACACACGCACACATCTGCTATTGAAACTGTGAAAGCTTAACCGTAGGACAAAAATCCTTTATATATATATATATATATATATAAGGGGCGGTGGGACTGGAGGGTCCATGCCCCCCACCACCAATAATAATATTTTTCTCCCCAAACTACCAAAACATCTATTTGTATATGCACTACAATTTATGTACATGTTATGTTTATCGCATATCGAATTTTTTTTTATATCTTGGTTGATATTTGATAATAAAAGCTAAACTAATCACTACAACTAAATGCTTCCACCGCCGCTGTATGTATATATAAAATTAAATAAAAATGGCGTAGGCATTACAATACAACGGGAGGAAACATAATAGTAACACTGATGTCGCAGAAAGAACTTTCATACTATATATATCTGTATTTTTAACCGTTGGTCAATCAATGATAAACATTGATTGCCAGATAAATTAACTATGGAGATATAAAAGATACAGAAGCGAAAACCAACCCAAACCAAACAGTGAGTGTGTTCTGTTATCATTTCTGGTAATATTATAACAATATGACCCTCCCCAAGTATAACAATATATATATATATATAAAGATGTAGATGCATATGTAACAAATCCATTGATATTCATAAACACACAAATACGTTTCTTTCTGAATCACCTGGACATATTTGAACCACGCATCTGACTGTGTTTGCGTGCATTTGTGAATGTAAACAACACTAATTTCTTAGTGGAATGGAACTCCGTCGCTTTTGGCCAACTGATTAGCTTTCTCGTGAAATTAACGTGTATGTATAGACACATACACAGTTAACATAATTCTTAGGAAGAATCGGCGTGACAGTGTGCGAAGAGGTTGGCCCTTTTCAATAACAGGTACAGTTCATCTGACGGACTTTCAGTTTCCGTCTATCCAATTTCAATCAAAAGGTGTGGGTCGACCCGAGGCTATGTGTCTAAGTCGAAAGTCTGTCTTAAGCCATTTAAGGCTCGTTAGACCGGTGCTTATCCCGGTTTCAATAACATGAAGCGACTGAAAATATAAGACTCCCACCCACCAATGGACAGGACGCCAGTCCATCGACGGGTTAAACCCCTAGCCGTTGTTGGTACTCATTTTCAGCTGAGTATACAGGAACAAAGTGAAATGAAATGTTTTGCCCAAGAACACAACACACGACTCAGCCCAGGAATCGAACCCACGACATTATGATCGTAAGTCCAACAAACACCCTTACCACTAGTCTATGAGACTAATAAACAATAATTGCCCAAAATGTCACCCAGAGGGATCGAACCTCAGACCTAATGATTGCGAAGAATTTCTTAACCATTCGACCCTGCTATGTCCATTTTTAGTGGAATGTCTTTTTTTTTTTTTTCTAAATGAATGATGACGTTGCTGCAATAGTTTCTAATTTAGTCACGAGGTCAGCAATTTGTTGGGAGAGGAAAGTCGATTATTATTGACTCCATTACTTTAGTTGATCGACCTCGGAAGGATCAAAGATAAAACTAACCTCGGCGAGATTTGAACTCAAAACGTGGAAAGTTGTAAGTAGACATCACAGAATATTTTGTCCGGTACTCTAACGATTCTGCCAATCCCTACAATATAATAGACGCAACTAAAACGGTAATAAGCATCTAAATATGTCATGTGTGTGAGTGAGTGTCTTACTGTCTGTATCTCTCACCAGTTAACAATAAAGGGTTATCTGTCAGGTTAAGTTTCTATTTGAGAGAGAGAAAGAGAGGAAGCTATTTAATGCTCCACACTAAATTTTTCGCTAAGAAATATTTCTTTAAAGAACCTCCTCCTCTCCTTATGGTTGAGTGCTACCATTGAAGTACGACTGGGTGTCGTGGCGGTGGGTGGAAGCGAAGATTGGTACTGGTGGTAATATAACGGTAGAAGTGGTATTATATTCAGTAGTTGTGGTAGGTGGCGGTAGTAATATAGTGGTGTAAAGTGGTGGTGGTGATGATAGTAATACGATGGTGGTGGTTGTGATATGGTAGTAGTGGTCACAATAATATGGTGTTGGTGGTGGTAATATAATAGTGTTGGTGGGGTGAGGTGGAGATGTTGATGAGAGTAAATATGTGTTATTGGTGCTAGTAATATGGCAGTGGTGGTGGAAATGTGAGTAATATGTTGTTGGTTTTAATATGGGAGTGATGGTGGCGCCAGTAATATAAGGTCGTGATAGAGAAATATAATGGCGATAATACGGTAGTTGGGAGGCGAGGGACTATAACGGGTCCGTGTATACGGTAGCAATACAGTAGGCGGTTGGGGGTAGTAGTAATATAAGAACAACGGTAATGGGGTATGTAAAAACCTTATTTTGATTTCCTGGATTGAGGGCTGGTCAAATAAATTGACTGAAATTGTCAGGTTTTCATATTTCCAATAAAATACACCGACTGTAATCTTCAAATTTTGAAATATAACTAACTTGGTCCAGGCTGACAAGATTGAGATATAGTATGTGGGATATGGTATGGTAATGTGGTAGTGGTGGATATGGCTGGCGGTAATATGGTAATTGTGAGAGGTTAATACTGTGGATGTGGTGGTATGAAAATAGCAATAGTATGGTTACGTATGAGGTGGTGTATTGGCAGAGTCGTTAGAACGTCGGAGAGAATGCTTTGTGGTATTCGTTTAGGCTCTCTGTCCTCTAAGTTTAAATCCTGTCGTGGTCGATTTTGCTTTTCAAGGTCGATAAATAAAGTAGCAGTCTAGTACTCGTATCGATTCTTCCTCAATTTCACTTCCTGCCTCTCGCAGAAATCGGCTATGTTCAGACCTGGAGAGGTATGGGCTTACACTAAGTTTAAATGCTTGAGGAAGAAGCCCCGTGGGGTAGAGTGGCTGATGCAGCAGGTGTCACTGGTTATTTTCCGCAGAAATAACTCCACTATTTCGTCTGCCGTGGGGTGCAGTTGAAATATAACGCCTAGACTGAGATGTGAGACTGTCACTCTCCTGCCCCTCACTTTCGCTATTTATTATTTTTACCGTTTTTTACTTCTTTCTATTCTGTTATTTTATGTATTTTCATCTCCACACATTTCTCTCTTTTCTCGATGTCCAAGTATAAGGCGCCCCTGCGACTCATTTAAGAGTTAAAGACACATGATATAGGAATGGGGGGTAAATAGTGACAGTAGTGGTTGTGGTGGTGGTATGAAGTGAGGGATGTGAAAAAGATGGCTATTGAAATAAATGACATTTTGTTGTTGTGGGCAAGGAAGGAGGCTGTATGTGTGTGTGTGCGCGCACGAAAGAGAGTGTCAGTACAAATGTATGAGGGCGAAAGGATGGAGGTTTTTGTGTATGTATGTGTGCGTGAGAAAGATAAGGAGAGGGGTGGAATAAGATTACATTGTGTAGAGCAGTGGTTCCTAAAGTGGATTCTGCAAAGGAGTGTCTAGGGTTCCGTGAAAAAAGGTAGAGAAGTATATTTATATTACGACCATATAACAGTATTAGGCTTTGGGGTTCCCTCCAAAGTTTCTGAACTAAAAAGGGTTTCGTGTTTGAA
This sequence comes from Eledone cirrhosa, assembly GCA_964016885.1. Lineage (NCBI taxonomy): Eukaryota > Metazoa > Mollusca > Cephalopoda > Octopoda > Eledonidae > Eledone > Eledone cirrhosa. The sequence continues at coordinate 89,656,159 of OZ024741.1, forward strand.
AAAGTTTGGGAAACACTGGTGGATTGGTTGAATCGGCTAAAGCGTCGGACAAATACTGTAAGGCTTACAGTGTAAGCAATTCTGGTAGATTACATTTTGAGTTCATATATCGCCGAAGTCAACTTGGCATTTCATCCTTGCGGAGTCGATTAACCGAGGAAGGATTTCATTATTATTGGCAATATCGGTAGAGCGTCAGACAACATGCTTTGCCGCATATAGTTACGCCCCTTTACGTGCTGAGTTCAAATCTCGTTGAGGTTAACTTTGCCTTTCATCTTTACGGGGTCGATAAAATAAAGTACCAGTAATGCACTGGGATATTTGCTGGCCTTGTGCCAAAAATAGAAACAATTATTATTGGCAATATCAGTAGAGTGTCGGACAACATGCTTTGCTGCATATAGTTACGTCCCTTTATGTTCTGTGTTCAAATCCCGCCGAGGTTAACTTGGGCGATAAAATAAAGAACCAGTCACGCCCTGGAGTCGATTAAATCAACTTTCCGCTCCCCCAAAATTGTTGGGAGAGGAGAAAGTCAGAAACCATTATTATTGGCAGAATCGCTAGATCGTCGGAGGAATGACGGCTTATGCAGATTTCAAATACCGCCAAGGTCAGCTTTGCTAGTACCAGTTAACTACTGAGGTCGATTTAATCGGCTATTCCTTTTCTTCAAATTTCTGGCTTCATGCTTATGTATAGCTCTGGATTAACCATTAAGCAAATAAACACGTGCTTAGGGCCTCAAGTAAAAAGGAGCTCTGTAGAGATTTTTCCCAGTTCAGTATATGAGATTTTTTTCCATAAGAAGTGAATGGGGATACCATAATCTGTCCGGTGCTTAAATCCACTAAAGGTATTAATCCGGTCTTTGCTTATGTAAGAAATTATATTGTAGAGAGCTGGAGTTAAAATACACATATGTGTGTATCCCAGGATCTCTATGAAATCAAAAGTTTTTAGAATAGTTACACTGTGTCCCTATGTGTCGTGTATGGGGACTAAAAGAGTTGGCATCTGGAAGGACAGCCAACCGCAAAATACGATCTGAAAAGTATTCCGGTATGAGAAAGCAGATGTAAAGCATTTGCAATGGCTATTTTAAACTGTAAGTGTTTTAAATCTTTTAATCATCACTTACTATGTAAGCACATGTAGTATTGTTTGACAAAAAATGTATACTTACCGCACAAAATTAGATTTAGAACTACAGAAACAGAGGTGGACTATACATTAAAATAATCATTGACATGAAAATATGAAAATATCTCGTCAGATTCATTGGTTTCATTGCGTATATAGAGAGTTAGAGTTACTGTTTAAGGCTCTGAATCTCCCTGAGAACAATGTTAAATGTACACGCATAGGCTGTTCCGTTGATCAAACTGGAACATTCATCCTCGAGACGGACGGGTGTACTTCATATTCACACTCATGGGTGATCAGAACACACGAATTTAATATGGTGATGTGGGAGAGTTATTTTATTTAATTTAAATGAGATCTAGTGTCAATGCTATCTGTTTGTGGGTTAGAATAAATTTCTATGTCGTGAGAAGAATCTGTTGTTATTAGGACTATGAAAGAGAGAGAGAGAGGGGGGGGGGGTACGTGTTTCTCTCTGAGAGAAAGGTACAATCAAGAAACGTCCGATTCTTATTTTGCCTACATCATACAACATCCCAAACTCAAGCAGTAAAAGGGTAAGCACTCCACTTACATGTTTTCTCTTAACGTAATTGTCAGAAAGATTCAGCATGACACTAACTGGCCCTTTCAATTATAGGTAGTGTATTCGACCGGCTTCCATTTTCCGTTTACCCAATTTTACTCAGGGGGCATGGGTTGACCTAAAGTTATGGTAAATGACACTTGCTCAAGATGTTCCGCAGTAGAATTGAACCGGGACCTAATGATTGCGAAGCGAACGTCTTAACAATTACTCTCGAGTTGGGGTGGAAAATCGCCAATTTTTGTTGGTTGTCTCCGTTCAGTCATTTAGTTGACATATTGAGACCCCAAACCACCTTATTTATTTTATAATATACGGGGTTTCCCGTAATGTACATTTTTTTGTCATGTATAATGTTTTTAATGCATAAAAAAGTCACAGGAATGACAAACAAGCAACAACAAACTTTAGAAAGTATATACATAAAACATCGATTTAACAAACCCGGTTTAAAATGTTTATGGGGAAGAGTATACAGCCTATTTTGAAGGTGCTGGGCTTTGAGGTTAGGGCGTCCGTGTCACAATCATAAAATGTTTATAATAACCATTGCAAATGCTTCTCTGACTCAGAAAATATTAAACACTGCGTCATGGAACGTGTCTTAAAGATTTGCACAGTTTTAAAATTCCCCTAAAATAAACCGTGGCGGAACCACTTTGGCAGGTCTGTGTATAACTTCCTCCCACCAATGACGGAAGACAAGAAAATAGTAATAAGGAGGGGGCTGCTCTTCCTCCTCAAGATGAAAACATTAAAAACAACTCATTCCACTCTTGTCAACGTGGGCGTAAATAACAAATCTACTACAGGTATCTACTTTCACAGTTGTGTTGATAACTGCAATTATGAGGGAAAGGTGTGGGAAGGTGTTTGTGTGTGTGTAGTGAAGATGGTTGGTTTATTAGTTAGGGTGTTATGAGCTCGATTCCCTGCAGTGCGTTCTGTCCTTAAAGAAAAGGCTTTATTTCACGTTGCTCTACTCCACGCAGCCGGCAAAAATGAGTTGCGCCTATAATTCAAAGAGCAAATCTTATCACAGGGTTACGTTGAATCTCCCTGAGAACAACATTAAGGGTACTCATGTCTGTGGAATACTTGCACGTTAATTTTACGAACAAGTTGTTGTTCGAACTGACGGAGGTCTAGCAGCCTACAGTCTATTGAACCGATCCAGTAAACTTCTGATATATATATTTTATCAATCACTAAGATACTATATTAGCAAGGCAGGACAGAATTTATAACATCGTAATTTGAATTCATAACATATAGAACCATTCCGAGATCAGTTCTCGCGAGAGAGATGTGTGTGTAGATGTTATATCGTATGTACGTGTCACGATATACATAGAATTAGTGCGAGGTAGGTAGATATGTAGAAGTTGGATGTATGTGTGTAATTATATATATAGAGAGAGACATACGCACATACATACATATACACACACAATGGGCTTCTGCAGTTTCCGTTTAGGTTACACTGAGCCTATAGTAGATGATACTTGCTGAAGATGAGGGACAGTGGAATCGAACCAAGAACATGTAAATGGGAATTTTTTACCCACACAGCTAAGCGAATAAGCAAGCACAAATATATACAAACACACACACAGGGCGGTGAATTATTAGAAAGAAGTGTAAGAATGTCGAACGAAATGTCTTGCAAGTATTTATTCCGGCTCCTTGCAATCTAAGTTCAAATACCAACAAGATCAACTTAAGCTTCTTGGGTCGATAAAGTACATGTCTAGGGGACAGTGAATTGGACGTCTTGCAATATTTGTTTTGGTTCTTCTGATTACAAATCCCACCATCACCCGGTTTAACGTTTTCACTACCGTATTTTAATGTAACACACTATATTTCAAATAATTAAGATTTTTGAGGAATATACTAAAATTATTAATTATTTCATTACTACAATTGTATTTATCATATAACTTAACAAATGGCTCTGATATAAAATTGTGTTGGAAGATTTTGATTTAAATATGTAGTTTTATTTCATATAACCAAAGCCAGTTGTGGAGTAAATATCAACAACCTATACCAGCACTACCCCAATGATACAAAGCCAGACTGTGGAGAAGGACCCCAGGCACAAGCCATCTCATGGTCACAGCGGACAGAACAGAGAAACTATTACCTCAGACAGTAGTGAGGGAGACGTGTTGAAATAGCCACTCCAACTTCCGGGGCTCACCCCGGCGGGTGGCCTTTTCCGCCCCAGTAGCAGTGAGTAGGAAGGCGGTATGGGACCAAAGAACGCTAGAAGCACCCACCGCTACAAGTTCGACGACAAAAAACATATCGGAAAGCGGCCAGCTTCAATTATGCGAAGAATCTAAATAAATCTTAACGAAATTATAAACACAGAAGCAAGCACACACACACATACTGGTCAGTCACTACGAGGAGTTATTGTACCATCAGTTACTTCCACACTTCACATATCTGAAGTGTTCGCGGTACGCAGTCCATTTGATGCACGCACGTTATGGTAGAGTTGGTTCATTAGTAATAAGTAAAATACCTCCGTTAGAATTTTACTAATTATATTCTGTTATATATATATATATATATAACAGAATATAATTAGTAAAAAAAAAATATATATATATATACACAGAGGGAATTAAATGAGAGTGAGAAAAAAAATGTAAGCCAGATAAGTCTCCAAACTTCTCACTCCCGCATAATAGTTTGAATGAAAGCAACAGATTACTATCTGTCATATACATTAATTCTAGCTTTAAACAAGGATTTATATTAAAAGACCAGAACCCCTGTGTCGGTGTGTGTGTGTGTGTATATATATATATATATATATATATTATATATATATATATATACATATATACATATATATATATAATATAAGATCAAAAGATGGTTAAAAGAGTTCCATGTATTTTATTATGCGCATTTCAAAAACAAATATCATCATGCGATGACATTTGCGTTTTCGTCAGATAAAATAGGGAGACATGATATGAAGGTTAAAAACACTTGTGAATAGTGCAGTTTTAAATCAACATATTATTTATACTCCAGTCCTACAAACTGTAGAGTGCTAATTATCCGATATCTGCATTGCTTTATTGTACTACAATAAAACTCACCTCCTACATTATATATATATATAATTATAAAATATTAAACAAATAATGAATAAACAATGAGACAGTATATATATAATGTGTGTGTGTGTGGGATTGTGTGGTTGTGTCTATATTCAGGTTTGTTTCCGTGTTTGGTTGTCCCGTAACTTATCGGTTGGAAAAAAAAGAGATCGATGAAATAAGCACTATGGTCGATATGATGGACTAACTAAATCAAGGAATAAAAGCGGTCGGTGCCACAGCATGGCTACAGTCTAATGACTGAAATTAGTATAATAATAATTGTTTCTACTTTAGGTACAAGGCCAACAATTACGGGGGAAGGGAAAGTCGATTAAACCGACAGTTATGTGTGTGACGAGTACTTTATTTTATCGACCCGGCAAGGATAATAGGCAAAGCTAACTTCGGCGGGATTTGAACTCAAAACGTAAAAAACCATAACTATATGCCACAAAGCATGTTGTCCGACGCTCTACCGATACTGCCAATCCACCGCCCTTATAACAATTCGATGACCATCTGCTATAGTACGGCTTCAACTTCGATTATATATATATATATATATATATATATATAATGTATATATATATATGTGTGTGTGTGTGCGTATGAACTACACACAAACACACTCACTCATAATCTATAATATAAATAATACAACTTACCTAGTATGGGGATATATTCCATGCTAATTAAACTCCATTCCTATATCAAGAATTGCTTTTCACGACTTTTTTTTAATAATATCCCTCTTGCGAATGAATCTCCGTTAGTTGTTGAGAAAAGCCGACAGAAATAGTAGCAGTAGTTGTAGTATCAGTAGCAGCAGTAGTTTGTAAGTTTTGCGTCGTTGTGTATATATGTGTGTAAAATCTTATACAGCTGCGTTCTTAGCAGCTGCTTGCTTCTTTTGCCTTCAAAAATCCTCTGACTAATCACCTTTAATAAATTTGTTTTTGTTTATGATATCGTCCCGTCCTCTGTGGGTAAATATGTATATGACTGTGTATGTGTGTTCGTAAGAGAGTGTGTGTAAATAAATAAATATTATAGTGGACATTGTTTTAAACGTTATGATTTTCGTAACTGAAATTATATTTTGTATGAAATGTTTTGTGTATTTCGTTTTGTTGTATTCGTTTACTTTTATTTTGATGGCGAATAGGTTTATGTAAGAAAAAAAATCATATAAGTAAAATTGAAAATATAGTCTTCATAATGCAGATAACTATAATAATTGTTTCGACTTTTGGTACAAGGCCAGCTATTTGAAGGGAAGCGAAGGGGGTGTGATTAAATTGATCCCAGTGCGTTACTTATACTTTATTTTATCCACCACATAAAGATGAAAAGCGAAGTTAACTTCGGCAGGATTTGAACTCGGGATGTAAAGGGTCGTAACTATATGCAGATAACTATAAAAATGGTTTCTGATTTAGGCACTAGGCCAACACTTTTGGGAAAAGGAAAAGTCGATTAAATCAACCCAGTGCGTTACTACTACTTTATTTTATCGACCCCATAAGGATGAAACGCAAAGTTAACCTCGGTTTAATTTGAACTCAGAACATAAAGGGGTGTAACTATATGCAGATAACTATAATAATAGTTTTTTATAAACTATAATAATGGTTTCTTATATAGGCACAAGGCCAGCAATTTGGAGGAGGGGAAAGTCGATTAAATCGACCTCCAAAGCGTGACTGGTACTTTATTTAATCGATCCCGTAAGGACGAAAGGCAAAGTTCACCTCGGCGGGATTTGAACCCAGAACATAAAGGGTTGTAACTCTATGCGCCAAAGCATGGCGTCCGACCCTCTACCGATATTGCCTTAACTATAATAATTGTTTCTACTTTTGGCACAAGGCCAGCAAATTACCCAGTGCATTACTGGTACTTTTTTTATCGACCCCGTAAGGATGAAAGGCAAAGTTAACCTCGACGGGATTATATAGTAATAACAGATAACTATAGATTGTTATAATAGTTCAATAAATTGGGTAAAGAACCACTTGGGACTGGGGAAAAAAGTGGACAGAGTCACCTTGCAGGGAAAACGAACCCTGCATCTTTCTTATGCTGGGCGAACGTGTGTATAATTATTTGTATATGTGTATACGAGAGTCGGCTGAGAAGTTCATAGGCCAACCAAGATACTCACATGGAATGACCAAATGAGGTTTATTTTTCAACATAGTCCCTGGAAAGAAACAATGCAGGGAGATCCTGGTCTAGGGTTTAATCTCAATCAGGATCTACATTAAAGAGGTTTTACTAATTCTGCTTTTAGATCACAAAGCATGGCCTGGACGTCGCAAGCTTCCCTTCCCAGCCCGAGCCATCGGGGCTGGATCGAGGGGACGGCAAAAGACCAGACGGCATGACAATCTTCCCCTTCCACAAGGATAGCCCCCTCATCTGGGATGCTACATGCTGTGACACCTTCTCTAGCGGCAACCTGGTGCGTTCGGCTACCAGCCCAGGCTTCACTTTTCATCAGGCTGAAGAGAGTATTGACCGCTGTCCAAGTATTGACCGCTCTCTGATAGGTTTGTGGTAGAGCCAGCAGCAGTGGAGACTTCCGGTGTTCTTGGCTCCCGGACCACATCCCTGCTCACGGCTATTGGAGTGGATTTGGCTGTCTGCAGGTGCGAGCCCCGCGAGGTGGAGTGGCTGTTCCAGTGTATCTCCCTCACTGTCCTCCGGGGCAATGTATTCTCTATCCTGTCGGCGACGACCAAGAGGCGGAGGGTAAGATAGCTGGAGGTGGAGGATGCTCGTATATATATATACATTGAAATCCTTAGAAAACTCTTTCCTGGTGATTTCTCGTTCCTATAGAAGTCATTTCTATATAAAATAAATCATGAACCTTCTTGGTTAAACTTATGGTGAGAACCTTTCTTAACTTAGCATAAGAGTTAAAATTAATGCATGCACGATTTTACAGCTCTAGCATCACTACTTCATAGTCAGCTTATGAACTTTTCAGACTACCCACATATACATCATGTTTTCCTTCTCGTTTCAAATTGAAAAGGAATTTCAATCTTGAATAAGTATTTTTTTAAAGCATTAAAATAATAAAAAGGAAAAGAAAAAAAAAGAGGGAGTGAATAATGAAAAAAGTTGATGGGGAGAAGGGGGGAAACTCTACACCCTTGGCTAGGTGATGTATTTAGGCTGCGCCTTGCAGAATAGATAGTGAAAGTATTGTCGTAGAAAACAGCCAATGGCACCCGCTGCATCAACCATTCCACTTCACAGGACTCATTCCTCAGGCGATGTGCACTCGTCCCGATTTTGGAGAAGAAAATGGCAGTCCGGGTACCGAGAACACCGGAAAAGATTTTTCACTAAAACCTACCCTTTTTCCTCTTTTTCATCCAACTCTCAACTAATATTTAATATTTGAAAACAATACGGCTCTTTATATCATTATATCAATTATTATTATTATTATGGAAGTGGTTATTATAGTTGACGTTGCTTCCTTTTCCTTTTTTACTAATCCGTATTTCCAACAAAAGACAGCAGTATAATTACTGTAGGGGAAGTCAGTATACAATGTGCCAGTGGGGTTACGGTGTACGCGCGCGTAGTTGTGAAATAAACTGCAGTGAGTGGGCAGACTGATATTTAAAAAGAAATTATTCAGTGGTTACCAAAAGTTCTTTTTGTGTGCTTTTATTTTAATGACGAGAATAAACAAAACGTCTGCTTGTCAGAAGTGTGTGTGAGTATATTTGGGCGTCTGTCTTCTGTCTCAAATTCATATAATATATATATATATATATATATATACTGCTCTAAATAATGACGTATTATATTCGTTTTTGCCCGTTCTTTGCCAGGGAAACGTTTCCAGGAACCAAAGTATCGTCTTCCTGACTTCCTCCGGTTGCAACGTTTTTTGAAATATTCACATCTGCGTTCACAGATTGACTTTGTTAGTTTCAGAAGATC
>OZ024741.1:89712475-89782475 GCA_964016885.1 Eledone cirrhosa
ATATATATATATATATATATATATATATATATATATATATATATATATATATATATATATATATATATATGTATGTATATATATATATATATATATGTATCCCCTGCGGGGATGTTTTCACTACGATGTTGATGTCATCTACGTAACGGGAGTACATAGTCAGGGTTATAGAGTTCTCATCTAAGCGTTCCTTAAGTTTTCTGTCCATAAAGAGATTGGCTATGATGATACCAATGGCTGCCCTCACTTTTTGGGCATATGTTTTGTCATTGTTCCATATGTTCCTTAAGGGTTAGTCCTATGCTGGCCCTCACCACATGTGCGATTATTTTCCTTACTTGGTCATGGTTTTCGAAGGTCCGTATGGTTCAGGTTAAACCGCTTCATCTTTTTGTGGGGGTCTTCTTGGCCATTGGGATAATGGTAGGTGGTCTGCCTCCATCTGGTCCTCTAGGGTAGAGGCCGCTAAGGTCGTATGTATCTACATATTCCTTATCTTGCGTGAGACTAAGTAGAAGTGCCAACTCACTGGTATTAATCCCACGAAATTCTACCTCGCTCTTGCTGATCATCTCCCTGCATTTTTCTACTGCAAAATCTACGTCAATGTATAGGGACACCACACCCATGCTACATATTGTACAGCCTGTCAGGTCCTCAGATAGGTTGCATTCGTTGATTCTTCTGACGAGGTCTTCTGTGGTGTCACATATGCCAGGGGACATTCCAATTATAGGGTGTATGATTATGGAGCGGAAGTAGGAGAGTCTGTAGTTGCTGGCAATGTTAGCTCCACAGATTGGCCGTGTTTGTGGCCCGGTGACTGGGTCACTATTTGTTTTATGGTCTTTGCAAACACACACACACACACACACACACACACACACACACACACACACACACACACACACACACATTTGATATAATACATGCGCAGCCCAAGTACACAGTTCACAAAAACAAGATGGTGTAAGAACGAACAAAGTAGAGATACAAAATAACAAAAGTAGTCACTGAGGAGGTCACAGAATGTGTGACGAAAGAGCTTTGATGACAACCAACAACTAAACAAACTTCCGGTTATTAAACTAACCAACTGGGAAATTATAATAATAAATTGAAGTGAAATCTAACAGGCGCGTGTATCTTTTGTTGGTAGCATGACCTTCCCAAAGTATAACAATATCTGTTTCAACACACGTTTTCAGATAAAACATCTTGCAAAACAAATACAAAAGCGAAGTGTGTGTATATATATATATAATATAAAACGAAAAATCAGTGATGCATCTGAACTCAATTTATTGTGTGTTACAATTGTTTCTCCGGCGGACAGCTCGAGACACGATCATTGTGTGGATCTGTCTGATTCTTGATCTGCAGGTTCGACGGACATGTCTAATGATTTCGGAGCAAATTCCTTCACTGGCAAATTCTTTCACTGGCAAATTCCTTCACGGCGAAACAATTGTAACATAATAAATTGAGTTCAGATGCATTACTGATTTTTCGTTTTATATTATATCATACTCTGCTCTGTAAGAGCATAGAGTGCTCAACCGGCATACCGCCTATAGAAGCATCATAGCTATCATCAGATACACACACACACACACACACACACACACACACACACACACACACACACACACACACACACACACACACACACACACACATATATATATATATATTTATATATATATGGATGAGTCAGGACCCCGGTGGTTGAACTCTTGCCATTTCAACTGCGTCGGGATCCTGGCTCATTCATATAACCATACTCTAATACCCCAAGTACCGTGTACTCTTGTGAGTAATGGTCTAACCAGTTTCTTACTGAATCCATCTTGATATATATATATCGCCGTCGCTGTTGAATGTTTCTCAATATTTACTTCGCTTCACCGTTTCCCGGCTCTATTCACCTCCAGTGACTCCACACTTCGTAGTTCAACTGTTTGTGGTTCTACCGCATATCGTCGTACTCAAAGACAAGCAGTTTCTCTTGCGGCCATACCATGACACGAGACAATGCTACGATCATATTTCCTACTGCCTCCCTTTCTCTACAGCGTTGTGTGACTGTTTCTGGATGTATATGTATGTATGTGTACGCAGAATTTCATATACAGTTTTTGTACACCCCTTACGTTGGTCAATTCACGCGAGTACGCTCACTCACATCTCTACACTCTCACAGTTACCAGTTCCGTTGCGGTCCGATGCCCATCACTCACACCTTTGCACAGACAAACGAACAAATCTACACACGCTCACACATACACACACATATGCGCACACTCGTCCACTCAAAATATTCTATGATCATTACTCATTTTTAAACCTCTCTAATACCTAAGATCCCTACTGACAATCATTTCCCCAAAATGGCTGACTGAATACACATGTCTTTTTTCCCCCAAACATGCTTTCTGTTCCTTCCTCTTTTCACTCTCTATCTTACTATTTCATCTTTTATTTCTTATTCTATCATCTTATGAAGGACTAGTATCCGAAAGTTAGAGATTCATTTCCTACTATACCAAGCGTTAAACTAATATATTTCTTCATTGTACTGTGTTGTTATCGTTTATCTTTTGCATATACACACACACGCACGCGCACACATATATAGACACACATACACACGCACGCATGCATGCACACACACACACACACACACACACACACACACACACACACACACACACACACACAAACATATATGGGGAAGTACCTCAGCATGGTCTCAGTCGAATAACCGAAACCAGTAAATGAAAAGAATATATATATATATATATATATATATATATATATATATATATTGAAACAAAATGAAAACGAAATTTCATTTCTCACTCTTAGTATGGCACTTACTTAAATGTAAGTATGCATGTATACGTACATACATATATGTATACAGACGTACAGTAGCATGCACATATATATATATATATGCATACAGGTACACATACATATAATATATTTAATACAATAACAGAGATAGCTTAAAGCTAAACTCCGACTGGTAACCATCTCACTCAACAAACATTAGGTTATATGTTAGTATAAACCCAATTTAAGTGTTTGGGGTGCTAACTATATGTATTTTGTGGAAAGCCAGTTGTATTATTATATATATATATCCGGGAGCTTCCAACAGTAATGGTTGCATTTTTAAAGGGTATGTCAATATTTATTTATAAAACTGATCTATATTATATTTTGTCTGATGAAAGCACACCATAATTTAACTTGGTGTCCTTGAAATATGTATAATGAAATAAATATGGTTTTATAAATATAGTTTCCATTTATTAATATCGTATGTTTACTCCAAATACTTGTTGAGTGCTTTATATCAGTTATAAAAATATTTGCTTGTTGTATCCCAACAATTTAAATAGAACTTTTGCATATATATATATATATATATATATATATATATATATATATATATATATATATATATATATATATATATATATACTTATATATATATATATATATATATATATATATATATATATATATATATATATATATATATAAAACCCTTCTGGATTATCTCCCTTTCCCTTCTCACTTTTGGTTGCCCGTGTCTCTCTCACTTTCTCCTATCTATGCGAGAGGCAGCACGATTATACCAGCTCAGAGTCGTAGCTGACCACCAGGCTAAAGTCTCCCAGGCTGGCCACAATTTACTTTCCCTATTTTTCCACGGTTACTTTTTTGCCTGTTTCTTTCATCTGTGTCTTCCCACGATGGGATCTGCACACTATTTCTTCTATTGCTTTCCTAATTTTCCTCTTCTTCCTCTCTCCTCATCCTTTTCCCCCCTGTTCTTCCTCCTTTACTTCTCTTTCCTTTTCTCCCTCCCTTTTTTCTCTCTCTTTCTCTCTCCTTTTCCACTTGGCCTTTTGATTAATAAAACGCCTCGGATGCACCCGAACTACACCAATGTCCTGTAATTCAGCGCCGAAACATCGGTTCGGGAAACATTTACAGCTGACGATGGAAACTCCTTTCTTCCTTTCTCCTCCTGTTCCGTCCTAACCACCAACCTAAACCTTGTTTTTAGTAACCACACAGCTCCTTTCGTTTCATAACTTTATATATATATATATAGTAATAATAATAAAATTGAAGACTAAAATCCAAAGAGGGCTCGATAAGGATAAATATATATCAAATATATAAGAACCGTAGAGTAAATATTTATTAAAATAACAGATATATATATATATATATATATATATATATATATATATATATATATATATATATATATATATATATATATATATATATATATATATAGAGAGAGAGAGAGAGAGATAGAGAGAGAGATAGATAGATACTTATTTATTGATTTAGGTCGCACTAGCATAACGTTTTTCGTCATAGGGTTGTATATAAAAACATATACGATATGTTTACGTATAATAAACATACGGGAGTCTTCAGTTTCTGTTATGTTTAGAGCTTGTTTACGTAAAGATAACATGCAAAAGAAAAATTGCTACCAGTCCAATCTAAAACGGAAAATGACTTTTGCGCTATCTAGTATAGTCAATATAACCGACAATCAATATAATATAACCTAAACATGTGTAGTCGTGTGTGTGTCAATATTAGAAACCCTTGTCTTAATACACCCGTGCCAAGTCTGTGCGGTGAGACAATTCTTCCCCTGGATAGAAAGATAATCAACGATGAAACTTTACTCTGCCATCTTAAAAATGGTATGAAACTTTGGATGATATAGAACGAGATACACTATGCCTGACCCCCCCCCCCCCAAAAAAAAAAACAACAACATAAAACAAACAAACAAACAACAACAAAAAACAAACAAAAAGAAAACAAAGAAAGAAACAAAAGATGGTCAGGCTTGGAATGTCTTTGATCATATGTCGATTAATTCAGATGACCTGGGACTAACTACTACCACCACCAACAACATCAAAAAGAAAAACAACAACAAGAACAAAACAAATCAACAACTGACAGTAGTGAGCTTTATTTCCCTGAGTGACATTCATAATTAAATGAACTGGTGGTGGCGGTGTTGTTTGTTGTGTGGGAGATGTTAGGTCCTTGATATTTAAATATAATTGCCAGCTAGGACATAATTTATACACACCAACACAGGTGCACTCCTGAAGACTGTTGCTTATGGCATATTCCTGACAATAACATCTAGGTATTTACACAATCAAACAAGCGAATAAACTTAGTAAAAAAAAAACCTGTTGTTCTGCTTCATTTGGGAAATTTAAAAAAGGCATTGGATGTAAGAAACGTCAAGTAGTTTAACCCGGCGTAAAGAAAACAGTTTGCTCGGGCTACAGTACAGTGTTGGATTCCAGTCGGTTACCATGACGAGTATTACAGTTGTTCGATCAACGGAACAGCCTCTCCGTGAAATTAACGCGTAAGTAATTGAAAATTCCACTGACACGTGTACCTTCAACACAGTTAATTCTCAGAGAGATTTAGCATGACACATCTGTGATGGCTGGTCCTATTAATAATATGGATAACTTATTTTTTACAATTGAGTGGACTAGAGCAACTTGAAATAAAGTGTCTTGCCTAAGAATACAATGCGCCGCTGAAAATCGAATTCACGATCATGAGCCGAACACCATAACCACTAAGTCACACACCTCCACACTACAAGATTGCACCAAACAGAATAACATAATGTCGGATGAATCAGCTAGGGTGGAGTCTGTGGTTTACTCATTGGAGCACAAATTGCCTCATATCATATATCACTATGTTGAAACGGAGTCATTTTATAATGTGTCTAAAAAAAGACAAGGTACCCACAGCTAAAAGGATTTTGATGACATGTCTGTATGGTCAGGCGTGAGGCTAAACAACAACAATGAGCTGACGATATGTCCACTACACGATCACTCAATCTACAAGAGATAGCAACAAATCTCCTTCAAAACCACATCTTACTGTCTTGAATAAAGAATACATTCGATAAGGCAGTCTTTGATATAAAAAAAGACATGGTGATCATGGCTGGAACGACTTTGATAATAGGTTTGCTGGTTCTGGGTTAATCATCCACTTTATGGCGAAATGCGCAGTGTAGTTCTCAACTAAGCGACGAAGGCATGGTATATTCATAGGTAGTTGTCCAGCCAACTATCTATGAAGACTGGAGTTTTGGAAAGGCTGATGTCATATTCCAGCCTATAACATCTACTAATCTCCCTCCAGAAATAACAGTCGAATTTCTCTCAAATTACAACCTACTGCCCTAAATATAGCATGTTAAGGCTTTACACCGGCTTCCTGCAAAATGGCATTTAAGATCCTACTGCTGACATGCAAAGCTGTACATTGGCTTCTTCTCAATATATTGATGAACTGCTTTATGAAAAAGAGTCACCAAGTATACGTTTCTATATGTTTGGTACCACGTCCGAAACTTTTGGTACGTTTTAGAGATTATAGTTGCATTGCGAATTTGGGTTAATTGGTATTCTAAAATCATCATTTAATGATTTACCATTCATCAGTTATAACGACATTTACGTCGAGAAGCAACCCATTAGATTTGCCCGTCAGATTTCACTTGATACCAATACTCTTCTGTGTATTATTTCAAATCGGTAGCCAACCATCTTCTGTATTATCCTGGTAGCCAATAATAACTCACTATTTGCTCACAGCCAATTAGTGGACGTTTTACTTGAATAGTTTCCGCTTACAATACACAAGGACATCTAAATATAGATAGATTAAGGAGAATTCTTGGAAGACAACCATATCCGTTCAGTTTAAGTAGTTTTGTCACGGCGTGCAATGTGCTTTGGTAGTATCATCTTTCAATATCTGAACTGTCTTGCTTTTTTTTAGAAACATTTTGAACCCACCATGTGTGGAAAAAAGGTGAATACAGAATATCACTCTGATAGTGACGAAAATAACACTCCTCAGAAAAGAAAAACTGAAATCCACTTTCTCTGAAAGAAAAATTCCGTCAAAATTATTAAACGATGAGAATTTTTTTTATCGTGGCTGGAAGTGAGTAAGAAGAACGCAGGTATGGGCTACTGTAAATTGTGTAATTGTGAGATAGCTGGTAGGTTAAGTCAAATAGTAAGGCATGAAGAGACAGAAAAAACCCCAAAAGAATGAGAAAGTAGCGAAACAAACAGTGAAGGTGACATATTTCATAAAGCCTGTTCAATGATCTGCTCACTTAACGAAAATAGCACTAGCTGAGCTAAAACTGTGCGGATTTATTGCTGAGCACAACCTATCCATTGCTGCTTTTGATCATTTGCCTAGAACTATACAACAACCCAGGGTTAGAAAACCGTCGGATCGATTGCATCTTTAATTTAAAGGGTAGCTTTAGCACACTCTATGACACACTGAATCTCTCTGGGAATTACGTTGTTAGTACACTTCACGAGCAATCTGTTCCGTTAATCAAACATTGAACAACTGGAACAGAACATTGTCAAAACAGACGGAGGTTCATTCCATTTGCGCGTGTATTTGTAATGTTTGATGCGTGTAAATAGGTTTGTAATTAAATGTGTCAAAAGTAGAAATTTATTTGTGTATGTATGTATCGGTTAATAGTGTGCTAATTGATATAAATATTAATTAACAGTGTGTGTGTGAGTTATGCATTTAATCTGAGTGGATATGTATTCATCAATCATGTGTTTATATTAACTCTACGTTCAAGAATGTAAAAAATGCACACACACACACACACACACACACACACACACACACACACACACACACACACACACACACACACACACACACACATACACACACACGTATGTGTGTTTGTGTGTGCTAGCGTTACTTTTTATATCGCGTTTTTTTTTTTAATTATAATCGTTGTGGTTACTTCGCCCCAAACCAGCTCTGATTGAACAGATCTTTGAACAAAGACATTACAGCCAGGATCTAGGGCGACAGGGAACAATTTGAGGGAGATTTGACTGCTATACCTACCCCGTTCAGTGATGACCTAGACTTTACCTTTTTTATTTGTATTCAAATTGTTTGTTGTGGTTATTGCAGTGATCGTTTTAACATGGGGTTTACTCTTGTTTGTGTAATTCTAAATCTAATTTTATGTAACAAGTTTACATTTTGTGTTAAATACTACATGCGATGACGTAGTCTTGGTTGTCCATCGTAAACGATGATGACATCTTCTTTATTTTAGTTCCCGTCTGCCGTGGGCACGAAGGTGGCTGTGGAGGCCGATCCTTGACTTGCAGGTCCGGTGACAGTGGGGGCAGGGGAAGAGACCGGAGTCGCTTGGAGCAGCTGCTGATGTCTTTCTCCTCCTTTCACGGGCCTCAGTGACTTCTGCCCGTCTCTTCTCTTCAAAAGAGTCTTTGGCGCGTCCGGTAAGGGCTCGCCATTCAGTCCTGTCCTGA
Organism: Eledone cirrhosa; assembly: GCA_964016885.1. Lineage (NCBI taxonomy): Eukaryota > Metazoa > Mollusca > Cephalopoda > Octopoda > Eledonidae > Eledone > Eledone cirrhosa. Next base: position 89,720,923 of record OZ024741.1, read on the forward strand.
GCATGGGACTCGAGTTATTTTGGGGCGATTCCAGTGTTGTTGAAGCTGAACTTCACGCAGTCTTTGACATCTTGAGAGGCCTGCCCTGCTTTCGTTTCCCCGAACAGAGTTCCCCATACATCAGTTGCTTCGGAAGCCTGTGATCGTCCATCCGGATGACATGTCCCACCCATCGAAGTTGGCTCTTCAGTATCATAACTTCGACACTGGTTGTCTCAGCCATGTCAAGAACTTCGAGGTTGGAGACCTTGTCCTGCCATTTGATGTTCATGATTGACCGCAGGCTGCGCATGTGGAACCGTTACAGCTGCTTTAGGTGCCTTCTGTACAGGGTCCATGTCTCACATCCGTAGAGGAGGCTGGTGAGAACAACGGCCCTGTACACCTTCAGCTTGGTGGACTGCCTGATGTTGTGCTAGTTCAGGACGCGTGTCGTCAGGCGGCCAAGGGCTTGACTGGCCTTGCAGATCCTGGCGTTTATCTCCTCGTCGAGGCTTCCATCGCTGCTGATGACACTGCCGAGGTACTTGAAGTCGTCCACAATAGTTAAAAGTCAAAACACTTTTATAATTTTATAAATAACCATTACAAATGCTGTTCAGACTCAGAGAATATCAAACACTGGGACACGACACATGCTTCAAGGATTTGTGCAGTTTAAACATTTTCTTCAAATGAGCCCCGAGATAACTTCCTTTCTCCCTCTTTTTCTCTGTCCTTCCCACAAGTCTCGGAGACCCCAAAACATGTTGTGGGCAGTCCTTCCTCCTAAGCGTTAAAAAAAACTTCCTTACACACACACACACACACATACACACACACACACACACACACACACACACACACACACACACACACACACACACACACACACACATATATATATAATATATATATATATATATATATATATATATATATATATATATATGTGTGTATGTAAGGAAGTTTTTTTTAACGCTTAGGAGGAAGGACTGCCCACAACATGTTTTGGGGTACTTAGGGTAGTAGAGTGGGTAATAGAAAAATGTTTAACCCCGACGGCAGAGCTCAAGCCGTTTCGACGGCTATTTCTGAACTGCTTAGTCCAGAAATAGCCGTCGAAACGGCTTGAGCTCTGCCGTCGGGGTTAAACATTTTTCTATTACCCACTCTACTACCCTAAGTATTGAGTACTCTGGTGCGTTATGGTCCATCTGGTTCTTTACCACACCTCCTTCGTTATATATATATATATCTATATATCTGTATATATCTGTATATATCTGTATATATATATATAGACACATATATATACAGACACATACAGAGTAACACACACACATACATACACGTATACCTTTTACTATATAAACATTTACCCACCTTCCAACACTATCATCGCATTTCTTAACACAACAAATAAAAACGGTCCAAATAAGACATTCCAAAAGATTTCACCAGTGAGTGAGGGCAGAGGAGAGCGATAAAAACTAATCTAAAAAAATAAAAAGAAACAATATAAATAAAAAGGAGTAGGGGTTGGTCGGCTTGAGGGTAAGAGCATAATCCCTTATCCTTCCAAAACTCCCCCATATACACTTAACAGAAAGGGCCAGGCAAAGTTCAGAGAGAGGAAGCAGTTCACGACCTTTCATCGTACCCGCTCCCCACTTTTCCTCACCACACCAGTTCTACTGACCGCTACTCCTCTCCTCTCATTACCTAGCTAGAGCCACCCCATTCTTGATTTAACAAGTAGAGAGTATGTACGTAGTTGCTCGATCTGCTAAAAGCAGCAGCCCAATTCTCTCAATTCACTCCTGATAAGACACGGTAAACAACGCATATATTATATATGGTTTCTTTATTTGATTATATATATATATATATATATATATATATATATATATAAGTTTTAATATAGATGAGATTCTACAGGACTAGAACTGTTTCATTCTTGAGAAATCATCAGATTTCTCAAGAATGAAACAGTTCTAGTCCTGTAGAATCTCATCTATATTAAAACTTTTATACTCTGCTATGTATTGAGTACCTTACTTACTGTGGTTACCTCCGATTCAACCCGGAATAGCTTACCTATATATATATATATATATATATATATATATATATATATATATATATATATATATATATATATATATATATATATATATATATATATATATATATATATATATATATATATATATAGAGAGAGATAGATAGATATACACGGGTGTGTATGATTGTGTATAGAAGATTATATTAATAAAAGGAATTCCAACTTTGTCTGATTTACTCGTTTTATTTACAATCCTTTAAAATTTATAATGGTATTATAATGAAATAGATTGATAGAATGTTAAGTGTTAATTGAACAAGTACTTTCATGCTTTCGCAATCTTCAGGTTCATAATGTGTGGTGACAGTCAAGTTTACAATATATATGCTCAGCCGTTAATATGCATAAGGAAAGTATATGCTTTCAGACGTTCAATCATCTGGCAGGAAGGTATACGTTGCTGACGATAGCTAATAAGCTTGAAACTAGTACAGCATTCCTTTGTCAGTGTTGAACAAATGAGCAACGATGGTTGCTAGACACTGTACGGCTTAATTCGGGATGTTTGTTTACAAACACACCGAGCATTATAATAAATGTTCGGTGAATCCATACGTACATATATATATATGTGTGCAGCATGTATGTATATATATACATTCTACTGTACGTCTGTATACATATATGTATGTACGTATACATACTTATATTTAAGTAACAGCCGTACTAAGAGTGAGAAATGAAATTTCGTTTCATTTTTTCAGTTTATCGTTTTCGATGCGCCCGGCCGATTAACTCACTCAATATGCAAATTAGGCTGCTCAGCCGTTAATATACATGAGGAAAATATATGCTTTCAGACGTTCAATCATTTGGCAGGAAGGTATACGTTGCTTACGATAGCTAATAAGCTTGAAACTAGTACAGCGTTCCTTTTTCAGTGTTGAACAAATGAGCAACGATGGTTGCTAGACACTGTACGGCTTAATTCGGGATGTTTGTTTACAAACACACCGAGCATTATAATAAATGTTCGGTGAATCCATACGTACATATATATATATGTGTGCAGCATGTATGTATATATATACATTCTACTGTACGTCTGTATACATATCTGTATGTACGTGTACATACTTATATTTAAGTAACAGCCGTACTAAGAGTGACAAATGAAGTTTATCCCGGGTTCAATCGGGTGTAACCACAGTAAGTAAGGTACTCAATATATAGCAGAGTATAAATATTTAATTAGGATGATCATTTCTCCCGAATGAAACAATTCTAGTCCTGTAGAAGCCATTCCTATATTAAATATATATAGGGATATTCAAGGACGATTTCTTAAACCTTCATTATACGGTTATTGATTGGTGACGTGCGTTTTGCTATTGATCAGCTCAAGGTTCGATCTATATCGATCTGGCCCGACTCTGGAACCAAAAGCTCGTCGGACCTCTGCTGTTGTAACGACAGAATGAACATATAAAGCATAGAAATGTCTGTAACGTATATATATATATATATATATATATATATATATATATATATATATGTGTGTGTGTGTGTTCGTCTGATGGTAGCTATGATGCTTCCATAGGCGGTATACCGGTTGAGCACTCTATGTTCTTACAGAGCAGAGTGTGATATAATATAAAACGAAAAATGAGTGATGCATCTGAACTCAATTTATTGTTTCGCCGGCAGACAGCTCGAGACACGATTTGTATGGATCTGTCTGATTCTGGACCTGCAGGTTCGTCGGACACTTGCAATAATTTCGGATCAAATTTTCTCACTGGGGTGTTATCGTCAAAAAACATCTTCCTCGCTTGTCCTGCTGGTGGCTGTTGTTTTTCTACGTCATCATAAATTCTGGCCAATAGTTGCTGTCACACTGGCCATCAGCTGTCCCTCCACCTGACACACTTCAATGAATCCATGCTGGGTTTGGTATTTCAGAAGTCCGCTCGCGCGCGCACACACACACACACACACACACACACACACACACACACACACACACACACACACACACACACACACACACACACACACACACACACACATATATATATATACACACACTAACATACACACACACACACGGACACAACCATATAATTAACAACATACGCGTCCACAGACGCCTGCCTACATGCCCACGTACATCAGCTCTCACACACACACACGCACAAAACACACGCACACGCATAGATGCGCATACACATGCATACGCGTATACCTACTCGTATACACAAACACGTACATACATATATATAGACACGCACATACACACACGTGTCCGTATATAAGGCACAAAGACAGACTCGCTCCCAAACACACATATATATGTATATGTACACACACATAAATGTACACACAAACAAGCCCTTATCCTACAGTAGGTGCACGTACACACACACACACACACACATGCTCATATACACTCAAACAAATACGCGCCTAATATCTACATGCCCACGTACATCTACAAAGATACATAGATACATACATACATATATCTGTCCGTACTCAGATATGATATACTCACAGAGTCATATAAATCTACACAATGGGTCATACAGGGTCATCCATGAAAGGATGCATCTTGTTATACACATGCACAAATATAAACAATGTAACCAAATACATACATCCATACACATACATGCATGTATACATATACACATATAAATAAATAAATAGTAAATAAAAAAAAAAATAAATGTATATATATATATATACACATACATATATATACACACACATACACGCACACATATATATATGTACATACACACACATACATACACATCTATAAAAAAACCTAAAATATACTAAAATATACATATAACGTCATACATTAAAAGATGTATCTTGTACTAAACATGCACAAATATAAACAGTATAATCATATACATACATCGACACACATTCACATAACGTATACATAAATATCTCTCTACATACACACACATATATATATACACATACGCATACATATATACACACATATAAAAAAAATAAAATAAATATACAATATATTAAAATATACATATAACTGTTTCTACTTTAGGCACAAGGCCAGCAATTACCCAGTACATTACTGGTACTTTATTTTATCGACCCCGTAAGGATGAAAGGCAAAGTTAACCTCGGCGGGATTTGAACTCAGACTGTAAAGAGACGTAACTATGCTAGAAAGCATGGCGTCCGACCCTCTACCCATACTGCCAATTCACCGCCTAAAATATACATATAACGTCACATAGAGATATATAAAAAAAGAGAGAAGAAAGAAGAAGGGACGTGTCTGCGTATGATATAGTACATATGGGGAGTATGAGATGTACACTTGGACCTGTATACGGAACAAATAATATGTGTTCCAAAATGGAACACGCGGAGAGTATGTATTCTCGATTGAAAAGGTACACATGCCTGGGGGTGCGTAGCCCGGCCATACTGGAATATGTCACTGTGGTTGAGGTATGCTGTCCTATAGGTGTAAGGTATTTGACTGAAAGTCAGTGGAAACTGGGTCAACCTGTCCCGGCTCAGGCGATGTTCTTGCCTAGGGTGACGTGCAGAGTCGGGTATGCATCTTGGGTTATTTTGGTTTACCCCACGGGGCATATATTGTTATCAGGGTATGGTGTCTGATCCCTTGAGCCCGTTTCGTCGCTCTGGTCGGCGCGTGCTCCGCCGCATTCCCGGTGGCTTCCACGCGGAGAGTGTGCACCTTCTCTAGTGTCTGCACGCCATGATAATTTCCGATTTCAGGTTGGCCGCATCATCCTTCAGTCTGACTATTTCCATGGCCTCGTATAGGCATAGGCTACACTTTCTACTTCCAGCCGAGTATGCATTCGCGTGCCGAACGATACCAGTCAAGTCCCACACCAGGTTCGCTAGCCTAGTGGAGTGCCTCTTACTGCGGTCCTTGAAGGAGTTCGTGTGGTTATACATCCGCGATTTTATATTATATATATATATATATATATATATACGTTGTTTACCATGTCCTATATATATATATATATATGAAAATGTGAAAAATTATTATTCGAGACCCGAGAGTCTATATATATATATATATATATATATATATATATATATATATATAGACTCTCGCGTCTCGAATAATAATTTTTCACATATATACATATATGTATATATATATATATATATATAACCGGTAAAGTAAATAAGTAAATAAATAAATATTCTTAAAAGACTCCAGCTGCTTTTTCAATTTCTTTTCCTTATACTTTCACCCGTGTGGGACATCTCGTTTTTAAAAAAAAAGACTCATTTTCATATATATATATATATAATAAGGAGTTGACGGACCCAGCATATTTATCAATGCCAGGACCGGTTGTATCTCAGCGTACTCCATGGGGAATGTAATATACATTCCTAGAGTATACACATAGTTATTCGCTTCAATACAACACACGTAAAACGGGTGCCCGGACTCGAGTTTCGGCTGCACTAATGCAGTAGTCTGCATATATTATGTAACAATGCACAATCGGCTTATGCGGCTTCATCAGCGGGTATCGCCTAATCAATAACCAATCGATCGACAGAATATATATATATATATATATATATATATATATATATATATATATATATATATATATATATATATATATATATATATATATATATATATATATAAGAAAATGAGTCTTTTTTTTAAAAAATGAGATGTCCAACACGGCTGAAAGTATAAGGAAAGAAATTGAAAAAGCAGCTGGAGTCTTTTAAGAATATTTATTATTTACTTATTTACTTTACCGGTCATATATATATATATATATATATATATATATATATATATATATATATATATATATATATATATATATATTAATTCAAAAATATATATATATTAATTCAAAATATTAACAAGTATAGACATTCGTGTGATCAAGTATATTTTATTATACATATTTCAGAGGTACTGAGCTATCTTCAACAGTACGTCCTCATCAGATAAAATAAGATGATGCTTGACATACCTTGACTAAGTAGATGGTTAAAATTCAGTCATTACTTAGTCAAGGTATGTCAAGCATCATCTTATTTTATCTGATGAGGACGTACTGTTGAAGATAGCGCAGTGCCTCTGAAATATGTATAATAAAACATACTTGAACACACGAATGTCTATACTTGTTAATATTTAGAATTAATATTAATAACTCCGGAAAACCACCACTGTGAAGTGCTTCTAATCTATTGTAAAACTTTATTCATTGATTTATTCATTGATTTATTCATTGAACCTTGTTTAACCTTTAAATATATATATATATATATATATATATATATATATATATATACAGTATATATATATATATATATATATATATATATATATATATATATATATATATATATAGACTCTCGGGTCTCAAATAATAATTTTTCACATTTTTCACATTTTTTCCAACTACACTGCTGTTACATCCTACCCACTTATTAAATTTTGCTAACCTATTTCCGGCGAAATTTCATTTTTATTTTCTTTATACATTAAAAAACATTATACATAACAAAGAAAGTACATTTCTAGAAATCCCATACGTTATAAAATAAATAGGATGGGTTGGGTCTCAATATGTAAACTAAATTCTGAGTTAAAAAGAAAAATCAACCGGACAACCTAGAACAATTACCGACCTCCTCCCCCGCTTATTCCAACTCCTCCGCTGCTTTTTCCATTCCTCTATTATTTTGGACCCGGACATTCCTTTTATATATCATAAGATTTCACTCTGACGTTCTGCTCATCGAGTGCTTGAATTTCCGGAGAGGCGGAGAAAAGATGTAATCCGTGAGCTTGATCAGGGAACTAGCGAGGGGTACGGCTATCATGCTACCAACAATTTACAACCAGTTATACTATAACTATATAACATCTACGCTGTACACTCTGGTCTGTGGACTAGGCATACAGTTCAGCTATTTCTTACCTTTTAATTCCCTTCACAATAACATTTTTTTAAAATTATAATCATCTCTTTCCCACATATATATCCCCTTTAATATAACCTTTCCTCTTGTTCTTAATTAGTTTATTTATCAAATATACATGTTTATTTTCAATATAGAAATAATAAAAAAGAAGGGGAAACAAAAAGAAAGAAAGAATAGGGAAATATATTTAAAAAAATATAAAAAAAAGAGGAGAGAAAGAAAGCAGAAAAAAATCGGGAAGGGGAGGGGATGGCAAGAGCTCTGGTGTCGCAGAAGAGAGGGAGGGGTGAACAGGGAAGGGTGATTGGGCTTTGGGCCTAGGGCAAGAGGGCAGGAGTGCTGCGCCTCACGGACAAGACGGCAAAAGCATTCCCCCGGACGATGGCCTGTGACACCCACTGCAACAGCCACGCAACCTCGCGGGGCTCCCTCCTCAGACGGACGACCGACGCTCCGATCTTGTGGAGTAACTCGGCAGTACGGGGTCCAAGTACTCCTGAGGTCTCGACGGCGACCGGTGCGAAGAGGAAGTGGCCGGACAACCCCCGTTATTTGTTTATTTTACGTTCTTCTGCGAGGCGGGCTGAATTGGGAGGGACCCAAATTTGATCAATTTAGTTTCGCTGTTATTATCAAATATCGACCAAGATATATAAAACTTCGATATGCGATAAACTTTACATGTACATAAATTGTACTCGTATATATACAAATAGTGTTTTGGTAGCTTGGGGAGAAAAATATAATTGGGGGGGGGGGAGTAGTTTCACCACCTCTGTATGTATATATATATATATATATATATATATTTTTTTTTTGATGGCTCTTCTGCAGGACAAAACTGCATTCTTTATATCTGTCTCAGAGACAGCTGATCCATCATCCACTGGCCCTCTCTGTGGCTCTAAGCCAGCAGAGACATAACGACCAGGCTGCTCCTTGACAGTGTAATTAGGGGCTCTAACCCTAGTGCTGTTAGATCGACTCTCCATATTTCTTTTCAATGGCTGACAATACCTTACCGGCGCCACTCGAATAAGGTAGTTATTTAACCCATAAAGGGAGCCCTAACAGGTACTACTACTCCGGGCCAGGGCAGACCTGGGAGTTATGACAACTAAGGGGTAACTCCACATTCCCCACAACTCCTGAACTCCCGAACTGGAGCCTTGCCACTGGATGTAGTTTAATGTCATACCCAGGACATGTAACCGGGCACTGGAGAAAGGAGTTGCTCCGAATCAGTGGAGGATCAGTAACATCGTCCCAGTGCCAAAGAAGGGAGATCTCTCTAACACCAACAACTACAGGGGATCTCACTGACGTCATTTGTGGCAAAGACCCCCAACAGGATGATTCTTAACAGGATCCAGCCTGAGATGGAGAAGAAGCTCAGGGACAACCAGAACGGCTTCAGAGAAGGAAGATCAACCACCAGTCACATCCTGATGATGAGGAGGATATTAGAGGGAGCTAGAGCAAAGTGCCTTCCCGCGGTCATGGTTTTCATTGACTTTAGGAAGGCCTTTGATTCTGTGGACCGTTACTGCCTGATGAAGATCTTACAGGCTTATGGAATCTCCAAGAAGATAGTGGACCTGATATCACTGCTCTACACCAACACCAAAGCCCAAGTCATTACACCTGATGGGATGACAGAGTTCTTTGAGATACTGGCTGGAGTGCTCCAGGGAGATACATTGGCTCCCTACCTTTTTATCATCGTAGTGGACTATTGTATGCGCCTTGCACTGGAGAAACACCAGGACTCTGGCTTTACTGTAGCACCGGCTCAGTGCAGGAGAGTTAAGGCGAAAAAGGTATCGGATGCTGAATTTGCCGACGACATAGTTTTGGTGACAAATACAGTGAAGGAGGCAGAGGATTTAATGCGGGAGGTTGAGACTGTGTCGATGAGTGTGGGGCTGAGAATGAATGAGACTAAAACAAAATATCTGGTAGAGAATGTTGAGAAGCCAGAGGGGATCACTAATGTAGGCGGGAAGCCGCTAGAATTGGTTGAGGGCTTCCTGTATTTGGGAGCAAAGATTGGGAATACAGAAGATGATGTGGTTGAGAGGAAGAGCAAAGCCTGGGCGGCGTGCCACAGCTTGAGATCGGTGTGGAAGTCGGACCTTCCTAAAGACATGAAAATCCGCCTCTTCATTGCTGTAGTGGAGTCTGTGATGCTGTATGGGTCTGAGACTTAGACACTGACCAAGAAACTCACTCAGATGGTGGATGGGTGCTACACGAGAATGCTGAGGATGGCTCTGAACATTAATCAGTATAAACTGAGGATGAAAAACTCAGAGCTGTATGGGAGCATCCCAAAAGTCAGCCCAAAAGTGACACAGAGGAGACTGAGGTTAGCTGGACATGCTCACCGACATCCAGAGTTGACATTGTACTCAGTGCTCCTGTGGGAGCCCCTACATGGACACACTAGAAGAGGAAGACCAAGGTTAACGTATGTTGATGCCCTAAGGACAGACACTGGTCTGTTGGAGACGCAGGACATGGCAGCGATAATGAGGGACAGAGACCGCTGGAGAGAACTCGTCCATGGATCTCGGGAATTTTACCCGCCTTAGATATATATATAGATATATATAATGTGCGTGTGTTTGTGTGTTATGTTATATATATATATAATTGTTTCTACTTTTGGCATCAGGTTAGCAAATTACCCAGTACATTACTGGTACTTTATTTTATCGACCCCGTAAGGATGAAAGGCAAAGTTAACCTCGGCAGGATTTGAACTCAGACCATAAAGGGACGTAACTATGCTGGAAAGCATGGCGTCCGACCCTCTACCGATACTACCAATTCACCGCCCTTATATATATAATGAATGTGCGTTGTGTGTGTGTGTTATGTTATATTATATATATATATATATATATATATATATATATATATATATATATATATATATATATATATATATATATATATATATATATATATATATATATATATATATATATATATATATATATATATATATATATATATATATATATATATATATATATATATATATATACAATGATATTAAATAAATGGAAACTATATTTATAAAACCATATTTATTTTATTATATATATTTCAAGGGTACCAAAATAATTTGGTACGTTTTCTTCAGATAAAATACAAAGTTTGTTTTATAAATAGAGACATACCCAGGAAAATCATACCTTATCGGTTGGATATTCTCTGGATAGTGGAAATGTATTAGGGATTTTTCAAACTTATGGGTGAATAAGTTATAAACATCGGATTTCCAACAAATTAAATACCCCTTCTAGTTATATATATATTATCAGGGTAAAATTTCTTTAGTAAAAAATACGGTGAAAGCTATTCTATTTTCTAATTTCAAACCTGCTCACTGTTTCAAAACATACTTACTTATATATATATATATATATATATATATATATATATATATATATATATATATATATATATATATATATAATGCATACACGGGTTGATTTACTGACCGTTGACGCTATGAGTTCATCCGCCATTTGGTGAGTTTTATTTTTCATCTCGCAAAGTGTCCCCAAATCGCCCTCGTCACCAAGCAGGCTTGGTATGGTTACCGTCTACTCAGCTTTACTCATAAAGGAAAGAAAAGTATCCGATCGTCATATCGGCTTAAGAAAACAATGTTTACCTTGTTCTTCCCCTTGCTGATATTATCTACCGGTCACAACTCTCTCCTTGTAGAAAAAGCGATGTAAAAGAAGTATTTGCTCAAGAACACAAGAAGTCGCTTAGTCCAGCAATCGAATCCACGACCATGAGTCGAAACCCTTAACTACTTAGTTACGCGCCTTCACAATACTTAGCTCAATCCAAGGTAATTGGTAGGAGGCATTTGCCCAAGGAAGAAAGCTTCTGTATGCGGAACCATGTTATTGTGAAGCCATGCATTGCACGATATATGAAACTATATACTGAAACTATATATGTGAAACTAAGTTTGTTCAAGAAAATCCTACGTAACTAGCTTCTTCTTTAATTCAGAAGTAGACGACGGCGATGACAGAAAGAGCGAACAACATTGACAAGACTGATTTATCAGAGAGGGCGTGACACGTCTTTAATAGAAAGATTTTGCGGTAGACTCGAAGAAACACTTCTTGACATTTTATAGGGCGGCTGTAATTCTATGACAAACATGTTTCCTGAATTATTTAAATGATTAAGTTGAGTTTTATTTTGCAAGCCTAGGCATGAACCCTTGTGATACTCGAGAAATAAATAGCCTATTAAAATAGGGAGTTCAGTAAATCCTTATCAATGCAACTCATTGACATGATTGAAACTTTCATCGACGATATCCAAAGCGTTCAGATTATGGACAGCAAATTTTCTTTTTTTACCTCTCACAACAATATTTAGGTCGGCTGCTAGCTGAGACACACACACACACGTCGCACACACGCACACACACGCACGCGCACACACGCACGCACACACGCACACACACACACACACACACACACACACACACACACACACACACACACACACACACACACACACACACACACACACACACACACACACACACACACAATAAACGGTACTATTTTGTTTCAGGCCAATTATTCTATATATGATTGGCAGCGTCATTGTTTAGCAAAGTTGAACCAAATAAAGTGTAGAACACAGAACAATGTCTAGAGTATTATAGCACTACTTCCAGATGTGACTGACCACAATACTGTACACCAACATTACTTCCAGATGTGACAGACCACAATACTGTACACCAACACTACTTCCAGATGTGACTGACCACAATACTGTACACCAACACTACTTCCAGATGTGACAGACCATAATACTGTACACCAACACTACTTCCAGATGTGACTGACCACAATATTGTACACCAACACTACTTCCAGATCTGACAGACCACAATATTGTACACCACCTCCAGATGTGAGAGTTCACACAACACTACTAACAGATGTGACTGACCACAATACTGTACACCAACACTACTTCCACATGTGACTAACCACAATACTGTACACCAACATCACTTCCAGATGTGACTGACCACAATACTGTACACCAACACTACTTCCAGATGTGACTGACCACAATACTGTACACCAACACTACTTCCAGATGTGACTGACCACAATACTGTCCACCAACACTACTTCCAGATGTGACTGACCACAATACTGTCCACCAACACTACTTCCAGATGTGACTGACCACAATACTGTACACCAACACTACTTCCAGATGTGACTTTCAACAATACTGTACACCAACACTACTTCCAGATGTGACAGACCACAATACTGTACACCAACACTACTTCCAGATGTGACTGATCACAATATTGTACACCAACACTACTTCCAGATGTGACAGACCACAATACTGTACACCAACACTACTTCCAGATGTGACTGACCACAGTATTGTACACCAACACTACTTCCAGATGTGACTGACAATAGTATTGTACACCAACACTACTTCCAGATGTGACTGACCACAATACTGTACACCAACACTACTTCCAGATGTGACAGACCACAATACTGTACACCAACACTACTTCCAGATGTGACTGACCACAATATTGTACACCAACACTACTTCCAGATGTGACAGACCACAATATTGTACACCAACATTACTTCCAGATGTGACTGACCACAATATTGTACACCAACACTACTTCCAGATGTGACAGACCACAATACTGTACACCAACACTACTTCCAGATGTGACTGTCCACAATACTATACACCAACACTACTTCCAGATGTGACTGACCACAATATTGTACACCAAGACCACCTCCAGATGTGACCACTATACTGTACACCAACACCACTTCCAGATGTGACTGACCACAATACTGTACACCAACACTACTTCCAGATGTGACTGACCACAATAATGTACAGCAACACTAGTTCCAGATGTGACTGACCACAATACTGTACACCAACACTACTTCCAGATGTGACTGACCACAATACTGTACACCAAAACTACTTCCAGATGTGACTGACCACAATACTGTACACCAACACTACTTCCAGATGTGACTGACCACAATACTGTACACCAACACTACTTCCAGATGTGACAGACCACAATACTGTACACCAACACTACTTCCAGATGTGACTGACCACAATACTGTACACCAACACTACTTCCAGATGTCACAGACCACACTACTGTACACCAACACTACTTCCAGATGTGACTGACCACTATACTGTACACCAACACTACTTCCAGATGTGACAGACCACAATACTGTACACCAACACTACTTCCAGATGTCACAGACCACAATATTGTACACCAACAGTACTTCCAGATGTGACTGACCACAATAGTGTACACCAACACTACTTCCAGATGTGACAGACCACAATACTGTACACCAACACTACTTCCAGATGTGACAGACCACAATACTGTACACCAACACTACTTCCAGATGTGACAGACCACAATACTGTACACCAACACTACTTCCAGATGTGACAGACCACAATACTGTACTCCAACACTACTTCCAGATGTGACTGACCACAATACTGTACAGCAACACTAGTTCCAGATGTGACTGACCGCAATACTGTACACCAACACTACTTCCAGATGTGACAGACCACAATACTGTACACCAACACTACTTCCAGATGTGACTGACCACAATACTGTACACCAACACTACTTCCAGATGTGACAGACCACAATACTGTACACCAACACTACTTCCGGATGTGACTGACCACAATACTGTACACCAACACTACTTCCAGATGTGACAGACCACAATACTGTACACCAACACTACTTCCCGATGTGACTGACCACAATACTGTACACCAACACTACTTCCAGATGTGACTGACAACAATACTGTACACCAACACTACTTCCAGATGTGACTGACCACAATATTCTACACCAACACTACTTCCAGATGTGACTGATCACAATATTGTACACCAACACTACTTCCAGATGTGACAGACCACAATACTGTACACCAACACTACTTCCAGATGTGACTGACCACAATACTGTACACCAACACTACTTCCAGATGTGACTGACAATAGTATTGTACACCAACACTACTTCCAGATGTGACTGACCACAATACTGTACACCAACACTACTTCCAGATGTGACTGACAATAGTATTGTACACCAACACTACTTCCAGATGTGACTGACCACAATACTGTACACCAACACTACTTCCAGATGTGACTGACCACAATACTGTACACCAACACTACTTCCAGATGTGACAGACCATAATACTGTACACCAACACTACTTCCAGATGTGACTGACCACAATATTGTACACCAACACTACTTCCAGATCTGACAGACCACAATATTGTACACCACCTCCAGATGTGAGAGTTCACACAACACTACTAACAGATGTGATTAACCACTATACTGTACACCAACACAACTTCCCGATGTGACTCTATATTGTACACCAACACCACTGCCAGATGTGACTGACAACAAGACAGTACACCAACACCACTTCCAGATGTGACTGACAACAAGACAGTACACCAACACCACTTCCAGATGTGACTGACAACAATACTGTACACCAACACAACTTCCAGATGTGACTGACAACAAGACAGTACACCAACACAACTTCCAGATGTGATTGACAACAAGACAGTACACCAACACCACTTCCAGATGTGACTGACCACAATACTGTACACCAACACAACTTCCAGATGTGATTGACAACAAGACAGTACACCAACACCACTTCCAGATGTGACTGACAACAAGACAGTACACCAACACCACTTCCAGATGTGACTGACAACAAGACAGTACACCAACACAACTTCCAGATGTGACTGACAACAAGACAGTACACCAACACCACTTCCAGATGTGACTGACAACAAGACAGTACACCAACACCACTTCCAGATGTGACTGACAACAAGACAGTACACCAACACTACTTCCAGATGTGACTGACAACAAGACAGTACACCAACACCACTTCCAGATGTGACTGACCACAATACTGTACACCAACACAACTTCCAGATGTGATTGACAACAAGACAGTACACCAACACTACTTCCAGATGTGACTGACAACAAGACAGTACACCAACACCACTTCCAGATGTGACTGACCACAATACTGTACACCAACACAACTTCCAGATGTGATTGACAACAAGACAGTACACCAACACTACTTCCAGATGTGACTGACAACAAGACAGTACACCAACACCACTTCCAGATGTGACTGACCACAATACTGTACACCAACACAACTTCCAGATGTGACTGACAACAAGACAGTACACCAACACCACTTCCAGATGTGACTGACAACAAGACAGTACACCAACACCACTTCCAGATGTGACTGACAACAAGACAGTACACCAACACAACTTCCAGATGTGACTGACAACAAGACAGTACACCAACACCACTTCCAGATGTGACTGACAACAAGACAGTACACCAACACCACTTCCAGATGTGACTGACAACAAGACAGTACACCAACACTACTTCCAGATGTGACTGACAACAAGACAGTACACCAACACCACTTCTAGATGTGACTGACCACAATACTGTACACCAACACAACTTCCAGATGTGATTGACAACAAGACAGTACACCAACACTACTTCCAGATGTGACTGACAACAAGACAGTACACCAACACCACTTCCAGATGTGACTGACCACAATACTGTACACCAACACAACTTCCAGATGTGACTGACAACAAGACAGTACACCAACACCACTTCCAGATGTGACTGACAACAAGACAGTACACCAACACCACTTCTAGATGTGACTGACCACAATACTGTACACCAACACAACTTCCAGATGTGACTGACAACAAGACAGTACACCAACACCACTTCCAGATGTGACTGACAACAAGACAGTACACCAACACCACTTCCAGATGTGACTGACAATAAGACAGTACACCAACACAACTTCCAGATGTGACTGACAACAAGACAGTACACCAACACCACTTCCAGATGTGACTGACAACAAGACAGTATACCAACACTACTTCCAGATGTGACTGACAACAAGACAGTACACCAACACCACTTCCAGTTGTGACTGACAACAAGACAGTACACCAACACAACTTCCAGATGTGACTGACAACAAGACAGTACACCAACACCACTTCCAGATGTGACTGACAACAAGACAGTACACCAACACAACTTCCAGATGTGACTGACAACAAGACAGTACACCAACACCACTTCCAGATGTGACTGACAACAAGAGAGTACACCAACACTACTTCCAGATGTGACTGACAACAAGACAGTACACCAACACCACTTCCAGATGTGACTGACAACAAGACAGTACACCAACACAACTTCCAGATGTGACTGACAACAAGACAGTACACCAACACCACTTCCAGATGTGACTGACAACAAGACAGTACACCAACACAACTTCCAGATGTGACTGACAACAAGACAGTACACCAACACCACATCCAGATATGACTGACAACAAGACAGTACACCAACACCACTTCCAGATGTGACTGACAACAAGACAGTACACCAACACCACTTCCAGATGTGACTGACAAGACAGTACACCAACACTACTTCCAGATGTGACTGACAACAAGACAGTACACCAACACCACTTCCAGATGTGACTGACAACAAGACAGTACACCAACACTACTTCCAGATGTGACTGACAACAAGACAGTACACCAACACCACTTCCAGATGTGACTGACAACAAGACAGTACACCAACACTACTTCCAGATGTGACTGACAACAAGACAGTACACCAACACAACTTCCAGATGTGACTGACAACAAGACAGTACACCAACACCACTTCCATATGTGACTGACAACAAGACAGTACACCAACACTACTTCCAGATGTGACTGACAACAAGACAGTACACCAACACCACTTCCAGATGTGACTGACAACAAGACAGTACACCAACACTACTTCCAGATGTGACTGACAACAAGACAGTACACCAACACTACTTCCAGATGTGACTGACAACAAGACAGTACACCAACACCACTTCCAGATGTGACTGACAACAAGACAGTACACCAACACTACTTCCAGATGTGATCACAACACTGTACACGAATGTGGCCGCTGTAGAACTGAATTTTAAAGAAATTTGCTTCGCAATCATTAGGTCCCTGTTTCGATCTCATAATGGGGCACAAAATGTAAACTTGCCGCACAAACTGGGATCTAATCATTGGTGACATATCTGCAGAATCAAGGGTGATTTCGGACTACAAAACAGCTAACTGCGGCATTCCATTGCCCTTCCTGAACAGGATAGTATTACGCCAGAAAAAGAATGAGTGTGTAAGATGTAAAGTTCTTTTACGGAAGAAGATAGTATGAACACTATTTCGTGGGTGGTTTCAAAAATAATGTTTTTTGAGAGGGATGAAGGCGTGGGAAGTCGTACGAATGGGTGTTTGGGAAGACTGCTTACTGAAACTCACATATGTGAAATCCTTGTTGGTTCGTGACGTTATAGGAAAGTAATCATACATTACAAATATGTACACACACATACACATTTATTTATTTACATGCTATGTATGTATACATCCATCAATCCTTTCGTACATATATACTTACATACATACATTTACAAGTATACACATATAGATATATATATATGTATATATATATATACATACATGCATATATATATATATGTATATATATATACATATATATATATGTATATATATATACATACATATATATTATGTATATATATGTACATACTTATATATGTATGTATATATATATATATACGTACATATATATGTATATATATATATATATATATATATATTTGTATACACACACATATATATGTATGTATGAGTATATATATATAAATATATATATATAAATATATATATATATATACACAATTTTTTATGTCTATATGCATATATATGTATGTATGTGTGTATATATACACACAATATATGTATGTATAAGTATATATATATATATATATATATATATATATATATACACACACAGAGACACACATATCTGTATGTGTGTATATGTAAATCTACATACATACATACCCCCCCCCCACACACATATATAATTAAAATATGCAAATATATGTATATATGTACACAGACACACATACATATACAGACATCTTCAGATAGGTTCTGTGATTTTCTGATAAAGCCCTCCCTGACCACAATATGTTGAATATTTCAGTTATATTTGTGTGATGATAGATAGTCTAACCACGCGTGGACTTCAGTAAAAGCATAGCGATATATACAACTATATGTAATTTTAAAACACCGAATTGGTAGTCGTGAGGGCGTAGTGTTAAAATGCCTCGGTCTTTGTTCCTGCTCAATACGCCCTGAGTTTAAATCCCGCCGAGTTCAGCATTACCTTTCATCCATTCGAGGTCGATAAAAAAAAGTACCAGTCCAATACTGTGGTCGAATCTTCCCCCTCCATCTGTAGAAGGAATCGGTTATATTCCGACTTAGAGAGGATTTTGCTCTGTCAGGTTTAAAATGTCCACAATACACCGCGTGTCATGGCGGCGCCCTACGACTCCAGCAAGAGTTAAGAGCCCTATATGCCCCTCGCTTGTCTTGAGAATATACCAACTATACTGCGGTGAATTTGTTGATGTGGTTGTATTCCTTAGGCTAGAGGGAAGGACAGTGCTGATGACCTTTTTCTGAGTCTCCAAGTCTGATTGGAGGGAAGGAGGTAACTTCAAACCAGAGACATAGTCTGATTGCTTGCAACAAAATGGACTC
The DNA here is from genome assembly GCA_964016885.1 of Eledone cirrhosa. Taxonomy (NCBI): domain Eukaryota; kingdom Metazoa; phylum Mollusca; class Cephalopoda; order Octopoda; family Eledonidae; genus Eledone; species Eledone cirrhosa. Next base: position 89,740,900 of record OZ024741.1, read on the forward strand.
CACTAAGGGAATTAGATAACCAAGTAGTGGCGTTGAAGTGGGCAACTATTTATATCAATCACCTGATTGGTATAATAACTAGAGTCAATCTATTCATATACTATGTCCCGCTGAATCTCCCAGAAAACCCTGTCAGTGAAATACTCAGTCACTTGCACGTTAAATTTCACGAGAAGATTGTTCCGTTGTTCGAACAACTGGAACACTCATAGTCGAAAGCAGCGGAAGTTCAATACAAGGTTGAAGGCTGGTCAATAACCACTAGAATGCAGATAAATAAACATATATGCTTATAGCCATGCGTATTACTCTTGAGTTCGCAACGTTTATTTCGACATTGACGAAGTTCTACGTTCAGTACAACTTCGGAGAGTCAGACTTTTACCATAGTCGACCCAAACCTGCGAAAGAAAGTGGGTAGAGAGAAACTTCTTGAAACCTTTTGGGTGAACTATGGCTATACTTCAAAGAGTCAGTTTTGTTATACAATATGTCACGTCGAATCCCCGTGATAAAGAGAATAAGGATATACGTGTCTGTGAAAAGCTCAGCCCCTTATGCGCTAATTTAACGAGTAAGCAGAACAACTAGAACACCAGGACAACTAGAACACTCATCGTTGTAACCAACGGAGGTCCATTTATTTACCTGTTAAAACAATTTCATTTTACTTGCATCAATATTGCTCTATGGAGAAACATGAAGCACCTCCATTTCAGTTGAATTCCTTGTCGGATATCACAGCATTTACATTGATATACATACCTTAAATTCCAGGTACCGAACAGTCTGAATAAAAATTCTTGTGTCTGCTTCTAAGGCGTCCATATGTAACAGATAATAATAACTTGACTAAATGACGATAGCACATTGCTTTGATACGATTTACAGATGAAGATGTTTAATTTAATACGGCGGAAGATGATAGCAATACTGTGGCTAAACAAATAATAACAAAAAGATTTTAAAAGATAAACAGTAACAACATCACACAAGGTCATCAATAACATTTTATTCATTCTCACTAAATATCTCAAGCTTTGTGCTTATCTCTCTGTCTGTATGTCTGTCTATCTGTCCATCTCTCTCTCTCTCCCCCCCTCTCTCTCTCTCTCTCTCTCTCTCTCTCTCTCTCTCTCAGTCTCTCTGATCTCTCTCTCTCTCCCTCTCTCTCTCTCTCTCTATATATATATATAGTAATAATAATTATGAAGACCAAATTCGTAATAGGGAAAAAGCAGAAATATATATATATATATATATATATATATATATATATATATTATATATATATATATCCTCCTCCCCACACTCTCTCTCTATATATATATTATCTGCTGTTTACCGGGCAACCGCACAGAACCACTAGTACTAGAAAGATAACCTAGAGTATATTTTTGTATGAGAGTAAGGCAGTAAAGTCAATGATTGAGAAAATATTGGCAATGATTGACGTTAGTTGGAAACATAACATTTATTGTTGCGGCTACTTAGCCCAATGTTAGCCGCGATTTATAATGAAAATGTTCTAACCATGACCATCAGTCTTTTTGAATATCAAAGTATGATAGTTAATAGAATCTTCTTATAGAACCTGCTATATTTTACCTTACAGTTTCTTCCCAAAACAAATGATGACATATATTCCTCTTCTTGTGTTCTCGTGTCAAGGATTTAAGAGGGCCATTACGACATAGGGGAGAAGAACAGCGGGCCAAAACTTAGATGAGGTAGAGGGCGTGGCGTGATTTTCAACAGTTATAATGCTAATTTGCAAAACAACTGATTTATTAATAAATAGAAATAGAAGCTTTCGCCGTATTTTTTTTTACTAAAGAAATTTTAGCTAAAAATTTTTTAGTCAAAAAAATGCGGCAACAGCTTCTATTTCTATTTTCAAACTCGCTGTTTTAAAAACAAACTGATATGTTATTTTCTTTTCATCAAAATGAATACACATTTGATACTAAGTGGGACATATGACCCTATATATAAATTTGAGCGATTTCCGTCCGTCCTTCCGTCACACACTAGAAATAACTGAGGAAGGAAGGGGTGATGACGTCGCACACTAGAGATAATTGAGGAAGGAAGGGGTGATGACGTCATGCACTAGAGATGACTGAGGAAGGAAGGGGTGATGACACACTACAGAAAACAGCGTCTAACATTCACTACAATCTACATACCCACACGCACACACATATACATATACACATCAGCGTGTTGAAAAAAATTCTAGTTAGTACAAAATGTAGGGAAACAAATTTTCCCATTCAAAGCTTTCTTAATTAGTCACGAACATTTTTCTGCCCCCCAAAGTAGTTTGTGGACCGCACGTGGTCAGCGATTACAAAGCTACAGCAATGCAATTGGAACATTAAACGTCAATGATTGTTTCTACTTTTGGCCCAAGGCCAGCAATTACCCAGTACATTACTGGTACTTTATTTTATCGACCCTGTAATGATGAAAGGCAAAGTTAACCTCGGCGGGATTTGAACTCAGATCATAAAGGGCCGTAACTCTATGCTGCAAAGCATGGCGTCGACCCTCTACCGATACTGCCAATCCACCGCCCTACCGTCAATAATAATAATGATTTTTAAAATAGGGCACAAGGCCAGTAATTTGGAGGGAGTGAAATATCGATTGAATCGACCCCAGTGCGTCACTGGTACTTAATTTTATCGACCCCCGCAAGAATGAAAGGTAAAGTTAACCTTACTGGAATTTTAATTTAGAATGTAATTTACCGAAACGAAACATTACAATGCATTTCACCCGGCAATCAAATGATTCTGCCAATCCACCACCCGAACCTTAATCTAAATAACAAAAGCAATAATAAAAATAATGATTTCTATTTTAGGCACAAGGCCAGCAATTTGGGGGAAAGGGAAAGTCTATTAAATCGACCATAGTACATTACGGGTGATTTATTTTATTGATCCCGTAAGGAGGAAAGGCAAAGCTAACCTCGGCGGAATTTGAACTCAGAACGTAAAGGACCGTAACTCTATGCCGTAAACATGTTGTCCGACGCTCTACCAATACTACCAATATGCTTCTAGCACTGAGAAGATAAAACGGAAAGGACAATACAAAATAATTAAGTATACTTTTGTAGTAGTAGTAATAGTGGTAGTAATAGTAGTAGTAGTAGTAGTAGTAGGTGGGGTTTGTTGGTGTTAGCAGTGGTGTGAACTGCTAATTACGTATATGCAAGTTACCAAATAAAAAAAAATAAAAAAATAACCAGAAAAACAACCTTTTTTCATTTAAACAGGTTCTTCAAGGTATTCCAAGATAGAGAATGAATTCATGAATATATATACCATTCAAACACACACATAGACAAACATACAGTCATATGTACACACACATATACACACATAAATACCATTCAAAATACAAACACGCACACACACACAGGCGCACACAGATACAGGCGCACACACATACAGGCGTACATTTAGCTCTTAGAGGCGCAAGTTCTTACTTGAGGTTATAACACTCAAAATGTTTAGGACAATACTACAAAGCAGAACAACGTAATTTAATCATATATATGCTTCATAACGTGTTAAGAATTTCTTTCCATACAAACAGATATGTATATATTCAATTATGCAGTAAATGAAATAAAACCCAACAACGTATGTATGTATGTATGTATGTATGTATGTATGTATGTATGTATGTATGTATGTATGTATGTATGTATGTATGTATGTATGTATGTATGTCAGGTCACCAGTTGGTGCTACTGGTAACATGTATCCCAGTATAACCTGTCCCATGGTCGGGTCGTTGGCGACTAAACTGGCAACCCCACCAAGGTTTCTTGGTGAGGAGGGTGACTTTGGACATCCTGCAGGACTAAAAACAAAACCTGTCAAAGGGCAAAGGAGCTCTTAAGAGTCAATGGCCATCCAAAATCACCGGGAGAGATGACCCCTTAGCCTTTGTCAAGGCAGAATTCTAGGAGAAGGAAAACTCTGATGTAACACCTGCAACCTTGATGGTATCCAATGATGTTGACTTGTTCTTCTTTTTGGTAAATATCATCTTGGTTAAGAGAGTGAGACTGGCTTTGTGCAGTGCCTTTGCTCACTATAAAAGCTTCACGGCACAGGCATTGCTTTATATCTGGAGATCTCTCTGTACTTGTCGTCACATGGTACCATGGGCCCAGCACTATGTGTCAGTAATTGTCACAAGTGTAGTGTTTGTACCAGAGTTTTCAAGTCGCTGGCTGGACTAAAAAGTCACACTCGTTCAGCGCATCAGTAGGGGTTCTCCTACATGGATATAAAGTAGTGGCCGTACTCGAAAACGAGTTGGCAGCCACCATGTATGTATGTATGTATGTATGTATGTATGTATGTATGTATGTATGTATGTATGTATGTATGTATGTATGTATGTATGTATGTATGTATGTATGTATGTATATAACGGTCAGGTCACCAGTTGGTGCTACTGGTAACATGTATCCTAGTACAACTTGTCCCATGGCGACTAAACTGGCAACCCTACCAAGGTTTCTTGGTGAGGAGGGTGACTTTGGACATCCTGCAGGACTAAAACGAGTTGGCAACCACCATATAACGGCCATCCAAAAGTGTGTAAATATGTATGTAGATATGTATGTACATGCGCGGGGACATAGAAATAGTCGGGCTGGACACCCGATCGTGCCGTTAAACCACTGGGAGTAAAGGACCCCTAGCCTTTGTCGGGGCATTCTTTTAGGAGAAGGCAACTCAGGAAACTCGGATAACTCCGATATAAAACCTGCGGCTCAGTACTTAACAATGATGTTGATCTTTTCTTCGTTTCGGGTTATAGCTACTGTCGCTCAGAGAGTGGGATTGGCTCAGTGCACAGTCTTTCCTCACTTTAAAAAATATCTCCACGCACAGGCATTGCACGATAGAATTAATTAATTGTTTCTACTTTTAGGCACAAGGCCAGCAATTACCCAGTACATTACTGATACTTTATTTTATCGACCCCTAAGGATGAAAGGCAAAGTTAACCTCGGCGGGATTTGAACTCAGACTGTAAAGGGACGTAACTATGCTAGAAAGCATGGCGTCCAATCCTCTACCGATACTGCCAATTAATTAATAATTATTAATAATGGTATATCATACAATGGCCATACTCGATAACGAGGGGGCAGCCACCATGTATGTATGTATGTATGTATGTATGTATGTATGTATGTATGTATGTATGTATGTGTATGTGAGTATGCGTGTATGTACATGTATGTATGTATGTATGTATGTATGTTATGTCAGGTCGCTCTCGAGTACTACTGGTAACATGTAACCCAGTACAACCTGTCTCATGGTCGGGTCGTCGGCGACTAAACCGGCAACCTCACCAAGCTTGCTTGGTGAGGAGGGTGATATTTGGACACCCTGCAGGATGAAATACAAGACCCGGCAAAGGGCGGAGTAACTCAACAGAGTCAACGGCCATCCAAATAGTACTTTTTTTTTTTCCACCTGGGAGTGAAAGGCCCCCAGTTGTTGTCACAACACCTTTCTAGGAGAGAGAAACTCTGAAAATAAAACCTGCGGCTTCGGAAGCATCCGATGGTGTTGACCAGTTCTGCTTTTCGGGTAGTGTTTTCGATGCTTAGAGAGTGGGATTGGTCGAGTGCAAGTCCTTTCCCCACTTAAAAAAAACCTTCAAGTACAGGCATTGCTTGTTCAGGATATGTTACAGGTTCGTGTGGCTGGCCGTAGCCTAAAAGTGCACCAAACTCTATAATCTGACAAGCGATTGCAGTACTCTTAGTAGAGTTTGCAGCCATCATGTATGTATGTATTATGTATGTATGTATATTTGTATGTATGTATGTATGTATGTATGTATGTATGTATGTATGTATGTATGTATGTATGTATGTATGTATGTATGTATGTATGTATGTATGTATGTATGTATGTGTGTGTGTGTGTGTGTGTGTGTGTGTGTGTGTGTGTGTGTGTGTGTGTGTGTGTGTGTGTGTGTGTGTGTGTGTGTGTGAGTATGTATGTGAGTATGTACGTATGTACGTATGTATTTATGTATGTGCATCTATGTATGTATGTGAAAACAAGACAGAAAGCGCGCGTGTACGTGTGTATGTGTGAGAGAGAGGGAGAGAGAGAGAGTGTGTGGGTGTGTGAGAGAGGGAGAGTGAGAGAGAGAGTGTGAGATAGATAGATAGATAGATAGAGAGAGAGAATCTGAGAGAAAGAGTGAGACACAGAGATAGGCATGGGAGAAATGGTTACATAAAATATGTATTTGTATATATTTATATCCACACATATTGAATATATGTATATATAAGTATGTATATCTGTAGATATACATACTTATATATGTATATCTACAGATATACACGCAATACATGCTCGAGCTCACTCGCACACACGCCCCCCCCCCCCCCCCCACACACATTATAACTACATAATATATCACTGCCTACGTTCATAGCCTGAGTCGCACTGTCTCCAGTGAATACTTTTATCAACACAAACATATGTAATAGAATGTGTAAGTGTCGGTGTTTTCAACTACATATGTCTATGCGTGTGTCCTTATGGATGTGTGTGTCCATGCATATGTGTGAGCATGTTTATATATGTGAGCGCGTTTGAGGCTAGACGCTACTTGTAATTGCGTTCGTAGTAATATTTAATTACCAACTCTTACACTTCCGAACCATACACACACACATATATATATATACACACATACACACATTCACAAACAAACATACGTATATACACCAGGGTTTATTTTAAGGACATTTTAGACCTGCCCAAATCTTTGGGACAATTGCCCTAACCCAGAATTTGATATTCTCTTAATCTGAGAAGCATCTGTAATATTTTTAACATTTTATGTAGTTTAACCATCATTTACCATGGAGTTCATACAAAATGTAAATATAGGAATTCATACAAAATGTAAAAATACAGCTCAAAATTAGATTTAGAACTACACAAGTAGGGGTCAACTGCATGTTAAAATAGTCACTGAGACACGCATACATACACACATAGATACAGAAATTCACATATATACATTCATAGACATATAGATATATTTTTAAAAGAAAAGGACTTCTTTTCTACAAATTTCAGTTAGATTACGTAATGTAGCATTAACAAAGAAAAAATTAAATAATGAAAAGGAAAGGGAAGGGAGAGCTAGCAGAATATATCAGCTGTAAAAGGATTACCGCAGAGAATAGCCAGCAACACCCGCTGCATCAGCCACCTACCTCACATCCTTCTTACTGAGGCGGCACGCATTCTTCTCGATTTTGCGGAGTGAGACGGCAGTTCGAGGACCGTGTACTGTAGAGATCTCGACAGTGACCAGCATGAAAAGGAAGCGGTCAGTCACCCACCCCTACCTACCAGTATTTGACTATCTTCCTCTCATCCGCGTTGCGGACGGCAGAACAAGGGTTTGTGGCTGGAATAGTAGTAAAATTTCTAGTATCAAGTTACAATGAGGGTATGAAAATATAAAGATATACAATGGCCTCTAATTTAAACACAAGGGGGTGGGGTATAAATCGATTACATGGACACTAGTACATTACTGGTACCTTATTGTATCGAATGATGAACGGTAAAGTTGACCTTGGCAGGATTTAAACTCAGAATGTAGAGTCGGAGCAGATATGTCAAAGCATTTCGTCCAACGCTCTAACAATTCTGTCAACCAACCGATAATATATATCAATATATAATCAGTGGATTGGCAGTATCGGTAGAGCGTCGGACAACATGCTTTATGGCATAGGGTTACACCCCTTTACGATCTGAGTTCAAATCCTGCCGAGATTAGCTTTGCTTTTCATCATTACGGGATCGATAAAATAAAGTACCAGTAATGCACTGGGGTTGTTTCATCGACTTACCCCTCCCCTCAAATAGTTGGCCTTGTGCCCTAATTAGAAGCCAATATATAATCAGGGGTAACGATTAAATGGAAATATAATTAAGAACAGAATAAAATGAAATTAATGAGTATGTTTATATATTTTGACACATCCCATCCGCATACGTTACAAACATTTGCGAGCGCACACAAATATGCATATATATGTATATATATATATATATATATATATATATATATATATATGCAGAGGTTATATTTAATTTGTTGGGATACAACAAGCAAAATATTTTTATAACTTATATAAAGCACTCAACAAATATATTGACAAATGGAAACTATATTTATAAAACCATATTTATTTCATTATACATATTTCAAGGGCAACCAGAGCAAACTATGGTGCGCTTTCATCAGATAAAATATAATATAGGTTAGTTTTATAAATAAATATTGACATACCCTTAAAAAAAGACAACCTTAACGGTTGGAGCTTCCTGGATAGCTATCCAGGAAGCTCCAACCGTTAAGGTTGTTTTTTTCCGGGTATGTCAATATTTATTTATAAAACAAATGTGTATTTTATCTGATGAAAGCGCACCATAATTTGCCTTGGTTGCCCTTGAAATATATATAATAAAATAAATATGGTTTTATAAATATAGTTTCCATTTGTCAATGGGGGGAGGGGGGGGGGGACCTAAATATAGAATGCTATCATTTAATTTTTATAATGAATAAATACATTTTCGAAAAATACATAAGTGGAAACAAAACAGTGCAATCAAATTTTTGTGGAAAAATATCTTATCTTCTCCAATAAAAAATATGTATTTTGCGAAATCCAGAGACTTTCAATAATGACCAGAAGTCGACCCTAAATATTACTAATAGCTCTAGGAAAGCCATGAACGACACCACATCTTTTTAACTTTGATTTTAAAAGTAGGTTTATAATTATCAATTTGTGTAGCTGTCTCGGTGGCCTAGTTGGAGGAATCATAGACGATGGTGATCCCGGTTTGAAGTTCGATCCCGGTCGGGAGTAGGGTTCCCTGTAATCCTTTTCAGTTTTTTTTCTATGGGCTGTAAAATAAAAACTGAAAAAGGTTACATTTACCTCTTGACCAGGATTGAACCCACGACCAGGATCTCCACCGCCTCTAGTACCTACCGCTAGGCCACAGAGACAACTATGAAAATCCTATGAAAATTCCTTCTTTATAAACCTACTTTCAAAATTTTCAAAACAAAGTGTTCATGTCTTTCTTAATGTTATTGCTCCTACTTAAGGTCGACTTCTAAGTCATTCGGGTGTTCCATAAACTACATCCTCGTTTTGTTTCACATCTATCTAGACTATATTTTAACCTGTAACTCATGTTTCATTTCTGTTGTACCTCATTCCCCACCCCCCTCTCTCTCTCCATCTCTCCGTGATATTTGAATCTACTATGATTTGGGCTTACTTTATTCATATATATATATGTTTTTGCAGATTCAAACTTACAATGAATGGCATTATATATATCTATATATACAGTGGTGGACTAGGTCTAAAAATATTGGTTTTGCGAAATCCAGAGACTTTCAATAATGACCTTTGCTCTTTCACACTCACTGTATGTATGTATTTATGTATGTGCATCTATGTATGAATGTGAAAACAAGACAGAAAGAAAGAGTGCGCGCGCCTGTATGTGTGTATGTGTTTGAGAGAGAGAGACATACACGCAATACATGCTCGAGCTCACTCGCACACATGCACAAACACACACATATATATATGTATGGGGGGGGGGTATATGTGTGTGTATACATCACCTTCACCACTAATTGATTTGACAGATGTCTTTAAACCATTGATACCAAATATTATTTGGTCAGTAGTTCAAATCCCGTCGAGGTTAACTTTGCCTTTCATCCTTACGGGGTCGATAAAATAAAGTACCAGTAATGCACTGAGATAATTGCTGGCCTTGTGCCAAAAGTAGAAAGAATTATTTGGTCAGTAGTTCGTGTGTAAGTATATATATCCTTGTGTGTCTGTGTCTATATATGTATGTTTGCATGCATGAATGAATACACAAAGCTTTAGATTTAGTAGAATGTAGAACCACTGGTTCCAGCTATTTGAAATATGGATATTTTGGTTTCTAGTAATTCCCCGTGGAATTGGTTGACCAAATGCTTTACTTAATTGTTTTATTTATTTATTTTTTAATTTTATTCTTTCTCTTAGATTTCAGATATTTTTTGAAAGCAAAGCATTGGTCTCTAAAATACTACAGTGGGCCCTGCAATGCTACCGTGGCCCCCCTGAGGCCCACTTGCCATTGGGCAACCTGACAACCTGGCCAGTCCGCCACTGTATATATATATATATAAAATGAAGAATTAGAAATAGAAGTTAGGAATATCCATCATCAGTTGTCTACGAGGCATCATAGGTATACCTCCGTCTAGGGCGATACAATAACTAAAATAAGTTATTGGGATAATAAGAGTTGGTGGAGAAAGAGAAAGACATGTAAACAGACACAAATGGTGAGGCAACGTAAAGAGATGTCGGCAACTCGATGCTGAGTAATTCCATCGCTTGATATTTAAGCATGAGCATCAAGGACGTGGCTTCCTAGTCCTGCTAGGGACCCGCCTATAGCCATCAATACCATGCATCGCAAATGAATGTCACATATCAAGCGATGCCTGTGCTTGAAGCTTTTTTAAGTGAGGAAAGGCTTTGCACTGGTCTAATCTTAATCTCTGAAAATCGAATGCATTTACCCAAAAAGAACTGGTCTCCATCATTGGATGCAAATGAAGTTGCAGGTTTTATATCAGGGTGACCTTCTCCTAGAGAGATGTCTTAATGAAGACTAGGAGTCACTCGCTCCACAAAAAAAAAAGAAAAGAAATACCGTTTCAGCACTACTGGTAACATGTAACCCAGTACAACTTGTGCATGGTCGGGTCGTCGGCGTCTAAACCGACAACTACACCAAGCTTGCTTTGTGAGGAGGGTGAATTTGGACAACCTGCAAGATGAAAAACAAAACCTGTCAAAGGGCGGAGGAACTCAAGAGAGTTAACGGCCATCCATATATATATATATATATGTGGGGGGGGGGTATGTGTGTACGAGAGCCTGAATGTATCTTCTCAGGCACGCGCGCACACTCACACACACACACGTATATATTAGCATCGTGCCTGCCAAAATTAACACTAATTTTAATAAAAAAAACTTCCAGTAAAAAGTTCCATATAAAGATGCTTAAATGCACGAATTTTCCTCAGTACACTTCATTGATGGTGTAGCACTTTTGAAGATAGTCAATAAGCCCAACTAAATTATAAAAAAATGCACACAACCACAAGCACGCTCTGTGAGTGTGTGTACGTTTATTACACTAATTATATACCGCATGAGTGTCACAACATTTATACCTCTATCTATATTGTAACTGATGAAATCTAACTAGATTCAAATCAGGATAGTTCAGTTGTTAGACTTACGTGTTTAAGTGTTATCCACTGGTGAGGGGATAGTTTCAGCGGAGAAAGAGAGCTTGAGCGAGTATTTAGGGGAAAATAAAGAAAAATTGTTAGAGGAGATCATAAAAGAAGGAATATATGATGGAAAGGGAGACTCACAAAAAAAAAAAAGAAAGTCAAAATAGCCATAGAACAGAAAGCCAGATTTGAAACGAAACCATTTCACTCATACTATGAAGTAAACACAAGGGCTGTCAGAAATGATAATGACACTTGGACATGAGTACGAAGAGGTCACTTGAAAAAAAAGAGACAGAGAGTTTGATTATGGCAGTGCAGGACCAGGCAATAAGAACTAATTAGATCAAAGTTAATGTGGACAAGGTGATCACATCACCGCTGTGTAAGATGTGTGGGAAGGTAAATGAGATAATTAACCATATTGTCTCAGAATGTTTACAATTAGCTCAGAATGATTACAAAACTTAAAGACATGATAAAGTGGCAGCAGTAATACATTGGCGATTATGTAAACAGGCTGGGGTTCAACTGTAATGGAAAATGGTATGTGGGATATTGCAATATAGATCAAAACAAAGATTGATCACAACAAACCAGACATATTACTGATAGTCAAGAAGGAAAGGAAATGTTTTATAATAGATGTGGCCCTTTTGACACGAGAATAAAAGATAAAGAAAATAAAATAAAAACTGCTACAACGATCTCAAATATGAAGTTTTGAAAGTATGGAGGGGTGAAGTAAATAAGGTAATATTGGTACCAATAATTATAGGAGCCCTGGGATATGTAACAGACAATGTTATAAAAATATTGCAACAAATTGGATTTGATCTTGGCTCTGCCAGAATAATTAGAAAAATTATGGATACTACCTAGAAGAGTAAAAAGCAAATCTTATCATCTTAAGCACCGAGATGAAGCCTGATGGTAAGAAAATAATACCCGTAGTTAACATCGACATTGTGAAATGATGAAAATAACATTTAATAATAATTGTTTTACTTTAGATACAAGGCCAGCAATTTGAAGGGGAGGGGAAAGTCGATTAAATCGACCCCAGTGCATTACTGGTACTTTATTTTATCGACCACCGTAAGGATGAAAGACAAAGTTAACCTCGTAACTCAGATCGTAAAAGGCCGTAACTCCGTGCCATAAAGCATGTTGTTCGACGCTCCACCGATACTGTGAATCCACTAATAATAATAATCACAACAATAATAATGGTTTCTAATTTAGGTATAAGGCCAGCCAGGTAGGGACAGTCAATTACATCGAGCCCAGAACTTGACCAGTACTTATTTTATCGAACCCAGAAAGATGATACCCAAATTATACCTTAGCAGCATTAATGGAACAAAAACAGAAAAAAAAAGCCAAAATAACAAAAGTATCGAAAATAAAAGCATTGCACCTTCAGAAATTGAAGAAGTGACCCTAGACCCTAATTTAGCCCGCATATATTGTCTCTCGCAGGAATGGTACCAGGAATATAGACATAAACTTTGTTAAAATTGATAAACTTTTTATAATTAGTATAAAATAAAAATAAAATAAAAAAACTAAACAAAAATACACAAAAATACACAAAAATACAAGCTATTCTGAAAAGTACAACAACCTGATATAACCTTTTGAAATACTAATTCGAAGAAATCAAGCAGAGATTATAACAAAATGACATTAAATGAAGGCAAGAATTTCATAGTTATCTAAGAATACGGAATACAGCTCTTCTACTTCATCAGTAGTAGTCATCTGAATTTACTAAATGTCAACAAAACGCTCATATAACGTTTATTCGTCATTAAACTTATTAAAGTGTGAAAATGTCTACTATTTCATTAATCCAGTTATGCGAGCATCGCTTCACTCAATAACAACCTCTATTTCAACATTATATATATATATATATATATATATATATATATATATATATATATATATATATATATAATGTAAAAAGTAAACAGAAATAACAAAGCAAACAGTACAGTACAATGAAGAAATATATTAGTTTATCGCTTGATATATTTGGAAAAGGGTCTTTACATTTCGGATACTAGTACTTCATCGAAAGATAGGATGAGAAATAAAGATGAAATAGAAAGATAGAGAGTGGGAAGAGAGAAAGGAACGGAACATTTTTTTGAGAAAAAGCACTTGATTCAGAATAAAGACATACATGGACCAATATGAAGTATACTTATGTATATATAGACATTCATTTAGTTTCGCTATGAGTATTTTAAGGTGTGTTCATTTCACAGCTATCTCGGTATCGGTGGAAGAGCAGTTTTTTTAAAGGATTCGTTAATCCTCGCCAACATTCGCAGACTTACGCTGAGATACTAATGGATGAAAAACTTTAAAGTCTGGTAGATTCTGTAAACAAACTATTCTTTTTGAAAGCTAACTGGCATATACTACAAGCTTGACTGGCTAATCTTTCATATCTTGACACCACAATGTAGGTAAGCGCGTGTTGACGAAAATTAAACCCTGGCCCCACATGGTTATGAAAGTCTTCTATGGATTTCTGTCCCTAAAAAACAGATCACTGAACGTTGCTCTTCTTCAGAGTAGACAGAAACCCGAGTGACCATGTTTAAACACATTAGTAAGAACATAGTCGACTTTCTAAGAGACAGTTCACTTCTCGCCATATGTGCGCAAATAAATGTTCCATATGTATACATACATACATTTACACAAACACACACACACGCACGCACACACACACACACACACACACACACACACACACACACACACACACACACACACACACACACACACACACACACACACACACACACACACACACACACACACACACACACACACACATATATATATATGCACACTCACACTTGTATATATGTATACATATAAATATATGCATGAGTGTATATACATACACACACATGCACACACACATATATACTGGATGTATGTATGTATATGTGCATTGTATGTATGTATATATATATATATATATATATATGAGAAATAAAAGATGAAATAGAAAGATAGAGAGTGGGAAGAGAAAGGAACGGAAGGTTTTTTTTACCGGGAGAGATGACGCCTTAGCCTTTGCTCGGGAGAGATGACCCCTTAGCCTTTGTCAAGGCAGAATTCTAGGAGAAGGAAAACTCTGATATAACACCTGCAACCCTGATGTTATCCAATGATGTTGACTTGTTCTTCTTTTTGGTAAATATCATCTTGGTTAAGAGAGTGGGACTGGCTTTGTGCAGTGCCTTTGCTCACTATAAAAGCTTCACGGCACAGGCATTGCTTTATATCTGGAGATCTCTCTGCACTTGTCGTCACATGGTACCATGGGCCCAGCACTATGTGTCAATAATTGTCACAAGTGTAGTGTTTGTACCAGAGTTTTCAAGTCGCAGGCTGGACTAAAAAGTCACACACGTTCAGCGCATCGGTAAGGGTTCTCCTACATGGATATAAAGTAGTGGCCGTACTCGAAAACGAGTTGGCAGCCACACACACACACACACACACACATATATATATATATATATACATATATATACATCATATATATATACATACACATATATATATATATACTTACATTTACATATGACGGACCCAGCATATTTATCAATGCCAAGACCATATATATTGGAAAATGTGTGAGATCCTTGGTACAGTTAGCTATATTTGAAAAAAAGGAAAAGGATGACTTCACTTGTAGTGTTAAAAAAGTTTATGATTTAATGTTATAATATTATAATATTATGAGTTGGTGTATATATATATATATATATATATATATATATATATATATATATATATATATATATATATATAGGTAAGTTATTCCGGGTTGAATCGGAGGTAACCACAGTAAGTAAGGTACTCAATACATAGCAGAGTATAAAAGTTTTAATATAGATGAGATTCTACAGGACTAGAACTGTTTCATTCTTTAGAAATCATCAGGAATCCCTGATGATTTCTAAAGAATGAAACAGTTCTAGTCCTGTAGAATCTCATCTATATTATATATATATATATATATATATATATATATATATACATACATTTACACACACACACATATATATTTAGACAAACATGATCCCTTACGTTCGCCTCTTTCGATTGAAAACGAATTAAAAACAAAACAAACAAAATGCGTTTTATTTCCCCTTTTATCTTCCCCGACAAATATCTGGAGCAAAATATAGATAAGAACATATGAAAGTGCTTATCTCAGACTCCTCTCTCATCGCACCCTTTGTAAACACACCCATACTGGTAACTCAACATACAGAAACAAGCACTGATTTATGAATATGTGTGTGTGTATGCACAAGTACATTTTCATATGCACATACATATATACATACATATATATACATATATGTATACATATATTTATATATATGTACATATATTTATATATGTACATATATATATACATATATTTATATATACATATATTTATATATGTATATATACATATATATATACATATATTTATATATATATATATATTTATATATATACATATATTTATATATGTACATATATGTATATATATATATGTATATATGTATATATATACATACATATGTATATATATAAATATATGTATATATATGTATATATGTATATATATATATATGTATACACACACCCACACATACACACACACACATATATATATATATATGCACATGTATATATACTTATGAATATATATATATATAGTGAGAGAGAGTGGCTGAGAGAGATAGTATGAGAAGGATAGTTATATATTTAGACAAATGTAGAAATCACCCCCCCCCCACACACACGTATATATATATATATATATATATATATATACATACAGATATAGACATACATCCCCTTTTTTCTGTGTATTTGGCGTTCTTTTCCCTCTTTCTTCAAGTACAAGTATCAAACATTTCGTCTACTGGCGTCAACGATCTAATCTGGACCTAGTAAGGTGAGATGAGGAACTAGTTTCACCTGAATCTAAAGATAATTGTTTCATACCTGCAGGTTCTCACCTTTGCCCCTTTCTGATTCTTTTGCTTTCCTCCTCATACTCTTTCTGTCAGCCACTTCGACCGTCTTATAATTCTTTATCCCACTTCCACCACCACTCCACCTTCCACTGTTACCCCCACCCCCATCCTCCACTGCTGCCCCATCCTCCACTGCCACCCCACCTCATCCTCCATCTCTGTCCTCCACTTCCCCACCGTCACCACTTCCACCCCACCTCTACCTTCACTCCACCCTCCACTTCCCCACCGTCACCGCTTCCACCCCACCTCCACCTCTACACCACCCCCACCTCCACCTTTACCTCCACCTGTACTCCACCTCCACCTCTACCCCAACCTCCACCTTATCCTCCACCTCTACTCCACCTCCACTGCCCCACCGTCACCACTTCCACCTCACTTCCACCTCACCTCTACCTCCACTCCACCCTCCACTTCCCCATCGTCATCACCTCCACCCCACCTCCACGTCTACCTCCACCTCCACTTCCGCCTCATCCTCCACCTCCACCTCTACCTCTACTCCACCCTCCACTACCCCACCGTCACCACTTCCACCCCCGTCTCCATTAATTTTTATTCTTTAACACTAGATCAACACAAATTATATATATATATATATATATATATATATATATATATATAATATATATATATTATTTATTCGTTATTCGTTATCATTAACATTGATAGACATTTTATACAGCTTAGGGCCTGGGCAGGTGAAAATCCGGCCGAAAGAAAGCGAAAGAGTTAGAAAAGGCAGAGGAAGAGGGGGAAGGGAAGAAGATGAGAAAGGAGAGGAAGGCGAGGAAGTGGAGGAAGGGTAGGAAAGAGGGAAAAAGGTGAGCAAAGATATAAAACGGCCGAAATGGCTGCAAGAGGTAAAAAGAGGAGAAAAGAGACCAAAAAGGACAAGAAAGTTGCATAAAGAGAAGTAAAGATGAAGTGAAGTTAGTAAGTGTTGTTGGAGGTGGAATAACACGACAAAATAAATAGTTTCGTTTAAAGACCAAGATAGGGACTTATAGATATAATACACACATAGATAACAGTTGGCTCATGTATAACTCCTCATTCCAAAGGATTCAGAACAACTTGTCGCTATGGATAATGAACACAACCACAAGGATATGGTCCGAACGTGGAAGAGCCGAACTCCCACTGTCATCGCCTCCATCTCTCTCTCCCTCTCCATCTCTCTGTATGGTGAGCAAATGGGGTCTCACGTGCTGGCCTCCCCACAGCCCCGGCGGGCAGAATGAAGAAGGCCTTTCCCCAGAGGATGGTATGGGAGATGCCTTGGAAGAGCCATTCCAACTCGCGAGGCTCACACCTGCGACTGGCCAGCTCAGCGAGCAGCTAGGTAGTAGTCAAAGCTCAGTGACAAGAGAAGGTGAGAGTCTGTAAGTCCAGGAAAGAGAGGGAGAGAGAGGAGGGAGTAAGAATCAGTAGGCCCTAAGGGGTCTGTAGAAAGCAGATGTTTTATATCGTTACTCTATTAGGAACTGCTCCGAATTGCCCCGTTAAATGTCACCCAGGGGTCAATGTGTGGACAGATTTCGCTACAAAAATATATCAAAAGGGCAAAAGTGGTCGAAAGAAAGTGAAAGAGGCAAAGATTGGATGGTCTTTGCAAGGCCACTGGATTGTGTTACACGGCCATACTCAATTTCGTTTGTACGTTATTGTAAGTAGGTCTACATGGAGGTCAATGTAATATCTGATTGTTTTGCAGACATGCTCGATTATGATAGAATCAATATATGATATGCCTAAAATGTTGCTGTAGCATCATATTTCTAGTACATATATTTTCCTCTGTACCTCTGCAGTGAGGGTCTCTGTCTCGCATGTTTATAGGGAGATAGGAAACACCAGTGAATGCAGGAGTCCGATCTTGTACTTCATGGTGATGTTCTAATCTTTTTTATATTGGCTTGAACTTGATTAGTGCAGCATTGTTTGTGAGGTTCTTGTAAGGATTTCTAGTTTTGATTCTTTATCATTAATGATGCCCCTACCCCACACATACATTTAAACTGTTGCATTGTATCTAGTTTTTGACCTTGTACATAGATGACTGTAATGATGATGCCGATTCTAAAGGGTTGGCTTTTCCCGGCACTGATTTCAATTCCAAACATATACGCACGCGCATAGAAATATAATTACATTCTTCTCTCTCTCTCTCTCTCTCTCTCTCTCTCTCTCTCTCTCTCTCTCTCTCCCTCTCTCTCTCTCTGTCTCTCTCTCTCTCTATCTCTCTCTCTATATATATATATACACATGCAATAGGTGTATGTGAAGTCTTATGTAAGAGATTGTGATCTAGAGAGTGAGAGCGAGAGAGAGAGAAATTGTAGTAGAAGGAGTATGAGAGCATTTATGTATGACTTTATCTTAATGACACACGTTTTTGCTCTATGTTGGTGCTTACATTATGAAAATTATATTCAAGTGTGTATGAGAATTTCTATTGTGAACTGTAACATGTGTATAAGTGTGTATAAGTTAGGTTTTGTAAGTAATGCTGCGAATATTCAACTAAGCGTATGTTTGTGCGCGCGTATGTATTTCATTTTATTTCAGACGTTTTGCTTAAAATTATTCAAGTTCTTCCTGTATTTCTCATGCGCCGTCGCTCACACATGTTTGCTTATATATATATTATATATAATGTATATTATATATATATATATATATATATAAAGATTTACATATACACAAACTAAACAAAGTCACAGATATATATGTTTTTGCAACCATTCACGATGTGGCTCAATGATGAATTAATAAATTAAATAATCAGAGCAATATACTATAAAGTTTATCCAAAGAAATATTTGATAATATATATACACCATTTCCTCTCCCAATTAGCATAATCAACCACATAAAAAATCAATTAGACTAGGCTATAAGATTAAAAGGCACCTATGAAGAAATATTAGATAAATAAATTGAATTTGTTTCTGGCGGGGATCACTTTAGAAAATTACTTGTCCTATGAGTTTGTTTCCTAACGAGTTCGAAGCTCGAGATTTTATCCTTAATAGGATATCTCAAAATGCGAACGAAACCCGAGGGTAGAGATATATTCCTGGTAAGTGTGTACGCATTTCTTCTAACTTTAATTTTATACCTAATTGTGTATGGTTGACGGTATATTTAGTCGATTTCCACGTGCTGTTGGGTAAATATTCTATGGCGGTCGGCTGCGAAGAGATTGCTGTCGTTTATTTATCTAATATTTCTTCATAGGTGCCTTTTAATCTTATAGCTTGGTCTATTTGATTTTTTATGTAGTTGATTATGCTAATTGGGAGAGGAAATGGTGTATATATATTATCAAATGATTCTTTGGACATACTTTATATATATATATATAGTAATAATAATAAATTTTAAGACTAAAATCCAAAGAGGCCTTGATAAGGATAAATATATATCAAATATATAAGAACCGTAGAGCAAATATTTATTAAAATAACAGATTAAAGTTTAAGCAAAGAATCACTGCTTTCACCCTTAACGGGATCTTCTGAAACTAACAAAGTCAATCTGTAAACGTTGCAACCGGAGGAAGACAGGAAGACGATACTTTGGTTCGTGGAAACGTTCCCTGGCAAAGAACGGGGAAAAACGAATATAATACGTCATAAAAAAAAACAATTACACGCAAAGACAGGACCACGCAAAGACAGGACCACGTTTATGGTATAAAAGAAGTCGTAGACTAATGTTCTCTTCGGTGGTTCGTAGAGACGTTCTCTGGCAATGAACGGAAAAAACGAAATAATACGTCATATGTGGAGCGTGGAGAACAATTGCACGCAAAGACAAAACCACGTAAATGGTATAACTGAAGTCGTAGACTAAAATTCTAACTAGGAAACTGAATGATTCTCCGCTTCAGAGTTAAGAATAAAGTAAATAAAATACAATACAGAGGTAATTGAAATGAAATAAATACATACACGCGTCTTTGTTAGTTTCAGAAGATCCCGTTAAGGGTGAAAGCAGCGATTCTTTGCTTAAACTTTAATCTGTTATTTTAATAAATATATATATATATACGTGGTAAAGTAAAAAATCGGAGAATAGACCGTTAAAACATGTTTATTTAAAACAGCACCTACGTACGTTTCGCCCAGTTGGGCTTCTCAAGGGCATAAATAATCACAAGTGCTCCTTATATAGCCCACTAAATATTAACACTTCGAATATTTAATACTGCCGGCACTAGTATCGAGCACCTTTGGCATACGCTACTTGGCAAATAACTATATGTATCACCTATCCCCCCTTTTTTTCTCTTTCTCGATACGTAAATACTATATTATATATATATATATATATATATATATATATGAAAAAGTTTGTCCTCATCAGTGGCCATCCAACCGTCGTAGGCATTTCGTCGCATTAAAGGCCATATACTTCAGGTTGGTGCGAGCAACGGCTAAAAAAAAAAAGTCGTTGGGACACGTAAATAAAGGAGACGCTAGGGTAAACAAACAAAATGGTTTAAGCAGCAGAAAGTGATGAAGAAGGAAACAAGTCCCAGATTTCTATGAATATAAATTCGGTGGAATCGTGAACGAGAGAATAAAGACCATCAAACCTGGTTGAAATGTGAGCAAGGAAGAAATTTCGCACAGGTCTAACGGGAGGAAGAAGGGGTCTGGTCTGCGAATTCGGTAAACATAAGTTCTGTGAAGTCGCAGACGAGAGAGAGAGAAAAAAATTCATACCGGCTTGGCCAAGTGCCCGCGAGAAAAGGATTACGGACAGGTCAGACGGGAAGAAAGAGGAGGAGGAGAGGTAGTGACAGAGAGTGAGTGAGTGAAAGGTGAGGAAGAGGCTAACAGAGAAAGAGACTGCTAGAAAGGCTAAAGACACAAAGAACGAAACAGACTGGTGGCAGCGGAGGAAAAAATATATGTGTAAATATGATAATAATGGAGCTGCGGCGCTGCAAATGGGTTACATATGAAAAAGTTTGTCCTCATCAGTGGCCATCCAACCGTCGTAGGCATTTCGTCGCATTAAAGGCCATATACCTCAGGTTGGTGCGAGCAACGGCTAAAAAAAAGTCGTTGGGACACGTAAATAAAGGAGACGCTAGGGTAAACAAACAAAATGGTTTAAGCAGCAGAAAGTGATGAAGAAGGAAACAAGTCCCAGATTTCTATGAATATATATTCGGTGGAATCGTGAACGAGAGAATAAAGACCATATATATATATATATATATATATATATATATATATATATATATATATATATATATATATATATATATATATATATATATATATGAGAGACGTAAAATAAGAAAATTATAAAAATTAACTTACTTACTAAAATTTCACTCTAACTAATTAGTTTCTGAAAGGGAATAAATATAGTTTCCGAAGAAACGTACGGAGAAGCCTTTCGTCATCAGGGAAGTCTATTCTCAGCTAAGTTTCCAGGCAATACGTGGACACTGGGAACTTATACAAAAATAATTCAGTGGATGGAAAAAAGCAAAGCGTGGACTAAGTTCCAAGCCATTGAAAAAATCACTGCCTACTGCGTCGGTGGCAAATTCAAAAGAATCAATCACGTGACATCGAGGTCAATCAGTGAAGAGTGGTTTGTTAAGAGTGGTTTGTTAATGCATCCCCATGCATTGAACCACAAAGTTACTAAGACAAAACCTATATATTTGCTGGCATAGGTATGCATCTGTATATATATGTTAGTAAATATACTAATTCTTTATAATTATCTCCAAATTATTTTGTCGAGCCAAAATTGGCCAAAACTGGTACTATAATTCATAGTAACAGTTAGGCTGCTGTCTTCTTAACAAACCACTCTTCACTGATTGACCTCGATGTCACGTGATTGATTCTTTTGAATTTGCCACCGACGCAGTAGGCAGTGATTTTTTTCAATGGCTTGGAACTTAGTCCACGCTTTGCTTTTTTCCATCCACTGAATTATTTTTGTATAAGTTCCCAGTGTCCACGTATTGCCTGGAAACTTAGCTGAGAATAGACTTCCCTGGTGACGAAAGGCTTCTCCGTACGTTTCTTCGGAAACTATGTTTATTCCCTTTCAGAAACTAATTAGTTGGAGTGAAATTTTAGTAAGTAAGTTAATTTTTATAATTTTCTTATTTTACGTCTCTCATATTATTGTTCTGCATCCCCATGCATTGAACCACAAAGTTACTAAGACAAAACCTATATATTTGCTGGCATAGGTATGCATCTGTATATATATGTTAGTAGATATATGTTAGTAGATATACTAATTCTTTATATATATATATATACTGTATCGAACTAAAGGACACCAGACTACGATCTCTAACTGGATTGTCGCGGATTATGTGAAAGGCATATAATCGAAATATACACTCCCTTGACCATGAAAATGCCGAAGTACATGAATTACTTGACATCCCTGCGCTGTGCATCTCCAATACTTATAACACTTTTAATGCTTGCACTATCTTTAATGCTTATAATATTTCTCCACACACAGACTACATCAATCATATAAAGACTTTGCCACCAGATCTACCAACCTAACACTCTTATTTACCTACCTAAGTGCCTCTACCACACATATCTCTCTGCCACACTATATAAACAAGACGCACATGCGTGCCACACATATAACATTTGCACTATATAACCACTTATCTTCATGTTGTACTTTAACCTATATCTTTGATTTTTGATTGTACCTATTAATATAAATGTAATCTCGAAGTGTGTACTGCCACTCTAAATTCTGTAATGAATGTTGACCCACAATGTTTGAATATGTATCAATGTTTGAATATGTATTGGTATGTCTCTCGGCTGAAAAGGAGGTCATATAACTGTCCATGCATTAATAAATTGCTCCGAAGAATCCAAACCTCGGTTTGGAGGAAACAGCTGTAAGCACAATAATGTTTTGAACAGTTCTTTGATTCTTATATTCCATATATATATATATATATATATATATATATAATATATATGAATTGGTTGCAATAAGTAATATATAATATATATAATATATATACATTATATATATTTTATATATATTATATGTATCTATATTATATATATATCTATATTATATATATGCATTAAATATATTTATATATAAGGGCGATGTATTGGCAGACTCGGTAGACCGTCGGACACCATGCTTTGACGCCTAGAGTTATGGTCCTTTACGCTCTGAGTTCAAATCCCGCCGGGTTTGGCTTTGCCTTTCATCCTTACTTGGTCGAAAAAATAAGGCACCAGTAATGCACTAGGGTCGATTTAATAGACTTTTCTCTCCCCCCAAATTGCTGGCCCTGTGTCTATAGTAGAAATCATTATATATATTTATATATATATATATATATACATATATGTATATGTAACGAAGGAGGTGTGGTAAAGGACCAAATGGACCATAACGCACCAGAGTACTCAATACTTAGGGTAGTAGAGTGGGTAATAGGGAAATGTTTAACCCCGACGGCAGAGCTCAAGTCGTTTCGATGGCTATTTCTGGACTCAGAAATAGCCGTCGAAACGGCTTGAGCTCTGCCGTCAGGGTTAAGCATTTTCCTATATATATTTGTATAAATATATTTACTCACACACACACACACATACACACATATACATTAGTTACAAGCAACCTTGTATTAAATAAAATATTAAACTTATCCTAGAGAGACAGATAGAACAGTCAGTGCCTTACGTTTAATCGGGTACAATTGTCAAGTTCTTCTAAACAACTCATTAATTGCATTCTCTCCCTTCTCCTCTTCACCCTCTCCCACCATCATCACCACATGTCATGTTACCTCAGTTAAGCCTTTTACTTTACCAAGTACACACCTCTTATAGCAGAGAGGGCAATATTCCAAGCTAGCTAAATTAATTATTACTTATTGCAACCAATTCAATTGGATTTAACTCTTAACCCTTTAGCATTTGAACCAGCCATATCCGGCCAGAATTTTCTCACCTCTTTCTGTTCAAACCGGCTGTAACTGACAGCTCATACTGACGTTAAGGTATTGTTCTCAAAATAAATATCATCAAAATCTCGTAGATGCGATATTATGTGAGATAATTATGTAAGATAAAGCCTTTGCCACGAAAATACAATAGTAAATATAGAGTAATGTAAAGGTTTAACGTCCTCTACCTCTTGAAACCACATCAACTAAACATTCTTCAAAAGTACAAAACAGTTGTTTTTGTTAGATCTCCGTCATTTCCGACGGCTTGATGCAATCATCAGAATTGCCTGCAAGTGTAATTAACATATAAGTGGCTGAGCTTTCTACAGACACGTGCACTCTTAACATACTTCTCAAAGAGATTTAAAGCTTGCTCATTAAATTACAGGAACAACTCATTTTTGTCAGCTCATTGGACTAGAGCAACGCGAAATATATGGTCTTGCTTAAGGACCCAATGAGCTGCCCGGTTCGAGAATTGAACTCACGGCCTTACGACCGTGAGCTGAGCACCCCTAACCAGTAAGTCACGTGCCTTCACTGCTAAACAGTACTATGACTAATACACAGTACTAAAATATTTATTTAGTACTGCAACTTTTCACGATGATCTGTTCACTACAAACATTTGAATTAACAAACCTGTTTTCAGACATTTCCTTTTAAGTTATTATAGGATATTAAGAGTTAAAAACTATATGTATTTTAGATGTTATATCCTATCGTTTTAGATGTTATATCCTATCTATCTATCTATCTATCTATCTATCTATCTATCTATCTATCTATCTATCTATCTATCTATCTATCTAGCTATCTATCTATCTATCTTCATCTGTTCGGGCAGGGCGGCGCGCCGGGAGGGGCTATGGATTTCGGTCCATACCTCGACGGCCTACCGCGACTCTCGGACAGCGAGGCGAAGTTCTGCGAAAAGCGGATTTCAGCCGTTGAGATAGGGGACGCGCTGAGCCAATGCGGCAAACGAAAGTCTCCAGGTCTCGACGGTCTACCTTACGTAGCAATGCCGGACTTGTTCTCCGGTCTCCTGGAAACGGTCTACTACAACAGGCAGCAGAACGGGAGAATTCCCAGTTCTGTGACCAGGCGCGTAGTCACACTAGTCAGGAAGGACGAGAATAAGGGGGATGACATAGGCAACTTCCGGCCCATAACTCTGCTAAACACAGTTACAGATTTTGGCCAAGGTGTAGGCAAAGAGGCTGGCGCTTGTCATCGAAATCCTGGTGGGAGAATCGCAGACATGCGCAATCCCGACCAGGTCCATACATGACAACCTCCATTTCATGCGATACATCATAGAGAGGGTAGGGTGTAAACCCAGCTTCGGTGGGGCCCTGATCAACTTGGATCAGTCTAAGGCTTTCGATAGGGTTGACCATCGTTACCTGGATGCGGTGCTCGAGGCGGCAGGCTTCGGACCCGTGTTCAGGGGCTGGATTTCTGCAATGCACAACAGCAACATCTGCTCAAGGGTCAAGGTGAACGGCTACCTCTCAGAGCCGTTCCATATCACACGATCCATTCGACAGGGATGCCCTCTCTCCTCTCTTCTGTATGTACTGACTCTCGAGCCACTACTGCGGAAGTTGGAGCTATTGCAGGGCATCCCTCTGGAACCGGGACTGCGGAAAGAGGCGTCGGCCTACGCCGACGACGTGACAGTAATGGTGTCGAGCACCTCGCAAATCGAGGAAGTCGGCACTTTACTGAAGGAATACGAAAGGTTCACAGGAGCCAAGCTGAACCGAGACAAGTCCATCGGTTTGCAACTCGGATCGTGGAGAGGCAAACCAATGCCTTCCGATGGCGTCGTCGGACGCTGGACGGAAGGACCGGTGAAGCTGCTCGGGGTCTGGTTTGGTCCGGACCTCCAGGTGGAGAAGAACTGGGACGAGGTGACGGCCAAAGTGTTTGCACTCACCCAGAGGTGGGTCGAGTGCAAACTATCCTTGAAAGGTCGAGCGGAGGTGGCGAACACTTTTATAGCGTCCGTCATCTACTACCGCTTGACTGTCGTGCCTTGTCCAGCTAAAAAGCTCACCAAAATGGAGCGCGTGCTCTTCCAATTCCTTTGGAAGAAGCGGGCTCCTTTGGTGAGAAGATCCATCTGCTGCCAACACCCTTCCAACGGAGGGCTGGGGATGCCGTGGCTGACGATGCGCAAACACGCGCTCAGGCTGCGGCATCTCTACGTATTCCTCACCGGACAACCGGTGTGGGCCCCGTTCGTGAGGCGAGCCTTCCCACGACTCGTCTCGCTGACCGAGCTACAGTCCTGGGTCAAGCAAAGACCGAGGAAAATGGGCGACTGGCACATCGAATGTGCTCAGGCGCTCACAGCTCTCTGGCAGGCGGACTCGGCGATCAGTGGAGACTCCACTTCGTCATTCTATAGAGGGTTAATCCGTAGCAAGTGCGACGACGCGCTCGGAGAAACTCTAGGCGTAGAGGAAGATGAACTGGCCAGTCTGTTCGGTAGGACCTTCCGTCCGGGACCGATGGACAACTTCCAAAAGTCCCCGGTCTGGCAGTGCTACCGAGGAGCTCTACCAGTTCGAGACAAGCTCTACAGACATGGGCGCCCGGGCAGGGACCCTTCGAAAAAGATCTGTCCGAGATGCGTGCGAGACGAAGAAACCGTCGCGCACGCATTCATACACTGCCCGGGCGTTACCCTTTTTATTGTCCGAGGAGAAAAAGAGATTATAAGGATGTAAGCGGAGGGAGGTCGGAGCATTGAGTAATAGGAATCTTCAATAGTTTTACTGTTGCTGCCTTAACCAGGTCCTGTTTATTAGGTTTTGGAAGCTTTCCATACTGATGACATCTTGGCTAGTGCAATCAACTAAAGAAAACAGTGATTATTTTAACGTGCAGTTGACCATTTCTTACGTAGTTCTAAATCTAGTATTGTGCTGTAAGGTTACATTTTATCTCAAACACTACATATGCTTAGATGGTACATGATGGTTTGAAGACTTAGAACATTCATAAAATGTTAAAAATAACCATTAAAAATGGTTCTCAAACTAAAAGAATATCAAACAATGAGTCGCAGGACTGCCTAAAAGATATGTGCAGTTCTAAACTTTCCGAAGCGAAGAAAATAAGACCAGCTTTTTGGTAGTTCTAATCATTGCGAAACTAACCAAACTGAGTCGAATTAATTAGAAGATCCTCTACGTGGTCGTTGGACCTGCTAGCAATATCAACCAAATCTCTCACAATACATTGCCATAAACAAGGAAGGACGTATGGGATAATTTATTTCTAAAAATGAAATGATCACAACTGGAAGACAGTTGATCTCAGGTCTGTTATATGAGAGATGACCTGAGGTGACACTACACCAACCACAATATCAACACTATCACAACCACCATTATCCCCATTACCATTGTCTGACCACTATAATGACTACATTAACAGGCATAGATTTTAGTAATATTTAGTAACTGTCACATCACCCATATCTGGCCTTTAGATACGCCTGAGCTTGGATCACATTCACGATAACAACATCTGTTAATAACCCTTTAGCCGATTAAAAGAAGACTTTATTTTTATGTCAAAATATGAGGAAAATTTACAAGAGGTGTCAAACTGTCTTAGACGACCAACAGATGTAATTTGGGAAACGTAAAACTGGGGAACTCACAACGTAAACCGACTTCGTCCCTCCACAACTCAGTCATAAACATCTTATCAACTACTTCTTTATACTTTAAAATAAATCTGACGCAGGTGTGTTCTATGTAAGGATCAAGTAATTAATTAGCGATTAAATCCAACACAGGTGTGCACTAGATGAAGAAATAATCAATTAAATTAAATGCGACACGGCTGTATACTATGTGATAATCAACGTATTAATTAGGGATTAAAAACGACATAAGTGTGTTCTAGGTGATGATAAACTAATTAATTATATTATAGCTTACACAGGTGTTTCTTTGGAGATGAGTGACTAATTAATTAGGAATTAAGGTATTATGGCTGTTGTTTAGCCTCAGAAAATTCTGAGCCACAGATCTATGATCAAAGACTTTCTCACCGGTCTCAATCCATCTTTTATTCGGACAGTGAACCTAAGCGTCTATTATGCAATATGTCTTTCTTTTATTTAGAAGTTACGGCGTGAGTTAAAGGAGATTTTGCTACTATTTCTAGCAGATCGACTGATCACGCAAAAACTTGCACATTAGCTTGTGTGGTGATGTTGACATTGTTGTTTAGCCCTAGGTCAATACTGATCCAGCAGTCCGTCACTTGGCTTCCCACCGCCAGCTGATCCTTCGATACCTCTAGCGTAGTCCACTCTGATACAGACATTCGGGTCAAGCCTCCAGTTTGGGGATAACTTACTCCCTTCTTCCACCCCACATGTCTTGGAGCCACTGAAAAAGCTCATTAACACTTCCCTTCTTCAAGACGAAGCGATAAAGAGACCAATGATCAATTGGGTTCCAGCTGTGACCTTCTCATCTTCTATTCGGTTATTCAGAGAGTGAAAGATCACATTATCCAATGTTTCTTTTCTGATTTAAGTAGGGTGTCACCCGGAAAATAGAGATTCGGTTACAGTTTCAGTTACAAGTGACCAGGCAGATGCTTTTTAAATTGCTTGCAGTTATTCTTGTTATTGTTGTTGTGTTGTTGAAGATCAACCTGGATTGATGAAACCTCGGCCATCTAGGTAGTTCATTGAATAATTAGTTTCGATCATCAGATTCGTAGTTCTGCCATGCAATAGTTATTGGTGGTGTTGTTGTCGCTGATGCTGCTGCTACCGTTGATATTGTTATCATTGTTGCTGTTGTTCTTGTTGCTGCTCTTGTTGTTGTTGCTGTTGTCATTGTTGTTGTTGTCGTCATTGCTGTTGTTATTGTTGTTGTTGCTGTTGCTGTTGTTGTTATTGCTGTTGTCATTGTTGTTGTTGTTGTCATTGATGTTGTTATTGTTGTTGTTAATGTTGTTGTTGCTGTTGTTGTTGTTGTTGTTGTTGTTGTTGTTGTTGTTGTTGTTGTTGTTGTTGTTGTTGTTGCTGTTGTCATTTTTGTTGATGTTGTTTAACTCCATATTAGTCGTGACGAATCAAAAGCCTGCCATCCCATCCTATCTCATTTTTTTCAGATCAGACAAAGTATAAGCAGTGAATTGGCAGAGCTTGTAGAACATAGGATGGAATGTTTTGGTGCCTTATGGTATCTGTGAGGTACTGAGGTAAAAAGAGGTCGTTTGGTACCTAATGTCTGTGAGCTACCCAATTTCTGTGGAGGCACGTGGCCTAGTGGTAAGAATGTTGGACTTACGATCATAATGTCGTCGGTCCAATTCATGGACTGGGTTGTGTGTTGTGTTCTTGAGCAAAAACACCTCATTTCACGTTGTTCCAGTATACTTGACTGAAAATGAGTACCAGCAATAGCTGGGGATTTAATCCTACGATGGATTGGCGTCCTGTCCAGGGGGAGTCTTGTACTCTCAGTCGCTTCACGCCACGAAAACCGGGATAAGCACCGGCCTGATGAGCCTCCAAGCTCGAGACAAACTTTAAACTGTTTTAGACCAAAGAAAAAATGTTTTTTATATGGTATCTGTAAAGTGCCAAAATAAAATGGCGTCTTATGGTATTGGTGAGATACCAAGGTAAAATGGCGTCTTAACATGTTTGTGAGGTACAGAGGAAAAAAAGATGTCTTTTGGTTTCTAATTCTGTGAAGAACTTAGATAAAATAAGATTCGTATTTTGGTAGAGTTTTTGTCTTACATCCATGTCACTAATGACGTAATACTTGTCTGTTGTAAGATGACTTATGTTTGTTTATACTCACTCCTCCACTACCCCCTCCCCCTCCGCCTCCGTTTAATTTTCTCCTCCATGGCCTTAAAATGTATAATACTGGTGGTAGTAGTGATGATGACAACGATGACAATGATGACGATGATGATAATGATGATGACGATGAGGTGGTGATAGTAGCTGTGGCAATGAAGAATAATAAGATGTGTGTGTGTGTGTGTGTGTGTGTGTGTGTGTGATAGGGAGAGAGAGGAGGAGGAGGAGAGAGAGGGGTAGAGAGGGAGAGAGAGGGAAGAGAGAGAGAAAGGGAGAGAGAGAATGAGTAATGAAGAGAAGAAAAAGAAGCTCCACAAGATAGAGAATGAGAATGAGAATGTGGGAAATGAAGGTAACAGATGGAATGTGGAATAATGATGTAAAGGGGCAGTTAGATAGATAGATAGATAGATAGATAGATAGATAGATAGAGAGAGGAGGGGATGATAAGAAACTATAAAATACGTAAATAAATCAAAAAAGAATATGAAGAAAGAGGCGAAAGAAAAATAGCAAAAAGAAGGGAAATAGAAATAAATTAAAACAAAGAACAAATATAGAAGAAAAGATAAAGAGAAGAAAGAAGAAAAAATATAATAGAAGGTGAAGAAGAGAAAGGAACACGAGAGAAACAGTGTGAGAGACGCCCAATGACAAAACAAGATGGAAAATTCGCAAAAAATCGTTGTGTGTCTGACCCAATTTTATACAGCTTACACTTAAACATCAGAAAGAAGACCAGTTGTGACTCGTCACTAGTCTACTCCTAGTCATTGCACTGAGATAATTAACTTTCTATATTCTTGAGCTGAAATAAGATGATTTATTCAGGCGGACACTGAATGCTTGTTAGAGTAGCTTACACGAAAGACGTCAGTTTTGTTTTTTATTAGACAAAGCCGTCGTTTTGCTGTGGACAGTGAGGATTTGTTAAATTCAGTAATGAATCCTCTAACGGAAAATTTTGTTGAGTAATTTATGTTCTTATTTTATCTTAATTTTCATTTTGGTATATCAAAATGACACTGAAATACATTAGAGCTGCCAAATTTCATGTAGGGTAAGGGAATTGGTTTAAAATAATAAATGTTATGGCTGAGGTTTTCAACAACTTGTTATAGCTTTTCGGTGAAAATCAGTGATAAAGTAATGGACTCGTTAAAGATTTCGTCTTCGTTTAGTGCGTCAAGGATGGTTACAAATCACTGACGATAACTAGAGCTCGGTATTTCAAATTTATTTTCTATTTTATCAGTATGATATGAATTCACAGTATAAATTAAATACAACAACAAAACACTAGACAGATTCCTATCCATTTTAATTTTCTAGAGAACGAGGAAATTGGTGTATGAGCTTTGTACTTTCTTTCAAACTGTTTAGATTGATCAAAGGAGTTGGTTTTCAGTTTTAACTGCGGTTGGGGATCGCATAGTTCTACAAATGTCAGGCTTATTTTTATTGACTTTGCAATATGGCACCGAAGAAATATGAAACGAGGTTTTAGGTGGGTTGGTATCAGAAGGGTTAAATCTTGGCTATTTAAAGTTTTCTCTTTCATCTTTATAATTACCAGTTAAAATATATCTCAAGTTCTGATCGCTAGATCAGTAAATTGGTTACATATATTAATATATTAATACCGCCAACGTAAGTGTCTGCTAACTCATAAACCGATTATTAACACTCAATTATCAAGTTCAAAAGTTTTATATTACATAGGGGACAAACAGTGCTACTGTACTATATACTGAAAAGCAAATTGTTTGCCGTCTAGAGTTGTTCACCACTTTCCTTTCTGCGCTCTGAGTTCAAATCCCGCTGAGGTCAATTTTGCCTTTCATCTTTTCGAGAGTAATCTATATATCAATACGCTTATACCTACGTACCGTACGTCCGACCGTGTGTGTCACGCTTTCAGTAATTACATAGTAATTTATCTAGAGAATGTGAGAAACAGAGTTCACCAGCGACGAAATGCCATAATTGAAGAGCAGCATTTGAGCAGTGAACAGTGCGAGAGTTAAAGTGATACCTCAAAACGACTCCACCC
Source organism: Eledone cirrhosa (assembly GCA_964016885.1). NCBI lineage: Eukaryota > Metazoa > Mollusca > Cephalopoda > Octopoda > Eledonidae > Eledone > Eledone cirrhosa. The sequence goes on from OZ024741.1 coordinate 89,773,335, forward strand.
ATGGCCGCAGAAGGGGAATCACCTTTACTAGAAACATTGTATATAGGGAAGTGCTTTAAAGGATGTTTTTTTATGTGTACTTTTATGAAATTAATTTTAAATAAACTTACATTATTATACATAAAATAAAGGAAAATATAATTGTTTATTCACCAAAATACTGCAAATCAAACAACTTTGATTAACTGATAAATATTCATTGGACAATATTTAAATTTCAAAAATTATCCGTGAATTTTTTTACGGGTCCAGCTAGTAAAATATAATCCTGGGCGGTGGGTTGGCATAATATTAGAGCGTTGGGCGAAATTCCTCGCGATATATATATATATTTTTTTTAAATCCTGCTGTGGCCATGGCTGAAAGACTTAATCTGTCATTCTGTTTAACACAACCTTCGAGGCCTTAGGTGTCTTTGGTTGAGTTCACTCTATTGAAAACATCCGGACTAGGTCACTGGTTTGGAGATATCTCTCCTTTCCTTTTAACCTCAGTGTCTTCCAAAGTGTCTTGGGCACTATGCACCTGAAATTTTTCAGAGTACTGTCCACCAGTATTATTTATGGAAAGTTATGCTCTTATCCATTCTTCGTTTTTTAAAAAACTTTTATCAGTGGATTGGCAGTATCGGTAGAGGGTCGGACGCCATGCTTTGACGCATAGAGTTACGCCCCTTGCCATTCTGAGTTCAAATCGCGCCGAGGTTAACTTTGCCTTACATCCTTACAGGGTCGATAAAATAAAGTACCAGTAATGTACTGGGTAATTGCTGGCCTTGTGTCAAAAGTAGAAACAATTATTTGCATTATACCGATTGACAATGCTGGGTACCTACGTCCGTTATTACAAGCCTTGTACCAACTACCAAATCATTCTTGATTCCGAATGACGGTTATATATATATTCGACTCCTTTTTGTCCTTTCTCTGCTCTTTCCATCCCGCTCTCGTGTTCACCACCTCTATCTCTACCTACATATATATATACATATATTCATGAAATGGGTTGTATGAATGAAATTAAATGTAAATTGTTCACAGTATTTAAAATAAAGAAAGAATTATTATTCAGATTGGTAGAATCGTTAGAGCACCAGTCAAAATGCCTTGCAGTATTTGTCCCGACTCATTAATCAAATTCTGCTGTGGTCAAGTTTGCCTTTTATCTTTCTGGGATACTACTACTACTACTACTACTACTACTACTACTACTACTACTACTACTACTACTACTACTACTACTACTACTACTACCATGTTTTGTCTGAATAGGTGATATGATCAATTGAATAGAAAGCAATATCTTCCCAGTGTTTATTCTAACGACCCTGGACACGGATCACAAGGAAATAGCCAATGAGTCATCTACTCTCCATTTCTACAGATTGTGTTAACACTATCGATCTACAATGAAACCAATACAGAACAATGGCTAGGCCTTACCCTCTTCATATATCAAGTGTGTGTGTTGGAGCTTCGTCGGTTCTGACGACGAGTGTCACAGTTGTTCCAACAACGGAACTGCACGCTCGTGAAAATTAACGTGGAAGTGGATGAGTATTCTGCAGACACGTGCATCCATAGCGTATGTCTCAGGGAGATTCAGTGAGACGCACTCTGTGTGAAAAGGCTTATTTTTGCTAGCTGAGTGGACTGGAGGGACGTGCAATACAGTGTCTTGCTCAAAGACAGAACACATCGTCGTGAATCAAACTGACGGCTTTAGGATTGCCCGCCCTTTATATAACTATAAAGGATCGATATAGCAATATAGAAATATTTCCTATAAACCGGTTCACCAAGCTAGTCTACAAACGTGTAACTCCTCCCACCCTCCCCACCCACCATGTTTGCTGCCTCATCCCTCATACTCATTTACTCTTTCACTCATTTACTCTTACAAATCTGTCCCCTCTTCGCCCACACACCCATTGAGACTGATAGCGGAATATTATATGTGGCGAAATGCAGAATCTTTAGAACGTCGGATAGAGCATTTCGTAGTTCGTTCCGGCTCTCTGCGTTCTGAGTTCAAATTCCACCGAGGTCAGCTTTGCCTATCATCCTTTCAAAGAAAGTACCAGTCCAGTACAGGTGTCGATTCTTCCTCTATGTCTTGCTCACTTCCTCTCTATCAATCTATTACTCCTCTTCTCTGGAAGGAGTTGGCTATATTTAAACCTGGAAAGGAGATGGCTTCCATCAGGTTTTTAAATGCCCAAGACACACTGTATGTCATTACGGCACCGCTACGACTCCACCAGGAGTTACTGGTCCATATATAACACATACATATAGTTCAGCATAACAGCTTTAGAATACAGTATTATATAGCAGTCACATAGCACCACATCATATAACAGCAATACTGCTATATGGCACTTTGGAATCTTTCATTAGTCGCTCACATCACAGTTGGACCTTTGATAAAAGGTTTTCTCAATCAGGGTTGACTCGGGGCTAAACACCAATAAAAATAGCTCTCCATTCTAATACGGACCCACACTACTATGATATTGCTATTGCTAAACACTTCCATGTATTATAGTGTGGTGTGAAAATTGTGATACCTTATTAATGTACGGCAATTGCTAATTTTTCTTATATTAATACTAATACAGTATTTGTAATTTCAAGTGAACTCTTCTAACTTCTAAGTGAGATCATGCCATTTCAATATGAGATTAATGATTTCAAACTGAAACTCTACCACTAGAAGGTCAGAATAATGCTTCCAATGTGAGAATAGCAATTTCAAAGTGAGATTAGCACAAACAGATTTCTATCATTGAAATTATAACATCAAAACATTATAACACCCTTTGTAATGGCAGCAAAGTGAACTTGCTTAATTAATTATAAGTGTTCATTAGTCAAGCAGTGATGCAAAATACTCATTTATTTTTTGCAAAGTCATTAATGAATTGTTGTTTATTGCTTTGTACAAATATTCACGCAACTTAATCATCAACATTCAGATTGGAGCTACCGCCATTCCACGTTAAAAGGCATTTAGCTTATACGAATATTGCAGTAAGTGGGTTAAGACTGGAATAGACCTCAATCGGTTTTGACGGTGAGTGATTCAGTTGATTCAATCAACAGAACTGCCTGCTCGTGAAATTAAAGAGTAAGTGGTTGAGCATTCCATAAACATGCGTACCCTTAACGTAATCACCGGGAAGATTCAGCGTAACACACTGTGTGATAAGGTTTGGCCCTTTGAATTACAGAGCTTCCAAACAGTTTCCATTTAGCAAATTTCACTCACTAGGCATGGATGGACTCGAGGCTATAGTAATTGACACTTGCAGTGGGATCAAACCAGACATTACATTGTAATTTACAAGCCTAAGAAACCACAGATCAATATCCGCCGATACGGAAGCAGCATTGCTGCTTTCAGAACACCCCAGAAAAGTAATCAAGGATAAAAGTTACCACTGCTAAGAGCAAGTCTTTATTAATTTATTTTGGTAGGAAACCATTAATAACAAAAAACAAATCCTCCATTCCCATTATGCCAAACCCATGACTTCCAAATATCTGATCCACCGAAACTCAGCTGTTTCGGACCACACCAAAATCAACATACTGATTGCGGATTTGGTACGGGTAATGAGAAACGTGTCTCGCATGTGCAACCTCAAAGAACTAGAGAGACACATACAACACTTCATCCACCGTATGCAGTTCTCTGGTTACAATCAGAGAGATAAAATCAGAGTATATAGAGGAGCCAGAACCAAATGGGAAAAAATGGTAAATAATGATACAAATGGGACCTGCCCCTTGTATAGAAGCAAATTTTGGAATAGAATAGAAAGAACTAGGAATAAGGTTAATAGAATAAACTCATGGTATGATAGCAATAAATACCAGAGTGTGATGTTCATCAATACAACCCCTAGAGGTGAATTAGCTTACAAATTTAGAAGGGCCCTAGATAAACATAAACTCAATATTAAGATAGTAGGTACCTCCATAAAAACACTTATTAGCAATAGATACCCTTTTCAAAGACCTCCCTGTATAGATAAGAAATGTATAATCTGTAAACTAAGCCCCCATATTAACTGTAAAACTAGAAATGTAGTATATAGCATAAGATGTACTGAAGGACAATGTAGAGATAAGAATATAGTGTACATAGGTGAGACAGCTCATAGTATAGGAGAACGGATAAATGAACACTGGCGAGAGCTTCAAGATAGAAAAGAATCATCTGTACTCCACCAACATGCTAAAATAGAGCATAAGAGTAAATTAGAGAACATAGAAATAAAAATAGAATCTACACACAGAAAAGACGCAATGTTTAGACAAATCACAGAGGCAATAAACATAAATGAACTCCAACCAAAATTAAATAGAAAACATGAATGGAATAGCAACATCACAGCTTACAATTAAGGACAAAATGAAAGCACACACACACATAGAACAAACAACCAACCAGTAACATGTAAATAAAGAAATAAATAAACAAATATAAACACACACAGACACCCCGATGTAACACATGCGCAAACTAAGCACACAACACACACAAAAACAAGATGGCGTAGGACAGAACAAAGGAGAGGCACACAAACAAAGAAAAGAATCCCCAGTCACTGAAGAGGTCACAGAATGTGTGACGAAAGAACTTTGACAATATATGAACAATCGTCTGGTTGTGGAACCAACCAACCAACCGGAAATTTATAAATTCTTAAATTTATAAATTTAATTTATAATAAATTGGAGTGAAAGCAATTGGTGCGTGTGTTTCTTATTGGCAACATGACCCTCCCAAAGCATAACAATATATATATATATATATATATATATATATATATATATATATATATATATATATATATATATATACCTCTACACTTTCATAGCTCTGTACGGAACAACAACTAACACACACACACGTTCATGCACGCGCACACGCACAGTTCTATAACCAAAACGATTTTTTTCCTTTTCAGCTAGACGCGTTCGATCGCCACTTTTCCATGAGATAATGGCGCGAATAGACCTGCCTTTTCTCTAGAAAATCTTTTCTTCGTTTCTGCCATTGCCTAGTCTCCTCAATCTTTCTATTTGTTTCTTAATTTATCATTGTACTTTCTGATGAAGGACTAGCGTCTGAAACGTTAAGACTCTTTTCCTACTATATTAAGTGTAAAACTAATAAATTTCTTCACTGTACTGTGTCGTTTGCTTTATTTCTGTTTACATTTTGCACACACACACACGCACACACACACATGCATGTATGTATGTATTATGTGTGTATATACGTACATATATCAGACACCACGTGCATGTGAGTGACGCATGTGAAAAACGTTATACAACAAATGTACAACCCCTCTCCATACACGCATAAACACACACACAGACATGCATGCACACATACACGCATGCACACATACACAAGCATACACACTTTAGAGAGACACAAATATAGACAGAGAATATAGATTGATAGAGAGGGGTATAGATAGATATATAGATAGATAGATAGATAGAGAGTGAGAGAGAGAGAGAGAAATATATATATATGAGAACCCATATATACACATAAACACACATACACACATCTAACACTCGTAATTGACTCATTGAAATAGTAGCCAAAACGAGATTTCCAACATCAGCCAGCCAGACATTCCAAACAAGTTGCAAACCTGTTATAGACACCATTAACATATTTAAAGTATGAACTTTTTTTTTTACGTTAGAAATTAATTTATTAAAAAAAAAAAGCGCAGAGAAAAATAAATGAAAAATATAAAAAATATAAAAATAAAAAAATTATCTTTATAGTATATATATATATATATATATATATATATATATATATATATATATATATATATATATTTCTCTTGCCATTATCGGATGTTGTACATGGATGGAATACTATAAAAATATGGTCTTGCTCAGAGTCCTTATCAGTTATGACATTGCTGAAGATTGACGTCTGATGACTTCTACTACTACTACTACTACTACTACTACTACTACTACTACTACTACTACTACTACTACTACTACTACTACTACTACTACTACTTTATATTTTATGGAATGTACCTCTGTTGATTTCAACGCTGTGTGTTCCATTCGTTTGATCAAACGAACAGCTTGATCATAAAATTACCACGTAGGGATTAAATATTCCACAGGTACGTGTATCCTTATCAAGGAAATTCAGTATGGCACTGTGTGACGGGCTTCCAAACAGTTTCTGTCTATCTAATTTCACTCACAAGGCATGTGCCGATCTAAGACTATAAGTAAATTAGAATGGCTGGGTAGCTTTTGTGATGACTTTGAAATGACAAAAGGTAAAGATGCCCTTGTGAGGATTTGACCTCAGAACACAGAGTTGAAAAAAATCACCTCACATCATTCTATCCCACAATGTAACGACTCTGCCAATTTTCTGTCTTAAAGAAACAAAATTCAATAAATTTTACAAAAAATGTTATAGAATATACAAAAAGAAGAGAAAGGAAGAGGATAATAGTATGGCAGCCCTCCAATTCCCTAATCCTCAACACTGTCTTACAACAGAACGACTTCTACAGTAAATGTACCGAAGAACTTGAAATACAGCCCTTTTCCCACAGAAAGACATATCCCTATACAATTTATACTTTTATTTATTTAGTCGTCCCCAAAGAATTGAAATGTTTCTTCTTCTTTACGAATGAAAGCTATGAGAGAGGGGATGTTTTAACGTTCTGCACTTATATAATGAGAATGGCAAATACTTTTTTTTTTAATTTTACGCCTGAAAGATAAAATCTCTAAACATTTGAGTCAATGGAGGTAACCTTTGCTTGATCACTGGGCCTGCTAGGAAAATCAATCGAATATTCCTCATAACACATCCCATTGTTTTTAAAGAAGGATGAATTCATTGGGTGATATTTACGGGAGCAGGCATGGCTGAGTGGTTAAAAAGTTCGTTTCGTAATCAAGAGGTTTCCGATTTGATTCAAATACGTGGTATCTTAGGTAAGTATCGTTGCCATAGATTCAGGCCAATCCAAACCTCAATGTAAAACAAAGTAGACGGAAACTGTTGAAATCCATCAGATGTAATTCATTTTTACATTGTGTCATGGCGATTCTGTCAAGAATTAAGAGTACACATGTTTAAGGAACACTCAGCCTCTTATAGTTAATTTAATTGTTTCTACTTTAGGCACAAGGCCAACACATACCCAGTTCATTACTGGTAGTTTATTTTATCGACCCCGTAGGGATGAAAGGCAAAGTCAACCTCGGCGGGATTTGAACTCAGATCGTAAATGGACGTAACTATGCTGGAAAGCATGGCGTCCGACCCTCTACCGATACTGCCAATCCACTTAATTTAATGAATACTACTCCCAGTTGCTTGAAAAACTGAATGCTCATCGTCACTGTATCACCAAGCTTCGGATCGACCTTATGCCTGAGACTGAAAATGCGTAGACGGAAACTCCGTCGAAACCCATCAAATGTAATTTAGCATTTTCACATTGTGTCAAGATGTTTTTGCCTGAGAATTAAGTATATTAATATCTAAGGAATACTCAGCTACTTAAACGTTGAGTTAACCAAACAACTGATTTCTCATCGTCGAAATTGATGGAGGGATGTATCATGTTTGTAAAATATAAAGACAGAATTATAATGAGTTGGAACACAATTGAGTAGGATTGGTCTGAGATAACAACAACAGCCTCTATATACCAAAGTTTTATTTACTTAGATTATTTTATGTCGCATTTCGTAACCAATAGTATTGTCGGGCACAGAATTCTTATGGGTTAACCCTTAGCATTTACATTACTCTATATTTACTATTGTATTTTCGTGTTAAAGGCTTTATCTCACATAATTATCTCATCATATCGAATCTATGAGATTTTGATATTATTTATTTTGAGAACAATACCTTAACGTTGGTATGAGTGGCCAGTTACAACAGGTTTGAACAGAAAGAGCTGAGAGAATTCTGGCCGGATATGGCTGGTTTAAATGTTAAAGGGTTAAGCACTGGTTCACTGTAATGGCGCGTGTGACAAAGGATTGTCTGAACAATTCAGGGGAAAAATATGACAAAGGATATTCATCCGAAAGCAGCGAATTTTTTTTTTTTTTTTGCTGATGTTTACATCTTTTGGTGATATACACAGCCAAAAGCAGCTGATAGTAAGACATGATAATACCTTTAACCCCTAAAACGATAGAATGCAGTTCAACTTTTTCCTGCTATTAATATATACTTGTATCATTCACATGATATCATGCTTTGCATTGAACAATGTGTGGACTTAAAGGGAGATTATGTTAAAAAATAAAACAAGAAAACACACACACACACACACACACACACACACACACACACACATATATATATACATACATACATACATACATACATATATATATGTATATATATATATGTATGTATGTGTGCATGTATGTATGTATATATATATATACATATCTATGTATATATATATATATATATATATATATATATATATATATATATATATATATATATATATATATATATGTATAAATGTTTGAGTGTTTGTGTATGTGTATGCAAATAAAGAGCCCCATGTGAAGCCTGACAAAGTTCAGGCATTGGACCACCCTCCAAGACATGCTATATCAGTTAACACATCTGATAGACATTCTTCCACTCTTTCTATTCTCAATACAAGAATGACAATCTTCATTCATTTTTTCCCTCCTTTATCCTTTATCCCTGTTTATATATATATATATATATATATATATATATATATATATATATATATATATATATATATATATATATATATACATATATATATATATACACACAACACACATATATATATATATACACACACACATATATATATATATATACACATACACATACCCCCCTATATATATATATATATATATACAGATATATATATATATATATATATATATATATCCATATGATTCATGTCTTTTCAGTTTGCAACTTTACATAGATGATACTACGCTAATGTCATGGATAGTAGGTAGTGTTGGTGGAAATATGAAACTAAAATTCCAAATTGAATCATATATATTTTTTATTAATTTGAATTGTGTTCCA
>OZ024741.1:89792475-89817475 GCA_964016885.1 Eledone cirrhosa
AGCAATATATATATATATATATATATATATATATATATATATTGCTATAGCTACGAAGCTATACTAATGATTGGTATAGCTTCGTAGCTATAGCAATATATATATATATATATATATATATATCGACTATATATATATATATATATATATATATATATATATATATCGACTATATATATATATATATATATATATATATATATATATATATATATATATATATATATATATATATATATATATATATATCGATTCCATAAGGATGAAAGGCAAACTTAACCTCGGTAGGATTTGAACTCAGACCATAAAGGGCCGTAACTCTTTGCTGCAAATCATGGCGTCCGACCCTCTACCCTCTGCAAGCAAACAGCCTCATAAACACCATGTGTGTTTTCTAGATGAACAACTTCATTCTTTTGTTCCAGCAGTAGCTGAGAGAAAACAATCGACATGTTAAGAGCGAAAACAAATTTTTCTTTTTAATTTTCGTAAAATCGCTCGGTATGCAAATGAGGCTAATCAGCCGATGTATACATTTGAGAATACTATGTATACTCAGCAGTTCCAGGGGATAGCAGACAGGAGGTTATGCAATCTTGATAAGGAGCAATAACTCCCAAACAATTGTCGATTGTTTTCTCTCAGCTACCGCTGGAACAAAGGGATGAAATTGTTTATTTAGAAAACACAGAGTGTTTATGAGGCTGTTTGCTTGCAAAAAAATAACGAATATTAATAATATTATGATATTTTTATAATATTATTATCATTCACCCACGAATACATTTAGGTATCCCCCATCTTAAGAGCTAAAACACACACACACACACATATATATATGCATGTGTGTGCATGATTTTATGTGTGTGTGTGAATGTGTGCAATGTGTATGTGTGTGTTGTGTGAGGTGGTTGTAGTATGTGTGCGAGGTGTGTGGGTGTATGTGTGTGTGATGTGTGGTAGTGGTGGTGGTGTGTGTATGTGTGTAGTAGTGGTGGTAGGAGTGTGTGTGGTAGTGGTGGTAGGAGTGTGTTTATATGTGTATGTCTCATTTTTAGCCGATCGAGTGTTCCAGTCGTTTGGTGCTGGTCTGTTGCTAATGTGCATTATGATTGCTTTCTGCTTTGTTATCATAGTTCGCTGTTAATACAACTTCTCTGACTAATCCAGTTTTTTGTGTGCTTTATCCCCTATTCTATACACGATACATAGCAGCTAATATTTTTCTCCCTTTTTTGTGTTTGATTTTATTTGTTTATTTATTTATTTATTTTGCTTTCTTTTGTTGTACTATATAATAGCGTTGCAATGACATAGTTGTAAACCCATAGCCTATGGTATTTGTTAAGTCCAACGAAACAATTAGAATCCTAAATTTCGCCAACTTTTATGCCTGCATCTGAATGTGTAAATAACATTACTCATCTGAAGTTACCCGGCCGCTTGCTCGCTTCTGCCTTGTTAATGGTGAAGAGATTATTATATTTTTTCGTGTTTTTGAAATTATATTGTTAACACATTAATTATGAATGAGATTGAGCGTAATGCCTGTTATGTTTCTGATTAATGAGTTTCTTCTTCCTGTGTTAGTCAGAGTTGTTAGAATGTCGGATAGACTACTACACGATATTCATTCCAGCTCTCTGCGCTCTGAGTTCGAATCCCGGTCGACAACAAAGTACCAGCATAGTACTGCGGTCTATTCTTCCTTTATATTTCTTTCCCACTTCCTCTCTCCAGTTTGCACTCTCTCTTTCTCTAAAAGAAAACGACTGTGTTAAATCCTATAGAAGGATGTGCTCCGCCAGGTTTAAAATTCCCAAGATATGCCGTATATCCCCATGGCATCTATACGGCACCAATAGGAGTTAAGAGTCCATAGTACGGCAAAGCATATGTTCATCCATTCTATAGTCAGAATAGATCTAGTTTGTGTGTCGTTTGTTTATAAGTACTGGATGTCGTTTCTGCGGTATGTATTGCTTTGGAATTGTTTCTGCGTATCATGAAGCACACATGAAGAAATTTTCAATAAAAACGCTAAATCTAGAAGATAGTCATAGTTTCATTACCTCTATCACTCCACACGCACCAAAACTATCTATCGCTTTCTTACCCGCACACTAACTCTCTCATGTGTATATACCCCCCTCTCTCACACACACATGCACATATATGTATTTGTGTATGTATCTATACTTATCTTTTATGTGTGTACAGGACCGGATTTGTAAGTTGACGTCTAAAAAAGACCCCAAAAAACTAAAGACACGTTAGATAATTTAGCGTTACAAATATATCTGTAAAAAACATAAGGTAATATTATGAAAATAAGAAACAATGGAATACCATTGATCAGTGAACTGCTTGGTCAATACTGACCTGGGGTTAAGCGCATCTTCAAGCAATCAACTTATTCTATACTTTCAGTCCAAGAAAAACACCGAGGGCTGAATATCTATTTATATATATATATACGAAATAGACAGAGTTACGTTAACATAATTGTATTATTCATTGACTAGTCCGTTTAGTAATATTGTTGTGGACGTGTTTTCGTTGGCAATCGTCTGTTTACGACAGTACAGCGCGGCTCTACTTTATTTAACTGAGATAAAACTTATATGAGCATGAACAGTAGATCATTACGCATCTTTTGGCTTAAAAATCTAGAAATTTGGTCCAGCGGGAAAAAGTTTATAATCAAAGTTTGCTGATAAATATTGTGTTCAAGTGAGTGAGTAGTAAGCGTGACGCTAGGGGAGGTAATCCAGAAATGACGACGTTTGGAAAAGTTTAATTACTGCATGAAAGAAATGATTCAAAAATTGAACTTGCCCAATCTTCACAACATTGAAAATTGGTCAAAATTTGACAAATCTCACTTCAAACCAGATATGATTAATTTGAACAATGTTGGAAATCTTAAATTCACACAAATTTTTGCCAATGTTTTTGCCACCTGATCCTTGTTCTATGGCTGACTGACTAATTTTGTGATTTAATAAAATGTCATCATACTAGTAATGCACAATGGTCATTTTTAAATTTAAATTTTATTAAATAGTTGTTGCTTGCATTGCCTTAAAATAGTAACAAGAATGTACACATACTTTTTAAAAATACATCATTATCAGTCAAATCAGTCAAATGTCACTAAAAGCCAGGTGGTCGATAACAACTTCTATAAGATTAGTTACATGCTCACACATTGGATCACCTCTCATCAATGGCATTGGGTGTCTGAGATAATCGTGGAGATAACTGATGAAGTCACAAATGAAGTGATGGTCTTCCAGTGTGAACAACTCCCTATATACATTGATTTATGTGATGGCTTCCGATTCATAGGTGCATTGTATGAGGAATTCCATGCATCCGATTTTCAGTGATTCAATGGGCATTTTATCAGAGATGATAAGGTATTTGACCACGTTTTGCTTTGTAAGTAAATTGGAGAGAATCACTGCAGTCAAAGTCATTTCTTTGCATGGGTTTTTGTCCATTCTAAAAAGTTAAAATGATAAAGTATTACTACTATATAACTTACATCTATTGTTGTAACACCATTGAAATGCACAAGTTTCACCAATTCACTATTATGCATTAATCATCTCAAATGCATTCATGATTTACTAGCTTTGTCATTAAGCCAGTTACCTCAACTAGATTGCAATTATACTCAAAAGAACTTTAAAATGTCAATCACTTGTCAGTAATTCACTATGATCATTTAATTATTAGATAGTTGTTGCTTGCATTGCCTTAAAAAATAGTAGACCAGATAGAAAAATGCGTACAGCAAAAAAAAGTAATATTGTTGGAATATAAACCTTTAAAAATACAGGACTAAGAAACTAAAATAAAACTTTAAAAGAATAGGACAAGAAACTAAGATAAAACTTTAAAAGAATAGGACAAGAAACTAAGATAAAACTTTAAAGAATTGGACAAGAAATAAAAAATTTTACAATAATATTAGTGGCAAAATTTTTTTATTCGTTTCCTGTGCTATGCCCCAGTATCTTCTTGATTAGTGCATAATAATTGTCATGCTCTCATTGTGCGTTGCCCCTGAGCGGTTGGTTCTGGTTGGGGTTGGTTGGCTGAGCAGTTCTGCTCCGTCAGAATGACCATTGCAAGAAGAATTGACTGATGCAGCTGCAGGTTTCCTCCAAGAATGCACTTCTGGTCCCGCAACACCAGACGAAGATGGAGAAGACAACCGGGATAAGATGTCGACTCTGACCACCGACTACGGCACCTCCCTCAACCACCGGTCCTCCCTCCTTCTGTCCCGTCATCCCTCCAGTCCTCCTGCTCCCCCTTCCTGTACCAGAAAGCTGTGGCACGCATTCATCTGGACTGTCGGACTTGAACTCAAGGACAAGATGCAAGGAGAAGATGGACGGGTTGGTCAAGATCAAGGATGAGCGGGACGACAAGACCGTCCGCTGCTGCTCAAGATCTGTGCTCATGGGCCCATGGGTCCATTCACATTATGCATGACACATGAGGCGTGTCGCCGAATGATGAAATAGGGGTATGGTTATGGCCCAATTGGTGTTCAAACCAGGATCAAATGACCCCCCCGGTCTGACGACGACCTCTGAATGTGGAACCCAGAGCCTATGAATGTGGAACTCGATTTTTTACCAATAAAAATTTTGCCACTAATATTATTGTAAACTTTTTTATTTCTTGTCCAATTCTTTAAAGTTTTATCTTAGTTTCTTGTCCTATTCTTTTAAAGTTTTATCTTAGTTTCTTGTCCTATTCTTTTAAAGTTTTATTTTAGTTTCTTGTCCTGTATTTTTAAAGGTTTATATTCCAACAATATTACTTTTTTTTGCTGTACGCATTTTTCTATCTGGTATATATATATATAGTATATATATATATACCTTGCTTCCTTAACCTCTGTATTACCTTACCGCCTATATTGTTGTTATTGTTGTCTTATCCATGCATGATTTGTTATTGATGCTGTGAAAGCTAAACAACCCCATGATTCGAACTAACAATCCCTTCATCTAATATAGACCACTTAAATAATGAATCCGCTTTACACCACATAAAAAAACAGGCGGGTAGCGATCTCTAGACCTACCAATATATATATATATATATATAACTGTTTCTACGTTAGGCACAAGGCCAGCAATTACCCAGTGCATTACTGGTACTTTATATATATATATATATAACGAAGGAAATGTGGTAAGGAACCAGGTGGACCATAACGTACTCAATACTTAGGGTAGTAGAGTGGGTAATAGTATATATATATATATATATATATATATGTATATATATATATATATATATATATATATATATATATATATATATATATATATATATATATATATATATATATATATATATATAAAGAAGAGTGACATGGTTTGCTATACAATAAGGGCTTTATTCACATTGCTAACAATATATATATATATATATATCAGTAAACAGAAACAAGGCAAAACGAAAAACAATTTTTTAAGGAGAAACCTTAAAAAAAAAAACAATACAAAGGAAAGACAGAACGTTGAGTGGGCTTTGGCAGTTTCAACCCCCTACCAACGATATACTACCCGGGGTCACAGCGTCTGACACAAGTCAAACGCTGTCCAATGAAGAGACAAAACATTAATTTATAGCAATTAAGCTACAAGTACACATAGAATTTTATGTGACATCAGGGAGAAAGTGTGATTCTTCCTTAATAGCAAATGTTTGTTGTGTTCCAAATGACCCTTCATCAAAATCTCTGTATGGCGAGTTTAAGAAATTTAGTTCCGTACTTTACATTATTTATCCAACCTTATCCTAGAAAAGTACCAGCAACATATTGGGGTCATCTATATAACATTTCTACAAGCTAAAATAACTGTATGGTGATGGTGGTGAAATTATGGTGCTTCAGTGCTTTGACATTGAGAAAGCATTAATTATATTTTTTATTAGTCTTGCTTCGACTAGCATCACCACCTGCTTTATAACCCATTTCTCCTTGCACAAGAACCATTATCACTTAACTACATGACACTACCCCCCTGGCATAACAACATTACCCACCACCACCACCACCACCACCACCACCAACAACAACAACAACAACAATAGCAGCAGCAGCAGCAGCAGCAGCAGCAACATCGACAACACCACAGTCAATTACAATTATAATTATATCAAGAATAAATATCAACAACCACGACCATCATTGCCACAGCCATTGCGCCTCCACCGCTGCTAACCCTAACCCATCACTACCAGTGATTATTTTAACGTGCAGTTGAACCCCGCCGCTTGTGTAGTTCTAAATCTAATTTTGTGCAGTAAGTTTATATTTTGTGTCAAATATTACAAGTGTTTGTAAGCTAAATGATGGTTGAAATACTTAAAACACTCATAACTTTTAAAACTAACTATTATAAGTGCTTCTTTCTCAGACTCAGAGAATATCAACTACTCGTTCATGGCCGCTGCTTCAAAGATTTGTGCAGTTCACAATTTCCTTAAACTGAACCCTGACAATTCATTTTATTTCAGCCCGAATACTGTTGTACGGGTTAAACAACACTTAACATCGACACACAAATTCGGGGTATTGTGACTATTTGAAATCAATAGATAATAATACTATAGCCACGCTCTGATATCTATTCTATATTATATTTGTCTTGTTAAACCCAATTACATGACGTCATTGAGATGTTTCTAGGTTTCAGACAACACATGATTCATCTCATTGATTTATTACCCTCTCATCTCACTTTCATCACATTTTACACTTCCATTTCCATCTTTGTTAAAATAAATCTTTTCTTTGTTATTGTATTGGATGTTTTTTTGTGATAGTGATATATATGTAGATATATATATACACATATATTTGTTTTGCGAGGTTTTTGACATGAAATCGTGTGTCGAAACATATATTGTTATACTTGGGGAGGGTCATATTGTTGTAATAATATTGCCAGAATTAATAACAGAACACACTCACTGCTTGGTTGGTTTTCGCTTCTGTATCTTTTATATCAGTTAATTTATCCGAATAAATTAACTGATATAAAAGATACAGAAGCGAAAACCAACCAAAAAGTGAGTGTGTTCTGTTATTAATTCTGGCAATATTATTACAATATGACCCTCCCCAAGTATAACAATATATATATATATATATATATATATATATATATATATATATATATATATATATATATATATATATATATATATATATATATATATATATATATATATGTATGTATACATATATGTGCGTATGTATATGTATGTATGTATCGTTTTCGGTACGCCCACCCGACTAACTCACTCGATATGCAAATTAGACTGCTCACCCGTTAATATGCATAGGGAAAGTATATACTTTCAAACGTTCAATCATCTGACAGAAAGGTATGCTGACGATAGGTAATAAGCTTGAAACTAGTACATCGTTCCTGTGTCAGTGTTGAACAAAAGGACGACGATCGTTGCCGAGCACTGTACGGCGTAATTCGGGCTGTTTGTTTACAAACAAACCGAACATTATAATAAATGTTCGGTAAACCCATACGTACATATATATATATGTGCATGTATGTATATATATATACATACTACTGTACGTCTGTACACATATATGTATGTACGTATACATACTTATATATATATATATATTTTTTTAATATATATATATATATATATATATATATATATATATATATATATATATAAGTGTATGTGTGTGAAACTATGGCATTGTGAACGGATGAGGAAAGAGGTTATGTCTTTGCTCACCAACCGTCACTCAATTGACAAGAGAGGAAGGAGAAAACGAAGGGAGTGATATGTTGTTGTTCTCTAGATCGATGCTGATCAACTGTATAGATTTTCACCCAAGCCTCGCTGATTAAGCCTCTATTATTATAACACACTTAGCGACATGCTTCTCTATACTATCATCAGGACTACTATGTCCATAACCTCTATACCCGTCTCCACTCACTCATCGCATCACCATCATGACTACTAACATGGCCGCCGCCACCACGACTACGACAACGACGACGACCACCACCACCACCACCACCACGACCACCACGACCACCACTACTACCATCACCACAATTATTACCATTAGTACCATCACCAAAAATACTGCAAATGATAGTATATTTCCATTCATAACCATGATAGTCACATCAATATAATTTTCATTGGTTTAACACTTTCACAACTGGAACTCGTGTGTCTCGATAATGAAGGACTCCGTATTTATCTCTGAATGAAGATATATACCAATTATGTCAATGTAAGGTTTAGAGATAAGAAATGTTAAGGGCAATGTTGTAAGTGCTGGCCCTTAACCTCTTAACCAACCCCTCACAACGGACGAACTTTTCTGAGTTTATAGTTTATCAGAACAAACGAGAGGAGAAGTAGAGAGAGTGACTTAATTATATATATATGGGTCACTCACAATTTTCGAGAAACTTACATTAGTTAAAAGCTAGGTAGCTAACTGATAACATCGTATTAAAACCTCTCTCTCTGGGGTTTTCTCTTCAAACTCTAAATCTACATTGAATTACTGATTAATAATCAGTCAACTGATAATTTATCGCAACATCTTTGGAGGAAGGGACTAAACTGGCTCTGATGAGGAGTAAAACAGTTCAACCAGTTGGTTTGATCTTCATCCTATACCGCCGAAATGACTTTCGAAAACGTAATTTTAGAGCAAGACTAAATACTTATGAATATGACTTCGTGTGGACGCAGCACGGCCGAACGGTTAAGAAGTTCGCTTTGCAATCATTAGGTTCCGCGTTTGATCGTATTGCATAACATCCTGAGTAAGCGCCATTTATCATAGCCTCGGGTCAATCCAAGTCCTATGAGTGTTATTGGGTAGACGGAAACTCTATAGAAGATGGTCGGATAAACTGTAGCTGTAATTCAAATGATCAGGCCTGTCACACATTGTGTCAGGTTAAACTTCCCTGAGAATTACTTTAATGGTACACGTGTCTCTGGAATGGTCAGTCACTTACTCGTTGATTCATGAGCAGGATAATCTATTGATTGAACAACTGGAACACTCACCGCCGAAACCGACTGAGGTCCATCCCATGACTTCGTCTATTTATTTACAGCCCACGCTTTACTTTTGTAATCATACTCTACTTGGCAATGAAATTTCTTATTTAGATTGTTGGTGATCGGATTTTCTTTATCTTAAATAGTCATATTATTGCCTCTAGCAGCCACTCATACATGCTCTTCCACTTGACTTTTACGGTAGCAGGGAAGATAATCCTTCGTTAATTATCGCTTATCAGTTATCGTGTCTTTTTTTGCTATGTCCAAGTCATGTGATAAATCATTTTTTAACAAATTTTTGTTTGTTTGTGTATTTGTTTGTTATTCAATAAATAAATGGATGATTTCTCAAGTTGGCACAAGACCGAAGACGCCTTTACATGGTTAGTTGATATGTTAGAAATATAAGCTAACTCCCCCTAAAATAACATACCCATGCATAAGTAGTTCTATATACCCTTATCAGTCATGGTTGGAATGCCTTTGAACTTAGGTTTGCTCGATCAATGGTGGCTTGAGTCTAAACATCAACAATTAGATTGAATAATTCCTAGTACATGGCTGATATTTATTTTCTCTACCGCAGAAGGATGAAGAACATTGACAAGGCCTGTTGATATATTTTCTCAACCTCAGAATGATAAAAAGTAACGGAGGGGCCTGTTGATTTTCGTAATGGCTTAGTCAGCGGGCAGTGTCCATAACAAGTTTCAGGCCATCTGCGTCTGGCAGGAGGAAAGGAGGATGTTAAACTTTATTTGTATCAATTTGAGCTGAGAACACAAAAAGAAGTGACTAAATACTAGAGGGTGATTTTATCTGGTTCCCTACCATTTCTGCTGTCAATCAACTTTCAAGACGTTTGTTAATGGTTGATTTCATTAACCAAAGTACTTGACTGGTACTTTATTTTATCTTCGGTTCTTCCATGAAAATTTAAAAAAAAAAGGTACCGACGGTAGAGAAGAAAGAGATATGCAATTATATAAACGAACATTTGTTTGGTGATAAAGGAAAAAAGACGTGTACAGCTGCGCCTGTTGATTATATATTTCTAGTCGTAATATTTTTATGTATTTATCTCTGCTTTTGTTGAAAGACACCCGTAAATGTTCCAGTTCATTATTTGTTGTATCCCGCCGAGCTTAACTTTGCCTTTCATCCTTATGGGGTCAATAAAATAAAGTACCAGTAATGCTCTGGGTAATTACTGGCCTTGTGCCCAAAGTAGAAACAATTATTTGTTGTAATAGTATATCATATGCATCTTACCAACAGAGCAGTTCGCCAAACTAGCATTAAAAGTGCAATACCACCTTAAATACTCGAATTACACGCCAGCCGGTGGTTGACGAGGTAAAGATGTAGTTGTTCGTCTTATGTAACTGTTTTTCTATGTGCTTTTCTGCTGATACTATATGAACATATATTTGTTTGGTAATAGAGAAAAAAAAGTCTAAAGTTTTATAAACAAACAAAATACAGAGCATGGTTGATATTTATTGTAGAGTGAAACGATCTTTAGAAATAGGCTGAGGTGAATTCTAGAATTTGTTTTATTGCTTAACAAGCAGAAAATACCAAAAAACAAGTTTGTTAATTCAAATGTTTGTATTATCTTTAGTAGTGGGCATATTGTCTTTGAAAATGTTCAGTATTCCAGTGAAGACTTTAATATTTAAAGTGATGCACTTATGTTTTATGCGGTACGAGCCAATGAGAGTTACAAAGAGATTGAGGCGTATACGCGGGCATGTGAGTATTTTCCTTTGTCGCTATGCTAGTATGATTTAAATCATTTAAATATGTCAGTAATACAACGCTAAATGCTGAAGGATCCATGTCCCTTGGCGAGCTAAATATATTTTAATGGTGTATGTATATACGCATGTATGTATGTATGTATGTATGTATGTATGTATGTATGCATACATTCGCACACACACACACACACGCACGCACGCACGCACACACACGCACACACACACACACACACACACACACACACACACACACACACACACACACACACACATACACACATGCAACCACGCACGTGTTTCAACAGTTTAAGAAATTTGATAAATCATTTCAAGTTGAATACTTTTTAAGAACAAATTTTAGTTGGACAACCGTTATGAGATATGCAAATCAGATTAGGTTACGTACTGAACACACGCACGCACACACACACACACACACACACACACACACACACACACACACACACACACACACACACACACACACACACACACACACACACACACACACACACACACACACACACACACAACAGATACACACACACACACACACACACACACACACACACACACACACACACACACACAAAGACAGACACACATATATATAAATATTAGCAGCACCACTAACATAGCGTAGTTCATATTATGAAAGCACATATAACATGTTTATGTGTAATAAGTATAAATAAGTCTTGCTATTGTTCTTTAAGCTGTCATCATGTCGCAGCTGCCTCGGAGAACGCCAGACACTAGTGTTTCAGGATTTCTATCTATCTTCCATGACGTTTACTTAGTTGATCAGCTGGAGATGCTCATTTGCATATAGTGCGGACCTGATAGCAATAACGGCATGGTTCATAATAGAGGCATATATGAAAGTATATACGATATGTTTATGTAAAATAAACCTACATCTTGTTACTGTACCCTAAGCTGTGATCACGTTACAATTACGTCAATGGCCGTGTGAGGACACCACTTTCTAACACGGCGATATAAAGAAACTTATGTATGTTTATTAAACATAAATATATCGTACGTGCTTTCATACTTTCAGTTATCTCTCCCCCTCTCTCTATATATATAAAATAACGTTAAAGAATGTATATATATATAAAACAAAGAAAGTGTGGTAAGAAACCAGGTGTACCATAATGCACCAGAGTACTCGATACTTAGGGTAGTATAATGGATAATAGGAAAAGAGTCAGCACCCCGACGGTTGAGCTCTGATCCGAACTATTTAGTTCGGATCTAGCTGTCGATATATATATATATATAAAAAAACAAATAGTAGAAAGGAAAAAGATTTTTTCTGTAGAAAATGTTGAAGAGATTTTTTTAGTGAAATTTCAAAACATTAATTTATTTACAATATCGGTTTCAGCATTAAATGCATTGTCAATTGCGGATATGCAGAATATTGTTAAGTTGCATATTTGTACAAATAGTGAAAATAATGATAATAACAAAAAAAAAACAAGAAAAAAAAACATATATATACGTATATATATGTAAAGAGGGGAAGAAAAGTTTATTTTCACATACGTGGTCCTTCAGAGAAGAAAGTCATTTTGTCAGTCCATCCTACTCTGCTAATGGCTTTGTTGTGACTGAAGTCACAAAAAAGCCGTGGGAGGGACAGTCCTGACGAAGACCAGTCAAGTCTGAAATGCATAGACGGTTGTCCCCCTTGCTTCTGCTAGACACCACCAGAGGGCGTTAGCCCCGATGTTTGAATAGCTACGGCTTCCTAAAACCGTATTTCTTTAGAAATACGAAATATATATATATATATATATATATAATTAAGTTAAAAATGTAAAGTGACCAGTGAAAAACTCGGTACATCTACATATGTATACGTGTGTGTATTCATATGCATACTAGTATTTCAGTATACATATGTGGATGTACATTTTTAACTTAATTGTTTAAGCGTCAGTCATACAAAAGTGAGTTACAAACGAAACGAAATTTAATTTCGTTTCGTTATTTGTTTATATATATATATATATATATTAAAATAACAGATTAAAGTTTAAGCAAAGAATCGCTGCTTTCACCCTTAACAGGATCTTCTGAAACAAAAAAAACAAAAACAATCTGTGAACGCAGAAGTAAATATTTTGAAAAACGTTGCCACCGAAGAAAAACAGGAAGACGATACTTTGGTTCGTGAAGATGTTCCCGGGCAATGAGCGGAAAAACTCGAAGGTAATACGTCGTTACGTGGAGCGGTGAGAACAATTACACGCAAAGACAAAACCACGTTTATGGTATAAATGGAGTCGTAGACTAATATTCTAGTTAGGAAACCGAATGAATCTCGGCTTCGGAGTTATGAATAATGTAAATAAATTAGTAGAACGAAAATGACAGAAGTTATTAAAATCATAAAAGTAATAATAATTGAATATATACATACACACATCTAGATACGTACATACACGTGCATACGCAAAAACACCCGCCATGCATGCACATACACATAAACACGCGCACACGTACACAAATCCGTGCGACACATGTAACCGCACACATACGAACGTACGCACTAAATACACATAAAAAATATGTGTGTGTAATTACATAAACATGTGTGTAATTACATAAACGTATATAAATATACACACATAAATACGTATATAACGCACGCACACACATACCTACAGGTAAATATACATATGTTCACCAAACTTACGTATACCAAAACTCAATGTACACATATACACACCTTACATACTAGCAAACACGCATACACGTATACACACACGAACACAAAATACACATATACCAGTATATATAATATAATATATACACCTACAACAAATACAGGCATATATACGTACGAGAAAGTATACGTACCTCCACAAACATACGGGTAAGGTATACTTACCTATACAAATAAGTAATGGTATAAACATAAAATATACATAGCTACCGCGTATTGTTCGTACTATCCGTTAGGGTATAATGTGGGGCTGTAATAAAGGAAAGTTCTATGCAATTTGTGTTTACAAGCCGAAATTACCTCAGATTTTTTGTTTAAGATGTGATCATTGGCGTAGAGTATTTCCAGGGCTTCAGCGGCGCAAAGATCGCATGGTCTTTTATTTCCGTTATACGATCTAGCTTTAGCTAGGATATCCCAGTGTAACTTATATTGGGTGTGGTTGTCTTTTAGACTCCAGATATATGCTGAAAGTGACGTCATATTCCTACTTAAAGGGTTAAGAAAAGAATGGGTGTGCATGTAAAAACGCTGCTTGAATCTATTGGCGGTTAACGCTATGTAGGCTCTACTGGACGTGGGTGTTTCTGACCTTACATTTGTAGACAATGTTACTGGAGAGGCATTTCTCGGATAGAGGGCAGTCAACCCGATTCCTACAATTACAGTTAGTACTAGCCACTGGGTTGCACGTGTTCCTACGGCTAGGTAATTTAGCTAAATTTGAAGCAGTGATGTTATGTGCGAAGTTAGTAGTCGTAGAGTAAGATATTTTAATGGTATTTCAATTAAAAATGTTATTATATTTATGTGCTGAGGGGAAATGCTTCTAGATAAGGGAGAGAAAGATCTTAGCTAATGGTGTGGCCACCTCCATATTATATGGTGGGTTATACCATATAATGCGTCGGGATCTATTTTTCCTAGGTTTATATATATATATATATATATAGGAAAAAGTATGACCCCGACGGCAGAGCTCAAGCCGTTTCGACGGCCATTTCTGGTTCATTACCACAACTCCTTCGTTATATATATATATATATATATATATATATATATATATATATATATATATATTGAGTTAAGAACTCAGGGTAGTCCCTTACAATTAAATAGTTCTAAGAAAAGAGCTTTTCCGAGCCGTACAATATAATTGAATAAACAAGAGAGATGAACACTAATGTAAACATACATGTGTTCGAATCGTAAGGACCAAAATTTGCTAGGGTGAAAAAATACTAACTACAGCAATATAGTTTGTTATCCTTAACTTTAAATATTAAATTAAGAAAAATAAAGAAAAATAACATACCTATATTGGGCAAAAATGCCTGGTAACAACTAGACAGTGATGGAGACTGTTTCACAACGACTTATTAAGTGAAGTTCTCACGTTTCTCTGTTCATCGGTAGTTGTTGTGAAATTAGTGATCCTTTCACTTCTAAAAATATTAGAGAATGAATTGTGTACGATATGAATTATCGCACGTGTCTTTCATAACTCAGCTTGTCTCGAAATTCCTTGCCGCTAAAAATAGCAGCCTGGCATTTTCCCCCAATATAGGTCTGTTATTTTTCTTAATTTTTCTTAATTTAATATTTAAAGTTAAGGATAACAAACTATATTGCTGTAGTTAGTATTTTTTCACCCTAGCAAATTTGGTCCTTACGATTCGAACAAATGTAGGTTTATATTAGTGTTCATCTTTCTTGTTTAATCAATTATATATATATATACATATATATATATATATATATATATATATATATATATATATATATATATATATATATATATATATATTATAAACATATGTATATTATTATGATAAAAATCGTGGAGTGCTTTACATCTGTCAAAAAAAGTCGACAGATTTTCAATCAACCAACTTTCTTTTTAATTGTATAAACACACACACACATATATATATATATATATATATATATATATATATATATATATATATATATATATATATATAGTATTAAGGATACTATTTATGGTTATGTATATACTAAAACCTTTTATAGTTATATATATTTTATACCCTAAATAGTGAAAGACAGTAATTTATTACTATCTTATTACCAGTAAGATAAATAGCTCAATGTAACAACATCAGTTGTTTTACAGAGCAGTTATATAGAGATTACATGAATCAAAGTTCTGTTTAAATCATTTATTTGCTTACAATTGTTTCTTCCAAACCGAGGTTTGGAGTCTTCGGAGCAATTATTCAGTGATTTTTAACATACTTGACCTCCTTTTCAACACAAGAGACATATAGAAACATGTATATATTGACCCACAGTGGGTTGACATCCATTATAATAATATAGCATGGTAATTTACATACAAAGATTACAGTCATATTAAAGGACAAAATTAAAGTTAAAATTAAAATTAAAATTAAAATAAAACATTGGCAGTTTACTAAGATAAAGCAAGAGGAAAGTTTGGAGTAGCCAGTGTATGCAACAGTCACACGTGTGGCATGCACGCGTGTCCTATTTATACAAGATTATAGTGCGGCAGATTGTTACATGTAAAACAAGCAGTCAAAGCAGGCAATTAAGAGCATCATGGGGGCTGTACTGGTAAAGCATTAATCACACACACCTGTACGATATAGAAGCCCGTGTGTAGAGAAACACCAAAAATATAAAAAATATTACAAATGAGAAGCAAAACAGCACCACTGTCCTCGTAACACTACCACTCTCACAATCCAGGAAACGCAATTTATAGACTATATGTTCATCACACAATCCACGATGATTCAACATTGGGTGCCTGGTGAACCATGCTAGAACATCACAGCTTGTCGTTTTTTAATTCGATTCTATAGAGCAGGTTGTATTTGTTGTGAGAGTTGACATCGTATTATATTCCGGAAGTGGATTGTGTGATGGACATGTAGTCTATAAATTGCGTTTCCTGGATTGTGAGAGTGGTAGTGTGTACGAGGACAGTGGTGCTGTTTTGCTTCTCATTTGTAATATTTTTGATATTTTTGGTGTTTTAAGTGAGGAAAGGCTATTTTTGGTGTTTTAAGTGAGGAAAGGCTATTTTTGGTGTTTTAAGTGAGGAAAGGCTATGCACTCGATCAATCCCACTCTCTGAACATCGAAACACTACCCGAAAGCGAGAACTCGTCAACATCATTGGATGCTTACGAAGCCGCAGGTTTTTTTCTTCAGAGTTTTTCTCTCCTAGAAAGGTGTTGTGACAACAACTGGGGGCCTTTCGCTCCCATGTTAAAAAGAAAAGTACTATTTCCTCCGCCCTTTGCCGGGTCCTGTATTTTATCCTGCAGGGTGTCCAAATATCACCCTCCTCACCAAGCAAGCTTGGTGGGGTTGCCGGTTTAGTCGTCGACGACCCGACCATGAGACAGGTTGTACTGGGTTACATGCTACCACTGGCACTCCAGAGCGACCTGACATAATACCTAATATATAATATATACTAGCAGTGGTACCCGGCGTTGCACGAGATAAGCTATTTTGGTACGCGGGCCGCCAACAGACCTAATCGTGAAAAAACTGCATGCCTGGGCAATACTCTGATGGCTGAATAATCTTTAAGATTTTCCACAATGAAGCAGGAAAAATACAGGTTTTCACCTAATGCGGGCCCTAGGGGATCAAAAAGTTGAATTCACTATCTGAAACATAAGTAACACATGTAAAGTTTGAAAAAAATCGGTTGGGTTCTTCTCGAGTTTTAGGGATTCAAACTCACGCACACACACACACACACAGACAGACATCCTCAGTTTTATATATATAGATAATATAATTAAAAACAAATAACGAAACGAAATTAAATTTCATTTCGCTTCTAACTCACTTTTGTATGACTGACGCTTAAACAATTAAGTTAAAGTGTACATCTACATATGTATACGGAAGTATTAGTATGCATATAAATACACACATGTATACATATGTACATGTACTCAGTTTTTCACTACACACTTTACAGTGAGTGTCAGCTAGTCTGTATGTAACCACACAGACGGACCGGGTTTTAGAGTCATACGAGTTTTCAAGGAAACACATTTCCTCTATTCTCCAGAGGGCCAGACAGGAATATTGGACTAGTTTCGATGTTATTACATCTCATCAGCAATATTTACCCATCTTCCGGCTTCTCTGGAGAATTGTAAAAGCACATATCGTTATATGCTTTTTCTATGAATAGAGGAAATGTGTTTCCTTGAAAACTCGTATGACTCTAAAACCCGGTCCGTCTGTGTGGTTACATACAGACTAGCTGACACTCACTGTAAAGTGTCTAGTGAAAAACTGAGTACATGTACATATGTATACATGTGTGTATTTATATGCATACTAATACTTCCGTATACATATGTAGATGTACACTTTAACTTAATTGTTTAAGCGTCAGTCATACAAAAGTGAGTTAGAAGCGAAATGAAATGAAATTTAATTTCGTTTCGTTATTTGTTTTTATCGTTTCCGCTGAACCGGTGCGTACAATGACTCACGTTCTATGCAAATTAGTCTACCCACTACTAATTTTCATAGAAAAAGCATATAACGATATGTGCTTTTACAATTCTCCAGAGAAGCCGGAAGATGGGTAAATATTGCTGATGAGATGTAATAACATCGAAACTAGTCCAATATTCCTGTCTGGCCCTCTGGAGAATAGAGGAAATGTGTTTCCTTGAAAACTCGTATGACTCTAAAACCCGGTCCGTCTGTGTGGTTACATACAGACTAGCTGACACTCACTGTAAAGTGTCTAGTGAAAAACTGAGTACATGTACATATGTATACATGTGTGTATTTATATGCATACTAATACTTCCGTATACATATGTAGATGTACACTTTAACTTAATTGGATAATATAATTAATATATATATATTATATATATATTATATTATATATATATTATATTATATACTAGCAGTGGTACCCGGCGTTGCACGGGATAAGGTATTTTGGAACGCGGGCCGCCACAACAAATATGCAAGTTTTCACCTAATGCGGGCCCTGGGGGATTAAAAAAAAAGATTTTTTTTATGTGCATAATATACTTTGAAATTTAGGGAAAATCGGCTAGACGTAACGCTTCAAAAGAGCCCTAAAAAGCTGAAAAAAATGAAGTTTTTCACCTAATGCGGGCCCTAGGCCATAACAAAGTTGGATTTTCTTTGGATGAAGAAGACAGTGACTAATAAATAATTACAATTTCAAGGAAATCGGTCTGACGTAACGCCTCAAAAGACCCCTAAAAAGCTGAAAAAAAACACAGTTTTTCATCTAATGCGGGCCCTAGGGGATCAAAAAGTTGATTTCACTATCTGAAACAAATAATACACATATAAAGTTTGAAAAAAATCGGTTGGGTACTTCTCGAGTTTTAGGGATTCAAACACACACACACACACACACACACACACACACACACACACACACACACACACACACACACACACACACACACACACACACACACACACACACACGCGCGCGCACACACACACAGACAGACATTCTCATTTTATATATATATATATATATATAAATGTAAGTATGCATGTATACGTACATACATATATGTATACAGACGTACAGTAGCATGCACATATATATATATATATATACATATATATATACATATGCATACAGGTACACATACATATATGCACGTATCAGTTTAGCGGCGCTAACGTCGCTTTGTTCGTTTGTAAACAAACTGAACAGCCTGAATTTATGCCATACGGTGTTAAGGCAACCACGTCACCTTTTTGTTCAACACTGACACAGGAACGATGTACTAGTTTCAAGCTTGTTAGCTATCATCAGCACCGTTTACCCATCTGCCAGATAGTTGAACGTTCGAAAGTATATACTTTCCTTATGAAAATTAACGGCTGAGCAGCCTAATTTGCATATTGAGTGAGTTAAATCGGTCAGGCATACCGAAAACGATAAATTGAAACAAAATGAAAACGAAATTTCATTTCTCACTCTTAGTATGGCACTTACTTAAATGTAAGTATGCATGTATACGTACATACATATATGTATACAGACGTACAGTAGCATGCACATATATATATATATATATACATATATATATACATATGCATACAGGTACACATACATATATGCACGTATCAGTTTAGCGGCGCTAACGTCGCTTTGTTCGTTTGTAAACAAACTGAACAGCCTGAATTTATGCCATACGGTGTTAAGGCAACCACGTCACCTTTTTGTTCAACACTGACACAGGAACGATGTACTAGTTTCAAGCTTGTTAGCTATCATCAGCACCGTTTACCCATCTGCCAGATAGTTGAACGTTCGAAAGTATATACTTTCCTTATGAAAATTAACGGCTGAGCAGCCTAATTTGCATATTGAGTGAGTTAAATCGGTCAGGCATACCGAAAACGATAAATTGAAACAAAATGAAAACGAAATTTCATTTCTCACTCTTAGTATGGCACTTACTTAAATGTAAGTATGCATGTATACGTACATACATATATGTATACAGACGTACAGTAGCATGCACATATATATATATATATATACATATATATATACATATGCATACAGGTACACATACATATATGCACGTATCAGTTTAGCGGCGCTAACGTCGCTTTGTTCGTTTGTAAACAAACTGAACAGCCTGAATTTATGCCATACGGTGTTAAGGCAACCACGTCACCTTTTTGTTCAACACTGACACAGGAACGATGTACTAGTTTCAAGCTTGTTAGCTATCATCAGCACCGTTTACCCATCTGCCAGATAGTTGAACGTTCGAAAGTATATACTTTCCTTATGAAAATTAACGGCTGAGCAGCCTAATTTGCATATTGAGTGAGTTAAATCGGTCAGGCATACCGAAAACGATAAATTGAAACAAAATGAAAACGAAATTTCATTTCTCACTCTTAGTATGGCACTTACTTAAATGTAAGTATGCATGTATACGTACATACATATATGTATACAGACGTACAGTAGCATGCACATATATATATATATATATACATATATATATACATATGCATACAGGTACACATACATATATGCACGTATCAGTTTAGCGGCGCTAACGTCGCTTTGTTCGTTTGTAAACAAACTGAACAGCCTGAATTTATGCCATACGGTGTTAAGGCAACCACGTCACCTTTTTGTTCAACACTGACACAGGAACGATGTACTAGTTTCAAGCTTGTTAGCTATCATCAGCACCGTTTACCCATCTGCCAGATAGTTGAACGTTCGAAAGTATATACTTTCCTTATGAAAATTAACGGCTGAGCAGCCTAATTTGCATATTGAGTGAGTTAAATCGGTCAGGCATACCGAAAACGATAAATTGAAACAAAATGAAAACGAAATTTCATTTCTCACTCTTAGTATGGCACTTACTTAAATGTAAGTATGCATGTATACGTACATACATATATGTATACAGACGTACAGTAGCATGCACATATATATATATATATATACATATATATATACATATGCATACAGGTACACATACATATATGCACGTATCAGTTTAGCGGCGCTAACGTCGCTTTGTTCGTTTGTAAACAAACTGAACAGCCTGAATTTATGCCATACGGTGTTAAGGCAACCACGTCACCTTTTTGTTCAACACTGACACAGGAACGATGTACTAGTTTCAAGCTTGTTAGCTATCATCAGCACCGTTTACCCATCTGCCAGATAGTTGAACGTTCGAAAGTATATACTTTCCTTATGAAAATTAACGGCTGAGCAGCCTAATTTGCATATTGAGTGAGTTAAATCGGTCAGGCATACCGAAAACGATAAATTGAAACAAAATGAAAACGAAATTTCATTTCTCACTCTTAGTATGGCACTTACTTAAATGTAAGTATGCATGTATACGTACATACATATATGTATACAGACGTACAGTAGCATGCACATATATATATATATATATATATACATATATATATACATATGCATACAGGTACACATACATATATGCACGTATCAGTTTAGCGGCGCTAACGTCGCTTTGTTCGTTTGTAAACAAACTGAACAGCCTGAATTTATGCCATACGGTGTTAAGGCAACCACGTCACCTTTTTGTTCAACACTGACACAGGAACGATGTACTAGTTTCAAGCTTGTTAGCTATCATCAGCACCGTTTACCCATCTGCCAGATAGTTGAACGTTCGAAAGTATATACTTTCCTTATGAAAATTAACGGCTGAGCAGCCTAATTTGCATATTGAGTGAGTTAAATCGGTCAGGCATACCGAAAACGATAAATTGAAACAAAATGAAAACGAAATTTCATTTCTCACTCTTAGTATGGCACTTACTTAAATGTAAGTATGCATGTATACGTACATACATATATGTATACAGACGTACAGTAGCATGCACATATATATATATATATATACATATATATATACATATGCATACAGGTACACATACATATATGCACGTATCAGTTTAGCGGCGCTAACGTCGCTTTGTTCGTTTGTAAACAAACTGAACAGCCTGAATTTATGCCATACGGTGTTAAGGCAACCACGTCACCTTTTTGTTCAACACTGACACAGGAACGATGTACTAGTTTCAAGCTTGTTAGCTATCATCAGCACCGTTTACCCATCTGCCAGATAGTTGAACGTTCGAAAGTATATACTTTCCTTATGAAAATTAACGGCTGAGCAGCCTAATTTGCATATTGAGTGAGTTAAATCGGTCAGGCATACCGAAAACGATAAATTGAAACAAAATGAAAACGAAATTTCATTTCTCACAACTGATACGTGCATATATGTATGTGTACCTGTATGCATATGTATATATATATGTATATATATATATATATATGTGCATGCTACTGTACGTCTGTATACATATATGTATGTACGTATACATGCATACTTACATTTAAGTAAGTGCCATACTAAGAGTGAGAAATGAAATTTCGTTTTCATTTTGTTTCAATTTATCGTTTTCGGTATGCCTGACCGATTTAACTCACTCAATATGCAAATTAGGCTGCTCAGCCGTTAATTTTCATAAGGAAAGTATATACTTTCGAACGTTCAACTATCTGGCAGATGGGTAAACGGTGCTGATGATAGCTAACAAGCTTGAAACTAGTACATCGTTCCTGTGTCAGTGTTGAACAAAAAGGTGACGTGGTTGCCTTAACACCGTATGGCATAAATTCAGGCTGTTCAGTTTGTTTACAAACGAACAAAGCGACGTTAGCGCCGCTAAACTGATACGTGCATATATGTATGTGTACCTGTATGCATGTGTATATATATATGTATATATATATATATATATGTGCATGCTACTGTACGTCTGTATACATATATGTATGTACGTATACATGCATACTTACATTTAAGTAAGTGCCATACTAAGAGTGAGAAATGAAATTTCGTTTTCATTTTGTTTCAATTTATCGTTTTCGGTATGCCTGACCGATTTAACTCACTCAATATGCAAATTAGGCTGCTCAGCCGTTAATTTTCATAAGGAAAGTATATACTTTCGAACGTTCAACTATCTGGCAGATGGGTAAACGGTGCTGATGATAGCTAACAAGCTTGAAACTAGTACATCGTTCCTGTGTCAGTGTTGAACAAAAAGGTGACGTGGTTGCCTTAACACCGTATGGCATAAATTCAGGCTGTTCAGTTTGTTTACAAACGAACAAAGCGACGTTAGCGCCGCTAAACTGATACGTGCATATATGTATGTGTACCTGTATGCATATGTATATATATATGTATATATATATATATATATGTGCATGCTACTGTACGTCTGTATACATATATGTATGTACGTATACATGCATACTTACATTTAAGTAAGTGCCATACTAAGAGTGAGAAATGAAATTTCGTTTTCATTTTGTTTCAATATATATATATATATATATATATATGTGAATGAAGTAATTCCGTCGGAAAGGTCCAGGAAAAAAGACTGCTCTATGTAGGCTACAGAGCTTAATATGTTGGTTAATTTCCGGAAAACTGTAGAGTGCTCAACTTATCGGGCTGGAAAGTGCCAATCATATATGTAATATAGAATATATATATATATATAAAAACAAATAACGAAACGAAATTAAATTTCGTTTCGTTTGTAACTCACTTTTGTATGACTGACGCTTAAACAATTAAGTTAAAAATGTACATCCACATATGTATACTGAAATACTAGTATGCATATGAATACACACACGTGTACATATGTAGATGTACCGAGTTTTTCACTGGACACTTTACTGTGAGTGTTCAGCTA
This sequence comes from Eledone cirrhosa, assembly GCA_964016885.1. NCBI lineage: Eukaryota > Metazoa > Mollusca > Cephalopoda > Octopoda > Eledonidae > Eledone > Eledone cirrhosa. Next base: position 89,816,434 of record OZ024741.1, read on the forward strand.
TTCTGTATGTAAACACACAGACAAACCGGTTTTTAGAGTCATACTGGTTTTCGAGGAAACACCTTTCCTCTATTCTCCAGAAAGCCAGACAGGAATATTGGACTAGTTTCGATGTTGTTACATCTCATCAGCAATATTTACCTATCCTCCGGCCTTTCTAGAGAATCGTAAAAGCACATATCGTTATATGCTTTTTCTATGAAAATTAGTAGTGGGCAGACTAATTTGCATAGAGCGTGAGTACGTACCGGTTCAGCGGAGACGATAAAAACAAATAACGAAACGAAATTAAATTTCGTTTCGTTTGTAACTATTTGTTTTTATCGTCTCCGCTGAACCGGTACGTACTCACGCTCTATGCAAATCAGTATACTAGTATTTCAGTATACATATGTGGATGTACATTTTTAACTTAATTGTTTAAGCGTCAGTCATACAAAAGTGAGTTACAAACGAAACGAAATTTAATTTCGTTTCGTTATTTGTTTTTATCGTCTCCGCTGAACCGGTACGTACTCACGCTCTATGCAAATTAGTCTGCCCACTACTAATTTTCATAGAAAAAGCATATAACGATATGTGCTTTTACGATTCTCTAGAAAGGCCGGAGGATAGGTAAATATTGCTGATGAGATGTAACAACATCGAAACTAGTCCAATATTCCTGTCTGGCTTTCTGGCGAATAGAGGAAAGGTGTTTCCTCGAAAACCAGTATGACTCTAAAAACCGGTTTGTCTGTGTGTTTACATACAGAATAGCTGAACACTCACAGTAAAGTGTCCAGTGAAAAACTCGGTACATCTACATATGTACACGTGTGTGTATTCATATGCATACTAGTATTTCAGTATACATATGTGGATGTACATTTTTAACTTAATTGTATATATATATATATATATATATATATATATATATATATATATATATATATATATGTGAAAAAATGGGGAGAAGAATACTGCAGGTTGCACATGGATAACATGTAATAAAATGAGTCCCTCATCAGTGATTTGCCGACGATCATAGATATTTCATTGC
>OZ024741.1:89822475-89844975 GCA_964016885.1 Eledone cirrhosa
TTTAATTATGGATTTGGGGTGATTTGAGTTGTAACTAATGTAGGCAAGATTTTCATTATTTTTGTGGAAAGGTTCTATTAATCCAGTATTTAGATTTAGAGTTACATCTAGAAAATTTACCTTCTTATGGTTTAGTTCGTAGGTAATACTTAGGCCTAGTTTTTTGAAGAATATTCTAATATTTTTCCTTAGTCTTTCCATGCTCTGGTTGTTTAGGTTCCTAGCTATAAGTAACGTGTCGTCCCTATAAATTCCTCCTTGGAGGTTACTGAATTCCTTATGTAGGTTGTGTGCTATGAATAGCCCCACGATATCTGTAATTTGCGCAGAATCATTTGATCCCATTGTAATATCGAAGCTATTTATTCTATCCTTTCTTACCCAGTAGTTATTTTCAAATTTTACGATAGTCCTTCTAGCCGCTATTATTATTTCAATTTCATCATGGGTAAGATCAGAGTTATTTTGGGCAAATATAAGCGCCTTATCTAGGATAGCTGGGGATATGGATGCATAATAGTCGTCTATTGTATGAAGTTACACGTCTCCCTATTTTGTATTTTATTGAACCATTTAATTGCCTCGTTAGTGTTGCCCCATAAATTGATTTCTAGTTTACCCTTTATTTGTGCGATTACCCTATCTAGAATGTTTTTGCTAATTTTACCTATGTCTGACTTGGATGGGCATATTAATCTAATGGTGGGATTAGTTTCAAAGTTATTTTTGTGACCTTTCAGGTTAAATGTAGGATTGCACGGGGTAAGCGGTTCGGTCCTATCTGAAATTCCGAGTTTATTAACTATCTTGAGGCCTTCCATGTTTATGCTGGTGAGTGTAGATTCATTTGTTTTTTTATATTTTTTTATGTAGTTCACGCTGAATAAAGTTATTGTATGTGTTAATGTCCATAGAGTATACGTTTGATGTTTTGTCAGCTTTTACTATGATACCGTTAGTGTCTTTTAGTTTTTTAAGTAATGTATTTAATATTTTCTTTTCTTCTTGCCTGTGTATTTTCTTCATTCTCGCATGCTCCGAAGATCTGACTGGTTATAATTCTGTATTGGCGATCGAGTAACGCAAAATTAAGCGGATAGCGATCTCTAGACATACCAGTTCAGTGAAACAAATGTAAGCTATGTGATTAAAAACTTTTTTGTATAGCAAACCATGTAAACCTTCTTTCCTGATATATATATATATATATATATAAGATCAAAAGATGGTTAAAAGAGTTCCATGTATTTCCTCCTATATATATATATATATATATATATATATATATATATATATATATATATATATATATATATATTTATATATATATATATATATATATATATATATATATATATATATATATATATATATTTATATATATATATATACCAATAATGCACCTTACTATATAACAACTATATATATATATATATATATATATATATAAATATATATATATATATATATATATATATATATATATATATATATATATATATATATATATTTATATATATATATATATGTATATATATATATATATATATATATATATATATATATATATATATATATATTTATATATATATATATATATATATATTTATATATATATATATATATATATATATATATATATATATATATATATATATAGTTGTTATATAGTAAGGTGCATTATTGGTTGTGTAAAATGGTCCAATAACTTTATGTTAGCAATATTAAGTTGTCCACGCTTTTGTATATCTCCAATTCCATTCAAGGGAACAGCTATATATATATATATATCAAAATGCCTTGATATATATATATATATATATTTATACATGAGACATTGCTGGGGAAATGGAGAGTGTGGGTCTATATGTGAACTTTGGATGTTGTTGACATTTGAATGTTTATAGTTCTTATCATTTGAGATACGATTCTGATTGCGGCCTTCGTATAAAACAAATCTACATACACACATACAGACACGCTCATTCATATGTACATATACTCACACCCACACGCTTACACACACACACACACACACACACATATATATATATATATATATATATATGGTTAATAAATCTAACAAAACAAAACAAACACAGGAATGCAAAAATACACAGTTATATATATATATATATATATATATATATATATATATATATATATATATATATATATATATATATAAATCAGGAAAGAAGGTTTACATGGTTTGCTATACAAAAAAGTGTTTAATCACATAGCTTACATTTGTTTCACTGAACTGGTATGTCTAGAGATCGCTATCCGCTTAATTTTGCGTTACCCGATCGCCAATACAGAATTATAACCAGTCAGATCTTCGGAGCATGCGAGAATGAAGAAAATACACAGGCAAGAAAAGAAAAGAAAATACAGGCTACTATATGAAGTAGTAATGGCATTCAATTAGAACAATAACAACAATTACAACAATGCTATCAATAAATTATTTAAGGAGACCCTGACATTACTTAGGTGGTTCTTTTAAGAAAAGATGGTATGTGCACAGGCACTCAATGAAAAACCGTGCACTTATGGGTTCCACCACCCTCGCCAGAAAAATATGGGAATTGAAGGACAGCAACACTAACTACACTATCAACTGGTCGAAGTTGTCGGCTGCTAAAACCTATAGTACAGGGATGTCCTATTGCGGGCTGTGTGATCTTGAGCTATTGTATATCCTTAGAAATGTTAAAAGGCTACTTAATAATAAGTTAGAAAGATCTATCTTCTGCAGACATAGAATAGCCACTAAATTCATAAGATTCAAACCTCCGTGAATCGAACCAACATAACATAGCTTTAAATTAGGATACCTACTACCCACAGAAATATATTCATTAAGTATACTACATCCTTCACAAGTCTATACCACACAATTGTCTGTAAGTACCTCATCTACCAACAATCTTACTCCTTCTCAGCTGCTGCCATCATTTGATCCTAGATCCTAGTTTTTCTCATTTCACTACTACAATGTTACTTTACCTTCTTTTTGCCATAATTACAATTAGCACGCTTTTCTCTTTGCATGTAGGTATATTTTTGTACGAGTGTATATTGATGTGTATGTATGTGTCTATGTACATATGCATGTGTATATATGTGTATATATATTTATATATATGTGTGTGTGTATGTGTATGTGTGTGTGTGTGTGTGCGTAAATATATGCGTATATTAATTCGTTAACCTCTGTATTAACTCTACAACTATTTAGCTTTGACAGTGGTCCCACTCATGTATACTGTTGAAGATGAAGAGAAAGACTGTAAAAACTAGCTTAACTTTATAATTTAAAATTGATATACACTACGATACTCTGTACATGTCAACGCTTCATTTTGCCTTATGACAGCTAGTTTTCACGCCGTAACATTAGATACATTATATACCCCCCACCTAAGTAATGTCAGGGTCTCCTTAAATAATTTATTGATAGCATTGTTGTAATTGTTGTTATTGTTCTAATTGAATGCCATTACTACTTCATATATTAGCCTGTATTTTCTTTTCTTTTCTTGCCTGTGTATTTTCTTCATTCTCGCATGCTCCGAAGATCTGACTGGTTATAATTCTGTATTGGCGATCGAGTAACGCAAAATTAAGCGGATAGCGATCTCTAGACATACCAGTTCAGTGAAACAAATGTAAGCTATGTGATTAAAAACTTTTTTGTATAGCAAACCATGTAAACCTTCTTTCCTGATTTATTATTACTCCAAGTGTTTACAACATAGGAATTACAGCATACCCGCAGCATCACTATGAAAACGCCTTGTTGAGTCAAACCAAGCCAAGCGTTAATATCATCCACTACCTGGAATACCATAACTGGACTTCACCTAAGTGGACTGCATTTAACTATTATTGTTAATCCGTATATATATATATATATATATATATATATATATATATATAAACATGCACAAAACATACATATATAAATATGAATATACATACATACATACTCCCCACTATACTTGTGTGTACTGTGTGTATGCAGTATGCATACACACAGTACCAGTTTATCACTGGCTACCAACCCATATTACCTATTTTTAAACCCTTATATTTTACCTGATCTTATTTTATCCTATTTACTAATGTATTAAACCATTTGTTCATTTACGTCTATATAGTCCACCATTTATTGTTAATACTATTCTTGACTTAAAAATACTCCCTTAACTTCTAAGCCCTGTCTATAAATAACCTTTCCCCTCACCTCACCCCTATTCCTATAACTATTATGCGATTTCTTCTCTTACTCCCCTCATACCCACTAACCACCCCTGCCCTCATCCACACTATTTCCTTCTCCTGACCCCTTGCCTGTCTAGATACACTTACCATTCTCTGCCCACCCACCCTTCTCCATCAGACTTATTTACTATGATAAATTCAACCAAAGCACTACCAAGACTAGTGACCTATTTTCTAACACCCTACAAATATTACAGCACCCTTGAAAAAGGCTTGCTGAACACTGAAGCCGAAACCGCTTGGCGCCGTGGTCGGGATTTTACATATCTTTATATCCATTCTGCATTTCCTCATTCATTGAGTACTCGCATGATTAGGTGGTCTCCCCGGTCTCAGCGTCACAGACGCCCCCCCCCCTCTCTCTCTCTCTCTCTCTCTCTATATATATATATATATATATATACATATATCAATCCTCTCCCTACTACATCTTCCGAAATTAGAATCAACTGATATTGCTTGCTTTTTCAGGATTTGAACAAGATTTGAAGCCATGTCACACATTATGCCACGCTGAATCTCCCTGAGAATTACATCATATTACACATATCTGTGGAATGCTCATCCACTCACACGTTCGTTTCACGAGCGGGATGTTTGGGTGATAAAACAACCGGAATACTCATCCTTGAGACCAAAGGAGGTTTATTCTTCTAATAAACTCAGTAGCATTGATCGAATATGAGCTTCACCTATTTATTCAAATATTGCAATTTTGTCATTAATCTGTGTTCAAATCCTGCTATGGTCGACTTTGAATTTAATCACACTGGGATTTATTAAATAGACATCAGTCAAGTACTAATATAAATGCATCGACTATACTCTTCTCCCACCTAAAATTGGGTGTAGTTATATCAATGATAGAAATAAATATTTTCATAAAATATAGAACTGCTTTATAAACAACTTTAGTTTATCAATTTTATGTCACTAGACATTGCATGAAGCATCTGGTAGTGTCAATAGCCGGTGAAGTCTAGAGCTGATAGAAGCAACGTCTCGCGATGTTAGCTAAATGTAGTTAGTCAGTGAATGCGGGTGGCGTAGTGTTAGGGTACTGGACTCACGATTATAAGGGTGTGAATTTGATTCTCGGATCGGGTCGCGCGTCGTGTCCCTAATCAACATATTTTATTTCACATTTCTAACAATCAATACAGCTAGCAAAAATGAGTTGTAAATGCAATTCAGGGAGCCAGCCTTGTCCCACACTGTGTCATGTTGAAAAATGATCTTTTAGGCTAGGAACAGTTACGTAATTGGTGGGTTTCAACGGCTAATCCAATTCGAAGTAGGTTTCCACACACTTAGTCCAGCGGTCCTTCCACTGCTCGAATGGCTCTCACTTCCACTGACGCAGCTTGCATAATGTCTTCTACCAAAGCATGAGCTTGTCAAATGAGTGAAGTGTATTTCTTAGCCAAGAAACCTTTGTTCAACTGTGACGAATGTCAGAATGTAATTGCCGGTTTTGCGAAGCCCACATCATTTGCACCGAACTGCATCACGAAGACGTCGAAGAACGTCCTGATAGCACACCCTTGTAACTGTTTGTCCTTCGGGCGCATATTTGTGAAGCACAACACTTCGGTAGTGGAAGCAAATGATCAGCCCTGATGTGCTTTTTGGTGCTTTGGCAATGTTAGATGCTTCCACTCTGACGACTAAGCATTGGTTTTCGGGTCGTACTCCTACACCAATGTTTCATTTCCAGTTATCTCGGTTTTCAGCATTTCACACGCTGGTTGCCTGATTATAACTGACGCATCCAGCGAGCTTGCCAAAAACGAAGTATGCGCATGGATGTATGCGTCTTCACTCTGCACACTTTTGTATAACTAACGTCATTACTTCCTTTGGGAAAAAGGAAGTGGGATACTTTTTCGACTGACCGCGATTTAATTTTAGGTGTAAATATACCCGAGCAAAGCCAGGCACATAAGCTAATATATTTATAATTTGGTTAAATATTCGTTCCCCAGTTTAGGGTATATATGCAAGTCTTATATACATTAATAATAGTAATATGTTCAATGTTATGCTCTCTCACTATTACATAAATCGAAGTATACATCGGGATGTATTTGATTAGAGTCTTGGAAATACAGTTTATTGTCATGAGATATACCTTAGGAAGATAAAGGCAATCGACGCCTTGTGTTACGTTAACCTAAATTGCTAATATATATATATATATATAGTATTTCCGTCGGAAAGGTACAGGAAAAAAGAGTGCTCTATGTAGGCTACAGAGCTTATTAGTTATAATAACATAATAAATATATATATATCTCATAACAATAAACTGTATATATATATAGTAGGAGTGAGAGAGAGAGAGAGAAATATATATATAGAGAGATAGAGAGATATGCGTGTGTGTTAATATATGTACGGTTTTATGTAATGGCTACAGTAGACAATATAGTTCCCGAGACAGTAACGACAGGGTGGTTATTGTTGGAATGGCTTCTATCCTAAATCTATTCGATGAGAACTAAAGTGCATTTAAACATCAATTATTTCTAATTTAGGAATGTGGCCAACATTTTAAGGGACGTGGAAAGTCGATTAAATCTACCCCAGTACATCACTGGTACTTTGTTTATTGATCCAGGGAGGATGAATGGTAAAATTCACCTTGGTGGGATTTGAACTCAGAATGTAAAGAACTGAACAAATACTGCAGCAGCTCTAGCTATTCTGCCAACAACAATAAATGTCTCTGATTTAGGCACAAGGCCAACACATTTGGGGGGAGAGGAAAAGTCGATTACTGGTGCTTTATTTTATCGACCATGTAAATAATAGGTTTTGATTTAGGTACAGGGTCAACAATTTTGGGGGGAAGGGGAAAGTTGATTAAATCGACCCCACTACGTTACTGATGCTTTATTTTATCGACCCTGTAAGGATGAAAGGCAAAGCTAACCTCGGTGGGATTTGAACTCAGAACATAATGGGTCGTAATTCTATGCCACGAAGCATGTTGTCCGACGCTCTACCGATACTGTCAATCCAAAGAAATAAACGAATAAATCACAATTACTTCCATGACGTCAGGCCTACATATGACGTCATTAATATATGTTACGTCATGCATAATTTTTAACGTGCCAAATTTCTACTATATCTTACTTAAATGTCGAATTCCTGTTACTTCCTCCTCAGAAAGACGCTATCTTCATAAAACATAAATAGCACTAAGATATGAAAGGCATTATTTTTGGAAATATACGATGCCAGAACCAAAAACATACATGCAGACGTAGATGCATGCATACATACAGACATACATATATACATACATGTCTACATACATACAAATAGGTATATACAAACATGTATGTATAGAGAAAGTGAGAGAGAGCTGGAGGCAGATATAGGTAGAGTGATCCACATATATAGGAAAAGCAAACACGGAAAAACAACACATGTTTTTCTGTCCCATTATTCACTTGATTTATTATCTCTATATATATATATATTAATATATGCAGTGTACCCCCGACATTCGCGGAATTTTCCTTAGAATCTAACTAATAATTGTTCGTGGAAACCACCGCATATTCGCGCAATCGTAAATATCTTCCTCGATTTTTTTAATGGCTTTTTTTGTGACACTATATATTTTGTTAACGGCGGTGGATTGGCAGTATCGGTAGAGGGTCGGACGCCATGCTTTCCAGCATAGTTACGTCCCTTTACGATCTGAGTTCAAATCCCGCCGAGGTTGACTTTGCCTTTCATCCTTACGGGGTCGATAAAATAAAGTACCAGTAATGAACTGGTGTTATTGCTGGCCTTGTGCCTAAAGTAGAAACAAATATATATTTTGTTAACACTAAATCATTAACAATATACTGTATTTGCCGGCCTATTGGACGTCCCTTCGCATAAGACTCTCCTTATTTTAAAATTATATTTTACGTTATGTTTTGAGGTTTATAGGTATTTTTATGGACCACGTCCAATATTCGCGGGTTTTCACTCTTCGCGGATGCTCTAGGAACATAACCACCGCGAATACCGGGGGATAACTGTGTAGATAAACAAGCGAAGGCATGGCCATGTGGCTAAGGAGTTCGCTTCGCAACCACTATAATCTGTGCAGTTTCCATGTACGAAATTCCACTCACAAGACTCGTTAATCCGAGACTAAAGAAGATAATTTCCTCAGGTGCCGTTTTTTGTGACTGAACCCAGAACCATGTCGTTGTGAAGTGAACTCCTTAACCTCAGAGCTATGTCTGCGCCTGATAACTTATTTATATATTTATATATTTATTTATTTATTCATTCATTATCTATCGTGACGGTAATGGTGTCGAAAACCTCGTAAATCAAGGTAATTGGCAACCTACTACATGAATAAGAAAGGTTCAGAGGAGCAAAACTGAACCCGGACAAGTCTGTCGGTTTGCAATTCGGAACGTGGAGAGGCAAACCGATGCCGTCCGACAGCGTCGTCGGACGCTGGACGGAAGCCCGGTGAAATTTCTCGGGGTCTGGTTCGGTCCAGACCTCCAGGTGGAGAAAAACTGGAACGAGGTCATGACCAAGGTATTTGCGCTCACCCAGAAGTGTGCAGAGTGCAAACTGTCTTTGAAAGGTCGAGCGGAGGTGGCGAACGCTTTCATAGCGTCCGTCATCTACTACCGCTTGACTGCTGTGCCTTGTCCTCGTGAATACCCCACCAAGATGGAACGCATGCTCTTCCAGTTTCTGTGGAAGAAGCAGGCTCCACTGGTGAGGAGATCCGTCTGCTGTCAGCATCCTTCCAACGGAGGCCTGGGCATGCCATGGCTAATGAGGAGCAAACATGCGCTGAGGCTACGGCATCTCCAGGTATTCCTTACCGACCAACCGGTGTGGGCACCGTTTGTGAGACAGGCCTTCCCACAACTTGTCTCGCTGACGGAGCTGCAGTCCTGGGTGAAGCGAAGACCGAAGAAGATGAGCATATAGAGGGTTAGTACTTTACTAGTGCGACGACGTGCTCGGGGATACTCTAGGCGTCGAAGACGATGAACTCACCAGTCTGTTTGGTAGGACTTTCCGCCCGGGACCTATGGACAACTTCCAGAGGTCCCTGGCCTGGCAGTGCTACCGAGGAGCTCTACCCGTTCGAGACAAGATCTACAGGCACGACGCCCCGGTAGGGGTCCTTCCAAGAGGACGTGTCCAAGATGCGAGCAGGACATTGAAACCGTCTTGCACGCAATTGTACACTGCCGGACTATGAAGAAAACTGCTGTCACGTATGGGACAAATCCAGTTGACTGCCGAGTCCATAGTAAGGATCAAACCGCCAGCCTCTTTCAAAAACGAAAGAGAGGCGGTTTTCCTCTGTACAGTGGCTATGGTGAAAGCGGTTATATGGTGGACGAGATTGAGAGGACTGAGGACAGATGCCTTTCTCTCCGGATAACAATTGATTCCCTTCTTTAAGTATCACTTTAGAAGGAGAATCAGAGTGGAGAGAGAGGCACTGCACTCCAGTAAATTAAGTGAAAGGTGAGTGAATGAAGCGAAAATGGCCCGAATGATTGGGCCTTCTCTGTTTATAAGCCTGTAGGTTAAAGAAGAGAGCAAAAGGAAGAAGGGAGCACTTGCACAACACGCTCCTGAAGTTGAGGGTTGTTCTATCAACGGGGTATTAAACAACCCATTTGTGGCGCTTTTTCCCCCTATTGGGGATTTCGATTGTTATAATTGTTTGTTTTATATTTTTTACACGACTGTAAAAACCGGCATGTCTTTGTATTGTCCCCTTTTCTTGTGCACCCTTGTGGCAAATAAAGAAATATATCTATCACCTCGAGTGCCTTCAGGCGCTCACAGTCCTCTACCAAGCAGAAACGGCAATCGGCGGAGACTCCACTTCGACATTCTATAGGGGTTTAGTGGAGGATAAGTGCGACGACGTTCTCGGGGAAACTCTAGGCATCGAGGAAGACGAACTGACCAGTCTGTTCGGGAGGACTTTCCGTCCAGGGCCTATGGATAACTTCCAGAGCTCTCTGGCCTGGCAGTGCTACAGAGGAGCTCTACCAGTTCGAGACAAAATCTACAGGCAGAGACGCCCTGGCAGAGATGCTGTCAAAAGGACCTGTCCAAGATGCGAGCAGGACATCGAAACCGTTCTGCACGCAATTGTTCAGTGCCCAGAGGTGACCGACCTGTGGAATTATGTCTAACAGCTACTATCACGTGTAGGACGCATCCAGTTGTCAGCCGAGTCCATCGTGAGGATCACCACGCCGCCTTCATTTAAGAATGAAGGAGAGGCGGTCTTCCTCTGTCTGGTGGCTATGGCGAAAGAGGTAATATGGTGGACGAGGTTAAAAGGACTGAGGGCAAGCACCTTTCTCTCCGGACAACAACTCATCCCCTTCTTTAAGTACTACTTCAGAAGGAAGGTGAGTGGAGAGAGAGGTGCTACACTCCAGTAAGTTCGCTGAAAGGTGGGTGAATGTGGCGAAAATGGCCCGGCTGAATGGGCCTTCTCTGTATATAAACCTGTAGGTTGAGCAAGATAAACAGAGGGAAGACGGGAACACCTACAAAATGTGTTCCTGGTGTTGAGGGTTGTTCTATCCACGGGGTGTAAAACAACCCCGCAGTAGTTTACCCCCCCCCCCTCCTAATGGGGATTTCAATTTTATTTTTATATAGTTTATTATTATTTATCATTGTTAAAGATTTTATGTAAAAACCCGCCGCCACGTCTTGTAATTTCCCTTTTTTGTACGCCTGTGTTTCAAATAAAGAAAGATATCTATCTATCTGTCAAAGTTTTTCTTGTGAGTGTGATAAAATTTGATACTCTCCGAACTGAGAGAAACCATCACCTTCACCAGCCAACTTTTGTGACAAAACAATGGCAGACATTACATTCCAGAAAAAAATATATGACATGTCGAGGTGTCGTTGGGGAGAGAGGAGAAGGTGAGTAGGTGTTTTGTTAAGGAAGTTTCTAGAAATCGGGTTTCCAATCTTTGAGGAAGTGGGAGAGGAAATTCCATGCCTACGAATATCTTTAAAAATGGTGGGTGGGCAGGAAATTCCTTTTTTTTGTGAAGGGTAAATGACTGAGAATACACATTCCGAGCTCAAATGATGGAATTTGATAGCTTTGTGGTTAAATGAAAAGACAATAGAAAATGTTGGTCGGTTGAATAATTGCGGTGTCTTCATAAATGCGAATCGAACTTCTTAACCATTCGGACGTGCGCGTCACGAACCGACCTACGTATATTTTCATATACATAATGGATCCTCTGTCGATTTCGACGATTAGTATTCAGTTGTTTGATTAACTGAATAACTAATAGTGTTAATAGCCAAGTATTCCACAGGCATGTGCGCTCTTAACATAAATAATTCTCAGGCAGAATTAACGTGCTACAATATGTGACAAAGTTGGCCCTTTCAATAAGAGGATTCGAGCAACATGATATAAAGTGTCTTGCTCAAGAACACAATGCGCCGCTGAGAATCGAATTCACGACCATACGACCATGAGCCGAGAACAACTGCTATCACGTATGGAACAAATCCAGTTGACTGCCGAGTCCATAGTAAGGATCAAACCGCCAGCCTCTTTCAAAAACGAAAGAGAGGCGGTTTTCCTCTGTACAGTGGCTATGGTGAAAGCGGTTATATGGTGGATGAGATTGAGAGGACTGGGGACAGATGCCTTTCTCTCCGGACAACAATTGATTCCCTTCTTTAAGTATCACTTTAGAAAGAGAATCAGAGTGGAGAGAGAAGCACTGCACTCCAGTAAATTTACTGAAAGGTGGGTGAATGTGGCAAAAATAGCCCGAGTGATTGGGCCTTCTCTGTTTATAAGGCTGTGGGTTAAAGAAAAGAGCAAAAGGAAGAAAGGAGCACTTGCACAACACGCTCCTGAAGTTGCGGGTTGTTCTATCGACGGGGTATTAAACAACCCATCTGTGGCGCTTCCCCCCTATTGGAGATTTCGATTGTTATAATTGTTTGTTTTATATTTTTTACACGACTGTATGTAAAATCCCCGGCATATCTTTGTATTGTCCCCTTTTGTTGTGCGCCCTTGTGGCAAATAAAGAAATCTATCTATCTATCTATCTATCTATCTAATTAAATGTCAGTTTGTCTGCCTGTCTAACTGTCTACCACCTAATCCCATCCTTTGTTTTGTGTATTTCTAGTTCAAATGGATTATAGTTTAGTAAATTGACTAAATCTAACTGGAATTTTTCTAATCTTATTCTGCACACTTCGTAAAGCTCCTATTAGATGTTAGAATCATATTACGTTCGGTCCAGCGTGGTACTAAAAATATGTCTGAACTTGCAATTGATATATAGGAGAAAATTTGAAATATGGGTCATATTTTTGCATAATTTCAAATTTGGTCTTAGACATATTAGGATATTTCAAATGTATATAACTGACTCCCCCTTTTTATTTTTGAGCTTTATTTCACGTCGCTCCTTCTGTCAGAAGTTACGACCGACAAATAATATTAGCAATGGAAAAATTGATAGAAATATTGCTTCTTTGGTGTCTGATAGAAATATTGTTTCTTTGGTGTGATCTGACGATCGATTTTTTTCCTTTTTTTCTGTATCTTCTTCTTTTGTCCTTTAGACTTTTTGATAGAGCTCAGTGTTTAACAGAAGTAATCTTGTTTTAAAAATGTTTACTGGATTTCTTCCAGTTTTCCATCGTGTTTGGTATTAGTGGCGGCTAAGAACTGAGAATAGCAGTCAAGTTGGTTGAGATTACGTATATTTCACGCAGATTCAACCTGACTCACTATTATCTTATTCTAAATGTTCGCAAAATCCAGTTTGTCATTCTCCTGAAGGTTATTGCCCATTTAATAATGTTGGCATTAAACGAGGTATTGTTGCTAAATATAATTTTGTGATCGTATAAAAATTCTAAATCTAAGACATGTCTTGGGACTCATGAATATGAATACAACTTGCTGTGTCTTTGAGAGCATATAGTTCAGTATGAACTGGGACGTTTTTTTTAACTCTTACGTTTGAACATCGATTTTCTGCTAGATCTCGTTATAATCAGGCTTGCATGTTCAGCGTATTTCCACAACACTGGGATAGCATAGCGTATGTTGTTGGATATGTGATGGCGGGTACATGGCACACAAACTCTGGATACAGCGTATTGCTACTTAACACACAAGTATATTACATTCCATTCACTCCTGGATTACGATTTAGTCGAGGTGGCATTTAAAGCAGTTCGAGTTGATATTTACAGCAGATCGAGGCAGCATTTCTCGGTCGTTAAAGCATTATTAGATTTTTCTTTACTGAAAGGTGGGTGAATGTGGCAAAAATAGCCCGAGTGATTGGGCCTTCTCTGTTTATAAGCCTGTAGGTTAAAGAAAAGAGCAAAAGGAAGAAAGGAGCAGTTGCACAACACGCTCCTGAAGTTGAGGGTTGTTCTATCGACGGGGTATTAAACAACCCATTTGTGGCGCTTCCCCCTATTGGGGATTTCGATTTTTATAATTGTTTGTTTTATATTTTTTACACGACTGTATGTTTTACGGTTGGATTGGCAGTATCGGTAGAGGGGCGGACGCCATGCTTTGACGCATAGAGTTACGGCCCTTGCCATTCTGAGTTCAAATCCCGCCGAGGTTAACTTTGCCTTTCATCCTCACGGGGTCGATAAAATAAAGTACCAGTAATACTCTGGGTAATTGCTGGCCTTGTGCCAAAAGTATAAACAATTATTAGATTTTTCTACTTTGGAAAGTGGTTAACCTGTCACAAATGAAATAGACATAGTTGGGATTTTTAAAGTTTCTTTTAGTTGCATACAATAACATTTGCCAATATACAAAATTGATGTAAACCTCAATGGTTATTTTAACATGTAGTCAGCCCCTACTTGCATAGTTCTAAATCTAATTTTGAGCAGTTCTACATTTAATTTTTCTGCAGTTCTACACATAATTTTATGCTGTTCTATATCTCACTTTGTGCAGTAAGTTTATATTTTGTGCCAAATACTACATGCACTTACATGGAAAATGATGGTTAAACAACTTCATAAAATGATATAAATATCGCCATTACAAATATTTCTAAAACTCAAAGAATATTAAACACTGGGTTTTGGCATCTGCTTCAAAGGTTTGTGCAGTTCTAAAATCTTAAAATAAACCCTGATGAATCTATATAATTTATTCAACTATATTAAAATTTATGCTAATCCCTCGTTAAAGGTTATAAGAATCTCTTTCTATCAGGATAGTATTCGTTTCAGTGTAATGTTTCGATACATGCATTAAGCCATTGGATTTTCATGTTTTCGCGAAATATTTATGAAAATAGAAGGCGCCAGATTGGCTGAATTAATAGGACGTCATATTAAAAATATTTCCGTATTGGTTCTAGCTCTCTGCATTCTGTGCTCAAATCTCAACGAGGTTGTTGAATAAAGTACTTCCCTTTTCTGAAAGATTGACGCTATATTCCAACCTTGACGGCGTCCCTACGGCAACAACACAACTCTTAAGAACTCTTTCGTTTCCTTTTTTCAATAACATAGGCTAAAGATTAAAAGTATAATTCATTGTGTTATTTGTCCTTCGACTACTTCAACAACTAAAACCATATTTGTGTGGATATATGCATATAAAGATATGTACAATATGTAAATATGTCTGTATATATACACACACACACTGTTTCTCCATTTACACACACACACACATGCGCGCGCGCGCAACATATATATATATGTATATGTAAACAGCATATGTACATAGACACTTGTATGTATATATATATATATACATATATATATATAATATATATTATATATATATAAATCTATATATGTGTGTGTGTGCGCGCGCGCGCGTGTGGGTGTGTGTAAGTGTGTGTGTGTATGTGTGTGTGTGTGTGTGTGTTACAAGAGTATACACACTGAGTGTATGCATCCGCAATGTTAGTCTCAATTGCACATATATGTGGCCAGAATATGTTTTCGGATGTCTATACTTAAAATAGAGTGACATAAGTCGTTAGTTTGCATCCTGTGTGTATATTCGTGTGTATATTCTCACATACCATGTACAAGCACACACACAAGCACACACACACAAGCACACACACACACACACACACACACACACACATATATATATATATATATATAATAGTGAAAGAGTGAAGAATAACATGGTCGGCTGTACAAAAAGTGTTTTACTAACAGTATTAACAATTGTTTCATTGACCAGGTGAGTCTAATCACTCAAGATTGCGTCACTCGACCTTAAATACAGTGTATGTCCCTGATCAAATCATCGGAACCATACAGCGCCGTACATTAAAACTATCCATAGTGCAGAGTACTCACAACCTCTAACTGGATTACCTAAAAAGATAACTTGTTATTATATATATATTTATATATATTATATATTATATATATATGTTATTATATATATATTTCTATTCTCCATCTACGGCGGGTAAAATTCCCGAGATCCATGGACGAGTTCTCTCCAGCGGTCTCTGTCCCTCATTATCGTTGCCATGTCCTGCGTCTCCAACAGACCAGTGTCTGTCCTTAGGGCATCAACATACGTTAACCTTGGTCTTCCTCTTCCAGTGTGTCCATGTAGGGACTCCCACAGGAGCACTGAGTGCAGTGTCAACTCTGGATGTCGGTGAGCATGTCCAGCTAACCTCAGTCTCCTCTGTGTCACTTTTGATCTGACTCTTGGGAGGCTCCCATACAGCTTTAAGTTTTCCGTCCTCAGTGTATACTGAATAATGTTCAGAGCCATACTCAGCATTCTCGTGTAGCACCCATCCATTATCTGAGTGAGTTTCTTGGTCAGTGACCAAGTCTCAGACCCGTACAGCAGCACAGATTCCACTACAGCAATGAAGAGGCGGACCTTCAGGTCTTCACGAAGGTCCGACTTCCACACTGATCTCAAGCTGTGGCACGCCGCCCAGGCTTTGCTCTTCCTCTCAACCATGTCATCTTCCGTATTCCCAATCTTTGCTCCCAAATATATATATATATATGATGTGTATGATTGTGTAAAAAAGATTATATTAATAAAAGGAATTCCAACTTTGTCTGATTTACTCGTTTTATTTACAATCCTTTAACATTTATAATGGTATTAGAATGAAATAGTATGGTAGAATATTAAATGTTAAGTGTTAATTGAACAAGTACTTTCATGCTTTCGCAATCTTCAGGTTCATAATGTGTGGTGACAGTCAAGTTTGCACACATTATGAACCTGAAGATTGCGAAAGCATGAAAGTACTTGTTCAATTAACACTTAACATTTAATATTCTACCATACTATTTCATTCTAATACCATTATAAATGTTAAAGGATTGTAAATAAAACGAGTAAATCAGACAAAGTTGGAATTCCTTTTATTAATATATATATATATATATATATATATATATATATATATATATATATATATATATATATATATATATATATATATATATATATATATATATATATATATATATATATATATATATCAGAGAGGGTGTGGTAAGATACCAGGTGGACCATAACCCACCAGAGTACTCGATACTAGTGTACTCGGTAGTAGAGTGGGTAACATGTTCGGATCTAGCTGTCGAAATGGCTGGAGCTCAGCCGTCGGAGTCCTGAATCTTTTCATATATACATATGTATATATATGATTGGAGTTGAATAATAAATAATGTACGAAATCTTCATGTAAATAAACATCTTTATAGCTTTGCTATGAAATGTTAGGAGCAGTAATTAATAACCACGAGTATTTAGCAACCAAGCAAGGGACAACATTCTAATGGTGCCTTTCCTAATTTCTTAACCGGCGTCAGAGAAGCTTATTCCCTCGTGGATGGTAAGACGAAAATAAGCTAAAAGTTTATAGGTTTTATGCTTATGAACAGCGGCTGACGAAGCTAATTTGCATACAGAGCAAAAGCTCGCGAACTCTAATCAATGAGAGGAAGTGATACTCTGACATAGCGTGATTGATAATTAACTGAGGTTGTATATTAAACTATATATATATATGTGTGTATATATGTGTGTGTGTGTAAGTATGCACACGTACGCGCACGCGCGCGCACACACACACACACACACACACACACACACACACACACACACACACACACACACACACACACACACACACATATATATATATATATACATACACATACACATATACATATATACGAAAGGGTTATATCGAATTCGTTTGTAAATAAATGGGCCGATTTGAAACTGTGCCGTGCCTGTGACTGATCATCACCTGTTCTGTTTGTTCAACATTGGCTTTGAGGAACAATCAACATGTTTCTGGGTCATTACCCTTCATCGGGACTGTATACCAGCATGACTAAATGGATGAGAAATTCGCTTTGCAATCATTAGGTTCGGGTTCAATTCCACACTGTGGCATCTTTAGCACGTGTCATATACCATAGCATTGGACCCATGCCTTGTGAGCGAAATTCGGTTGACAGAAATAGTTTGGAAGCCCGCTGGATATATTGGACCGGTAACTGAGAGTGCTAGCTCTATCACACACTGTGTCCCGCTGAATCTCCCTGAGAATTGCGTTAAGAGTACACATGTGTTTGAAATGCTTAGCCAATTTCACGTAAATTTTTCCGTTGATTGAAAAACAGATACACTCATCGTCGAAATCGACGGAGGTCATTCCGTTCTCGTTAAGCGAATTTCTAAAAAATACTTAAATTGCTATTTATTTTTCCTTTTACTACAAAGAAATTTGTATTTTCTAAATTATAATTAGGAGGGAGGTAGGTGTAAAAGCCAAACTCGCTATCTTCAGTTCGGTATTCGTGCCAACCCTTACCTATGGTCATTAATTTGGGGTAATAACCGAAAGAATACGATCGCGCATACAAGCAGTCCAAATGGGGTCCCTCCGAAGGGTCATTGGAGTAACTTTACTCGATAGAGTGGTAACTCGGAGGTCAGAGAGTCACTCCGGTTAGCTTCGCTACTTCTCCGAATTGAGAGATCACATCTCCGATACTATGGGCATGTGGTTAGAATGTCTCAGGAAAGAATTGAGGAACACATTTTAAGGGCAAAACCAACCCGCAGCAGACCCAGAGGTCGACCCTGAGCAAGATGGTCTCGCTTTTGGATCCAGCCGGATCAGTTGGAGATGGTTGCTTCTCACAGGACTCTCTGGAAGGAGTGTTTGAGGACTATGCGAAGAAGAAGAAGAAGAAGAAGAAGAAGAAGAAGAAGAAGAAATGTACTTCAGCAAATCTGCCTTGCTGAGAGTTTCTGCATCGTATTCGTAGAAATGTTTGTTTTCATTATTTTGTATTGCTGGTGGATTGGCAGTATCGGTAGAGGGTCGGACGTCATGCTTTGACGCATAGAGTTACGGCCCTTGCCATTCTGAGGCAGTGATTGGCAGTATCGGTAGAGGGTCGGACGTCATGCTTTGACGCATAGAGTTACGGCCCTTGCCATTCTGAGGCAGTGATTGGCAGTATCGGTAGAGGGTCGAACGTCATGCTTTGACGCATAGAGTTACGGCCCTTGCCATTCTGAGTTCATATCCCGCCGAGGTCAACTTTGCCTTTCATCCTTACGGGGTCGATAAAATAAAGTACCAGTAATGTACTGGGTAATTGCTGGCCTTGTGCCAAAAGTAGAAACAATTATTTTGTATTAGTGGGCGTTGTGCGGTTGAATTGACGCCATTACGAATATATAATGACAAAAAAAAAAAAAAATTCAGATAAAGTTAAATTCTTTTTTTTCTGTACGAAAAACAAACCAGTTAGTAGCATTTGTGTGTTAAAGTAGAGTTACACGACAAAACGTGACATTTTTAATCCAAAGTTTGAAGGAGACATTGATATCCAACGACCTCATGTCGTATAGCTTTTGACAATCTGAAAAATAGTCATTCCCACAAACCAACAGCGAAGTAAAAACACAAAATGATAATTGTTTCTACATTTGGCACAATGCCAACAATTTGAAGGGAAGAAAAATCGATTAAATCGACCTCAGTGTGTTACTGGTATTTTATTTTATCGACCCCGAAAGGATAAAAGTCAAAGATAACCTCAGCAGAATTTGATCTCAGAAGGTAAAAAGTTGTAACTAAATACCAAAAAGCATTTGGACCGATACTGCCAATCAACCGCCCTATGATATCTCATTTAGGCACAGGGCGAGCAGTTTGAGGGCAGAAGGATGGTAATTAAATCGAACCTAGTACGTTATTTCAATTATTTTTTCCAGTTTTCTGATTGTGGGTAGCAATCCACACTATCACGTCCCAGCACATTCCAAGTTCATTGAAGCAAATCCAACTACTGTGATTAAAAAAAAAAAAAGACGGCAAGAAGAAAATGCCAAACTTTTAAAGTGATACGTTTCGTCTGATGCGTGGTTAATCAAAGGTCACGCCCCCCAAAGAAGAACCAGACTGGGATTTGAAAATTTGTTCAAGGTTTCTTAGTTTAATTTCAAATTAACATTTTCCAACAATGCTTTTAAATACCCAAAAGGTAAAACTTCAGATTTACACATGAATATATATATGCGTGTGAGTACACACACACACACACACACACACATACATATATATATATGTATGTATATATATGTATATATATATATATGTGTGTGTGGGGTGGGGGTATATATATATATATATTAATTAAGCATACAGTGTATTGCAAAATACACTATACATACATTCATATATATATCGCTATTTCAGAGCACCAATTCTAATTTTCAATTTGTGCTGTACCAGCAACCGCTCTGTAAAATCAGTTCCTGATTATTACTGGAATTCTATAAGAATCCAACATTCATAATTTTCAGCAAACAGGAGGAGTGCTAGGCTTTGATAAGTACCAACAGTACGAAACAGAGCTCTGTCAGCTTATCTCCCCTTGTTTGCTGAAAATAGAAGTAAGTGACATAATCACTACTTTAAAACAATAGCGTAAGGTCTTCAAAATGCTTTTAATTAAGCATACAGTATATTGCAAAACACACACACACACATATATATATTAATTCCAAATATTAACAAAATAGATATTCTTGTGATCAATTATATTTTATTATACATATTTCAGAGGTACTAAATTAAGTTCAACAGCACGTCCTCATCAGATAAAATAAAGTGATACATGACATACCCTGACATGGTAGATGGTCAAGATTTAATCAAGGTAGTGATTAACTTATGACAAAACTCAATATTTATACCCTAATATTGAGAACATGAGAAAACGTAATACAATCAATAGAGAGAGTGTGAGTAATATATTTTAAGAAATATATGGCATCAATATAACAGTTATAGAATTTTAATTAATTATAGAATCTTATATATATATATATATATATATATATATATATATATATATATATATATATATATACTATAAAGTAAAGCATGTCCATAGAATTATTTGATAATATATATACATCACTTGTATATATATATCATTTATTGGAAAAGGGAAGTCGATGGGCTTCGACATAATTTCAGTGCAGTAATTAGTTTCACAATGTTTTGTCAACTCTTGACTATGGTAGAAGATACGGCGACGTCGGATCGAATCCGGACCCACGCGGCTGCTAGACGAACTTCTCAACCACACAGAGCGATGTCGGCGCTCATTGTCCAAACAACTCCAAAATATTTTGAGCTAATACTAAAATTAATCAATGTTTCTATTCTAATATATTCAAATCCTACTGTTCTCTCAGCCATAAACGCAAAAGCGCAATCGAGAAAACCAATATATTGACTTAATATTTGTTTTTATAGCAGTAAATATTTCTTGATATAGCACTATCTATCATTTAAAAAAAAAAATCTAGTCGGGGGAGTAGTGCACGTGACCTTTGCATCCCTGTCTCGGATTAGTGAGACTGGTGGTACCGATGCCAAGTATCAACTTCTGCGGTTCGATATTTACTGGAAAACATGCAGGCAGGAAAAAAAAAAAAAAACTAGCGCTCTGGTTGGAATGTTGAAACAGAGGGAACTCTTCCAAAGGCATCCAAGTATGTAAAATTGAATAGACTGTAACGAAACTGAGTCGAATTATTTATTATTTTCTCCACCACTAACTTTTGATAGAGAGCTTCTATATAATCGCTCAAATTACTAGAAAAAGCAGTCAGAAATTATACCTTACTGATTCAAAGAAAACATAGATTGAACATTGTAGCTCGTGATACTTAAAAGATGGAATTGTCACAGTCGGCATACCGTTGATAATTAGTCTGCTCTAATAAAGTAGAGCTGAGGCTAAACACTAACAACCATAACCTGGTCTTCTATCAAGTGAGACCAAGTTTTGCTTGTGTGATATTGGTTTGACGGAAGCTGTATGGAATCCCATTTAGATGGGTTGTAACTGTTAAGTTGTAATTTCTCCTCTCTTCTTCCCTTCAGCAGCAATGGAGTCCTGTAAAGGGTAGAGGTATGGTCTTCCCTCGTCTAATTAACTCATGAAAATATCTAGCTAAGCTGAGTAAAAATGTAGATTTCTGAGATTCATTCTTTGTTAGAGATTATAATTTTCCGGGATATCGATTTCAAGTATTTACAATACTTATACCTATATTTACAATACTTATACCTATATTTACAATACTTATACCTACATTTACAATACTTATACCTATATAACCTTCGATCGATCCTCTAGCCGAATTGTCCTCCTATATCATGTTCGTTAATATTTTCATATTCCCAGACCATCTGTATATATCAATTGTAATATGGGTGGCAAATTGGCAGAATCGGTAGTGCATAGGACAATCGTAGTGTATAGGGCAATCGTAGAGCTTAGGTTGCTTTTCATATTGAGTCAATAAAATGAAGTTCAGGGCAGTGGATTGGTGGGTTTGTTAGAGCGTCGGACGAATTGCCAGAATGTCATCCTGTTTAACACCGTAACCTTGCTCTTGGGTGTATTTAGCAGAGTTCAATCTGCTAAATACACCCAAGCATTCCAGTTTCTAGTGTGAGGATAATTTCCTCTGTTCCTCCCACCAGTCCCGGAAGTTATGAAAAAATATAATTGTTTCTACTTTAGGCAAAAGGCCAGCAAATACCCAGTACATTACTGGTACTTTATTTTATCGAC
>OZ024741.1:89849975-89854975 GCA_964016885.1 Eledone cirrhosa
GCGGTAACCTAAAAGTGCACCATTTTCTGTAATTTGAAAAGCGATTGCAATACTCTTAGCAGAGTTTGCAGCCATCATGTATATATAATGTATGTGTATTTAGATGTATGAATATATATGAGTCTCTGAAGGAATTGACTGAAGATACCACGTAAGTGATTTCGAATCTCTGGTTCTGAAAAACAGCCAGAGAGGCAGTAGTTATGTGATGCGCATGGAAAGAGGATGTTGTATGGAGAACTGGCCAATGGAAAGCGACTACTTCATAACCAAGGAAGCTACATAAGGACTGTTTTAAAGAGTCACTTATACGTACTAACATCAATATTGCAACGTGGGTAACTGAAGTCTATGATAGAAGTAAATGGAGAAATATCGTTTATGAAGGAAAAATTGATTTCGAGACATCTTCAGTAGAACACGAGCAATTTAAAAGGGATGTCAGAAAGAGTCTTGTGTCGATTTACCACAATAAATCGACAGCAAAATGGTTTGACATGCGAAATCTATAACAGATTCTGCTTCAGTAAGGATGGTAAGAAACGTTTTCTTCGCAGTCATCAATATAGAGCTTCTGCTGATTACCAAATCACTATGGCCGGAAATAAAACATACATATGCAGAACCTGTGGAAAAAATGCAGGTCTGATGGTGGCCTAAAAAGACACAAAGTACATAATGTACCTGAAGCGGCCAATAATGTTATGTCGAGTGTGTTGTACACCTGTCAACTAATCAAAATACTGTAAGTCACTTGCAGGCCTAAAAAGCCATATTCGTTCGCAACAACCACACGTTTCAAGCTGATGTCGTTTGATAGCCACACCCGTTAACGAGGTGGCTACCATCATGTATGTATGTATTTATGTTTATATCAGGTCGCTCTTCAGCACTACTGGTAACATGTACAATCTGTGCATGGTCGGGTCGTCGGTGACAAAGCCGGCAACCCCACCAGGCTTGCTTGGTGAGCAGGGTGAATTTGGACAACTAGCAGGATGAAAAACAAAACCCGTGAAAGGGCGGAGGAGCTCAGGAGAGTCAACGGCCATCCAACAGATTTTTTTATTTTTATTTTTTTGTTGCGAAGCCAGAAACTCCTAGTCTTCATTAAGACTTATCTCTCGGAGAAGGTCACTCTGATATAAAATCTGCGACATCGTTTGCATCCAATGATGTAAATCAGTTCTTCTTTTGGGGCAAAAGCATTCAATGTTTAGAGAGTGGGATTGACCTCGTGCAAAGCCTTTCCTCACTTAAACAAACTTCAAGCACTTGATATGTGACATTTTTGTAATGTATGGTATTGCTGGCCATGTGCAAGTCATTGTGATACTCATGTTTAAGTATCAAGCGATGGCTTAACTTAAAATCGAGTTGCAGCCATTATGTATGTATGTATGTATGTATGTATGTATGTATGTATGTATGTATGTATGTATGTATGTATGTATGTATGTATGTATGTATGTATGTCCAGGTTTGTGCTACTGGTAACATGTATCCCAGTACAACCTGTCTCATGGTCGAGTCGTTGGCGACTAAACTGGCAACCCCACCAAGATTTCTTGGTGAGGAGGGTGACTTTGGACATCCTGCAGGACTAAAAACAAAACCTGTCAAAGGGCAAAAGAGCTCTTAAGAGTCAATGGCCATCCAAAATCACCGGGAGAGATGACCCCTTAGCCTTTGTCAAGGCAGAATTCTAGGAGAAGGAAAACTCTGATATAACACCTGCAACCCTGATGGTATCCAATGATGTTGACTTGTTCTTCTTTTTGGTACATATCATCTTGGTTAAGAGAGTGGGACTGGCTTTGTGCAGTGCCTTTGCTCACTATAAAAGCTTCACGGCACAGGCATTGCTTTATATTTGGAGATCTCTCTGCACTTGTCGTCACATGGTACCATGGGCCCAGCACTATGTGTCAATAACTGTCACAAGTGTAGTGTTTGTACCAGAGTTTTCAAGTCGCTGGCTGGACTAAAAAGTCACATTTGTTCAGCGCATGGGTAGGGGTTCTCCTACATGGATATAAAGTTGTGGCCGTACTCGAAAACGAGTTGGCAGCCACTATGTATGTATGTATGTATGTATGTATGTATGTATGTATGTATGTATGTATGTATGTATGTATGTATGTATAGGCTTGGTTACGCAAACGAGAGAAATAAAACTCACTACTCAACTCAGTACAGTGTCATATACTTTATTTATTATAGTCGCGAAGTGACTCAAGAGCCTAGATTTTGTGATAAGTGGTTTGTTGTATTATGCACATTATATATATATATATATATATATATATATATATATATATATATATATATATATATTATATAAAATCAAAAGATGGTTAAAAGAGTTCCATGTATTTTATTATGCGCATTTCAAAAACAAATATCATCATGGGATGATATTTGCGTTCTCATCAGATAAAATAGGGAGACATGATGTGAAGCTTAAAAAACACTCGCGAGCAGTGAAGTGTCAAATCTACATATGAAAAATAAAATAAGAGGGAGATGTATGAGATTGGAAAAAAAGGAAAGGAAGAGGGAAAGAAAAGGTAAGGAAGAGGAAGAAGAAATATAGATAGAAGAAAAAAATATAATAATAAGGAAAGGATGACGGAGGAGGAGTATAAGAAGGAAGGATGAGAGAACTTTCCATAAAGTATACAGCTAATATCTTACTACCTAATTAGTTTAAAATCTCTTTCTCAAACACTTTTATATTTTTTTACAAATATACCCATCTTTCTACCTTATTTCAGTATATTATACAATATTACTCATACTATGTCGTTAGCTGTCCCCAAAATGTTCTTCTTTTTTTAATTTCTAATCTTTAATCTGCAGCTTTTACTCCTCAATTACTTCTTAATTCATCTTATAACTCACTATAACATTTTCCTTATATTCTCGGCCATACACATTTTTATTTTTAACTACCATTAAAGCCCGGCGTTGCTCGGGGTCAGTAAGTTACCAAAGTTAGGTTGCACCACCCATTTTATGGCAGCACTTTTTTGTCTGCCAGGCACTGGGTGAATGAATTGCAGACCTGGAAGCAGGAGCTGCGCCAGCAGTGACAATTGTAGTTTCGCCTATGGATATTATCTCTGTGCAAAAAAGTGTTGAAATGTATTGTTTCACAATACTTGCGCAACACGCGTGTAGACGATGCCAGCCGAACAACAGAGCTGCGATGGAGTTGTTCTGCATGGTTGTCTGTGTGTTTTCTAAATTTAAGACAGTAGGGAGGGTTGTGATATGAGGGAGAGTTAGCTGTTGTTTCTAGCAGGTTTAGTGACCTCATAGAGGATATGTGTTTTCTAAATTTAAGACAGTAGGGAGTGGTGTGATATGGGGGAGAGTTAGCTGCTGTTTCTAGCAGGTTTAGTGACCTCATAGAAGATATGTTTTCTAAATTTAAGACAGTAGGGAGGGGTGTGATATGGGGGAGAGTTAGCTGCTGTTTCTAGCAGGTTTAGTAACCTCATAGAGGATATGTGTTTTCTAAATTTAAGACAGTAGGGTGTGGTGTGATATAGGGGAGAGTTAGCTGCTGTTTCTAGCAGGTTTAGTGACCTCATAGAAGATATGTTTTCTAAATTTAAGACAGTAGGGAGGGGTGTGATATGGGGGAGAGTTAGCTGCTGTTTCTAGCAGGTTTAGTGACCTCATAGAAGATATGTTTTCTAAATTTAAGACAGTAGGGAGGGGTGTGGTATGGGGGAGAGTTAGCTGCTGTTTCTAGCAGGTTTAGTGACCTCATAGAGGATATTATTGTTTATCATTATCTATAAAAGGCAGATTGTTGTTGTTGTTGAAGTGAGTGTGTGTTTGTATGCGTTTGGAAAAGAGGATTTTAAATAAATCATTAAGTTTGAAGCAACTAAAAGTTAGTGTGGTTATAAATCACGCACGTTGTTTAATTGCTTTAAATGTTTTTTTATCATTTGAAGTGAGTGTGTGTTTGTATGCGTTTGGAAATAAATCAGTAAGTTTGAAGTATAAAAGAGAAAGTAGCAAAATGTGTGGGTTGTAGATAGAGGGAAGCAAATGATATGAGAGAGTAAAACGGACAGTATCACCATCAAGCTTGGAAAGAGAAAGTAGCAGAAAGTATGAAGTTGTATAGATTTTGAATGGTAGTGGAAAGAGTTTGGCAGTTTAAATGACAGAGAAAAATCGTAAAATATTGAGTTTTATCTATTTTTTGCGTAATTGTGGGTGAAATTGAAAAAATGAGATGTGCCAAAACGCAATCGAAACTATTTCGAATACTGAATTGTAAATTTCAATTGAAGAAATTCTATATCGTAGATTTCTATAAGAAAGGAGCATGACCACACACTGAGCTTTATAGATTATGATGATATATACTAATATTACCATTAGAGAAATTTTGTAAACATATTTTATTGACGTTTTTTTTCTTTCTTCTCTCTTTCCATGCTCGTATTAACTCTATTATTTACTTTTTCCTATTACAATATATAGAAACAAACTCTGACCCTAATTAATTCCTCTAAGTTCATAACTCATTTAACCTTATCTTCATTCACCTTATCTTCATTCACCTTATCTTCTTAATATATTTTATTTTAATAATACATTTTAATAAATTCCTTTTCGCACATCTTATTAAACCCTTCAATATATAAACCTTAAATAAATAGTATTCTTAATTCCTTTTTCTTTAATGATAAGCATCACCATTCATAAACCTCATTAACTTTTAATTTCTTAATTTTTTTAAAAAATTATGTATTATCTTACAACGGTTTTTTTTTTTTATTTTTCTCTGTGAGACAGTGTTTCTCAGTATTAAAAGTTATCTCTCTCTCTCTCTCTCTCTCACTCATTTTCTCCTCCTCTCTCATCCTTCCTTCTTATACTCCTCCTCCGCCATCCTTTCCTTATTATTATATTTTTTTCTTCTATCTATATTTCTTCTTCCTCTTCCTTACCTTTTCTTTCCCCCTTCCTTT
>OZ024741.1:89859975-89899975 GCA_964016885.1 Eledone cirrhosa
ATATATATATATATATATATATATATATATATATATATATATATATATATATATATATATATATATATATGTATATATATATATATATATATGTATATATATATATATATATATATATATATATATATATATATATATATATATATATGTATATATATATATGTATATATATATATATATATGTATATATATATATATATATATATATATATATATATATATATATATATATAAATTATTAAAAAATGCGTGTCTGTGTATGTATGTACCCCCCCCCCCCCTTTTTTTGTTGTCTTTTTTTGTCTTCTTTTCTTGAGTTTTTTCCTTCTAAAAATTTTTTATTTCTAATTTATTGATACATTTTTATAAGTATGTCGAGATTGACACTTTCCTTTAATTACTATACTCCCTTACCTCTTTTACTTCCGCATCTAAATGTAAGTGTGTGTGGGCGTGTTTATGTGAGCGCCTCAATATTCATATACTTATGATGTATCTATTCCGTCTGTTGATTACAGACATACGGATACATTAGCCCTAAATTTTAGATTTACACACACTTTTTCACTATACGTATACATATGAGCATACACATATATGCACATCTGTGAGCGTATTTACATACATATACACACACCTAACTATATTTTCTTGTTAGATTTTTTTGTATTTCAATCTATATTTCATTGGTCTATTCAAAATCTGTTCCCAAACAGACCTATTGTATTGAATTGTTGTTATTATCAATAAACAAGCATCATTATTTCTGAAGACAGCATATATGTGTGAAGGTATGTATATTCCCTCTGATAGTTTGTATAATTTTGTACATAGATCTTTTGAATATGCATACCAATTCTAACACATATATGTCCTAGAAACGATCGTAAAATAATGAACTTTTTTTTGTTTATTATAGGGAACTGTTTCTTTGTTTATTCATTATTTTTTAATAATTTATATATGTATATATATATATATATATATATATATATATATATATATATATATATATATATATATACATATATATATATATATATATATATATGTATATATATATGTATATATATATATATATATATATATATATATATATATGTATATATATATATGTATATATATGTATATATATATATATATGTATATATATATATGTATATATATATATGTATATATATGTATATATATATATATATATATATGTATATATATATATGTATATATATATGTATATATATGTATATATATATATATATATATATATGTATATATATATATATATATGTATATATATATATGTATATATATATATATATATATATATATATATATATATATATATATATATATATATATATATATGTATATATATATGTATATATATATATATATATATATATGTATATATATATATGTATATATATGTATATATATATATATATATATATATATATATGTATATATATATATATATATATATATATATATATATATATGTATATATATATGTCGTTTCTGAATTTGTTTAGCAAGATTCTTTATCTGAAATCGTGTGTTGAAACCGATATTGTTATACTTTGGGAGGGTCATGTTGCCAATAAGAAACACACGCACCAGTTGCTTTCACTTCAATTTAATTTATTATATATTTATAAATTTACAAATTTATAAATTTCTGGTTGGTTGGTTGGTTCCACAACCAGATAGTTGTTTATATATATATAGTCATAGTTCTTTCGTCACACACTCTGTGACCTCTTCAGTGACTGGGGATTTCTTTCTTCGTTTCTGTGCCTTTCTTTTCTTCTATCCTACGCCATTTTGTTTGTGTGTGGGTTGCGTGCTCAGTTTGCGCATGCGCCACATCCGGGTGTCTGTGTGTGTTTGTGTTCATTTTTCTATTTTTCTATTTATATTTTTCTATTTGTTTGTTTATTTATTTATTTATTGTTGGTTGGTTGTTTGTTCTATGTGTGTGTGTGTTTTCATTTTGTCTTGTGTGTGTTTTCATTTTGTGTGTGTTTTCAATTGTAAGTTGTTTGTTCTATGTGTGTGTGTGTTTTCATTTTGTCCTTAATTGTAAGTTGTGATGTTGCTGTTCCACTCATATTTTCTATTTAATTTTGGTTTTAATTCTTTTATGCTTACTGCCTCTGTAATTTGCCTAAACATTGCGTCTTTCTTGTGTGTGGATTCTATATGTGGAGACTAAGGACAAAGAGAATAACCAAGACGAACACACAGACACACAAAATAGGGTAGATAACAACATTGAGCCAGTGGAAAGAGACAGGAGTAATTATGACAGATATAGAAACAACCATGAAGCTGCGGCTGCTGCTGTTGGTGGAAAAAGAAACAACACAACCAACAATAACAATAGCACTAGTAGACATAAAGCAGCAGCCTGGAACTCTCCGTTTTATAACCCCTCCGATAAATCATTCGACCTACGACGAGTCCACGCCACGACTTTGCCATTTAACAAACGCACGCAGTTGCCGTCGCAGGTCGATGAACAAACAGAAGCACAATTTAGTATAGCTAAATCCGAACTTAGAAATATTATAGAACAGTATAGCAAGAAGCATAATAGAATAGAGGCCCAGCAACTGGGAGAAGAATCTGCAAATGGCTTGCGTAAGCTCATGCAGCGCTCGCGTAATGGAGAGATAGCATGCTTTCCAACAGACAAGTCTGGCAGAATGTCAGTTGACAGCCTGCCAAACTACATCCAGGCAATGCAACCCCACATCACTAACACAAGAGAGGTAACACCACAGGAGCATGAGGATAGAGAAAAAACCCTCAATGCCCATATGGTGATGTGGACAAATATAATGCAGCCCAACAAAAGGACTGCCAACAACTTCCAGGCCTGGAACAATGACGTGCCGGCGTTGTATGGGCTTCGAAAAGACCATAAAACGGGCTGGGACCCTGTCGCGGGACCACCAACACGGCCAGTCTGTGGGGCTAACATTGCTAGTAACTACAGACTGTCCTACTTCCTCTCCCTGATCATACGCCCCATCATTGAGATGTCCCCAGATGTGTGCGACAGCACGGAGGACCTCCTCAGCAGAATCGGCGCGGGTAACCGATCTGGGGACCTAACAAACTGCATAATAGGCAGTATGGATGTTGTGTCCCTGTATCCATCTATTGACGTGGATTTTGCTGTGGAGAAATGCGTCGAAATGATCAGCGAGAGCAAGGTTGAGTTCCGTGGGATTGATACCAGTGAGCTGGGACTTCTACTTAAGCTTACCCTTAGTAATAGTTACCTAGACACATATGACCTTAGCAACCTGTGCCCTACAAGACCAGCAAGAGGCAGACCACCTACCATTACCTCAATGGCCAAGAAAACCCACATAGATAGATGGAACGGGTGGACCAGAGCCATACGGACACCCGAAAACCACGATGAACTGAAGAAAATGATTGCACATGCGGTAGGGGCCAGCATAAAATTAACCCTTAAGGAACATATGTTCAAATTTAATGGTAAAACATATGCCCAAGAGGAAGGAGCAGCCATTGGTGTTAGCATTGCAGGCGACATAGCTAACTTATTCATGGTATGGTGGGACAGTAGACTTAAACAAAAACTTAATGAACAATTAGAAGACAGCTTAACCCTGATAATGTACTCCCGCTACGTAGATGATATAAACATCGTAGTTAAGACACCCCCACTAAAGAACAGTCAGGAACTAGAGAAAAACACAATGGAAAGCATCCAGCAAATAGCAAACTCCATCCACCAGAGCATTAGAGTTACTATAGACTACCCAAGTAGACACCCCAACCATCGATTACCTGTACTAGACACAGAGCTCTGGTTAGATACAATTAACAACCAAAAACAAATCCTCCATTCCCATTATGCCAAACCCATGACTTCCAAACATCTGATCCACCGAAACTCGGCCATTTCGGACCATACCAAAATCAACATACTGATTGCGGATTTGGTACGGGTGATGAGAAATGTGTCCCGCATGTGCAACCCCGAAGAACTAGAGAGACACATACAACACTTCATCCACCGTATGCAGTTCTCTGGCTACAATCAGAGAGATAGAATCAGAGTGTATAAAGGAGCCAGAACCAAATGGGAAAAAATGGTAAATAATGACATAAATGGGACCTGCCCCTTGTATAGGAGCAAATTTTGGAATAGAATAGAAAGAACTAAGAACAAGGCCAATAGAATAAACTCATGGTATGATAGCAATAAATACCAGAGTGTAATGTTCATCAATACAACCCCTAGAGGCGAACTAGCCTACAAATTTAGAAGGGCCCTAAAGAAACATAATCTCAATATTAAGATAGTAGAAAGACCTGGTACCTCCGTAAAAACACTTATTAGCAAGACATACCCGTTCCAAAGACCCTCATGTATAGATAAGAAATGTATAACCTGTAAAATAAGCCCCCATATTAACTGTAAAACTAGAAATGTAGTATATAGCATAAGATGTACTGAAGGACAATGTAGAAACAAAAATATAGTGTACATAGGTGAGACAGCTCGTAGTATAGGGGAACGAATAAATGAACACTGGCGAGACCTCCAAGATAATAAAGAATCATCTGTGCTCTACCAACATGCTAAGATAGAACACAGGGGTAAATTAGAGAGCATAGAAATAAAAATAGAATCCACACACAAGAAAGACGCAATGTTTAGGCAAATTACAGAGGCAGTAAGCATAAAAGAATTAAAACCAAAATTAAATAGAAAATATGAGTGGAACAGCAACATCACAACTTACAATTAAGGACAAAATGAAAACACACACACACATAGAACAAACAACTTACAATTGAAAACACACACAAAATGAAAACACACACAAGACAAAATGAAAACACACACACACATAGAACAAACAACCAACCAACAATAAATAAATAAATAAACAAACAAATAGAAAAATATAAATAGAAAAATAGAAAAATGAACACAAACACACACAGACACCCGGATGTGGCGCATGCGCAAACTGAGCACGCAACCCACACACAAACAAAATGGCGTAGGATAGAAGAAAAGAAAGGCACAGAAACGAAGAAAGAAATCCCCAGTCACTGAAGAGGTCACAGAGTGTGTGACGAAAGAACTATGACTATATATATATAAACAACTATCTGGTTGTGGAACCAACCAACCAACCAGAAATTTATAAATATATAATAAATTAAATTGAAGTGAAAGCAACTGGTGCGTGTGTTTCTTATTGGCAACATGACCCTCCCAAAGTATAACAATATATATATATGTATATATATATATATATATATATATATGTATATATATATATGTATATATATGTATATATATATATATATGTATATATATATATGTATATATATATATGTATATATATGTATATATATATATATATATATGTATATATATATATATATGTATATATATATATATGTATATATATATATATATATATATATATATATATATATATATATATGTATATATATATATATATATATATATATATATATATATATATATATATATATATATATATATATGTATATATATATATATATATATATATATATATATATATATATATGTATGTATATATATATATATATATATATATATATATATATATATATATATATATATATATATATATATATATATATATATATTGTTATACTTTGGGAGGGTCATGTTGCCAATAAGAAACACACGCACCAGATGCTTTCACTTCAATTTATTATAATAAATTTATAATAAATTTATAAATTTATAAATTTCTGGTTGGTTGGTTGGTTCCATAACCAGATAGTTGTTTATATATTGTCATAGTTCTTTCGTCACACACTCTGTGACCTCTTCAGTGACTGGGGATTCCTTTCTTTGTTTCTGTGCCTCTCCTTTGTTCTGTCCTACGCCATTTTGTTTCTGTGTGTGTGTTGTGTGCTCAGTCTGCGCATGCGCGACATCCGGGTGTTTGTGTGTGTTTATGTTCATTTATTTATTTGTTTATTTATTTACATGTTACTGGTTGGTTGTTTGTTCTATGTGTGTGTGTGTTTTCATTTTGTCCTTAATTGTAAGTTGTGATGTTGCTGTTCCACTCATATTTTCTATTTAATTTTGGTTGTAATTCTTTTATGTTTATTGCCTCTGTGATTTGTCTAAACATTGCGTCTTTTCTGTGTGTAGATTCTATTTTTATTTCTATGTTCTCTAATTTACCCTTGTGTTCTATTTTAGCATGTTGGTAGAGTACAGATGATTCTTTACTATCTTGAAGGTCTCGCCAGTGTTCATTTATCCGTTCCCCTACACTACGAGCTGTCTCACCTATGTACACTATATGTTTGTCTCTACATTGTCCTTCAGTACATCTTATGCTATACACTACATTTCTAGTTTTACAGTTAATATGAGGGCTTATTTTACAGGTTATACATTTCTTATCTATACATGAGGGTCTTTGAAAAGGGTATGTCTTGCTAATAAGTGTTTTTACGGAGGTACCTGGTCTTTCTACTATCTTAATGTTGAGTTTATGTTTATCTAGGGCCCTTCTAAATTTGTAAGCTAATTCACCTCTAGGGGTTGTATCGATGAACATTACACTCTGGTATTTATTGCTATCATACCATAAGTTTATTCTATTAGCCTTGTTCCTAGTTCTTTCTATTCTATTCCAAAATTTGCTCCTATACAAGGGGCAGGTCCCATTTATGTCATTATTTACCATTTTTTCCCATTTGGTTCTGGCTCCTCTATACACTCTGATTTTATCTCTCTGACTGTAGCCAGAGAACTGCATACGGTGGATGAAGTGTTGTATGTGTCTCTCTAGTTCTTCGGGGTTGCACATGCGGGACACGTTTCTCATCACCCGTACCAAATCCGCAATCAGTATGTTGATTTTGGTATGGTCCGAAACGGCCGAGTTTCGGTGGATCAGATGTTTGGCATAATGGGAATGGAGGATTTGTTTTTTGTTATTAATGGTATCTAACCAGAGCTCTGTGTCTAGTACAGGTAATCGATGGTTGGAGTGTTTACTTGGGTAGTCTATAGTAACTCTAATGCTCTGGTGGATGGAGTTAGCTATTTGCTGGATGCTTTCCATTGTGTTTTTCTCTAGTTCCTGACTGTTCTCTAGTGGGGGTGTCTTAACTACGATGTTTATATCATCAATGTAGCGGGAGTACATTATCAGGGTTAAGGGGTCTTCTAATTGTTCTTTAAGTTTAAGTTTAAGTCTACTGTCCCACCATACCATGAATAAGTTAGTTATGTCGCCTGCAATGCTAACACCAATGGCTGCTCCTTCCTCTTAGGCATATGTTTTTCCATTAAATTTGAACATATGTTCCTTAAGGGTTAGTTTTATGCTGGCCCCTACCGCATTTGCAATCATTTTCTTCAGTTCATCGTTGTTTTCGGGTGTCCGTATGGCTCTGGTCCACCTGTTCCATCTATCTGTGTGGGTTTTCTTGGCCATTGAGGTAATGGTAGGTGGTCTGCCTCTTGCTGGTCTTG
Source organism: Eledone cirrhosa (assembly GCA_964016885.1). Taxonomy (NCBI): domain Eukaryota; kingdom Metazoa; phylum Mollusca; class Cephalopoda; order Octopoda; family Eledonidae; genus Eledone; species Eledone cirrhosa. The sequence goes on from OZ024741.1 coordinate 89,867,531, forward strand.
TAGGGCACAGGTTGTTAAGGTCATATGTGTCTAGGTAATTATTACTATAGGTAAGTTTAAGTAGGAGTCCCAGCTCACTTGTATCAATCCCACGGAACTCAACATTGCTCTCACTGATCATTTCTACGCATTTCTCCACAGCAAAATCCACGTCAATAGATGGATACAGGGACACAACATCCATACTACCTATTATGCAGTTTGTTAGGTCCCTAGATCGGTTTCCCTCGCCGATTCTGCTGAGGAGGTCCTCCGTGCTGTCACATACATCTGGGGACATTTCAATGATGGGGCGTAGGATCAGGGAGAGGAAGTAGGACAGTCTGTAGTTACTAGCAATGTTAGCTCCACAGACTGGCCGTGTTGGTGGTCCCGCGACAGGGTCACTGCCCGTGTTATGGTCTTTTCGAAGCCCATACAACGCCGACACGTCATTGTTCCAGGCCTGGAAGTTGTTGGCAGTCCTTTTGTTGGGCTGCATTATATTCGTCCACATCACCATATGGGCATTGAGGCCTTTTTCTCTATCCTCATGCTCCTGTGGTGTTACCTCTCTTGTGTTAGTGATGTGGGGTTGCATTGCCTGGATGTAGTTTGGCAGGCTGTCAACCGACATTCTGCCAGACTTGTCTGTTGGAAAGCATGCTATCTCTCCATTACGCGAGCGCTGCATGAGCTTACGCAAGCCATTTGCAGATTTTTCTCCCAGTTGCTGGGCCTCCATTCTATTATGCTTCTTGCTATACTGTTCTATAATATTTCTAAGTTCGGATCTAGCTATACTAAATTGTGCTTCTGTTTGTTCATCGACCTGCGACGGCAATTGCGTGCGTTTGTTAAATGGTAAAGTCGTGGCGTGGACTCGTCGCAGGTCGAACGATTTATCGGAGGGATTATAAAAATAGTTACTCCTGTCTCTTTCCACTGGGGGATTATAAAAATAGTTACTCCTGTCTCTTTCCACTGGCTCATTGTTGTTATCTACCCTATTTTGTGTGTCTGTGTGTTCGTCTTGGTTATTTTCTTTGTCCTTAGTCTCCCTTCTCCTTTTAATCCTATTACTTTCTCCCTTATTTCTGTGATTTCTGTGCTACTGTCATTACTTGTTTTCTGTGTCTGTGTGTTTGTTAAGATTGTGGTGGTGGTGAGAGGCATTGAATGTGTGTGTGTTGTTGTTGTTGATGTGTGCTGTTGTTGATGTGTGTTGTTGTTGTCTCCGTGTGTGTTATTATTGTTGTGTGAGTTGTTATTGTTGTTTCTGTCTGCGTGTCTGTTGTTGTTGTTTCTGGGTATGTTATTATTGTTGTTGTTGTTGGTGTGTGTGTTGTTGTTATTGTTATTGTTGTTTGTGTCTGTGTATCTGTTGTTATTGTTATTGTTGTTTGTGTCTGTGTGTCTGTTGTTGTTGGGATGTGTGTTGTATATGTGTGTGCGTATATTGTTGCTTTTGTTTTTGTTTTTGTGTATATAGGTGAGACAGCTCGTAGTGTAGGGGAACGGATAAATGAACTCTGGCGAGACCTTCAAGATAGTAAAGAATCATCTGTACTCTACCAACATGCTAAAATAGAACACAAGGGTAAATTAGAGAACATAGAAATAAAATTAGAATCTACACACAGAAAAGACGCAATGTTTAGACAAATCACAGAGGCAATAAACATAAAAGAATTACAATCAAAATTAAATAGAAAATATGAGTGGAACAGCAACATCACAACTTACAATTAAGGACAAAATGAAAACACACACACACATAGAACAAACAACCAACCAGTAACATGTAAATAAATAAACAAATAAATAAATGAACATAAACACACACAGACACCCGGATGTGGCGCATGTGTGTTTATAATAAATTGAAGTGAAAGCAACTGGTGCGTGTGTTTCTTATTGGCAACATGACCCTCCCAAAGTATAACAATATCGGTTTCAACACACGTTTTCAGATAAAGAATCTTGCTAAACAAATTCAGAAACGAAATATATATATATATATATATATATATATATATATATATATATATATATATATATATATATATATATGGTAAAAGAATGAAGAATAACATAGTCGGCTGTACAATAGGGTTTATTTACAGTATTAACAATTGTTTCTTTAGTCAGGTGTGTCTAAAAGTCGCTGATCGTTTGCAGCTACGTCACTCGACCTTAATTACAGTCGATACGCGACCAAGTAGTCAGAATACTGATATATGTACATGACACACACACACACACACATATATATATACTAGCAGAAGTACCCAACATTACCCGGGTTAAAGAAAATAATTGTTTCTACTTTTGGCACAAGGCCAGCAATTATCCCAGTATGTTACTGGTGCTTTATTTTATCGACCCCGTAAAGATGAAAGGCAAAGCCAACGTCGGCGGGATTTGAACTCAGACCATAAAGAGCCGTAACTCTGCAAATCATGGCGTCAGACCCTCTAATGAAATTTCATTCAAAACTTTTTCTATGGTATATTTCAAACTTCTAATATAGCTGTTTCCTCTATGTAACATACCCTGTAGTTTCAATATGATTTCATACTTAGTTTATTCCTTTCATATCTTGTCTGTGCTTGGGTTTTCATATCGCTGATGAAATACAGTTGTAAATATTTTGGTTCTTCTTCTGAAAGTTGCTGAAGTGGTCAAATTCTATGGTACACATGGCCTTGGATCTGGAAAGTGGGTACAAAACCACCTTCATGGATGACATTTTTGTACTTCTGTATATTTTGAAGAAAGTGTCTTGATTCAGTAGTTGTACCAATCAACAGTCCCCTCAAAGGTTCTGGTGATTCAGGAAATAATTTAAATTAATCTTTCCATTTAAACAGCACAATAATAGATGACTCACCATTCCATTTTTTTAGCACCACAAGTTGGACAAATTTTGTTCATTGAGGAAATTTGAATTAAAGGTTCTGAGGCATAGTCTTGATGTGGATTGTAGCTAAAACCAGAAAAGTTCCACCCGAATCCTTTTGAAATCGTAAATCATCTGTTCTTGCTCTCTGTACATATGGCTTTTGACTTGTTTGAGCTCCACTTACTTCATGCCGCCTTTGAGCTGCTCTATTTCTAAATAAACTTTATCCAGTAACCACACAACTCCCTGTTTCTTATATATATATATTTATATATATATATGATAAACGTAGGAAAATTAACAAAGAGAGGACAAGACAACGAACGAAATCAAGGCAAAAAGAAAAACATTTTTTTAAGGGGAATCTTAAAAAATTATTTAAAAAAATACAAATGAAACACACACACACACACACACACACACACACACACACACACACACACACACACACACACACACACACACACATGCACACATTATGTGGGGGAGGGAGGGATTTTCACTTTTTTAAATTTCAAATCGGCCACCGCTATGATAATTTGTAAGATTTATATACGTATGTTGCCATCTACGCAGTTATGTGTGTGTATATATATGCCTCCTTGCTTGTATGTGTGTGTGTGTGTGTGTCTCCTTCTCCCCTATCCCCCCTCCTTCATCATCATCATCATCAACAGCAGCTGTAGCAGCAACAACAACAATAGCAAAATTATCGTTGTATTGTTATTGTTGTTGAAGTGGTATGAATATTTATATAAACAAAAGCATCGTCATCTTATCGTCGTTTTTCCGGCTCAATGTAGATTGTTGGTACAAGATAATGTCGAAGGGTGGGCATTAAATAGGTGTTAAATTCCTATCTATGTTATCCTTGGTTAGATCTAAGTGCTTCCGGGTATTCCTTTTACAGAACTTATAATCCACACACAAAACAATAGAAAGAAAAAAAAATGGAATTTTCAACCGGTAATTTATTAGAATCTTTTACAATCGTTGCTGTGCATAAAATCCTGCGTATTTTATTATTCTGGAAACTTTCCTGGAAATCTTGTGTATTTGTCTTCTCTGGAGAGTTCCTTCGAGAATATCCCTACATCGGACTTAAAGAGTTTGTTTTATTTCAGTGCACTGCAGGGCTTCTTATGCACTTCATCGAAAGGAACATTTCTGAAAATTTCGTCTGTTTATGGTGAACATTTATAGTATATATATATATATGAACACATAACCATACGTACTCCTCATACATAAAAGAAATATATGCCTACATGTGAATTTTACAAAAGCGGTAAATGTGTAAAAGAGTGGCAGGTTTAAAAAAAAAAAATTATTTGGATATGATCAGGCATTGATATTTTACGGGGGAGGGGTGTCATCGCGGCGTATAAACAATACTTATACTTACATTATATACAGTATATACACACATATATGTATGTATGTATGTATGTATGTATGTATGTATTTCTTTTTTTTTTCTTTTTTATTTATTTATTAATTATTTTTTTTTCTCCTCGTGCAATTGCCATACTCGATAACGAGGGGGCAGCCATCATCATCATGTATGTATGTATGTATGTATGTATGTATGTATGTATGTATGTATGTATGTATGTATGTATGTATGTATGTATGCATGCATGTCATGCATGCATGATGGTCAGGTCACCAGTTGGTGCTACTGGTAACATGTATCCCAGTACAACCTGTCTCATGGTCGGGTCGTTGGCGACTAAACTGGCAACCCCACCAAGGTTTCTTGGTGAGGAGGGTGACTTTGGACATCCTGCAGGACTAAAAACAAAACCTGTCAAAGGGCAAAGGAGCTCTTAAGAGCCAATGGCCATCCAAAATCACTGGGAGAGATGACCCCTTAGCCTTTGTCAAGGCAAAATTCTAGGAGAAGGAAAACTCTGATATAACACCTGCAACCCTGATGTTATCCAATGATGTTGACTTGTTCTTCTTTTTGGTAAATATCATCTTGGTTAAGAGAGTGGGACTGGCTTTGTGCAGTGCCTTTGCTCACTATAAAAGCTTCACGGCACAGGCATTGCTTTATATTTGGAGATCTCTCTGCACTTGTCGTCACATGGTACCATGGGCCCAGCACTATGTGTCAATAACTGTCACAAGTGTAGTGTTTGTACCAGAGTTTTCAAGTCGCTGGCTGGACTAAAAAGTCACACTTGTTCAGCGCATCGGTAGGGGTTCTCCTACATAGATATAAAGTAGTGGCCGTACTCGAAAACGAGTTGGCAGCCACCATGCATGCATGTATGTATGTATGTCAGGTCGTTCTCGAGTGCTACTGGTAACATGTAACCCAGTACAACCTGTCTCATGGTCGGGTCGTCGGCGACTAAACCGGCAACCCCACCAAGCTTGCTTGGTGAGGAGGGTGATATTTGGGCACCCTGCAGGATGAAATACAAGACCCGGCAAAGGGCGGAGGAACTCAACAGAGTCAACAGCCATCCAAATAGTACTTTTTTTTTTTCACCTGGGAGTGAAAGGCCCCAATCGCTGTCAAGGAGAGCGAAACTCTGAAAAAAACCCCAAAAAACCCGCGGCTTCGGAACCATTCGATGATGCTGACCAGTTCTCCTTTTCGGGTAGTGTTTTCGATACTCAGAGAGTGGGATTGGTCGAGTGCAAGGCATTTCTCCACTTAAAAAACCTTCAAAGCACAGGCATTGCTTGTTCATGTTATGTTACAGGTTTGTGTTACTGGCCGTAGCCTAAAAGTGCACCAAACTCTATAATCTGACAAGCGATTGCAGTACTCTTAGTAGAGTTTGCAGCCATCATGTATGTATGTGTGTGTATATGTGTGTGTGTATGTGTGTGTGTGTGTGTGTGTGTGTGTGTGTGTGTGTGTGTGTGTGTGTGTGTGTGTGTGTGTGTGTGTGTGTGTGTGTACTCCACCTGATAACCTAATGACTGATTTATTTCTTAAGATAGACAATTCTGTCGCAGAAAGCATGATACGTCTGTCTGTTCTTGCTTGTCTATGTTGGACGGGTCTTCTCAAGTACAGCTTGCCTCCACTTGTTACGTTACTTCGTCATCACCTTTGTGAGGTTCATTGTTTTGAGATCAGCTTTCACCACTTCAGACCAAGTTTTCCTCGATTGTTTTCTTCCACAGCTTCTTTACGTTGACAGTCTTGGCACGTCTTCACACAACGATTATCATCCATATGCGTCAACGTGTCCATACTAATGCAATCGTCTCTCTTGCACAACATCTGATTCCTCCTATGCCTATTTTTTTTTCTTTCAGCTCCTCTGGACATGCTTGTTTCATCCCTGTTCAGTCCTTACGTATTCTCTGCATTCAAGCATATTTTTTATATACTGTGTATCAGATGCTGAATATTTCAGGTCATTTTTTCATTGAATAGACTTAATGTTGTCGCCCCAATTAATTCATAATTTATATGAATATTTTTGAAGTACTTTTGGTTTTCTACCTGGAGTTGCGACCGATAGATAGTATTAGCAATTGGAAAGACCAACGGAAACATTGTTTCCCCAGTCCGATTTTACGAAAAGTCGATCGACTGTCTTTGGTGAAAAACAGCTAGTTAAGTCTAATTATTACTGAATATGTATGTCCCTAGGCTGTTAATTACTTTTTAAGCACATTGAGTGTTTTTTGTTTCTCTAGAAAGACAGCTTGATCCGTAGAAAGACAGTTGGGTGTACAACGCGTCTATTTTGCAGCACGTTCGTCCGTTGCGGGAAGTTATATATGTAATCCATATATTGCTGGTCACTGAGAGATTCTATATTTTATCCACTGATAAAATATGGTTCCCGAAACAGATCCTGCTATAGCAGAAAGCCTGCTACAAGATTAGATACTGCATATTTCTTTTATATCATGTATCAGAAGTTACTCTGTCTACTTATTCGTACTATTTCGTGTCTTAGCCACAAATGATTTCTAATCTACAAAGATTTGTGGTTCACTTTTGCTGAGACTAATTATGATGTACTCCGCAAAGTATGTATGTCTTATTACCGAATGTTTACACACACACACGCGCGCGCGCGCCGTATGTGTGTGTGTGTATTTATGCATGTATATATATGTATTTATGTATATATACATTCATATATATATATATATTCCGAGTGAGAGAGAGAGAGAGAGAGAGAGAGAGAGAGAGAGAGAGAGAGAGAGAGAGAGAGAGATACAACAGATAAGTTTTGTTTACAAGCACTTTCTTTTGAATTCTAGATCATTCAGTATCTATCTTTCTGTTGTAAAAGAAAACAACACTACTAAAACCATCAGATACCAGATATAATAACAACAGCAACATCAACAGCACCAATTATGCTTGCCATGGTAACAACAGCAGCAGTAGCAATGACTTCAGTAACCTAACTAAGCAAGGCAAATAGCTGAAAACCTAGTTACTGAAACTACTTGAAAAACAATCACACAATTTGAATATTTAAACATCCTCTACTTCCTTTACACAGTATCATTTCGACAAGCAATGATAAACAGTCATTATAAGCCACGGGCAATATTTAAACTGGTAGAGCGTTGGACAACATGCTTTATGGCATAGTGTTACGCTCTTTTACGATCCGAGTTAAAATCCTGCCGAGGTTAACTTTGCCTTTCATCCTTACCAGTAATGCACTGGGGTCGATTTTATCAACTTTCCCCTCCCCCAAAATTGCTGGCCCTGTGCCTAAATCAGAAACCAATATTTGAACTAGCTGCGAATTGGCAATATTGCTGGAGTGTCGGACAAAATACTTTGCGGTATCTCTTCCGGCTCTTTACGTCCTGAGTTCAGATTCCGCCGAAGTCAACTTTACCTTCCATCTTCCTGGGATCTATAAAATAAAGTACAAGTAAAGTATTGGCGTCGATATAATCGATTTTCCTCTCCCCGTAAAATTGCTGGCTTTGTGATTACCGTATTTCCCGGCGTTGAAGACGCTACTTTTTTCAGAAAATAAGTCTAAAAAATCTACCATGCGTCCTGGAGGCCGATGGTTGTTTATTATTTTTTTTCAAATCTTGGTTTGTCAAAATTAGGGGGCGATCTCGAGGACGAAGCGTCTTCGGCGCCGGGAAATACGGTAATTTAGAAACGATTATTTGACTTGCCATAAGCGGCGGATTAATAGAATCATGAGAACACCGGAGAAAATACCTTGCGGTATTTGTTCCGGCTTTTTACATTCTGAATTCAAATCCCACCAGTGTCAATTTTTTTCTTTCATCTTTCCGGGTCGATAAAATAAAGTTCCAGTCAAGTAGTGGTATCGATATAATCAGCTATTCACCTCCTCTAAATTTGAGCGCTTATGCTTGTGTTAGAAATCATTAACTTTTTGGCCTTTTGGCTAAGATCAAAGTGCAGTATCTGTTCATACCAGCTTAATAACTGATACGGTCCCTATACGGGAACATCGATATTAAATCATTAACTAATAGAGCCACCAAGAGAGCTTCTACATGGTCACTTAACTTATAGCAAACAAAGGTTACTAAAATCATATAACCTACTATCCCAGGACGAAAATGGCCACATTTGATAATGTGGTCCTAGTTATATTGTATTTGAGCTAATGATGTGTATGGTCACAGCTGTAACACATTTGATCATACGTTTTCTGAATCATATCTGACTCGTTGCTAAATGACGACGACGGCAGCAGCAACAGTAGCGGTTGAACATCGGGTTCAGTTGCCCTCGTATAATGTTGCATTTCATAGGAAATCTCTTGGTGTTGTTAACATCTGGGGTAGATGCAATTAAGTGTCTTCTCCCTTCTCTAGAATTAATGACTGTGTCTCTATTAAAATCTTGATAATCCCACCAGATAGTTCAATGTTACCAAATTCAAGAAGATAATGGAAACATATATAATTACACGTGAACTTTTCAAATCAAATAAATTCCTTAGTTCACACTTTCTGTGAAACAATAGATCCAATCAAGGGGACATGATAAGCAATAGTTTATGGGCTTTTGACATCGACAGGTACGGTAAAGTGATCAACACAATCTTTTGCGATAGTTAATTGCATACCTTTACATTTCTGAATTCAAATCTCCTCGAAGTCGACTGGGTTTTTCTATTCCTTCTAGGTAAATAATGTAAGTGCCAGTTAAGTACATAGATCGATATAGTCGTCTATTCCCCACCCACCTTAATATGTGAATCCTTGTATCTAACTTATACATTCATATAATTTATAACTATCTGTGTATGGACCCGTAACTTCTGATGGTGACGGGGCGGGGGAGGGGGAGGGGGGCGCTTGAGAAGATCCAAGGGTCACTGGGGCCTAAGGGGGCGGTAGGGTAGCTATGAATTTATTATTTATAATATTATTATAGTATTGTATATATATGATATAATTTTTTCTACTTTAGGCACAAGGCCAGCAATTACCCACTATGCTAGAAAGCATGGCGTCCAACCCTCTACCGATACTGCCAATTCAATGATTGTATATATATGATATAATAGTAGTGGATTGGCAGTGTCGGTAGTGTCGGACGCCATTCTTTGCAGCAAAGAGTTACGGCCCTTTATGGTCTGAGTTCAAATCCCGCCGAGGTTAACTTTGCCTTTCATCCTTACGGGGTCGATAAAATAAAGTATCAGTAATACACCGGGATAATTGCTGGCCTTGTGCTAAAAGTAGAAACAATTATATATCAAATTATATATATCATGTGTAAAATAACAAATATATAATATTTATTTATACATAGTATATATTATATTATCTATTATATATAAATTAACGATTTTATTTATTACATATTATTTACAAACTGTGTATAGACAGGTCTTTCTGAGAATAGGGTTAGGGGCGCTGAGGATATTACGTGGCTGTGAGGTGAGCGGTGACCCAAAAGGTTTGAGAACCTCTGACGTAATGTATCTTGCTAATCGCTCTACTATGGCAATCTACCGTCCCGAACGTAATATATTATGCATTCTTCACAATTTACATAGCTAAACTGATAAATATCAGAATGACTAGGTACGCCATACGTATGAATATTAAGTTAGTGCCATCATACTTAATGTAGTGAGTACAAAAATATAATAATCTAAGTAATAAGTGACGTGGAAAGAAGAAAATATTAGTACCATGACTAATATTGTTATTGATAAAAGTTAGTATTAGTCATTATTAGTCATTGAGATATACCATCTAGACTAAGGTGTAGAGTCGGCCGCTTCCCCTTTCTCTTACTTTTGATATTTCATTTTTTTAATGCAAACGCTGAATATACCTTTGTAATAAACAAAGTGCAAAGCTATAAACAACCAAAAACGTCACTGAGTTAATATTTTCAGCGTCCCTGTTTCATTGAGCAGCACAAGGATGTCAAAGAAACAGACATCTAACTCAACCCTACTAATCAAGGATAACGAGGTATTAAAACCTTCAAAGTTGCGATAATAGCTAAATGAGCTTCCTTGTATTCCACAACGAACTCTTCCTCTTTGAAGACCAATATAATTTCTTCGGGTCACTCCTTCTAAAAAGCACAAGTAAGACCTATACTGGAGCACTGTTTCTATAACAATGTTGCAGTTACGCACACAAATATCTTGGATTGCATGCATAAGGATATACAACTGATCATCAAAAACATACTCACCAATATACCATTACTAACACTGCCCCATCTATGTGCTGCCTTCTTTATCTCTCTGTCTATTATATCTCTACTACAGGGCGGTCGATTGGCAGAATTGTTAGAGCGTCGGATAAAGTGCTTTGCGGCATTTGTTCCGTCTCTTTGCATCCCGATTTCCCTCGGAGGTCAGCTTTACCTTTCACCCCCCTCCCTCCCCCCGGTGTCGATAAAATAAAGAACCAATCAAATATTACGGTCGATATAATCGATTTTCCTCTCCCAACAAATTGCAGGCCTTCTGCTAAAATTGAAAAGCGTTACACCTCTTCAACAATAGCATCTGCATCCTTCAACTAACTAGGTACATACGACCTCGATTCAGTCTCATCCGATACCCAGATATAGCTTTCTACAATCACTCAGATTATGTCTCGCACCCGCGATTTGTTCGCACTAAAAGCTCCGTACAGTTCTTCTCTCTCATAACTCTCTCCAGTTCATGTTATCTCTGTAAAGCTTAATATCATCTGTATCAATCTCACCAGTCTGTATAGCCTGCAGACTTTCTGGACTGGCATCCTTATATAACTAAGTTACCTATCTATCTGTTTGTTTGTGTCTGTCTGCCAATCAGTTAATCAGTCAGCCACTCTCTTTGTCTCTCTGTCTATCTATCTATCTATCTTTCTATCTATCTATCTATCTATCTATCTATCTATCTATCTATCTATCTATCTATCTATCTAGCTGTCGTCTGTTCTACAGTGTGGATGTAATTCACTTCGCGCAGAAGTTTTGTTCAAATTTATTGCGGAAATTTTGTGAGTTCAAATTTAATTTTGATACAATTGTGTAGCTTGACCCCCCGTCTGAACTGTCAGGCGGTGGGTCAGCTCATCTTTACCCCTCCTAGAGGTGAAAAACCTGTTTTAAAAAATTTTGTGGCAAAAAAATTTCAATCGTCTAACAGAAATGTTAAACGCAGCGAACGAAAATAGTGGTGGGGGGACAGCGGTAAGAGTTGTAAGCTCGCACGCTTTAGTCCCCCCTTCCTTCCCAACTAACGTCATAGAGAAGGAAGGAAAAATTAAAATAAAAACAGACGAATCTGCGGAGAAAAAAAATGACGAAAACACAAATCTGGACATGGATTCCAACAACGAAAAAAAAAAAATTGGAAAAATTGCATGACAATACTAATAACACAAACAAAGACACAACAAACACAAAAATAACATTTGAAAATAACACCATAACAGAAAGCAAAGCAGACGACAAGATTTCATTTGCACAGAAAACAAAGAAATCTTTGACTTATATACCGGAAAATATTTCAGATGTGGCACGAAGGATCACAGACGCCAAACAATACATAAGTGAAGGAGAGAATGGTATTTTATCGGTAAAAATGCCTCAAGAATTCACCAAAGACATTGAAAGCCGAACGGTCAAGTTTCGGACCATCAACAACAGTACAAAAAAACCTGAACAGCCTTCTCAAGCAGATATCAAAACAGTACTCACAGAAGTACTTAATGAAACCACTTTCATAAGAAAAGACAGACTGTATGGAAGCCTAGCAATTATCATGAAGAACGAATCGGCGGCAAAAAAATGTGCTTTGTCACCGATTCGTTCGAAAAATTTCACCTTTTATCCATCTTATATGGGTAAAAGAACTCAACGCATATGGCTGGATGCAATGATGCCAGATGTGGACTACTGCTGGCTCATAGCTGGCTTCATCGATCCAGTGAATGACAACGTGATTTCCATTGGGAAAACCACAGGCAATGCGTTCAGTGGAACAGGTATAGAGCTGATAGTGCAAATGAAGCCTGAACGCATCGCCCAAATACCCGACAGAATCCTATTAGAGGACCACGGGTATATAAACATTAGCGTGGAGTGGAGCAGGCCGTCCTGCCATATCTGTGCAGGCAGAGGGCACCTGAAGGCCGCTTGTCCCCAACTCAACAAAAAGAAAACCCTGCTACCAACACCAGCTCCACCACCACCACCACAACAGATAAACAAACAACAAAACTCAGTCCCACCCAACCCGTCCCTCAGTAAAACCACACCACCACCACAACACAAACAGTCACAACACATTACCCCAAAACAAAATACAGGCCCACCCAACCTCTCACTCAATAAAACAACACAACCACCGCAGACACAACACACAACACAGTCTAACATAGTGACATCCATCTCCCCCACAAAGAAAACCAACACGGAAACATTACCAGCAAACATACCTCTTCCCTCCAACACTGAAGATAACCCAACGAATTCGGAGGAAGAAACGGAGTCCTTCAGACAGATTAAAAGGAAAAAAAGAAAACATGTGCAAAACACACAAGGCCAAACAACCCCCACCCAAATCTCAACATAATCCAACAAAACAGAAAACACCCCTCCAGCAACAAACAAAACCAAACCTGCCCCTCCCCTCTTCGAAACACTCACACCATCCGAAAAAAAGACATTACACTATACTTACATCAACAGAAACAATAATAAATTAAATGAACTCATATACAATAATCCTTCGGTACAAACCGAAGGTGTAAACTTTGTTTCGTCAGAAAACTACCCACATTTAAAATTAATAAAGATCCCAATGAACCTCTACCAAAACCTAAAAAAGGATTTTAAGGAGGACGTAGGACCACCCTCTGTCAAACCCATAAACCGCGTCCTACTAAAAAGCTTTCCCCCTCCCCTTCCCCCTCCCCAACACAACTCCAAACACCCCAACCCCACCACACACTGACGACCCCACACCACCACAAGACACCCCTTCACCCAACACCCCTGACCCCATGGAAGTCGTGCAACCCGAACCCCGGAAAGCGGAAAAGTAGGTCTCTACACTCTCCTTTGGCTCTGCCGCCCACATGGATGTGTTAAGAGTAGGATGTTTGAATGCACGTGGCCTGGGCTCAACTTGGAAGCAAGCAAAGCTTCTAAATGACCTCAGGTCATGTAGTATAAATGTAATGGTTATCTGTGAGACTCGAATCAGCGTCGTGCGGCAGCTGGCCCCCACCTTCGATGACTTTGAGGTGCATGCATCTCTCTGTCAACCTGGAGGTGGGGGTGGGGTTGTCGTACTGCTGCAAAAACACCTGGGTCTTGCCGTACAGGTTGTGCACTCGGACCCGGAGGGTCGTTTGTTGGTGCTAGACGTTGGCAGTAGTGAAAGTGCGGCCTTGAGACTGGTCGCCGTCTACTCCCCTTTCGGAGCTGAACGGCCCGACTTCTTCCAGCGTTTGGAGACTTTTCTGGGAATACGCGTTCCCTGCTTCTAGCGGGGGATTGGAATGACATCCTAGACGCACGTTGGGACTATGCAGGAGCATGTCCTAATAGAGGGGGGTGTAACAGCCTCAAGGGGTTACTCGACCGTTTTAACTTGGTCGATAGATATCGACTAGATTTTCCAACTGTGCCTACCTGGACTTGGAGAAACCACAGTGGTCAATCTAGATCGTACTTAGATAGATTCTTAGTTAGAAGTAAGGATAGGGACATATTAAGCTGTCCAGAAATGCGCACGGTTGGCTACACGGACCACAAATTAGTGACCTGCGTAGTCAATCTCGAGAAAACACATAAACAGGGTCCCGGTTACTGGAAACTTAATTTGTCTTTACCGGCAAAAGAGACTTACAGAAACCGGATTAGCAGATTAGTTAAGGAGAGGTTGACGGGTGCAATCGTCAACAACCGATGATGGGCATCTCTCAAAAGAGAGATTAGAACAGAATCAATAAGTTATAGCAAGATGTTAGCTGCCGATAGGAATAGAAACGAGAAAGAATTAACAGGTAAATTAGAAGAGGCAATCAAGAGCGAAGATGTGGCCAGAGTGCTGGCATCGAGGACGGCCTTGAACCAGTTTTTCGATGCAAAGCACGAAGGCTGCGTCATTCGAAGCAAAATACGTGCTCTAGGTAATGAGGGGGCCAAAGCCGTTGGCTGGGCCCGCGTGACAGAAGCTAAGAGTGGAAATCGATCCACCATCCGGTCGTTGCAAGACGAAGATGGACGGGTGATCCGGGAGCCTAAGCAGATGTGCGAGGCCTTTCAAAGGCACTTTGCCCGATTGTTCGGGGGAGGCGAGGGTCCGGGCGGGGGCGTGGATTTCGGTCCATACCTCGACGGCCTGCCGCGTCTCTCGAGCGAAGAGGCAGAGTCCTGCGAGGGACCAATCTCGGCTGATGAGATCGGAGATGCGCTGAGCCAATGCAGCAGACGCAAATCTCCAGGACTCGATGGTATACCTTACGAACTTTATTTAGCAATGCCGGTCTTCTTCTCCGAACTCCTCGAAGCGGTCTACTGCAATTGGCAGCAGAACGGGAGAATTCCTTGTTCTGTAGCCAAGGGCGTAGTCACGCTGGTGAGGAAGGACGAGAACAAGGGGGATAGTATAAATAATTTTCGGCCCATAACCCTGCTAAACACAGAGTTAAAGATTTTGGCCAAGGTGTTAGCAAAGAGGTTGGCGCTTGTCGTGGGTGGCCTGGTGGGAGATGCGCAGACATGTGCTATCCCATCCAGGTCCATTCACGATAACCTCCACCTCATGCGATACATCATAGAGAGGCTTCGGTGGGGCCCCGATCAACTTGGATCAGTCTAAGGCCTTCGATAGGGTCGACCATGGTTACCTGGATGCGGTGCTAGCGGCGGCTGGGTTCGGTCCTGTTTTCAGAGGCTGGATAACTGCCTTACATAGCAACCACATCTGTTCTAGGATCAAGGTGAACGGCTACCTTTCGAAGCCGTTCGAAATCACACGATCCATTCGACAGGGGTGCCCTCTCTCCTCCCTTCTGTACGTATTGACTCTCGAGCCTTTACTGAGGAAGTTGGAGTTGTTGCAGGGTATCCCCCTGGAACCAGGATTGAGCAAAGCGGTGTCGGCCTACGCCGATGACGTAACAGTAATGGTATCGACCGACTCGGAGATCGAGGCGATCGGTACCTTACTGGAGGAGTACGAAAGGTTGTCAGGAGCGAAACTGAACCGGGAAAAATCCATCGGGCTGCAACTCTGAACGTGGAGAGGCAGACCGATGCCTCCTGACGGTGTCGTCGGACACTGGACGGAGGGCCCGGTAAAGTTGCTTGGGGTCTGGTTTGGACCGGACCTCCAGGTGGAAAAGAACTGGAACGAGGTTACGAACAAGGTGTTTGCACTAACCCAGAAATGGGCCAAGTGTAAGCTGTCCCTAAAAGGCCGGGCGGAGGTGGCGAACATTTACATAGCGTCCGTCACTTACTACCGCCTGACTGTCGTGCCTTGCCCTAAGGAAACACTCACCACCATGGAACGCATGCTCTTCCAATTTCTTTGGAAGAAGCGCCCTCCTATGGTGAGAAAATCCATCTGCTGCCAACAACCTTCGAAAGGAGGGCTGGGGATGCCGTGGTTGATGATGCATAGGCACGCATTAAGGCTACGGCACCTACAGGTATTCCTCACTGGTCAACCGGTGTGGGCTCCGTTCGTGAAACGAGCCTTTCCGAGACTCGTCTCGCTCACCGAGCTACAGTCCTGGGTCAAGCAAAGATCCGGAAAACTGGGAGACTGGCACACTGAGTGTGCTCAGGCGCTCAGGGCTCTCTGGCAGAATCAGAGCTCTCTGGAGAATCCACCTCATCATTCTATAGAGGGCTGGTGGCTAGCAGGGGCGATGACACCCTTGGAGAGTCGCTGGACATGGAAGAAGACGAACTGGCCAGCCTGTTCGGTAGGACTTTCGACCCAGGACCAATGGACAACTTCTAGAAGTCACTGGCCTGGCAGTGCTACCGGGGGGCTCTACCCGTTCGAGAGAGGCTCTACAGACACGGGCGCCCGGGCAGGGATCCCTCAAAAAAGATTTGCCCTAGATGCGTGCGTCACGAAGAAACCGTTGCGCACGCATTGGTGCAATGTCCGGGCGTGGCTGATCTGTGGGGCTACGCCGAACGACTGCTGTCGCGGGTGGCGCCGATTAAATTGACCGCCGAGTCCGTGATGACAATCAAACCGCCTCCCCACTTCACAAAGGAAGCAAAGGCGGTTTTTCTGTGCGTAATAGCCATGTTGAAAGAGGTTGTTTGGTGGACACGATTGAAAGGTCTGAGGTCAGGCAACTTCCTCTCTGGCCATAGTCTGGTCTACTTCTTCCGATATCACTTCGGAAGAAGGATAAGAATGGAGAGAGAGGTGCTTGGCCACAGGCAGTTTTATGAAAGGTGGGTGATAGTGGCGAGAATGTAGGTAAAGAAGTAAAGGAGAGGGGAGCACCTTCTCCATGTGCTCCCCGGGCAAAGGATTGCACACTTTTTCGGGGGTGTGTGCAACCCCCATCACGTCCCCTCCCTTTTGAGGTTATTTTCGATTATTTTCATGTTACACCCTTTTTACTCGATTATATGTAAACTCCCCCTTTGTATTTGTCCCTTCTTTTTATGCCTTTATGGTAAATAAAGAAATCTATCTATCTATCAATCAATCATCTGTCCGTCTGCTTGTCTCTGTCCCGCGCCTCTTTCTATGTATATATATATATACATATATATATACATATATATGCATATATACATTCACACACACACACACACACACACACACACACACACACACACACACACACACACACACACACACACACACACACACACACACACACACACACACGCACGCACGCACATGTACATATATATATATATGTGTGTGTGTGTGTGAGTGTGTATGCATGCATGTATGTACGTATTTATGTGTTTTATATATATATATATATATATGTGCGTAAACACGGGTTTTAAATCTAAACACCTGGTATCTCTCAACTGACATCTTGCTCAGGTTATATGTGTACCTCAAAGGCATCGGTTACCATGAATACCTGTTTTCCATTGCACACACGTGGCGGCATCAAACTAGGTTTTACACTGACATATTTCCTCTAACTGTACAGGCCTTTCATACTTTTTCTCTCTCCCTCTCTCTTTCTTAAGCTCACGCATTCACACTGGAAGGCATATACCCATACATATACACACTCACACATCTGCACACACACACATTCGCTCACTCAGATATCTAACTGTCCAGATCTTCAACAGCGTTTCTTCCATTCTCACTCTCTTTTTCGTCTCAGTAAACACACACACACACACACACACACACACACACACACACACACACACACACACACACACACACACACACACACACACACACACACACACATACACACACACACACACACACACACACATGTATATAGACACTCACTTAAATTCACACACACACACAGGGATATATGCATGAACACACACACACACTCATACATACGTACATACCTACATTCGCTCACTTAGATATATAGTATATCTGTGCAATGTATCAAATTCTATTACACCTTAATATATTGAAGGCTTAATCTATTTATAGAGAATCATAACATTTATCCTATTTCTAAAAAGAAAATAAAAACAATGAATCTCCGTCAGTTTCGGCGATAAATGTTCTAGTTGTTCGATCAACGTAACTGCCTGCTCGACAAAATGACTGTGCGTTCCATAGACACGTGTAACCTTAAAATAATTCGCAGAGAGATTCAGCGTGACACAGTTTATAGCAAGACTGGTCTTTGAATTACAGATACAGCCCCCTCCGTCGAGTTTCAAAACTGTTCCACATACTCAATAACACTTCCTCCAGATGCCACCCAAGACCTAATGATTGCGAAGCGAACTTCTTAACCATTCAGCCATGCAGTGTCTACTAAAAAAAAAAATATAGAAAATCCAACGATCAATAAAAAGAAAGCAAATAAAGGGAACAAATGCTGCGAGCCATTTTGTTGTATGCCTTAACGACGTGATCAACTTACCAACTGACAAGTACAAATGCTACAATACGAATATACACTTTGTGAGCAACCGGAGACAGGCTTTGCTCGACACGCGTTCAAACCATATCTCATTGAGTGAGTAATTGTGAGTGAACGAGTTTATAGCGAATACTCTCTATAACATCACCAATATGTATGTATATATATATATATATATATATATATATATATATATATATATATATATATATATATATATATATGTGTGTGTGTGTGTGTGTGTGTGTGTGTGTGTGTGTGTGTGTGTGTGTGTGTAAAAGGTAAACAGAAATGACAACAACAATCGGTACAGTATATGGAAGGAATATATTAGGTTAACGCTTGAAATAGCAGGAAGAGGGTTTTAACGTTTATGACGCTAGTCCTTCATCAGAAGAGAGAATGAGAAATAAGATAGATTGAGGACAAATCCTTTAATCGTCAGCTAACTGATAGAGTCATTATGATTTCTCTTCTCTAAAAGTTAGGATCATTCAAACCAGCGCACACAGGATTTCAACAATACAAACAAGAGAACAAAATACAGCAAGATATGTCAGAGCAAGTCTTTTCGACTAAATAAATGAAATTGGAACAAGGGTTGCAGTTTCACTTACATTCACTTTTTTTTTTGGACATTGCTATTTATGTTACTAGAATTTTCAATGCATTCATTCGTGGGTTTAAGTTGCAGTCTTATAAACGGACACCGTGAAATTGACTATGTCAGCAAACTTTACACTGCAGAGAACATTTTTTGCAGTTTAGTCTGGGAGGGATGAGTAGTGCTCCTGACTATTTTCAAGGCCTCGGAGATAGTTCGGAGGGCAGTGATTATTATAAGGTGCATTTACATCCCAGCTTTTTTCAAGTTGGCAGAACGAACCACCTTAATTCAAAATAGTCAATTCTCTTCTTCTGCTTGTAAAACTGCAGTAAAAGGAACATTTGTTGAACCCTCTAGTTTTAGGTCACAATCTACCCCTAGGATGAGATGCTTGTGAAGTTTCTTTATTTTAAAGTACTTTACTGCGATCTTCTATTAGGTTAGGTTCTGCCTTATTTAAAACATATCTATTATTTATATTTATAAGCTTTTCTAAATTAAATTCTAAGTTTAATGAGATGTAAAGTATATTAATGACAAATTGTTAAATTTATATGATATTTGCTACTCCTTAAATGTTGGGTTGTTAAACAGTTTAACTTGGCTGCTATTTCTAGTATCAATTTTGAACTCGTCATTAAGTAATATACAAATGATTAGCATGTTGTTAGTTCTACTCATGCGGACCGTATTATACATTATGCAGGATCGTTGGACGTACGCAACGGGTAAATATACCTTTCGTATGGCTTTGACTTAGTGATGGCTTTCCATTGAATGGAGTAGTCTATACTTGAGTCCTTGAGGGACCATACGTGGCTCGCGAGTTTCGTGGATGAACGTCTGTCCGGGTACCTAAAGGTCGACTGGTGGTTCAGGAAGCGTTCCTTAAATCGGCCCTCCGCCATACCCACATAGGATTTGACCTCCTGTGGTTGATTTGGTCGGTTGGAAGTGACCACAGCTTCGTAAACAGCGGGTGTGTTGCATTGTTGTTGAAGGGGACAAGCATCGGGCTTACGGCAAGAGCACCCTGGTGGGGTGTTGCTCTTAGGGCTGTTGGTGATGTGGGCCTTCATGTTCTTAGCGCAGGAGTATCCTAGTTTTACTTTGTGTCGGTTAAAGATGGGGTG
Organism: Eledone cirrhosa; assembly: GCA_964016885.1. Taxonomy (NCBI): domain Eukaryota; kingdom Metazoa; phylum Mollusca; class Cephalopoda; order Octopoda; family Eledonidae; genus Eledone; species Eledone cirrhosa. The sequence goes on from OZ024741.1 coordinate 89,887,704, forward strand.
GTATTTATGACCTATGGGAAAGTGTCTATCTAAGAGGGCTAAAAAATGTTTGCCTACATTGGTTTTAACGTTGAGTGAGAAGGGAGGAAAGAACCAGATAGTTTGTCTATTGTTACGCTTTCTTTTCTTAATGGTGTTGTTGTTAGTGGGAGAGTAAGTGATAGGTTGCGAGAAGCAAGTATAGACTACTCCATTCAATGGAAAGCCATCACTAAGTCCAAGCCATACGAAAGGGGCAATCCGTCGTGTGGACTGTGTATTGATGAACGAATAAATATTCTAAAGGGATTACGCAATAGTGATTGCTTAAACACGAGAAATGAATTCTTCACACGTTGTCCACACGTCTCGAAACACCTCTTACATAACTACAAAGCTCCGGATTGAATTACAACAACATCCTAATTTTCTTATCAACTAGAAACTTTCGGACTTTCGCAGTTATCTCCCTTACACCTCTCGCACGCAATTTAGTATTGCCTGTGTAAAGTGATCGTTTCTGCGCATGCGCGTTCGTACGGTTGTCCTTCCTGTTCCGTATAACCATGTCCATTACGAGCTGAGAATCCGCTAAGGTGAAACAATTGTTCTCGGTATGGTGAACTAACTGTTGTGTAACCACTTCTACCTAACTCGTCCCATGGACTGAGTGCTCTACCACTACGGATATTACCTTCCACTGTTCTACCACTATATATATATATATATTCATATGTATGCATACATAATACACACACACACACACACACACACAACACACACAACACACACACACACACACACACACACACACACACACACACACACACACACACACACATATATATATATATATGTATATATATATATATATATATATATATATATATATATATATATATATATAAGCAAGTATTGCACTAAGAAAAATAAAGCGTTGACATGAAGAGATTATGAATTTATTTGCTTTACCATATGTTTCTGTGTCTATCATAAATTGTTTACATATGCTGACTACAATATATATTGTTCAATCATATGTAATACTTAATTTTATTACACTTCATCAGAAAGCCTATAGTAGTAGAATTCAACTGTTCACTATATAAATATATATATATTAATATACAATTTTCACAAATGATGTATTAATACCAATTCATTATCAATTGATTCTCAAAGTAAAGTACATTTGATCCAGCATGGCCTTAGTCATAATCAGTAAAATGAACTAAAGAAACACATATCCGTACTATCTGACCATAAGATTAAACAACGCGTGCCCTACTTTGGCATATATTTTTAGCATTTCTGGGACTATCCCTGGTGTGGCTACCGCTTTCCCTGCCTTCATATCTTTAATAATCTTTTTCTATATACATATGCAGACACATAAATTCACTCATTCACACACACGTTATGTATACATACATGTACACACACACACACACACACACACACACACACACACACACACACACACACACACACACACACACACACACATATACACACACACATTTATTTATATGCGGATGTGTTTATGTATATATATTAATATAAATATAAATAAATATATATATATTTATTTATTTACATTAATATATATACATAAACACGCATATACAAATGTGTGTGTGTGTGTATACATGTATGTATACATAATATATATATATATATATGCATATATATATATATATATATATATATGCATATATATATATATATATATATATATATATATATATATATATATATATATATATATATAGTATTAAGGATACTATTTATGGTTATGTATATACTAAAACTTTTTATAGTTATGTATATTTTAAACCCTAAACAGTGAAAGTCAGTAATTTATTACTACCTTATTACCAGTAAGATAAATAGCTCAATGTAATAACATCAGTTGTTCTACAGAGCAGTTATATAGAATACACAGGAATCAAAGCTATGTTCAAAGCATTTATTCGCTTACAATTGTTTCATCCAAACCGAGGCTTGGTGTCTTCGGAGCATTTTTCAATGTTTGTACACATACATGACCTCCTTTCCAACGCAAGAGACATACAGATACATATGTATATATTGATGTACAGTGGGGTGACATATATTATATTATTTCTGAATGGCAATTTAAGTTCAAAAACAAAATCACATTAAAACAGAATCAAAGCACAATAAAAATTAAAATACATCAATGCAAAATTAAAATACATTTTATGTATTTTATGTATTTTAATTGTAACTAAAGGTTTCATGAACTAACAAGCTTGTATAAGTGCAAGCTATTTTTGTTAGTCATATTATCAGGGACATGAGCCATTCGCTTGATTATATGATTAACAGACATAGCTTTCTCTAATGCAGGATTCTTCCTTGGTAAAACCTTTGGTTGCAATTGATTATCGTGTGTATGAATCATAATATATATAAATATATGTGTGTGTGTAGGTTTGCGTGTGTGTGTCTGTTTGCGTATATATGTATGTATATGCATATATATATGTATACGCACACTAACATACACACACATACGTATATGTGTGTATATATACATCCATAAAGATCATAAAGATAATTTTCATTTTTGGATTCCCTTTTCATCTCTCTATCAAATAACTTAACTATTTTTCTATGAAGGACTAAAGTCGGCAGCATAAAGACTCTTTTTCAACTATATCCAAATTTAAACTAATATAAAGGCATTGTATTGTAGTATTCTTCTGTGTTGTTTTTTCTTCTTGACTTTAACATTAATCATAACGCTAGCATTAAACCTAATACTAACCCTAACCGTAAACCTAACCCTAACCCAAACAGTAACCTTAACTCTAAATCTAACGCTAAATGTGTGTGTGTGTGTGTGTGTGTGTGTGTGTGTGTGTGTGTGTGTGTGTGTGTGTGTGTGTGTGTGTGTGTGTGTGTGTGTGTGTGTGTGTGTGTGTGTGTGTATGTGTGTGTGTGTGTGTGTGTGTGTGTACGATCCGTATATACTACTCACTAGTCAAGGGTCAGGTCGCTTCATGGTTCTGGCCGACAGATGGAGAAGACATTGCCCTGGATGATGGCACTGGAACAGTCACTTCACATTGCGGGTCTCTCACTTGCGGGCAGCCAACTCTGCTATGAAAGCATTGAGTAGGGATGTGGTCCGGGGATCAAAAACGCTAGAAGTTTCCAAGGGCATACGCTCAGCCACAAACCTATCAGAGAGCGGCCGAAACTTTGACAGTTTACCCTCTTCGGCCTGACGAGCAGCGAAGCCTGGGTTGGTAGCCGTACGCACTAGGTTTCCGCTGGAGAAGGTGTCGCAATATATGGCATCCCAAATGAGGGGCCTACCTTCGCGGAACGGGAAAATAGTCACGCCATCTGTTTTTTTGCCGTCACTGCGGTCCAGCCCCGTTGGCTCAAACTTGGAAAGCAAGCCTGTGTTGCAGACAAGCTTTTTGGTGAGGACACGGTAAGAGGTCATCGACTCAAGAATAGTCGACAGGGCTAATGAGACTGAAGTTCGGAGACCGAGGCCACCATAGCTAACGAGATATGTGGTCTGTTGTCCTCCAGTGTCATCAAACCAGACGTTCCATATCTCTTCAGCAGCCCGTCAAATACTGGTATCGAGATCTGTAAGGCGAAATGCCTGGCTGTACCATGGGGCATTGCAGAAGATGTAGAGAAGCTTCGGTGTGGCGAAGCAGTTCCTTAACAGAAAGAGTGCCGAGTGGGCGACGATCAGGTTCAGTCTGCTTGTAAGACTTCGAAGTAACATAACCTGGACCTGACGGTGGAGCGAATGATAGGCGGGAGGATCGGTGAACCGAGTGTAAGGACGTTTTCTTTAGAGGTAACCTACATCTAATGGAGTAATGACCGCATGTCCGAAACGGAGGCCTCGAAGCCCTTTGCGTCGTAATTGACGTTTATGACCTCTGGCTTGGAGGAGTTGATCTTGAGGTCGATCCTCGCCAGATCAGGAACCACTCATCGAAAATCATGGCAGATACTTGCATCAGGCCCGCCTATCGTCGCATCCTCCAGGTACCAGATTTGGAGAAGGGCAGTGATGCTCCGAACATCGTTGTCTACCTCGAGAGCGAAGAACAGTGGACCCAATGGATTGCCTTGTTGAACACTGGTGAGGAGCATGCTCGGAAAACCATACGACAGGCAGGCCAGGGGATAGGCGAACGGAGCACGCAAGTGGTCGTGGCGCACACAGTTGAAGGTATTTCTCATGTCAAACTTGATAATGAGGTGTCTTGAATCACTTGGCGCCGGTTCGGCCTGGTCGGCCCCTTCCCACCCGCTGGCCATTCCGACCCCAAGCTGAATCGGGCTGAGTTCCTCGCTCAATTCAGGCACGACAGATTTACAGATTACCTTGGTTGCGAGCCTCCGCGATGGGGCGTATTCCACCGTGTTTCTTCCTGAGAGCGGTTAGGCGGATTGGGTCCAAGGCACCATGGATGAACCTGTTAATAATGGCCATAATTGTGCTCAGCAGTCGGTGCCTGTCTTCGGCATTAATGGGGGGGGGGGGGACGACAAGTCTTTGAGGTGGCTGTGTCGGAGACCATCGGCACCTCCACTTTTGGTAGGTTTTATTGGTTCCTATCTAGCATATTACTTTTCGTTGTCTGATTAGATTCACTCTTGTTCTGACGATGTTAATGACTTACTTCAAATCTTGTGGGGAGACCCGATATAGGCGGTGCCGAAGAAGAAGAAGAAGAAGAAGAAGAAGAAGAAGAAGAAGAAGAAGAAGAAGAAATATGTTCATGGCTGAAGAAATAAAAAAAAAATGAAAATCCCTAGGAAAGAAAAATAGAAAGATGATAGATCTATAAAATTTTAACAGATGGAGCGCAGGGGAGAAGAAATATATTCCATTGGAGAAGTTATATATATATATATATATATATATATATATATATATATATATATATATATATATATGTGTGTGTGTGGGGGGGGGGGGGTGCGTGTGTGTGCGTGTGTGTGTGTATATATATATATAGAGAGAGAGAGAAAGAGAGTGAGAGGGGTATTGAAATAGGTGAGTGCAATGAAAAAATAGGGGCTGTACATTCTGCTATAATTATACAGCAGAATGATGTAGGTTGGTGAAGTGTATGTATGTAAATAGAGAGTTTTAAGAGTTTCATCTCTACCAAGAAATAAAGTGAAACAAATGAGAGAAGCAGCAAAGGATTTCAATGTATATACTTCAAATACGACCTTTTAGTTTTATACGCTGTTGTTGAACCTCCGTCGGTTTTCGACGACGAGTGTTCTCGTTGATTGAACAACGGAACATACTGTTCACGAAATTAATGTGCAAGTGATTTAGCATTCTAGAGACAGGTCTACTTTTAATGTATTTCTAAGGGACATTCTAAGCGACATTGTGTAACAAGGCTGGCCATTTGAATTACAGATACAATCCATCCGACGGTCTTCAATACAGTTTCCATCTCCCCAACTTGACTCATAAGTGGGGTGAGCCGAGTCCATGGGAAATGTCACGTAGTGGGATCGAATCCGGGGCCTAATGATTGTGAAGAACTTAGCCATTCTGTCATCCGTGTCATGATCTAGATTTACATCTTAACTGACACGATCAACTTTTGCCACATTATCACTGATATTTCAAAGTCACCTATGCAAATGGATTATCTTAACAGACAGTGTTGTGAGGAAATAACTGTCACAAACATTAACCCCCTTGATACCAACTCACCTAAAACTGCTCCTAAGTCTATGATACAAAATTGTTTATATTTATCTAAAACTCTCCACCATAATTTTGAGTAAAAACATCTAAATTATGTTCCAGTTACCAGTTTAATAATCCTTTCTTTACTTAATTGTTTCTAATATATGCACAAAGCCAGCACTTTTTTGGTGGAGGGGAAGCCGATTAAATCGATCCCAGTTCTTGACTGGTACTTTATTTCATCAACCTGGAAGGATGAAAGGTAAAATTGACCTCGGCTGGATTTGAACTCAGAACTCAAAGGGGCGTAACGAAATCCTACACAGCATTTTGTCCGACTCGCTAACGACTCTGCCAATCCGCTGCCACCTTAGTTTAATAATGGTTTCTTATATAGGTACAAGGCCAGCAATTTGGCGGGAGGGGAAAGTCGATTAAACCGACCGCAGTACGTGACTGGTACTTTATTTTATCGACCCTGTAAGGATGAAAGGCAAAGTTAGCCTCAGCATGATTTGAACTCAGATCATAAAGGGCCGTAACTCTATAGTGCAAATCATGGTGTCCGACCCTCTACTGATACTATCAATCCACCGCCCTCCACCTTAGTTTAATAATTGTTTCTACTTTAGGCACAAGGCCAGCAATTACCCAGTGCATTACTGGTACTTTATTTTATCGACCCCGTAAGGATGAAAGGCAAAGTCAACCTCGGCGGGATTTGAACTCAGATCGTAAAGGGACGTAACTATGCTGGAAAGCATGGCGTCCGACCCTCCACCGATACTGCCAATCCACCGCCCTCCACCTTAGTTTAATAATGAGAAAGCTATATTACAAAATCCTCTCAAATTATTTGAAAATATTAGTCAACGTCTTTCATTAGAAATATGGAATGAAAGGGTTAAACTACATTAATGTTGACATAAGCAGATGCTGTTCTAACTACACTGGCGGTCGGAAATTCGTTCCGATGTATTTGTACAACCTTGTTAACCTTTCCTCCTGTCTTGTGGGCCTGGTTCATATTATTTGAAGTCTGGAATTTTCAAGTTGATGTTTGTGTGTCTTGTGTGGTATGAATTCACCAAGGACTTGGCAATGGAAGAAAACCAAACTACTCATATTTTTTGTACTTATATATATATATATATATATATATATATATATATATATATATAGGATAACAAGGTATCGTTTAAGGTAATCCAGAACTGGGACCGATTTAATCGGCTTTCCTCTCCACCAAAATATATATATGTATATATATATGTATATATATCTATATATATATGCATGTGTATATATATATGTATATATATATGTATATATATATATATATATATATATATATATATATATATATATATATATATATGTATATACACACATACACACACACACACACACATATATACATATATATATAGAAATGACTTCTACAGGACTAGAACTGTTTCATTCATATGGATTCATTAATGGTTTCAACATGGTCACTGAATTGACACTTTAGGTCTTCCATTTCTGACCACACTGGCTTGAATGTTGGTCTTGTGCAGCTAAAATGAAACCCTCACTCTCTGCCTTTGACCCAGAACTCCGCGACCAAGGATATGTGAAAGTTTGATCTACATCAGGTTCTTTGCTACGGAGAACATTTTGCCCTTGTAATAGTTTTTGCTCTCATTTAGTGCACAATCTGTTGACCTTCTTGTTTTGTCAACATTTTGATATACTTTGCAGCTTTTATTGCAGAATCACCATCATTTTAAAAATGTATACCCAATCCTCCCGCAAACTATCTACTTTCCTTTGTGAGTGAATGTAACATCTGCTTCCTTTCGTGATCTACAACCATTTGCTTCATCCAATCATCTGTGATTTTAGGGTACTGATCGAGCCCAATGGTTGTTATCCTGTATGACAGTTCGAGCTGGATCATTCTATTCCTGTTTTGTCTAGGGAGATAGAGGCAATTTACATCTACTTTTGGGTGATGTATTTCATTACAGGCCTCAAAAGTTACCGTTTCAATCAATGATATTGAAACTGTAGGTGACAACTGGGATTGCAAGTGCATTTATGGCAGATAGCTTATTCCTCGAGTTAAGCTCCGTTTTCAAGATAGCACGTACTCTCTGGTACCATTCCGTCTTGATTTTCTCTTTCATAACGGTATGGTGAATACCATGGTCTTCATTGATCCCAAGATATTTGTAGGCTTGTTCTTATTCTACTTCCCTAATTACTGTATTCACATCCATTTCCATTCAGTTTGTGCTTGTCATTCTGCCTTTCTTTAATGTTGCTTTAGCGCCTACGTCATCGCTGAACACTTTAACTATCTTCAGAGGTCCTTCCAATTCGTTATCATTTTTGGTTTGCAACTTCAAGTCATCCATATAAAACAGATGATTTATTGTTTCGCTGTCTATTTTGTAGCTATATTTTGTTTTGTTGAGCGCTAAAGACAGCCGGGTGAGTGCAATGCAAAATATCAGAGAAGAAAACCAATCACCTTAAAAAATACCGCAGTTAATACTTATGCTGCTGGAATTTACAGTTCCATCCGTGTTACAATGATAGATTTCTATTTCATATAAACATATTGTATTTCAGGAAATTTGTTATTACTAGGGAAATTTTGAGAACATCCAAAGTTTTCAAAATCCATGTGTGGGGGATACTGTCAAATGCTTTCTTATAATCAATTCAAACAGTACTCAGATTTCTATACTTTTTATGACAGTTTTCCAGTTTGCACCCGTAAGATCCACAGTGACACCCTTTCTGCTCAATAGGAAAAGGTGATTTTCATCCATAAATTTGTAGGTTGTCTCAGTCAAGATTGAGGTGATTTGGGGGAATATTTGTTTCTGTCGATTTTGGCAAGAGATATGTTAAACTTTGTACAAACCTATCAGGGGTTTTCTCAGGATTGTGCATAATTTCTTCATAACATTTTACCAACACATCGTGGGTAGCAGTTAGAGAAAATAACCAGAAGTTTGGCACTTTATCAATTCCAGCAGATTTCCATTTATTGCTTTTCTTTAATGTCAACTCCAGTTCTTCCATAGTTATGTCTTGCCAATTCTGCCTTTCTAAATTATTGTTTCTTCCATGTTCTTTCTGCATTCTCATTATGAGATTTTTCTGTATTCCATACTTTTTTCCAAAATTCTTCAATTTCATGAATTGACGGAGGTTCCTTTACATGAATTATCTGTGTCCCAATTTCCTGTAAAACCTTTTTGCATAAAATATAAACAGCTTATTTTGCATGTAACAGTTATTTCGCTTTTCAAATCTTATGGTTATTTTTAGCTTTCAGTTGTACTTTCTGTTTCAGAATTTCTTTGATTGATGGAATATCAAGTTTTGAAGTTACTTTATATTTCTTAATCCCTTTCTTGACTTGACAGTCTTCCCAGCATATATTTCATCCAAGATCGATATTTCTCCCCCACATAATTTCAATTTCTTTCTCAATTTTTATCTTCCAGGGTGGTTTTTGTGAGTATTGTGTCATTTTCCGTTTTTCCTTAACCCCCACATTTCCTTTCTATTATTGTTGTTACGGCATAAATAACCTCATTCAATTCTGATATATCAGGCCCCATCTCTTCAATTATCACGTTAACAACCTGATTTCCAGTTCTTATGTGTCTTTTGTTCTAGTTGTTGCTTCTCAATTTTTGCAACGACTCTTTTTCGCCCATACTAATGGTTTTTTTTCCCACGTTCATTGAGAATTTCTTGTTTTGTTTGTTCTATCTAATCTTTGTGTTCATGACTAGAAATATCCTCATCCATGTTGTCAATTTGTCTTTTATCATGACCCTGCTTTGTGTTTCTGATACCTACAATGCTCTGTGAAATTTCTCCTGGTGACAACATAGTCAATAAATTTTGTGGTGTTTCTTCTGTCATTTCTGTCTCTTGACATTTTCAAATCTTCTTCAACTTTCTTCTTAATTTTATCTAACTGCATCTGTTAGTCTCTTGTTTCTAAGAATATCTCTTCTTACATTTGCAAGTTTGTTTTCGTCCAGGTTTGGTCTCATTTCTGGATTTCTTTCCCTCCATACCCTAACAGAATTCACTCTGTTTTGATTCCAATGGCTTGCCTAATGAGTTGTAGAATGTGTCTATCACTTCTTTATACTATTCTCGAGTCCATTTGGTACGTTGAGCTTTTTGTCTTCCATGTGATGCTGAACTTGCAGGACTTGGGTTGAGATTATTCTCGTTCAAGTGACCATTCAAGTCAATATTTAGAAGAGAACTCGTTTCAGCTACAGACCTTTTGGCGCTATGCTGATTCCTTCCTAGGGACGCGGCTCTTGCTGACCTGGGTGACGACCGATCCGGTATCTGTTTTTTTACTGTAGACAATGTGAGGCTTTTTCTTTATTGGCTTTATCCTTCACCGCCAGGAAGTAATTTTTTTCAAGATACCAACTCTAAGACCATTATCAACCAAGATTAGTGAGCTCGTCCTGCTCATGAGACACAGCTACTTACCGCCGGGTGCCAGCCAGTTAGTCTTTGGCCACAGGTTTTATTATTAGTGCTGTCTTTCATATTTTCTTCATGTAAACTTTTTGTGGTTAATAAAGAAATCCTTACCACCAACATCACCACGACCATCATTACCAGTCCCACTGTCACCATTATTATTGCTGTTGTTGTTACACTCTGTAGTTTTGTTGTTATCATTGTTGTTACTTTCTCATGTTATTATTATTATAAAAATATCTGAGTTCAAATCCCGCCGAGGTTAACTTTGCCTTTCACCCTTACGGGGTCGATAAAATAAAGTACCAGTAATACACTGGGTAATTGCTGGCCTTGTGCCAAAAGTAGAAACAATTATTATTATAAAAATAAAATAGACGAAAGTAACAATGGCAACAACATCGACATCGAAATTACCACCACCACCACCACCACCACCACCACCACCACCACCACCACCAACAACAACAACAACAACAACAACAACAACAACGAAACTAGTGAAAAAAACAACGGAACAACAGCAACAATTCATTCTATCTGACATTTTTATGATTCTGTCAATTCGCCGCTTTGCTGTTTCATTACAGAAACTCAAACTGAGCAAGAACCACATTTCAAACTGACAAGACTAAAAGGACTTGCTGAGGATACGACCACCGCCTCCACTCATCAGATTAAATGTTTAAACAAAACAAAACAATAAAAAAAACATCATAATTATCCATATTTGAGTCAGAAATTCTAGCCATTCCGTCGTTATTTTCACGAGTTTTATCACACAATTATTTTCTGCACTAAGTCAACTCTGGACAAAATTTGATATCCTTTGAAAATTGTGTGACTCTGATTATATTTAGGTGATAGATTAAAATCAATCTGATATTTGGACGGTAAAAAACGGAAAACGATATCATGCAAAAACAGCCAAGGAAAAATAGGTGTGGCTAAATTTAATGAGAGTATATTTAGCTTCACACGTAAATAGTTTATATTATATCTATCTATCTATCTATCTGTGTGTGTGTATATACATGGGGGATGCATGTGTGTGTGTGTACTTACACACGTGCTGATATAGGGCAATGTTTATATACATTAATACATTAATATATTAAATACAGTAATATATGTACAAAACTCTCTACTGTTTCCTATTCCTGCTTATCACCCCTCCTCCTCGCTCAACCTACTCACTATTCCTCTCTCTCTCTCTCTCTCTCTCTCTCTCTCTCTCTATATATATATATATATATATATATATATATATATCTATATATATATATATATATATATATATATATATATATATATATATATATATATATATAATTACAAGAAACGTAGCGGGCTGTGTCAAAAGGCTATGAGGGAAAGAAAAGAAAATAGTGAAGAGAGAGGAAGAAAGAGGAAAAAGGAAAGAGGAAAAAAGGAAGTAAATAAACCAATTGGAGGGGGAACACAGGACAATGGCACATGCAAGTAAGTAACCGGGGAAAAAATAGGATAAGTTACAACGAACCGATTAGACTTAGGTCTTGTGGTCAAATAACTAGGAGCGATGTTTTTCCGTGCGATCTCAGCAGAGTGCGTTTAGAGAGACAGAGAAACCGGAAGTGAGAGGGAGAAGGGAAAGAGAGATAATCCCAACGCGATTTACGACATGTGTAAAACAGTCAAAAACGGGCATATATATATATATATATAAACATGTGTGTATATGTTTATGTGTGAGTGTATGTTTATGTATGTATATATGACTGTGCATGCTTTCAATTGTTCGCAAGTAAACAGTAAAATGGTGGTTTACTGGAAGACATCGATGGGAAAATAATACTCACACAAAGGGCCAACACAATGCTCAGACAGATAAAAGAAGCCACCTATTCAGCGGAAATTTAATCCACACTCAATAGAAATCAGGAATGGAATATCAACAACCACACAATCTAGTAACTGATGACAAAAGTGACTGATAACAAAAGTATTACAACACATAGGAATAGATACACAGGAAAACACAACCCCACGCTCAATAAAAAGCAGG
>OZ024741.1:89912475-89944975 GCA_964016885.1 Eledone cirrhosa
CTCTCTCTCCCTCTCTCTTTCTGTATATATATATATATATATATATATATATATATATATATATATAGAGAGAGAGAGAGAGAGAGAGAGAGAAAGAGAGGTGCATTAGTAGGTGCGTTAGATATAATAATCTTCACCCATGATCTGTGTGTAGAACCTACGTCGGTTCTGACGAGGAATGTTCCAGTTGTTTAAAAAATGGAACTACCTGATTGGAGGTGACTGAGTATTCCCCAGAGATGTGCCCCTTTAATGTAGTTCTCGGGGAGATTCAGTATGACACAGTGTGTGACAAGGTTGTACCTTGGAATTACAGGTACAACTCAATTTTTTCAGCTCAGTGGACTGGAGCAACGTGAAACAAATTTTCTTGCTTAAGGACCCAACGCGCCGCCCGGAACCGAACTCACGATCTCACGATCGTTAGCCGCCACACTAACCACGTATCCACGGAGGCGGAGAACGAGTCGCAACACGTCGCGCCCCAGATTGAGGATTTACCTCATTCGAATGGAAAGAGGATTATTCTGTCAGGGTACTTACCATCACTACGGTAGAGGCCAGTTGGCTCCAGTTGTGAAAGGTAGCTGGATGTGTCGCGGCTCCTTCTGATGATGTCGTTCAGAACGGCGTGACAGGAGAACTGCGGGTGCAGACCAAACTCGTCAATAGTTTCACAAAGGCATTTGTGTGGCTCTCACACACACGCAGGCTGAGGCGCTGGGCCCTTTCGTTACGAGTGAATTCATCATCAAAAAGTGTACCGGTTGATGAAGATGGCACCGAATTGAGCCATATGCCTCTTTTTAGTTGCGATGCAGATCGGATCCAAGCGAGAAGTTGTTGGTCCTAGGAAGACTCAATCTGCTCGAATTTAGACCTGCATTTGATGTCGTCCCAGTTAAGTTGGATATTTATATAGGGGGGGGGGGGGGGGGTGAGATTATCGTCGTTCCAATTAGCCAGAGTTGACTTCAGTTTCCAGGCCACGTTAGGTTCTTCCGTCTTGCGGAGGACTTCACTGATGTGAGTGCGACTGGAGTAGAATGAGGAGAGATAGGCCGGCAGTACCAGGTCAGAAGTGGATCGGAGGCAGAGTCCACCGAATTTCACGGGGAATTTCGTATGTTGCCAGTAGCGCTGTCAAAACTAACATTGCAGATGAGTTCAGCACAGTTTCAGATTGTGGATCAAATTCGACGAGGTGATCTGCGAGAGGCTAACAAGGCACACTACGCAGCGTTTGGGGAGGGTGAAGCAGTTCTTCAGGAGGAAGAGTTCCGGGTGTGCGTCAATGAGGTCAATCCTTTCTGTCATCCTCGACAGTTCTGTATGCTTGGTTTCCAGGCACTCTCATAGAACTTTCTGGAGGATTTGAGAGCCGAGAATGTAGACGGCGTCTTTTGGCATTAGCCGACTCCCAGTCAGGGCGTGTTGGATGCTGAGTACGGCGTCTTAAAATTCAACTTCATCGAAGCTCACATTTACTAATTCAGACTTGGACGGCTGGTCTCAAGTCCGAGAAGCTTTAAGGCTGGAATGACTTGTTGAAAGTTCTTAACAACAGACTCAGCTGGGCCACACAGAGTCACGTCATCCAGGTACCAGACATTGAAGAGTTAGCGGACTGAGTGGGCAATGTCATCGACAGCCGAAATAATATGAACATAGCGGTGATCTGTCTGTCTATTTTGTTGAGTCGTGGGCATATGTGGGAACTTTCTCTGTTAGACTGTTTGACTGTCTTTTAGATTGTCTATTTAATTGACTATGTAATAGTACATTGAACATAGCTGGGGAGGCGGCGAATTGGCAGGGTCGTTAGAATATTGGATAGAATGCTTTGTAGTATTTGTTCCGATTCTCAGCATTGTGTGTTCAAACAATGCCGAGGTCAGCTTCCCCTTTCAAAGTCGATTAAAAAACTACAAGTCCAGTACTGGATCGATTCTTCCTCTATATCTCTTTCCCTTTCTCTCTTTCTATTTCTCTTGACGAAATCAGCCGTGTTAAGAAATGGAGAAGGAATGGGCTCTGCTGAGGTTTAAAAATACCCATGAAACGCTGTTTGTCACTACCGAAACCCTACGGCTCCACCTGGTTTTAGGGGATAATGAGGAGGAGAAACACAGCTGTAAGCTGTCTGAACGCCATTCTTTCTACTGCGCAATGATTTTTCTCAGTAGGATTTAGTAAATGAGAAAGGAATGTTACAGGCCTACCATTTTGATTAAGTGTAACCCCAGTGGTGGCCTCAGAAACATCCGTTTCCATGTGAGACAGCATTTGTTCATCTACTTTAGCTTTAACAGACTCCCCAATATTTGTTTTAAGCCACTGATTGCCATTACAGCTACCTCTGAGAATGGAACTGAGAGATCCCATCAAATATAATAATGATGTTTTTTAGGAGGCGTAAGTTTTTGCGATAATTTTTATATGTATGTACGTACGTACGTATGTATGTATGTAATGATAATAATAAAGATAATTGTGAAGGCCAACCAAATCTGATTTGGAAGGATACACATAGCGTTGAGTGCTTGAACCTAATAACACCATGATAATTAATATGTGTGTGTGTGTGTGTGTGTGTGTGTGTGTGTGTGTGTGTGTGTGTGTGTGTAATTACACACATATATAGAACTGTGTTTATATTATGTCAGTATCCATGCATACGTATGTGTGTGTATGAACGTGTATACACATATATGCATATATTTATTCGCAAAATACGCTTGCGTAATCAGATGCACGTGTATAAACACACTTCCCCCCCCTCTCTCTCTCTCTCTCGTATTCATACGTATGCGCAGACGTGCAATCTCTTCCCTCCTCCCACCTCAGCTACAAACGCACTCACCACACACAAACATACACACATGCACACATACATACACTCAAACACAGATAAACTAACGCACACATCGTCACAGTCACCGCTCCTCTCATTCTACATCGACCAACCTGTTTCCCAAGGGTTTCTATAAAAACCAGCTGTTTATACATACTACTTCTGTGAACGTGTGAGTGCTGAGTGGGAAGGGTATGAGGCAGCATATCGTACTCTCTCCTCCATACTCACACTCTCTGTTTTTGAGTGTACGTACAAATTTGGAGTTGTCCTTAATCTAAACACCTATTAATGTAGGACGCCCACGGAGACCGTCATCTCTATTGTATTATATATATATTGTACTTTATATATGTATGTGTGTATGAGTGTGTGTATGAGTGTGTGTATGTGTGTGTGTGTGTGTATATATATATATATATTTTTTTTTTTAACGATCGACTTTCGTCAAATCGGACCGAGGGAACAATGTTTCCGTTGGTCTTTCCAATTGCTAATACTATCTATCGGTCGCAACTCCAGGTAGAAGGAGCAACGTGAAATAAAGTGTCTTGCTCAAGGACATAACGCATCGCCTGGTCCAGGAATCGAACTCACAACCTTACGATTGCGAATCCAATTCTCTAACCACTCAGCCACACGCCTTCACATATATATATATATATATATATATATATATATATATATATATGTATGTATATATGTATATATATATATATATATATATATATCAATATATATACATACATACATACGTACATACGCGCGAGCACACACACACACACACACACACATAAACATATATGTGTGTGTGTGTGTGCATTACTATTTGTACAACTTCCCTACACACACACACACACACACACACACACACACACACACACACACATATATATAAATATATATATATATATATATATATAATTATTGAATAAAATGATAGGAGGCCTGACTGGTGAAATTCCTTCAAAGATTTATTTCAGCAAACGCTATGTACATTTCAGAGGCCAGGTTACATCATCAGGTGTATATTGCATAATATCATCAGGTGTATGTTATATAATAAAGGAATATTGGTAAACACAATCCAAGAGGCTATAAGGAGAGAAAGCAGATTAAAAAAAAAAACAGGAAAAAAGTGTTTGACTCGAAGGCGATCAAGAGGGCCAGTTGTAGTCAGTTTGGTTGACCGCCTTACATGGAATTTTACATCTCGTTTGCATTTTTGTCTGAAGAGAATACGTAAGGCAATTGCTATACAACTGCCTTATGTCTTTGAAATACGTATAACATAATAAATAGGGATGTACATATGAAACCGTCTTTCGTGTTTATTATTATTATTATTATATATATATATATATATATATATATATATATATATATATATATATAAACAAATATAATTTCAGCGAGATCGTATTTCGGAAGCACCAGCCGCTATAGGTTCAACGGCCATACATACTCCTTCAAAAATATCTTCATTTAGCACCCTTCTCTATATAATTATATACATACAATCCATTTGCTTATATAAAAACATACGTTGTTGCAAATTTGTTTCGGTTTCTCCTAAACTCAAATACTCATACATACACAAATATAACATACATACAAACACACATTTCTTTTTCCAAGTAAATATTTTGTACACTGAAACAGTCATTCATTCTCCCCATCCAACATATTCAACAATTAAAAAAAATCAAATGCCACCGTTTTACCAAGTTTATTTGCTTGATTACGTTGGCATTTCAGAAACTACTGAAGTTTGGTATTTTTTTTATAAATGATTAACTAAGCTAAATGGATAACTTTATATGTTCTTTGTTTACCGAGAGTTTGCTATTCTAACAAATTATTTCAACTATGTGGCTCAGCTCTATTCAATATGTCCTGTAGTTGGCAAACTATGTGTTTTACAAAATCAGTTACGCGAAATAAACAAACTGCAGTAGAAAAACGTTCTTATACATCTTTCAGATGTAACTGAGTACAATAAAAATATAATTGTTTCTACTTTAGGTACAAGGCCAGCAATTACCCAGTACATTACTGGTACTTTATTTTATCGACCCCGTAAGGCTGAAAGGTAAAGTTAACCTCGGCGGGATTTGAACTCAGACTGTAAAGGGACGTAACTATGCTAGAAAGCATGGAGTCTAACCTTCTACCGATACTGCCAATTCACCGCCTTTGAGTACAATAAAAATATAATAATTAGCCTTTATCTTCACAATCAATTATGGCTCACAAGGGAGCCTCTTCAAAGGTGTCCGACCAGTAAGAAATAGCAGCCAAATCTCACTTAAACCACATCACACTATTTATAAAATGAAGGGAAATACGTATTGGATGGTTGTTTATAGCTTTAATTATTGGTTGGTAGAGGGTCTGTTACTCTTGGTGGAGTCGTAGGGGCGTTGTCATAACACATGGCGTGTCTTGGGCATTTTAGACCTGACATATCCCATCCCTATCTAGAGAAAGAAAGACAGAGAGAGAAAGAATCGATCTTAGTATAGGAAAGGTACTTTATTTATCGATCTCGAAAGGCAGAGAGGCAACAAGCCTTTTGATCAAAGGCCTCTTGAATCAGAAGCGGACTTAAAGCTAAAGAAAGACGAGAAGAAGAAGAAGAAGAAGAAGAAGAAGAAGAAGAAGAAGAAGAGAGCTCAATGTTTTACAATATTTACTTTCAAATCCCACTGAAATTTGCAAATCCTTAGAACTAATTTTTTGTAGCCAGTGCGCGAAAACAACTGATGGGCACCGTTTCTCACAACTGAATGTATATCAGTTGTGAGAGACGATGAAGATGAAGTCAAATTTCGGGGTCTAACTAACCGCTTCCTCTTTTCACCGGTATCCGTCGAGACAACTGGCGTCCTTGGTCTCCGCGCTGCGGATTTCGTCCGTGAAGTCACAAAGACGGTGGCCTGCTTGAGGAGAGAGTCCTGTGAGGTGGGATGGCTGTTGCAGCGAGTGTCTCTGGCCTTTCTTCTCGGTAACACTTTTGCCACTTTGTCCGCGGGGCGCGATTGAGGCACCGCTCGGACTGGGGTGTAGTGAGTGCCCCCCCCCCCCCCCCGCCTTTTTTTTCTTTCGTTGCTTAATTGTTTTTTTTCTGTTTTTTTTTTTTCGTTTCCCTTTTTTTGCCTTCCCTTTTTGTTCCCTTTAATAGTGTGCTCAGTTATTTTATTAGATACTGCTCGATATAATGTGGTTTTTCATGACATTGAGAGATTTTGTAAATTGAATACGTTTGTTTTTCATTACTAACGTATTTTAGGCACACGTTAATTTCTTTTGTTCACTGGTAACAAAATGTGTACACGTGTGCACATACACACTGTTAAGAAGCCACAGTATCCTCCACACGTTTTTTCTGTAGATAAAACTACAGAAGTTTAAATTGAACATCAAAGTCACTAATCTTGGATGGTCTACAAAAGCATATATATTTTTAAAGCTAAGCTTCCGTCGCGTTAAGAGAGCAATACGGTTTCGTTAATCATTTGTTGTAAGTAGCTTTCGCTAACTCCACTTGTGCTCTTGAGGGAAATATGTACATCACATGATCTAGCAATCTTCGAAGTCCTCGGTCTACAGACTTCCGCCCCGCGGACAATATGACAATGCTTTTGCTATCATGTCCGTGGGGTGCAGCTGAAATATACTGTTCAACTAAGAGTGCAGGATTTCCCCCTGCCTTTATTATAATTTAATTTTTCTTCCTCAACTCTTTTTCCTTTTTCTCGTTTTCTCTCTTCCTATTTATTACTCTAATCTTTTTAAAATACATTCATTATTGTATACTTCTGTTTGCTAATAAATTCTTGTTCTCATTTACACATTACTCTAAAGGTTGAAGACCGTTATACCGCATTAAGCTTATATTAATTCTGAGACCCACTCGCATGAAAGCCAACAGACCAGTAGTTATTAGTATATTTAACACATGAAGTATTCTGAACAAGTCTATAATAGAAATGAATATACGAAAGGAAATTAGGAGGATATACTTCGCAGAGGATGCTAGAAAAGGTCAAAAACAATACCAGAATTGTCTCCTGTGCTCCATTGAAAATTGAAAAAAAACAAAAACAAAACAAACATTAGTCACTGATTAATGTTTATTTATTATTTTAACTTTTTGGTTCTTACTGTATATTTATTTGTAATTTAGATATTTAATGCTCCACGGATTAAATATGTTAATATCCACTGAAACTAATATTGTTGACTGAAAGGCGAGGGTAGAATAGAAGAGATGAACTTCAAGTGAACCGAAGATATGATTCATTTCCTATTTCCAATCAAACATATTAAGTTCGCTTGAACTACTAATATCTTCGAGAAAAATCATGATTGTTATAACTTCCCATTTCCTTACCAACAACCCGAATGAAACAAAATCTGAATATTTTTTCCCTTTTAAAAAGAATCAGATGATAGCAATGTGAATGTATGAGTATTTATAGAATAAGGTAAATTGGTCTGATGCTATCCATCAACAACGTATTTCTTTGTGTTTATTTATCTTTCCGTTAAGCATAAAGTAATTATTCGGTGAACGAGAAAGGTGTGATGGAAACGGATTAAAATTATAATATAATATGTAATTAGAAATTCAATGAGGAAATTTAAAAGTTCTAAATAGCATTATAAGGATTTATATTGGCCTGTGTCAGCAAAAAATGAGTTTCGTGAGTGAGCCGTGAAGTGAAATGAATTATTTTTCGTTGGAGAACAGTGGTTTGTGTTGGTGAGTGTAATTACAAAATTGAATTGGCGGAGAAAATTGGTTCGTCTGTACACGAGAGAGACAAAATGTGCGTGCAAGTGGCGGTGGGGGATAGAAAGAGTAAGTTATATATATATATATTTAACGAAGGGTAAAGTTAGAAGTTGTTAGATGGGATTAACATGGTTGTTAGATGAAATAACAAGAATAAAGATTTAGTTTATATATGGTTTACTTCACTTCAATCAAAAAGTACATTTAAAACAAGTTACCAAGAGTTGCGGAGGTTGACAATTTTATTTTGTTGTTGAATATGAAAACAGCGAACGACCAGATAAAATTTGTTGGTGGTTAAAGTTTGTTGCAGTGCGTCGTAGTAGTTCTCGTCGTGGGTCTGAGACCATAGTGAGAGAGAGAGTAATGGTTTGTATACCTCTGAATGGCCTGTTGATAGCGGTGAATCTTTCACATAGCTGGTCTGTAGTAGTAGGGCTCCGATCTCTCTGTATCTCTGTAGACCCCTAGGGTCTGAAGGTAGTGGTTAATCTTTCACAAAGCTTGTTCTGTATCGTGGTGCTCCGATCTATCTGTGTCTAAGGTGGGAAAATATAGGCTTTATATACCTGCCGCTTTCTGCCTCCCACCTTTAGGGGATAGCCCACGCATGAACCTGTTCACATCAAAAGGGTGGTGACCTAGATTTTGACCTTTAGGTGTCACACCAAGGTTCAAGGCGTGGACAGACTTCGCTACATTAGTTCCCTACCCAGATCGATGCAGGAGCAGCGATCGATTATAAAAGGGGTAACGAAATCCGATTCCTAGAAGCGTGTCCCAAAACACACAAAATGTGGGTACTGCGCCCGCACTTCGAGTATAGAGAAATTTGAAGAGAGAAAAAAATATATAGTATGACCGAGTATGCATGTGTGTGTGAAACATTTAGAAGAAACTGTAAAAATACAAAATTGTGATCATGCATTTCGAACTGTTGTGTATGGATGGCTGAACGTTGGGGTTACGGTATCGGATTACGATATGATAACACAGAGGACTCTTTCTCTCGATGTATCATCATACGTAAGATTCTCTTCCAGTGAGTCGAGGTTTACACTATGATATGAGTGTGTGCAATTTTGAGTTGCGTGCTTCAGTGAGTCGAGTGAGTAGAAACCGTGGGTTGATTATCACGTGTTTAATAGCTGTTGCCGAACTTCGACCAGTTGAATCTCGATGTATTATCAAACGTAAGATTCTCTTCCAGTGAGTCGAGGTTTATGCTATGACATGAGTGAGTGCAATTTTGAGTTGCGTGCTTGAGTGAGTCCGAGCTAGTAGTAACCATGGGTTGATTACCATGTGTTTAATAGCTGTTGCCGTACCTTGACCAGTTGAAAAGTGATCTCGCAGAGACCCAACAGAATTCAGAATATGCCATAAACAAAAACATGTTGGTGTGTGACAAAGAAAATGATGTGTGTTTGATGCAAAATGTGTTATTCATACAGGCATATAATACAGTAACACGAATAAAAAAAATAAAAATGACATTCATATATAACCTGTAAAAAAATAATAATAAAAATTTTTTTTATATAATTGTTCTTTACAAAAGTTCAGTTTTCTCTTCTTTATATGATCGGATTCTTGCTAGGAAGCTATAGGAAGCTAGGAGTATTGTCTGTTGTTGTTGTTATTGTTGTTGGAGATCACGAAGCAAGTGGTGACGTGTTTGGTAATTAATCGAAAGATAAAAGCGAAGTCCCTGTAAATATTCCGTAGAATGGAAGTTTGGTGAATAATTTGAAAAAGTGAAGTTTTATCATATCGTAGAATATAGATGAGAAGCTTGGTAAGAGAAAGTTGTTAATATTGGCAATAGAAGCCATGATCAGATCAAAAGGCTGCGTGGTCCTCTTTTTTTTTTTTTTAAATACCACTTCGTATTATGTTTAATTTATTTTTAACGTCAGGTCACCAATTTAACGAAGGGTAAAGTTAGAAGTTGTTAGATGGGATAACATGGTTGTTAGATGAAATAACAAGAATAAAGATTTAGTTTATATATGGTTTACTTCACTTCAATCAAAAAGTACATTTAAAACAAGTTACCAAGAGTTGCGGAGGTTGACAATTTTATTTTGTTGTTGAATATGAAAACAGCGAACGACCAGATAAAATTTGTTGGTGGTTAAAGTTTGTTGCAGTGCGTCGTAGTAGTTCTCGTCGTGGGTCTGAGACCATAGTGAGAGAGAGAGTAATGGTTTGTATACCTCTGAATGGCCTGTTGATAGCGGTGAATCTTTCACATAGCTGGTCTGTAGTAGTAGGGCTCCGATCTCTCTGTATCTCTGTAGACCCCTAGGGTCTGAAGGTAGTGGTTAATCTTTCACAAAGCTTGTTCTGTATCGTGGTGCTCCGATCTATCTGTGTCTAAGGTGGGAAAATATAGGCTTTATATACCTGCCGCTTTCTGCCTCCCACCTTTAGGGGATAGCCCACGCATGAACCTGTTCACATCAAAAGGGTGGTGACCTAGATTTTGACCTTTAGGTGTCACACCAAGGTTCAAGGCGTGGACAGACTTCGCTACATTAGTTCCCTACCCAGATCGATGCAGGAGCAGCGATCGATTATAAAAGGGGTAACGAAATCCGATTCCTAGAAGCGTGTCCCAAAACACACAAAATGTGGGTACTGCGCCCGCACTTCGAGTATAGAGAAATTTGAAGAGAGAAAAAAATATATAGTATGACCGAGTATGCATGTGTGTGTGAAACATTTAGAAGAAACTGTAAAAATACAAAATTGTGATCATGCATTTCGAACTGTTGTGTATGGATGGCTGAACGTTGGGGTTACGGTATCGGATTACGATATGATAACACAGAGGACTCTTTCTCTCGATGTATCATCATACGTAAGATTCTCTTCCAGTGAGTCGAGGTTTACACTATGATATGAGTGTGTGCAATTTTGAGTTGCGTGCTTCAGTGAGTCGAGTGAGTAGAAACCGTGGGTTGATTATCACGTGTTTAATAGCTGTTGCCGAACTTCGACCAGTTGAATCTCGATGTATTATCAAACGTAAGATTCTCTTCCAGTGAGTCGAGGTTTATGCTATGACATGAGTGAGTGCAATTTTGAGTTGCGTGCTTGAGTGAGTCCGAGCTAGTAGTAACCATGGGTTGATTACCATGTGTTTAATAGCTGTTGCCGTACCTTGACCAGTTGAAAAGTGATCTCGCAGAGACCCAACAGAATTCAGAATATGCCATAAACAAAAACATGTTGGTGTGTGACAAAGAAAATGATGTGTGTTTGATGCAAAATGTGTTATTCATACAGGCATATAATACAGTAACACGAATAAAAAAAATAAAAATGACATTCATATATAACCTGTAAAAAAATAATAATAAAAATTTTTTTTATATAATTGTTCTTTACAAAAGTTCAGTTTTCTCTTCTTTATATGATCGGATTCTTGCTAGGAAGCTATAGGAAGCTAGGAGTATTGTCTGTTGTTGTTGTTATTGTTGTTGGAGATCACGAAGCAAGTGGTGACGTGTTTGGTAATTAATCGAAAGATAAAAGCGAAGTCCCTGTAAATATTCCGTAGAATGGAAGTTTGGTGAATAATTTGAAAAAGTGAAGTTTTATCATATCGTAGAATATAGATGAGAAGCTTGGTAAGAGAAAGTTGTTAATATTGGCAATAGAAGCCATGATCAGATCAAAAGGCTGCGTGGTCCTCTTTTTTTTTTTTTTAAATACCACTTCGTATTATGTTTAATTTATTTTTAACGTCAGGTCACCAATTTAACGAAGGGTAAAGTTAGAAGTTGTTAGATGGGATAACATGGTTGTTAGATGAAATAACAAGAATAAAGATTTAGTTTATATATGGTTTACTTCACTTCAATCAAAAAGTACATTTAAAACAAGTTACCAAGAGTTGCGGAGGTTGACAATTTTATTTTGTTGTTGAATATGAAAACAGCGAACGACCAGATAAAATTTGTTGGTGGTTAAAGTTTGTTGCAGTGCGTCGTAGTAGTTCTCGTCGTGGGTCTGAGACCATAGTGAGAGAGAGAGTAATGGTTTGTATACCTCTGAATGGCCTGTTGATAGCGGTGAATCTTTCACATAGCTGGTCTGTAGTAGTAGGGCTCCGATCTCTCTGTATCTCTGTAGACCCCTAGGGTCTGAAGGTAGTGGTTAATCTTTCACAAAGCTTGTTCTGTATCGTGGTGCTCCGATCTATCTGTGTCTAAGGTGGGAAAATATAGGCTTTATATACCTGCCGCTTTCTGCCTCCCACCTTTAGGGGATAGCCCACGCATGAACCTGTTCACATCAAAAGGGTGGTGACCTAGATTTTGACCTTTAGGTGTCACACCAAGGTTCAAGGCGTGGACAGACTTCGCTACATTAGTTCCCTACCCAGATCGATGCAGGAGCAGCGATCGATTATAAAAGGGGTAACGAAATCCGATTCCTAGAAGCGTGTCCCAAAACACACAAAATGTGGGTACTGCGCCCGCACTTCGAGTATAGAGAAATTTGAAGAGAGAAAAAAATATATAGTATGACCGAGTATGCATGTGTGTGTGAAACATTTAGAAGAAACTGTAAAAATACAAAATTGTGATCATGCATTTCGAACTGTTGTGTATGGATGGCTGAACGTTGGGGTTACGGTATCGGATTACGATATGATAACACAGAGGACTCTTTCTCTCGATGTATCATCATACGTAAGATTCTCTTCCAGTGAGTCGAGGTTTACACTATGATATGAGTGTGTGCAATTTTGAGTTGCGTGCTTCAGTGAGTCGAGTGAGTAGAAACCGTGGGTTGATTATCACGTGTTTAATAGCTGTTGCCGAACTTCGACCAGTTGAATCTCGATGTATTATCAAACGTAAGATTCTCTTCCAGTGAGTCGAGGTTTATGCTATGACATGAGTGAGTGCAATTTTGAGTTGCGTGCTTGAGTGAGTCCGAGCTAGTAGTAACCATGGGTTGATTACCATGTGTTTAATAGCTGTTGCCGTACCTTGACCAGTTGAAAAGTGATCTCGCAGAGACCCAACAGAATTCAGAATATGCCATAAACAAAAACATGTTGGTGTGTGACAAAGAAAATGATGTGTGTTTGATGCAAAATGTGTTATTCATACAGGCATATAATACAGTAACACGAATAAAAAAAATAAAAATGACATTCATATATAACCTGTAAAAAAATAATAATAAAAATTTTTTTTATATAATTGTTCTTTACAAAAGTTCAGTTTTCTCTTCTTTATATGATCGGATTCTTGCTAGGAAGCTATAGGAAGCTAGGAGTATTGTCTGTTGTTGTTGTTATTGTTGTTGGAGATCACGAAGCAAGTGGTGACGTGTTTGGTAATTAATCGAAAGATAAAAGCGAAGTCCCTGTAAATATTCCGTAGAATGGAAGTTTGGTGAATAATTTGAAAAAGTGAAGTTTTATCATATCGTAGAATATAGATGAGAAGCTTGGTAAGAGAAAGTTGTTAATATTGGCAATAGAAGCCATGATCAGATCAAAAGGCTGCGTGGTCCTCTTTTTTTTTTTTTTAAATACCACTTCGTATTATGTTTAATTTATTTTTAACGTCAGGTCACCAATTTAACGAAGGGTAAAGTTAGAAGTTGTTAGATGGGATAACATGGTTGTTAGATGAAATAACAAGAATAAAGATTTAGTTTATATATGGTTTACTTCACTTCAATCAAAAAGTACATTTAAAACAAGTTACCAAGAGTTGCGGAGGTTGACAATTTTATTTTGTTGTTGAATATGAAAACAGCGAACGACCAGATAAAATTTGTTGGTGGTTAAAGTTTGTTGCAGTGCGTCGTAGTAGTTCTCGTCGTGAGTCTGAGACCATAGTGAGAGAGAGAGAGTAATGGTTTGTATACCTCTGAATGGCCTGTAGATAGCGGTGAATCTTTCACATAGCTGGTCTGTAGTAGTAGGGCTCCGATCTCTCTGTATCTCTGTAGACCCCTAGGGTCTGAAGGTAGTGGTTAATCTTTCACATAGCTTGTTCTGTATCGTGGTGCTCCGATCTATCTGTGTCTAAGGTGGGAAAATATAGGCTTTATATACCTGCCGCTTTCTGCCTCCCACCTTTAGTGGATAGCCCACGCATGAACCTGTTCACATCAAAAGGGTGGTGACCTAGATTTTGACCTTTAGGTGTCACCCAAGGTTCAAAGCGTGGACAGACTTCGCTACAACACACACACACACACACACACACACACACACACACACACACACACACACACACACACACACACACACACACACATATATATATATATATATATATATATATATATATATATATATATATCCATTCTCTCGGTTACTTCCTTACATGTACCCTTGTCCCATGTTCCCCCTTCTATCGGTATGTTTATTTTTTTCCTTTTTATCCTTTTTTCTTCTCTCTTTCTTCTTTCCTTTCTCTCCCTCATGGCTTTTTGATAGATAAAGGCTATGGGTGTGCTACGGATAGATGTATAGTTTATAAAGCGCCGAAACATCCATAATCCGTAGTTAACTACTGACGAAGGGAGACTGTCCACCTCTTGTTTGTGTATCCTTACCTTCTAACACCCATTATCAGTAACCACACAGCCCCTCCTCTCATCCATATATATATATATATATATATATATATATATATATATAGAGAGAGAGAGAGAGAGAGAGAGAGAATTAAAAGTATGTTTCATTCAAACGGCTGTTGGATATTCGTGAAATGTTATTGGGCGGTGTCTAAATGCTCTTCAGAAAAATATTTATCAAATAACATCAAAGGATATTTATATTTCCAGATGGAAATTCATCATAAGTAAGGGGATAACCGAAATTAAAGAAAAGAAATTACGACGAAACAGTTGCCGGTATTTGAGGAAGATCTGGCGTTTGGATGTGAGAGAGACAATTGAAACCCAATAACATCAAATCAGTGTTTTTATCTAAGTTCCCCGCCATTTTAAGCTAGTAAGAATTCACCCCAGTCGACCTCAATTTCTTGATATAATAAATAGCTGTCATTTATTTTTTTTCAATTTGTTATGAACCCTGCATACTATACAGACACAGCCAGTGTAATTGATACACACACGCTCGCATACATTTGGTGTTTGTGTAGGCATTTGTTCAAACGTACGCAAGCACACACAAACACATGTGTGTATGGAAGGGGGTGGGGTGGAACTCCGTCGATTTCGACGACGAGAGTTTCAGTTATTTGATAAGTGGGACGGCTATTTCGTGAAAATAACGTGCAAGTGGTTGAGCATTCCACAAACACATGCACCCTTAATGTAGTTCTCGGGAAGATCCAGTGCGACACATTGCATGTAACAAGGCTGGCTCTTTGAACTACAGGTTCAACTCATTTTTGCCAGCTGACTGGAATGGGGCAACGTGAAATAAAGTGTCTTGTCCAAGGACATAATGCATCGCCGGAAATCGAACTCACATCGTCATATGTACCCTTCCTTTTTCAAGATAACAGAGTATAATTCGATGGAGATTTGGCTGCTATTTCTAAGTTCAGCGACAGCATAGAAGCTCCTTTGTTTGTTCGTAGTTACGTGCCTGGGTGAGACCACTTGGAAGGAAAGAAGGTATATTAGAACGAAGGGAGCACGGGGGATGAGAAAAAGTGCCTCGACTCTCAAGCGTGAAACTAATATTAACATTTGTACTGCCTCTTCGCTGCCACGTTGTATTTTGTTTTTTGTTTACTATCTCAACTATATATATATATATAGAGAGAGAGAGCTAAATAACTGTGGAAGCAATAGAAAAGGAAGAATGTGGGAGAAAAATCAACCAGCGGCACATATTTTGTTAAATCTTTCATATAATGACTGCACTGAGCTCGGTTTTGGCAGGTTGGTAGATGGTAGGAGGAGGAGGAGGAGGAGAGGAGTAAGAAAAGGGAAGAAGATTGAAGGAAATAAGGGGGAGAGATAGATATAGTTTAACAGATAGAGAAGAAAGTAATCTCACGCTAGCTTATTTATTTATTTACTTGTTTTTGTATTTTTAACCGTTTGCTATTTTTAAACGTTTGTTTTATCTTCTACATTTTATTTTATAAAGCTGTTTATACAAAAGCAGAAAACACTCTATTGAAAGGAACAAAAAGAGGTAAATGAAAAAAAAAAAGTAAAAAGAATCAAGCAACGAAAGATAGAGAGAGGGGGAGGGACAGACACTATACCCAGCCTGAACAGTGCCTTAGCTGCACCCCGCGGACAAAATGGCAAAGGCATTACCGCGGTGAATGGCCAGCTACAATTGTGACAGGAAACTGGCTGTGTCAAGGCACCTTCTATGATGCCGTTCAGAGAGGTGTGACGCGGGAGCCGGCTTGCACTAAGGCGGAAAGATAACGAGTGTAGACTGAACTAGTCAATAACTGTTCCACAATGGCGTTTGTGTGACTCACACACGCGGTGGCCGTGGTGCTGTGCCATTCCAATGCGGGTGTCATTCATCAGCAAGAAGGATACCAGTTGATGAGGAAGGCACCTAATTGAGCCAAGCGCCACGGTTTGGTTGCGAGGCGGAGCGTAGACAGACGTGACGGTGTTGGTCCAAAGAAGACTCGATCCGCCTGAAGGCGGACTTTCACTTGACGTCATCCCAGTTACATTGGACACCGGCATACTGGGGGACTCAAGCCTTCGTCGGTCCAATCAGCCAGAACTTACTCCAGCTCCCGGGCCACGTCAGCTTCTGTCGTCTTGCGGAGGATCTCATTGATGAGGGTGTTGCTGGAAGAGATTGAAGAGAGATAGACCGACAGTACTAAGTCACGAGTTATTGTATTTTTTAAACTGCTTAGTTAGAGAAAGGGACGGCCATGCACATGACCGCCTTGAGTGATGAGACGAAGGGATTTACTTGGTCCGAATGTTTACAATAGAGTGAACTTTGCTAAAGGCACTCAAGGTGCCAGGTAGTGGTAATAAACAGTGCAATGGATTAAGTCTCCTACATCACCCCCTCTCCAAAAGCAAACAAACCAAAATAACTCAGAACACAAAAAGTCGGAATATATACCACAAGGCATGTCGTCCGTCTCTTTAACAAGCCTGCCAATTCACCATTCGTTATTGGTACTTGATTTTATAGATTTCGAAAGGATGGCATGCAAAGCTGACCTCGGCGGGATTTTGAACCTAGAACGCAAAGAGCCGGAACGAATACCGAGAAGTCGCACCACTTGCTATAAATGGCAGCTAAGTTTCCATTAAATCATACCATACTGTCTTGACAAAAGTAAGCGATACGTTAGGGCAGAGGTCCCCAACCACCGGGCCGCAGACCGGTACCGATCATTTTCTACCGGGCCGCAAATAAATAATTAACTTAAATGACACATAAGTTGGAGACCACTGCGTTAGAAAACACAATAAAAGATCACATTAGGTCTAATGAAATACGAGACGATTGTGGGTGTGACGCATTTAATCATACATCTGACCTGTGATTAAATAGAATACAACGACTATAGTCATTACAAGTCAACATGGTGGCGTCTATATGCAGCTAGAAATAGGACTGATATAAACGATGCCGATAAGAAGGGTGTACTATTCTGCAGTGGCGTAGCCACCAGAGGAAGCCCTTGAGATTTCCACCGCCGTCCCAACAAAAATTCAACATATTGTTCCAAGAAATCGAAAAGGTCCTTTAACTGTGAGTGGTGTCCCGATATTAAAACCACTTTTATTTCAATACAGCGTATACAAGCTTTTACAACAGACCCAAAATTGCCACCCCCATAAAAGTGTCACCCGAGGCGGAGCGCCCACCCCTCGCAACATCCGTAGTTACGCTTCTGTCACTCTATCTCTAATAATTGTTCATTTTATGTGTCATTGTGTCTCGGAAGATATCAGCAACTTATACCATCATCACCCCAATTAACAGTGTTGTGTGTTCGTTCTCTGGAGTGCAGAACCCCAGTCGCAAGCAGCCCCATGATCCCAGTGGACAGAATGGAGAAAGTATTACTCCGGAAAATAGCGAGGGAAGCGCGTTGAAATAACCATTCCAACTCGCGGGGCTCACTCCAGCGGGTGCCCAACTCCGCCATGAAAGCAATGAGAAAGGTAAGGATTCGGACTCAGATGGTAAGACGTCTCTATTGTTATATTTTCAACCTAGCGGAAGCGACCGATACTTTAACAGATTGCGATCTCAGTTTGTCGGGTAACAAAACCAGGTCTGTTACCGAATACATCAGATTGCTACCGGATAATGTTTCACAACATGTCGCGTCCCAGATGAGAAACTTATCACTGGGGAACGGATTGCTAAGCACTCATCTGACAAACAAGAAATAGCAGCTAAGTCTCTGACAAATTCCGTCCTATTACCTTGAAAGGGTAAGGATGACTTTGTATAATGTAATCCTTAATAAACGCTAAGGTGGTGAATTGATGCAAACGTTAGATCATGAGAATTCTTTGTAGTATTAGTTCCGACTTTCTGTGCGTTGAGTTCAATTCCCGCCGAGGTCAACTTCACATATCACCCTTTCGAGGTCGATAAATAAAGTACCACTCAAGCACTGAAGTCCATTTTCTTTCTTCTTCTTCTTCTTCTTCTTCTTCTTCTTCTTCTTCTTAACGGTTCAAGTTTCACCTATCCAGGTGAAACTTGAACCGTTAAGGTCTCCTTCCTGGATATGTCAATATTTATAAAACAAACTTTGTATTTTATCTGATGAGAACGTACCAAAGTTTTGGTACCCTTGAAATATATATAATAGAATAAATATGGTTTTATAAATATAGTTTCCATTTATTAATATCATTGATATTATACTCCAGAAAACTTGTCGAGTGCTTCGAATCTGTTATAAATATATTTGTTGAATTACCAACAAATTAAATATCCCTTTGCTTATATATATATATATATATATATATATATATATATATATATATATATATATATTTATATATATATATATATTTCTTCATCGTACTTCCGCTCTCTGAAAAATCCTTGATTATATGTTTGAATGATCAGGGCTGACCATGGGCTAAACAATTATAATAACACTATTCCTGCCCCCATCGCCATCCAATACAATAATAAAACTATCACTCGATAACCCCCTCCCCCACACACACACCACCACCACCACCACCAGTAGGTAATAAGCATATAACCATAGCAGCAGCAGCAGCAGCGACCAAATTAAACATCTCTCAGTAACAGTAAGCCTCCAATAATATTATTTCTAGTAGATATGATATATTAACCACATTAACAACAATATTACCAACTTGCCAATTAGAATATATTTGGCACACAACATTGTTTATTTTATGTGAAGAACACCTCTGAGAAACTATTGTATTCATCATGTTTTATTACTCTTTATTGTTGTTGTTGTTATTGTTGTGTGGACATAGTATAGCCGAATGGCTTCCATTCCGTCTATCCTCGGAGCTGCGACCTGTGGCACTCTGAAATTAAAAGTAACAACAATATTATCCTCAGTATTCTCACAGGAACAGGGCTGGATCAAGTTCTTTTGATGCTTTGCAATGATGCACCCTCATTGCTTGTCTCCTCACCTCGTTCTAAGTCTTAAACATGAGGCACACACTTTCAAATATCCTTCCCAGTTCAAGGGAAGAAACATTATGACACACCCTGACTAAGTCTTCCTCTAGCTTCTCTTTTGAGTGCATAAGAAACTCCCTTTATTTTCGATTTTACTTGGGTAAATTCCTCAGATAAGGAAGCACTCTGAATTGTGATATACCTCTTCCAGGCGTTTTTTGTTTACAAAGAAAGCAAAATAGATGTACACAATATGTATACAATAAATTATCTAAGGACGAACATTTTCCCACCCCATTTAATTGGGTGGGCGTATAGATATTTTGATGCCTCTTTTTGGTAAAATATATTAAAAAAAACTGCTTTCATCACGTAACACGGGGAAAAAATATTTTTTAATCAGAGCTCTTTGGAACGTGACCGTTCACAATAACCAACACCAATGATGATACCTTTATTTGCCACAAGGGCAACATAAATACATAAAAATAATAATGGTTTCTAATTTTGGCACACAGTTTGTGGGGAAAATCGATTAAACCGACCTCGGTACTTAAATGGAGGATGACTGGCAAAGTTGATTTGAACTCAGAATGAAGAAAATCGTAAATGCTACGAAGCCTTTTGGCCAGCGCTCTACCGATGCTGGCAATCTAACACCCTCTAAATCGAAAATTGGCCAGTATCGGAACATTCCCATAATTTGGACGATGCTGTAATTATCTGAGCGAGCCAGCTTTATATACAAAAGTAATAATTGTTTCTACTTTTGGCACAAGGCCAGCAACTACCCCAGTTCATTACTGGTACTTTATTTTATCGATCCCATAAGGATGAAAGGCAAAGTTAACCTCGGCGGGATTTGAACTCAGACCGTAAAGGGCCGTAACTCTGTGCTACAAAGCAAGGTTTCTGATTTAGGTACAAGGCTAACACATTTTGGTGGGAGAGGGAAAGTCAATTAAATCGACCCCAGCTCATTACTGTTACTTTATTTTATCGATCCCGTAAGGATGAAAGGCAAAGCTAACCTCGGCGGGATTTTAACTGAGGACTTAAAGCGACGTAACTCTATGCCGGAAAGCATGCCTGACGCTCTACCGATACTGTCAATAACAATACCAATAATGCAAAAACAACAAAAGCAAAAATAAAACAACAAATTATTATTTTGGATCCATTAAATATTGTGGCCCCTAGCTACAGCCTTGTCAACCAAACAACCCCTCACTCACCCACAAGTTCATAATATCTCTGATAGCAAGAGTGACAAGGGTTCGTCTATCACTGAGTGGATGCCACTATACATATTAGTATAGATTACACACACATACACACGCATACTGACTTGGTAAACACCCACAAAATTATTAACCATCTTGCCAACAACAACCCTGAGTACCTTTTTGATTTCCATGTGTCTAACACACGTGGGCATGCTCACAAAGCCAGAAAACAACACAGTTCCCATGACTTTCGGAAACATTTTTTCACGCTCAGAGTTGCTGAAGCATGGAACAAACTACCTGCATCAGTTATTAGCTGTCGAGACACTGTATCCTTTAAAACGTCCATGCTTCCTGAGATTCGCCAATACTACACCTAATATTTCCCCTCTATAGACACATGTATATCATGACTCATACATTATTCACTTCCCTGACATTTGTATATTATTCTCTCGGCGGGATTTATGGTCTGAGTTCAAATCCCGCCGAGGTTAACTTTGCCTTTCATCCTTACAGGGTCGATAAAATAAAGTACTAGTAATGTACTGGGTATTGCTGGCCTTGTGCCCAAAGTAGAAACAATTATTCTATGTACTATACATGCATCTTTGACGAGTTGTAGTGCACCTGAGCACTTTACACAATAATTTCATTCATTATTATTATTTATCTACGGTGGATTGGCAGTATCGGTAGAGGGTCGGACGCCATGCTTTGCAGTATAGAGTTACGGCTCTTTGTGATCTGAGCTCAAATCCCGCCGAGGTTAACTTTGCCTTTCATCACCTGATGAGATCAGTGATAATCGATCATGGCTTCACAATCGATCTATCTCTTATTGAAACATGTGTCGTGATTAAATGATTGGAATTTTACCTTGCCTTCGGATTTTCATTTTGATATATATATATGTGTGTGTGTGTGTGTGTGTGTGTGTGTGTTTATATATATAGAGAGAACGGCTCTTCTTTCAAACATTGAAATAATATAGAAAAATACAACTGTGCTAAGCTAGATCATTTTTATTAAACATTTCTCGTATTTCCACTTTAGCTCTTAATGCTTAGTTTGGAACAATGAGTGGAATTTAGCAGACGAAAACAATGCGGGAGGTTAACTTTGTCTTTCATCCTTACTGGGTCGATAAAATAAAGAACTAGTAACACAGTGGGGTCGATTTAATCGACTTTTCCTTCCCCCCAAATTGTTGGCCTTGTGCCTGAATCAGAAAGTGTTATTTGATCTTTCCGAAGATGGTGGATTGGTAGAGTCGTAATGGCGGTGGATTAAACATGTTTCGGTATTTGTTCCAGCTCACTGCACTCTGTCTTCAAATCCTGTCGAGGTCAACTTTGCCTCTCATCCTTTCGGAGCCGATAAAATAAAATACCAGTCAAGTATAATCGACCTTCCCTTAAGTTGCTAGCCTTGCGTCCAAATAAGAAATCATTTAACTTTACCTTTCATCCTTTCGGGGTCGGTAAAATAAAGTATCAGTAATGAACTGGAATAATTGCTGGCCTTGTGCCAAAAGTAGAAACAATTATAGAGATCAGACAAATGGTTAGCAATATTTGTTCCGGGATATTTACGGTCTGAGTTCAAATTCCGTCGAGGCCAACTTTGCCTTTCATCCTTCTGAGGTCGACAAAATAAAGTACCAATCCAGCACTGGCATCAGTATAATTGATTTCCCCACTCACCACAAATTGCTGGCCTTGTGCTTAAATTAAAAATAATTTTTTTTTAGTCTCTCCACTTACAAAAAAAAAAAAAAATCAAGGTGATGACGTAATGGTATTTTGGCACTACCAACTGTTCTTTTAACCAGAGGGCACCTTCCTAGTGATATTTGCAACATTGAAGTTAGTGGCAGTAATAAAGTGTGAGGGGGGGAGGTAAAGAAGAGGAATGCTGTTGAAATAGAGTGAACGGAGATGTGTAGTAGATTTAGAGTTGGAGGGATATATGGTTGGGATAGAGCAGAGGTATGAGGGAGTATAGAGTAGTTGTTATGATAGGTGAGTGTGGGGGTGGGGGGTGAACGTTGTGCTGACTTAGAATTGTTACGTTGGTTTTGCCGTTATTGCTGTTGTTGTTACTGTGGCTGTTTCTGTTGTTGTTGGTGGTGGTGGTGGCAAGTGGTGTTATTTATGGTTGAGGTAGTGATGGGAGTGGTGGTTATCGTGGTTGTGGTGATAGTGGTGGTTGTGGTAGTGATGTTGGGGCGATTATAGTGATGGTAGTGGTTGTGGAGGTGATGTTATGGCAATGATGGTGGAGGTTGTGATAGTGTTAGTGGTGGTTTTTATGGTGGTTGTGGTGATGATGATGATAGTAGTTGTGATAGTAGTGATGATGTTAGTGGTTGTGATGGAGGTGGTTGTGGTGATGTGTGTGTGTGTGTGTGTGCAGAGCTGTAGGGTGGCGGTGTAGCAGCCTAGATATATTGTACTGTTTTTGTACTGTTTCTCTACTATCTAGTCCAGGGCTTTTCAAATGGCAGGCTCCCACCCATCACTCCTATGAGTTTTAAAGTAGTGACTATGTCACTGACTTATTCTCGACAAAAACAAGAGAGAGCGGCCAACAGACAGTCTGTTTCTCGCTTGTGACCGTTTATCAAGACCACACACTCAGTTGCCTTTGCTGAGAATTATAGAGGCTGGATTCTTATAGAATTCCAGTAATAATCAGGAGCTGATTAACCAGAGCGATTACCGCTCCAATATATATATATATATATATATATATATATATATATATATATATATATATATATATATATATATATATTTCGTTTCTGAATTTGTTTAGCAAGATTCTTTATCTGAAAACGTGTGTTAAAACCGATATTGTTATACTTTGGGAGGGTCATGTTGCCAATAAGAAACACAGGCACCAGTTGCTTTCACTTTAATTTATTATAAATTAAATTGAAGTGAAAGCAACTGGTGCGTGTGTTTCTTATTGGCAACATGACCCTCCCAAAGCATAATATATATATATATATATATATATATATATATATATATATATATATATATATATATATAAGTAGTTCCACAGAAGTTAGTTCACCGTACCGAAAACAAATGTTTCACCTTATGCGGATCTTCAGCTCGGAAACTGAGCTGAAGATCCGCATAAATCAAGGACATAGCCCCTGTGCTTAGTGTGCAGTGAAGACATTTCGAAAATGTTGACGGTGGGTGTATGCATGCGTTTATGTGTGTGTAAAGATTTGAAATTCAGTATACATAGAGCTTAAAACATGTGGGACAGCGATCGTCCTTGGACTGCAAGTACACGTAGTTGTGAGCAACTCGACATATGTTAAGCCGAAATAGCGTTCCGCAGTGAGTCGGAAAACAGTCTAAATTGAAGTAAAAGCTGTGGCTACTTACACAAACTTCCTAAACCTACACACACACACACACACGCACACACACACACACACACACACACACATATATATATATATACATATGGTAAACAAACCTGGAGCACAAACCTCTCAAAGAAGGTAATAGAGGTGGCTCTAAGATTAGTAAAAAAAACCACTAGAGAGTTAGAAACTCCTCTAGGAAAGTCGCGTGTACTTTCAGCTGGGTGTGTCAAATAACTGCACTATGTCACAACAATGTCAGGCGTTTAATCTAATAGCGGGAGGGCACTTCACGTAATGTTGGGTGTGGTTTTTGACTCACTCTGTGATCCCACTTTTGACATTTCTCTACAGCTAACATTGCTTCGGAAAAAAATTTACATGTTCTATGCACATACGTACATGTACATTAGATATATATTATATATAATATAGAAATATATATGTATTGCATAATATACACACACAGGTATACACACACACACACACACACACACACACACACACACACACACACACACACACACACACACACACACACACACACACACACACACACACACGCATACATACCTACATATATACATAGATACATACACATATTATATATATATACTTAATATATATGGTAGAGTGGAATTTTTATGGTGTTTTGTAGCAGATGTTAACCATAAACCAAGAAGGAACATAAAACATAGAAGACAGTTTTGAAAAAACTACCACCCTGAACACTCCGAATAACACTTGGGGGCCACAAATTAAACTTTCACAAATAACCCCTCCTGAATAGAAGTTGGATATGTGGACAATCTTATAATTCAAATTCACCCCGATGCAATAACACCATATTTGCAATTAATTGTTTCAACGTTATTGATAAAAAATATTTATACCAATTCATAAAATTTAACATACGAGATGTTTATCTCTTAATGACGAAGATCCTGGCTTAAAAGCACTTATATTTGTCAAAAGCTGCAATACATTCACAGATACTAGTAATCAGACAAAGGAATAAAGAAGACGACCTTACATTAATCAAGGTAACGACGAGTTGCAAAGACTGAGCTAAGATTTGCGAAATCATAGCCCACACCATATTACACGTATTACAAACCGAATTTAGCAAACTAGTGACAATTGACATGAATGGTCACCAACAGGAAAATGTCAAGAAAATCCTCATCATCACTTTCAAAGAATTCAGTATAAAAATCACAGTAGACAGAATCCTAGACACGGCAAATTTAGTCGACATTACACTAAACACAGTAATAGCTACCATCCGTTTTCTAACACCAACGAAAGTTCCAAATACCCACCCTCTATAATAAAAAACCTAGTCAAAAGACTAAGCCTAGACTTACCTGAAGTAATCTACTTGGAGTACTACAAAATATGCTAACCACAATTGCCACCATCTAAAGCAACACTACATCACATCTCATTCCATTATTCTCCCGCCCCCAATAACCCTTTGCATTGTCTCCACTTATTTACATGTTGTTCACGCTCGTTGCTGATACATTTAGTTATCCAGGCATATTTAGAGCCACGCGTTATTATGTTATAGCTCTGTATCATTAAAATTCAGTCACACATTTGTATGATGACATTATCGGGAATCATGAATAGTTAGAATAAATTATGCCAAATACATATACATTCTCAACTAGTTTGTATTCACTGTTCATTTGAAACGATTCTCTCTTACTCTTCTAGTAAGAAAAGCCCCCAAAGCACACGGACACTCACACTCACATACATACATTAGTAACTGCCTCAATACAAATCTTGAGAAGCTGGGCTTCACAGGAACAGAAAGAACACAACTAGTTAGGAAATAACGAGTACAATCCAGTAACGAGTACAAAACAGTAAAAATATGTAAAACATTCCAAACATTTTGCATCTAATAACTACATATACACATGTACAGATACTAAGCATATACACATGTGCACATACAACTTAAAACATCCACATCCACACATACAATAACATCCATATCTACACATGCATGCAGACATGCAGACATATCTACCTAGTTGATGTTGTGTAAATTCCAATGAGAGAGTTTTGTGTCTATGTTAGAAACCGACTCACTCTCTATTGGCAAACATTTGTGAAATTATAAAACCAGAAGAACATACATACATACATACATACATACATACATACATACGTTCATGATGATGAGTGCAACACGAATTTCGAGTAATGTCATCGCTTTATACTTAAGCAGGGACGTGGTTCTTTTAGTCCTGCTAGGACTTGCCTATGGCTAGCAATACCACACAAAAACATGTCATATATCAAGCGATGCCTATGCTTGAAGCTTTTTTAAATGAGGAAAGGCTTTGCACGGGGGCCAATCTCACTTTCTAAACATCGAATGCATTGCCCAAAAAGATGGTCTACATCATTGGATGCAAACAAAGTCGCAGGTTTTATATCAGAGTGACCTTCTTCTAGGGAGATGTCTTAATGAAGATTAGGAGTCTCTCGCTCCACAAAAAGGCATACATACATGTATACATACATACATACAGAGAAACAGAGATACAAACATACATATATGTTCTTGTATTTGTTTTGCAAGATTCTTGTTGGGAAATTGTGTTGAAACAGATACTGTTATACTTCGGGAGGGTCACGTTGCTTATATATAGGAGCAAATCATGGAACAGTATAAAGAGAATAAAGAAGAGAGCAGATATGGTCAACTCACGGTATGCCAGCGAAAAATACCTGAGTGTGATGTTCGTCCATGTTACCTCAAGGCAATCAGCGTGTAGATTTAGAAGGGCTTTAGATAAATTAAAATTAAAACTTAAGATAGTAGAAAAACCAGGAATTCCAATAAAAGCCCCGACCAGCAGAGCATACAATTTAAAGAACCCACACTGTACTGATAGGTATTGTATAGTCTGCAAAATGGCCATTGACTCTAAGAGCTCCTTTGCCCTTTGACAGGTTTTGTTTTTAGTCCTGCAGGATGTCCAAAGTCACCCTCCTCACCAAGAAACCTTGATGGGGTTGCCAGTTTAGTCGCCAACGACCCGACCATGAGACAGGTTGTACTGGGATACATGTTACCAGTAGCACCAACTGGTGATCTGACATATATATATATATACATACGTACATACATATACATGCACGCATGCATACATACATTCATACACACACACACACACACACATATATATATATATATATGTGTGTGTGTGTGTGTGTGTGTATCAATGTATGTATGCATGGATACATCTTTCGATTTTAGTCTTCAAATTTATTATTATTATTACTATATATATATATGTATGTATGTATGTATGTATGTATGTATGTATGTATGTATGTATGTATGCATGCATATATATATATATATATATATATATATAGTGGCATTTGGCATCAAACAGAATTAATTGAAACAGGAAATAGAAAATAACATACTGTTGAGGAAATCTACTGACTGGCAAATATGAAAACTAGTACATTTATGGAGATATGTTTTAGGAAACTGCAACAGTATATCCTTTACACCTATAATTAGTGAAATATCGGGTTAATAAATGTTGAAATAATAAATTTGAAAATTAGGGGTTTCAGAGCCGAGTAAAAAATAAGACACGTTGTGAAAAAAAAGAACTCTATAAAAATCACAATATGGCTCCTAAACTATTTTTTTCTTTTCTATCGTAATGTGAATTTCGGGAGTCACAACACAAACGTTTCGGTCGTGAACTCCGTCAAGATGTTTCTATAAATTTTGCACACACTATTTTCAAGGACAAGATGGCGAAAACATTGCGTGGAGAACAGTCAGTAACACTCGCAGCATCAGCCATTCAGCCAAATGTAGCTCTTTCTTCAGGCGGAATGCACTCTCCGATTTTGAGGAAGAAAATGCCTGACAGGAGGACATCAGAGGTTTCGACAGCAACCGGCAAAAAAAAAAAAAAAGAAACGGCTAATCAAATCCCGATATTTTATTATCTTCCGCTTCGTTACGTTAATGG
This sequence comes from Eledone cirrhosa, assembly GCA_964016885.1. NCBI lineage: Eukaryota > Metazoa > Mollusca > Cephalopoda > Octopoda > Eledonidae > Eledone > Eledone cirrhosa. Next base: position 89,940,372 of record OZ024741.1, read on the forward strand.
TGGCCATGCCTGGGTTTCTGACCGAAGTAATGAGATTAAAACTGGTGAACGTGTCGTTGTATGTGGCGTGCCAGATTAGAGATTTATCCATTCAAACGAGAAAATGATTATTTCGGCTGTGCGCTTGCCGTCACTACAGTCAAAGCCGACAGGCCCTAGTTGTGATGGGAAACCGATGTTTGTGCCCTCACCATCAAGTAGGGTCAAGGTTGACAAAGAGGGCCCCGAATTGGGTCATGAACGATGTTTGGCTTCGTGGCAAACAGGAGCCAAGTAAGATGTTGCTGGTCCAGGGAAGACTCGAGCTTCGTGTTGGTTGAGCTGCATGTCTTCCCAGTTGCATTTATATCCTGCATTCAGTGTGTGTGTGTGTAGGGGGGGGGGGCATTTCCCTTCCCGCTACCTTCCGCATTATTCATTATTTAATATTTCCTTCTATTCCTCCCCCCTTTCTATTTCTGTTTATTATTTTAATCCTCTTTTTTAAAAATACTTATTATTGCATACTTGTTCGCTATTAAATGCGATATTTTCAATCTTCCAAAATTTTATAAGCCTCACAAACATTAATCCCTCATTTGAAATTGTTATTGCTGGTTGTGTAGCGACTTCAGTAGCCGATGGTGGTGAAGGTGTTACGGCAACTGAAGTTGGCCTTGTTATTGTTGATACTACTAATGTTGTAGTTGATTTTTGTACCAAACAGATGGCTTATTGTTTAATTCCGATATACATTGTATTAGTTAAGAACTAATATACAGTTGAGATGAAAGGAAATAAAACCCCGCCAGGTATTCTTAATTGTTGTTATTTCTAAAGTTCTCTTCTCCCCAAGTATGTATATATTTATCAATGTATGTGTTTGTTGCCGTGGTCATGTGTGGTGTACGTAGCTGCAATACTTGTTGCTGTAGTCATCGCTGCTGCAGTTGTTGTTCTTTAGAACCAGATAAAGTTGATCGAGCGGATCTAGGGTTAAAGGTATTCCAGTCATGACTATCCCATTATGCCCCATATGTAAGGAACCAAGAAGTATATTATTCAATATCTTTTTTAAATGACAGGAGAATTTGAGGCAGGTTTGACTTCTATTTCTAGCAGTTTGAATTACCATGTAGATGTTCGTTCATTGACTCCCATTGTTGCGATGTTCCATGGGAGTGAGGTGAGTCTTTCTCTCTCTCCCTCACTGTGTGTGTGTGTGTGTGTGTGTGTGTGTGTGTGTGTGTGTGTGTGTGTGTGTGTGTGTGCGCGCGTGCGTACGTGCATTTTGTATTATATTCTACAACGGATTTCATTCATTGGCAGAATCGTTAGAGCGCCAGACAAATGTTTTGCGGTATTTGTTCCGTTCTGGATTAAAAGTCTGCCGTAGTCAACTTTGCTTTTATCCTACCGAGGTCGATAAAATAAAGTAAAGTAGGTGTAAGCGTAGATGTGTGAGCACCATCATCTTTATCTTCCTTTCACTTTATTTTTGATTTGTTTCTTTTGTGGTTTCCGATTTTCTGTGTTAGCCGTTGTGCAGCCATCGTCAGTTTGTATATTTAGCTCAATGCTAAACATTTGTATTTGAACCAGTATACTATAGTATAGCATATTATATTACGCTAGGTATATAATTGTCGCCATTGCCAGTCTGTCTTTACTTCTATATATTTTAATGTTTGCTATGTTAAGAGTGTTTATAGTATTAATTTATAGTATTATATCATATTATACTTCATGGTGGTCAATGTAATCTTACTCATTTTTCTATTGAGACTAAGTCTGTCTTCCCGTAATTGGAATTCAGTATTTTTTACAGTATCGGATCGTATGAATACATGTAGAGGATTTCTAGTCTGATATTTTTTATTGAGGCGTCTTGTTTTTTTGTTGTCCCCCCCCCCCCCCCCGAGAATCTTAGTAAAGCACGGACGCTGGTCTCTTCTGATTGTGTCAACATTGATGCTCCTCTATTGTCCGACATCAGGTTGTTTCTATATAGGTTGTAAATAGACATTTCATGCTGTGTAATAAGACCAAAGTTTCACAGTTTATTTGAGATTGGTTTTGAAAATTCTGCAGTTATTAGTTCATGGTCCATAGGGCCCTTAACTCCAGAATGAGCTCTACGGGTGCCGTCTTGACATACAGCATATCTTTGGCAATTAAACCTGGCGGAACCAATTCCTCTCCAGCAACAAAGACGATTTCTTCTCGAGAAAAAGAGAACAGACGAGAAAGAAAGTGGACATCGCAAAGATGAAAGGCAAAGAATTTGAACTCATTGCAGAGACCCGAAACAAATACCGTAAAGCATTATATCCGACATTCTAACAATTTTGATAATTCACTTGGAGTTATTAATACGGTATGTTATGCTCCCGTAACACCTGATAGACTCGTAGAGGCGCCGTATTGACACACGGCGCGTTTCTTGGGCGTTTTAAGCCTGGTGGAGCCCATCGCTCTCCTGGACTGAATACAGCAGGTTTCTCCCAGAGAGAAGTAGAAAGTGAGAGAGAGGAAGTGAGAAAGAGATACAGAGGAAGAATCGACCCCAGTACTAGACTGGTACTATTTTTATCGACCTCTAAAGGATGAAAGGCAAAGTTGACCTCGGTGGGATTTGAACTCAGAGAGCAGAGAGCCAGAATGAATACCATAAAGTATTCTATTCGACGTTCTAACGACTCTGGCAATTCGCCGCCTTCGGAGATATTTGTATAGTTATGGGCAACATGCGGCCCGCGAAGCTTTCTGAATGGCTCGCCTAAGTCATCCAAGTGAAATCTTTCTGATTTTTTTACCCCAACTTTTCAGTCGTAATTTATCTTTCTATCATTTTTATGATCGAGAAAAACGTGTACGAATTCTGAAGAAACAAATCAAAACAACCTGAGTTACCACTCTTTTTTTAGTGTAGGCACGAATGTAAATTAGCACTTGCGGCCCGCCTGATGATGAGCCATATCTCATGCGGCCCGCTTCTCGAAAAAGGTTGCCCATGCCTGGTATAGAGTATTAATTTTTCTTTTTAGACTAGTTTTGTAAACTTTAAAGTAGTTTAGTTCTTTGTGTAGTGTTGAGAAACATTACATCCCGGAACTTATTGCTGCCGTACTATAAGTCCATTTTATATTGTTTTGTTTTATAAAATACGTTTATCGCTTTAACCTATTCTAGAATTTGTTACGGTATATGGAGAATACTCCATTTATTTTTGATGATGATTGTTTCGAACAGTTTCGACCCCTCTATAAAACGTGATCCGGTTCCGCTGGCTATATAATTGAGAAAAAAGAAAACACTTGGTTGACAAATTAGCCCAACATTAAGGACAATGTATGTACAGAAGAAATATCTTAACTTTGATAACTTTGATAGCTTTAGGCCAGTATTGGCTCAGACCACGTCTAACCTAATAGCAGCACCTAGCTACGTGAATAGAAAGAGAAGTGATCAGACGTTTTGGATGAAACACTTTATCAAAGTAAGAAAAGAAAAAAATAAGAAATATGAAAATGTGTAGGAATACAAGCTGGAGAATATATATATATATATATATATATATATATATATATATATATATATATAGTTATATCATGTTAGTTATATAATAATTTAATTTACATATGTTTCATCCTCAAGGAACTCGTCGGAATTAAACGAGATATAAATGCCTCAACAGTTTCATCTCATCTAAAAACATAACATACCGGAGAACGTTTTGTTTACCTACATCTTTCCAGTTTTTATATTTGAAAACGAATTTCTCTCTCTCTCTCTCTCTCTCTCTCTCTCTCTCTCTCTCTCTCTCTCTCTCTCTCTCTCTCTCTTAGTCTCCCCCCTCTCCCTCTCTCTCTCTCTCTCTCAATATATATATATATATATAACAAATAGAGTGTGGTAAGATACCAGGTAGACCATATTCAATACTTAGGATAGTAGAGCGGGTAATAGGAAAAGAATTCGGATCTAGCTGTCGAAACAGCCGGACCTCAGCCGTCGGGGTCCTGACTCTTTTCATATATATATATATATACATATATATATATATATATATATATATATATATATATAAGTATGTATACGTACATACATATATGTATACAGACGTACAGTAGTATGTATATATACATACATGCACACACATATATATATGCACGTATGGATTTACCGAACATTTATTATAATGCTCGGTTTGTTTGTAAACAAACATCTCGAATTAAGCCGTACAGTGTTTAGCAACCATCGCTGTCCTTTTGTTCAACACTGACAAAGGAACGATGTACTAGTTTCAAGCTTATTAGCTATCGTCAGCACCGTATACCTTCCTTATGCATATTAACGGCTGAGCAGACTAATTTGCATATCGAGTGAGTTAATCGGCCGGGCGCACTGAAAACGATAAATGGAAAAAATGAAACAAAATTTCATTTCTCACTCTTTGTACGGCTGTTACTTAAATATAAGTATGTATACGTACATACATATATGTATACAGACGTACAGTAGTATGTATATATATACATTTTCCATTTATCGTTTTCGGTGCGCCCGGCCGATTAACTCACTCGATATGAAAATTAGGCTGCTCAGCCGTTAATATGCATAAG
>OZ024741.1:89949975-89952475 GCA_964016885.1 Eledone cirrhosa
TATATATATATACACACACACACACACACACACACACACACACACACACACACACACACAAGATATTTTTTCCAAATCAAACCCGCCCGTCTCCTCAATCTATCTTATTTCTCATTATTTCTTCTGATGAAAGACTAGCGTCCGAAACGTTAAGACTCTTCCTGCTATTTCAAGCGTTAACCTAATATATTCCTTCCATATACTATACCGATCGTGTTGCTATTTCTGTTTACTTTTTACATTCATACATGCATACATACATACATATATACACACATATATATATATATATATATATATATATATATATATATATATATATAAATGAAAAGTATAGAAATTGTTGTAGCGAGAAGCTAACAGTATTCCATAACATATATATATACATATATATATATAGAGAGAGGGGGGGGGGGGGTTTACATATACATAAACCAGACAGAGCCATAGATATAGATATATATGTTTTTGGCAACCATTCACGGTATGGCTCAATGACGAAGTAATTAATTAAATAATCAACAATCAGACCAATATATAAGAAAGTAAGTCCAAATTTTATTTGGACTTACTTCCACAAAGCGAGTGAGTTAATCGGCCGGGGTACCGAAAACGATAAACGGAAAAAATGAAACGAAATTTCATTTCTCACTCTTAGTACGGCTGGTACTTAAATATAAGTATGTATACGTACATACATATATGTATACAGACGTACAGTAGTATGTATATATATATACATGCATGCACACATATATATATGTACGTATATATTAACTCACTTGATATGCAAATTAGGCTACTCAGCCGTTAATATGCATAAGGAAAGTATATACTTTCAGACGTTCAACCATCTGGCAGGAAAGTATACGTTGCTGTCGATAGCTAATAAGCTTGAAACAAGTACAGCGTTCCTTTGTCAGTGTTGAACAAATGAGCAACGATGGTTGCTAGACACTGTACGGCTTAATTCGGGATGTTTGTTTACAAACACACCGAGCATTATAATAAATGTTCGGTGAATCCATACGTACATATATATATGTGTGCATGTATGTATATATATATATATACATACTACTGTACGTCTGTATACATATATGTATGTACGTATACATACTTATATTTAAGTAACAGCCGTACTAAGAGTGAGAAATGAAATTTCGTTTCATTTTTTCCGTATATATATATAGTAATAATAATAAATTTAAAGACTAAAATCCAAAGAGGGCTCGATATAAGGATAATGTATGTAGGTATGTATGCGCGTGTGTGTCTGCAGGAGAACGTTTCCACGAACCAAAGTATCGTCTTCCTGTCTTCCTTCGGTTGCAACGTTTTTTGAAATATTTACTTCTGCGTTCACAGATTCATTTTTTTAGTTTCAGAAGATCCCGTTAAGGGTGAAAGCAGCGATTCTTTGCTTAAACTTTAATCTGTTATTTTAATAGATATATACACACGTATATATCCATCGTTTGGAGATGACACACGTGTAGTGGCAGCGTGGAGATGAGAAAACATAAATCCACAGGGGAACATACACACAAACAGGGTGTCTAAAAAATGTATACACGCTTTTACTCATTACTTTTGTATTATACACGACCGTTAACACACACATCGTGTATATATTTCTGGGATATCTAGTATGTAAATACAGAAAAGGGCAGAAAAGGGAAAAATAAAGACAAAGTGAGATAAAGATTCACGTATAAGCAAGTTGTTATCTCAAATACCCTTATTTAGAAAATCCCTAATATCAACATTTTACCACTACTTATTACTTAAAACCTTTTATCTTGCCCCTGCAGACACACACGCGCATACATACATACATACATACATACATACATACATACATACATACATACATACATACATACATACATACATACATACGCATATATTCAGACAAACACACACCTGCAGTATTATGTTACTCACCAGAGACCAGTGACACAATCATCAGATAGCGAAACATTCTTATTGTTGTTGTTGTTTTTCGTGTTGTTTCAGGGCTGAAGTGATGTTGATGTTTCAGATAAGAACTTATATATGAATCTTTATCTCATGCATGCATGCACGCATGTATGTATGTATGTATGTATGTATGTATGTATGTATGTATGTATGTATGTATGTATGTATGTATGTGGCTTTGTGGTTAAGGTATTCGGCTCACAATCGTAAGTTCGTGAGTTCGATACCCGGCTGCGTGTTGTACCCTTAAGCAAGACACCCTATTTCACGTTGAGTTTTTCCTGTAATTCGAAAGGCCAGCCTTGTCACATTCTGTGTGGCGCCGTATTTCCTGAGAACTACGTTAGGGGTACGCGTGTCTGTGGAATGCTCAGCCACTTTCACGTTGATTTTACGAGCAGGCTGTTCCGTTGATCGGATCAAGTGGAACACTCGCCGTCGTCACCGATGAAGTGTCTTTCATTCCATTCCATGTATGTGTGCATGTATGTATGTATAAAGATCCCAATGCTTGTTT
>OZ024741.1:89957475-89984975 GCA_964016885.1 Eledone cirrhosa
GAGTGAGCTAGACGTTGGCTGAAGAACACTGTATTTATACCAGCGATCTTCGTTAATAGTGTTTTCCAGCACCAACAGTTTTGCAAGAGATGTCAACATGAATGGACCTGTTATTTTTATCTAAAGACATTTTTTCCAATTCCAACCTCAATCTTTCTTATTTCTCATTCTTTCTTCTGATGAAGGACTAGCGTCCGAAACTTTAAGACCCTCTTTCTGCTGTATCAAGCGTTAACCTAATATATCCCTTCCATATGCTGTACAGATTGTGTTGTTATTTCTGTTTACTGTTTACATATATAATCGTCTGATTCACATAGTTTCAAATTGAGTATATATATATATATATATATATATATATATATATAACTAATGAATTGTGGTAAGGAACCAGATGGACCATAACACACCAGAGTACTCAATACTTAGGGTAGTAGAGTTGGAAATAGGAAAAAGTATGACCCCGACAGCAGAGCTCAAGCCGTATCCAGAAATAGCCGTCGGGGTCATACTTTTTCCTATATATATATATATATATACATATGTGTGTGTGTGTGTGTGTGTGTGTGTGTGTGTGTGTGTGTGTGTGTGTGTGTGTGTGTGTGTGTGTGTGTGTGTGTGTGTGTATACAAGGAAAAGTTTTTAGGTTGAAAATGCACTTGTAATCTTTAAAATTGTGTATTTTTTAAAATGCTTTACATATTGTTTTTAATTTTCAATGTTAAATAATATAGAATGAAATTTTAAAAGAATATGTTTCATACTAATGATATATGATCAGGAGCCTCGACGCGGCCGGCTTCGATCGTGATGAAGGTAAGCGCCCAGATGAGATAACTCTCTTCCCATTTGAGGGAGCTAAATCCTTAATCTGGGATGCCACTGCCACCCGCAATGGAGAGGCGAGGAAGATAACCAGGATCACGTGGGTTCACGACCTGTTTGGCTTTCATCTCAGTAATGTCACTCGTTTTCCCAACGTTCTTGTTAGCTGTATAGTGAATAATGTCCACTACTTCTATATTTCCTCAAATGTTAAGAAGTATTCCAGAATTTCTATATTTCCAAAAAGCTATAAAAATGTTAATTTGTATATATAAATCTTCACATTAAATCTATAAGTATCTATATCTTCCATAATTATAAGCTTCATATATTTGACTGGGAACGAAATAAAGCGTGATTTCGTAGCAACTCTGTCTTTATATAACTCTCCTCAGCGAGGAGACAATTAGAGATTCGCAGATATATTTGAGTTCAATAAAAACAGAAAGATAGTGCACCCTTTGGACATGTTAGTTAGCGGACAAAATGATTTTCATTCTAAGTTGCTTTAACTATAACTATAACGGTTACTATCGAAAGTAATCTGGAATCTCCTATTGCCATTTGTTTCCTCACCATATCTTTTTGTACGTCCATTCACATGCTACACTCATCAGTGCCAGTGTTCCAACAGTCTAGTGAATGTTTTTATTTCGAATTTTCATCAACTCTGCACAAGAAGAAATAATAAATTAAGAAGATATAATATTCTTTTAACGTTGAGTATGTTAATTCTTTGTCCCTGTGCATCTTAGATTCACAAATATTTGGATAAAAAAAAAACATGAGTAGTCTTATTCAGATGTCTTGCTGTTGCTATGATTATTTAACCTCAGATCAGCCCTGATTTAAAACCAAATATATTCCAGCCATGACCATCTCAACTTTGTTTTTTTTTCTGTGAGCTTGACTTGGGTAAGATGAACGTCACCACAACAAACTCTGTGTTACAGTAAACAGATACGAATACAGAATCTTCCGATCTAAAAACCATTGATATGTGATTGATTATAACATTATATACATGAAAGGGAAGCCATTAAAATGTGAGATATATCTATGGATATAGAAAAGGAAACAATGTTGCCATTGGCCTTTCCATTGATGATATCTGACGGTTGCAACTCGTGGCAGAAGAAGCATCATGAAATAAAGTATTTCGTCTTAGAACATAACACACCATCCAGTCACGGAATCAAACCCATGACCCTATTATTGTTACCTCACAAAAACCAGTAGGCCACGTATCTTCATAAAAATGTCAAATATATCTACAAATATAAACATGTCGAAAGCTGGTCAATCACAGGTTTATTTTGTAGCCAGCAGAATTATAGAGCAGACTGATAATTGGTCGTCCAAACAGTAATTATTTAAAATTGTAGTTGACCCCTGCTGGTGCAGTTCTAAATCTAATTTTATGCAGTAAATTTATATTTTGTATCAAGTACTACATACACAATTGTGGTATTTGATGGTTCAAATACTTAAAAACCTCATAAAATGTTTAAAATAGCTATTACAGTTCTAAAATTTCATGAAAGTAAACCCTGTGTCTACGGTAGAAGACACATGCTCAATTTACCATTTAAACTTGTACATACAAATAAAATACTTTGAAATTATCATAGTATTATTCTATCAATAAATTCTTTATTGGTATAGTATAAATACAAGAAGCAATTATGAATAATCCATTATCGTTGTTATCACTACGAACAACTATCTATTTCCTGCACACTGATATTCATACAAACATACACTCACACGCATATGTACATACGCGCTCACACTCTCACACACACACAGATATATATATATAACAGTAACAACCAATTCCGCAGGCAGTTTATTAACACCTGGTTGGTAGCTACAGAGAAAAACAGACATCACCGAATTTCTTTTTTCATGTTTGAAGTCATTTTCCTCTCATCTCTCGTATTAAATTTGTTTACCTATTTATTTCTTTATTTGTCTGTTTGTTTGTTTACATACTTATTATGTTGTTGCTTCTTAATTTATTTGTATATTGTATATTCTTTGACATGAGTAAGTCAATGTGTTCTTGGGGAGTAACAACCAAATCTACTTTCTGAATGATGCCATCTCAGATTCACAGATGGCTTTAAAGTGAGGAGGCCCTGCATGTGTTTGTGTGCAAATCCTTGTTGGTTGAGTGTGTGAATGTGTGTGTGTGTGTGTGTGTGTGTGTGTGTGTGTGTGTGTGTGTGTGTGTGTGTGTGTGTGTGTGTGTGTGTGTGTGTGTGTGTGTGTGTGTGTGTGTGTGTGTGTGCGCGTGTGTGTGTATGTAGATAAATATGCAAGAGTGTGTGTACGTATAAGGTCGTGAGTGTGCGTTGTTTTAAAAGTGTGAGGAGTCTGACATATTTAAGCTAAACAGATTTGCAAGTCGGAATTAAATGGTTTCGTGTAAACATCAGCTAGTAGATCGAATTTATTCACAAGATTTCCCTTAAATCCACTCATGTTAACTTACATATGATAAATATATGTCATACAATATGATACTTCTAATATAATTTATTCACCATTCAAGTGTTTCTGAACAATAAATTATGGTATATATATATATATATATATATATATATATATATATATTTCGTTTCTGAATTTGTTTAGCAAGATTCTTTATCTGAAATCGTGTGTTGAAACCGATATTGTTATACTTTGGGAGGGTCATGTTGCCAATAAGAAACACACGCACCAGTTGCTTTCACTTCAATTTATTATATATTTATAAATTTACAAATCTACAAACTTATAAATTTCTGGTTGGTTGGTTGGTTCCACAACCAGATAGTTGTTTATATATATAGTCATAGTCCTTTCGTCACACACTCTGTGACCTCTTCAGTGACTGGGGATTCCTTTCTTCTCTTCGTTTCTGTGCCTTTTCTTTCTTCTATCCTACGCCATTTTGTTTCTGTGTGTGTGTTGTGTGCTCAGTTTGCGCATGTGCCACATCCGGGTGTCTGTGTGTGCTTGTGTTCACTTTTCTATTTGTTTATTTATTTATAAGTTTGTAGATTTGTAAATTTATAAATATATAATAAATTGAAGTGAAAGCAACTGGTGCGTGTGTTTCTTATTGGCAACATGACTCTCCCAAAGTATAACAATATATATATATATATATATATATATATATATATATATATAGTAATAATAATAAAATTGAAGACTAAAATCCAAAGAGGGCTCGATAAGGAAAATATATATCAAATATATAAGAACCGAAGAGCAAATATTTATTAAAATAACAGATTAAAGTTTAAGCAAAGAATCGCTGCTTTCACCCTTAACGGGATCTTCTGAAACTAACAAAGTCAATCTGTAAACGCAGAACTGGATATTTCAAAAAACGTTGCAACCGGAGGAAGACAGGAAGACGATACTTTGGTTCGTGGTAACGTTCGCTGGCAAAGAACGGGAAAAAACGAATAATACGTCATTAATAGGAGCGGTGAAAAACAATTACGCGCAAAGACAGAACCACGTTTATGGTATAAAGGAGGTCGTAGACTAATGTTCTCTTAGGTGGTGCATAGAGACGTTCTCTGGCAATGAACGAAAAAACGAAGATAATAAGTCATATGTGGAGCGTGGAGAACAATAGCACGCAAAGACAAAACCACGTAAATGGTATAGCAGAAGTTGTAGACTAAAATTCTAACTAGGAGACCAAATGAATCTCCGCTACAGAGTTAAGAACAAAGTAAATAAATACAATACAGAAGTAATAGAAACAAATAAATACATACACGCAAACAGATACGTACATACACAAGCATACGCAAAACCTTACCATAGGTATACAAAACCACGCACATATAAATATGTGTGTGTGTGTATGCTTGTGTACACATAAATAAATAATTATATAAACGTATATAAGTAAATAAATACGTATATAACAAGCGCGCACACACATACCTACAAATAAATACACGAATGTTCGGAGACGTAAGTCAACTAAAACAAGAAGTACACATATACACACACCCACCATACGTACGAACCTGTATACTCACGCAGACGCAAAACTCCCGTATACACATAGCCAAACCCTAAATACCAGAATATGTAAAAATTATACGCCATAACAGTCAAATATACGTACAAGAAGGTATACATACCTTCACAAAACATACGGGTAATATATACTTACCTATGCAAATAAGTAAAGGAATAAACAAAACATATACTTAGCTCCCACATCAAGACGTAAAATATCCACGTATAGATCGTGCTATCCGTTAGGGTATAACGTGGGGCTGTAATACAGGAAAGTTTTGTGCAATTTATGTTTACAAGCCGAAATTGCCTCAGATTTTTTGTTTAAGATGTGGTCTGTGGCGTAGAGTATTTCCAGGGCCTCAGCGGCGCAGAGGTCACATGGTCTTTTATTTCCGTTATACGATCTAGCCCTAGCTAGGATCTCCCAGTGTAACTTATATTGGGTGTGGTTGTCTTTTAGACTCCAGATATAAGCTGAAAGTGACGTCATATTCCTTCTTAGAGGGTAACGAAAAGAATGGGTATGCATGTAAAGACGCTGCTTGAAACTATTGGCGGTTAACCCTATGTAGGCCCTACGGGACGTGGGTGTTACAACCTTACATTTGTAGACAATGTTACTAGAGAGGCATTTCCCGGATAGGGGACAATCAGCCCGATTCCTACAATTACAGTTAGTACTAACTACAGGGTTGCACGTGTTCCTACGGCTAGGTAGTTTAGCTAAATTTGAAGCTGTGATGTTATGTGCAAGGTTAGGAGTCGTAGAGTAAGAAATTTTAATAGTATTTTTGTTAGTTTCAGAAGATCCCGTTAAGGGTGAAAGCAGCGATTCTTTGCTAATCTGTTATTTTAATAAATATATATAACATGTTATCCATGTGCAACCATGCAGTATTCTTCTCCCCATTTTTTCATATATATATATATATGTGTGTGTGTGTGTGTGTGTAACATTTTGAATAATATAAAAAATATTAAAACTCCAGGAAATCTGCTTGTTGGGTGCTTCTAATCTATTGTAAAATTGTATTCGTTGAGTAATCAACGAACCATACTAATCTTTGGTTATATATATGTATGTATATATATATATATATATATATATATATATATATATATATATATATATATATATATATATATATATATATATATATATGTATGTATATATGTATATATGTATATATATATGTGTGTGTGTGTAATATATATATATATATATATATATATATATATATATAAGGAATGGTGTATATATCTTATCAAATGATTCTATGGACATAATTTATAATATATATATATATATATATATATATATATATAAATGGGGCTGTATGGTTACTGGGATAATATTGTGGATTGGCAATATCGGTAGAGGGTCGGACGCCATGCTTGTCAGCATAGTTACGTCCCTTTACGATCTGAGTTCAAATCCTGCCAAGGTTGACTTTGCCTTTCATCCTTACGGGGTCGATAAAATAAAGTACCAGTAATGCACTGGTTAATTTCTGGCCTTGTGCCTAACGTAGAAACAATTATTTAAAAAAACACGTGGGAGCTATAAAGAAACAGAAAACTCGGAAGACACAAACACAAGGACAATTCTCGCTCATTGGCTGTTTTCTGTGGATCATTATAATTTCGGATGCTTTAAAGACATGACTATTCACCACAATGCATCAATAACTATCTTCGGGAAGAAAACACAACGGACGTCGGACGAAGAAAAACAAAAAAAACAAAGAAAGATCGACATACCGATATGGGACGGGAAAAGGTTACAATAAAAAAACATTTTCCCAGTAACCACACAACCTTATTTTTAAATCAACTGTTTTTTACTGCTGCTGTGGCTCTCTCTCTCTCTCTCTCTCTCTCTCTCTCTCTCTCTCTCTCTCTCTCTCTCTCTCTCTCTCTCTCCCCCTCTCTCTCTCTCTCTCCGTCTATCTACCTGTATTCCTCCCTCAACCTCTCCCTCTCTCTCAGTTCTTAAGCCTTTGTTTCCTCCTTTTGTGATCTGACCAACGACCTATTCGTTCGATCTCGCCATATCCCTTGCTTGTTAATATTATTCCAGGAGTTATGCCCCGCCAACTTGTATTAATTTATTCCACCCGTTCCCGAGTTAAGTTTCCAACCATGAGCTTATCTTTTTCCCCCTCCTCCTGTCCTGATGTGTCAATCTTAATGTCAGTGGTATCCGACTAGCTAGCCTGCAGGTTATTTCTGCAAAACCTCTCACAGCCATATCCTCATCTTGGTATCGGTTGCTGGTCAAATATTCGACTTTTCTGTGCTGCTTTCGATTGTAAATAATATGATAATAATAATAATTGTTTCTACTTTTGGCACAAGGCCAGCAATTACCCCAGTGCATTACTGGTGGTTTATTTTATCGACCCCGTAAGGATGAAAGGCAATGTTAACCTCGTCGGATTTGATCTCAGAACGCAAAGGGCCATAACTCTATGCTGCAAAGCATGGTGTCTGACGTTCTATCGATACTGCCAATCCACAACCTTATATATAATAATAATAATGATTTCTACTAGAGGCACAAGGCCAGCAAATTGGGGTGGGGAAAAGAAAGTCGATTAAATCGACCCCAGTGCGTGACTTACTTTATTCTATCGACCTCGTAAGGAGGAAAGGCAAAGCTAACCTCGGTGGGATTTGAACTCAGAACATAAAGAGCCATAATTCTATGTTGTAAAGCATCGTGTCCAACGCTCTACCGGTTCTGCCAATCCCTTATTTGAAAAACAAAGACGTTCTCAGTTTTCTCGGGGAGTTTTCTGAATTTGGGTGCAATAGTATCTGCCCACCGGATCCTGACTTCCTTATCCACCAACGCTTCCCACTTTATCCTGCAGGTTGAACTGGACCTGCCAGTTTTGTGGACTGACAGTTTTTAAAAAAGTCCATATGTCTAAGTCTTTGGAATATGAATTCAAAATAGGGACACACGGGACAAAGACAATAGAAAAAACAACGAAAAGACAGACAGTCTCATCTTCTCAGTCATCCTCTGGAAATCACTACGGTTTCGGTTTCGCTACATTAAGGTTGATACCCCTCATTCCAGTGCACATTGGGGCATAATAAAACAGGTAGAGACAAGTTATGCCTTTAAGCGAATTACACAAATATTGACAAAAAAGTATCCCGAGTGCGTCAACTGACAAAGAAAGAAGAGAGCGGTGTCCTAAGGCTTAGACAAAGCAAAAAATATAGAAAGGAAAGAAATAGTAAAACAGAAGAACTAATCTCCCTGAGAACTACGTTAAATGTACACGTGTCTGTGGAATACTTTAGCCACTTGCACGTTAATTTCACAAGCAGGCTGTCCTGATGTTCGAACAACTAGAATACTCATCTTCGGAACCAAAGGAGGTCCTGTATATTAAGAAATCCTACTTCTTTAGAGTACACGTAAACCGGTATATTTTACCAATTTTATTGACATATTTTGCTATTATGTCCCTTAAAACTCTTCCCACTCTCCAACAACCCTTCAAGTGAATTCCAACTCTAAAAGGAAAAAATAAAAATAAAAAGGAAAAATGTAAAAGAAAAAAAGGGAATCTGTATTTGACATCAACATTGGATTTCGCTTATTTGCCTAAATAGTTAAAAATAATTCTCATATTTCCACATAGTGAAAAAGGTACCAAAAATTGCATAAAGGTACATTTTATCGGATGAATGACTTAAATATTCATAAATGTTGCTTTTTACCCAGTTATATTCAGTATGGCTTCTTTTATTTACGATCAGATCAATTAAGTAGATAATTATCTTGTTAGTGTTATTTATATTTCCTAAAAGTATGTAAAGCATATTTCAGTGTTTATAACATTGATTCTTAATTTAGGCATAAGGCCAGCAAATTTGGGAGCAGCTCAAAGCTGGTTAAATCAATTCTAGTACTTGACTAGTACTTTATTTCATCGATCTCGAAAGGATGAAAGGCAAAGTTGACTTTGGTGGGATTTGAACTCAGACTATAAAGAGTCAAAACAAATACTGCAATGGCATTTTATCTGACGTTCGACCAATTCTGCCACTCAACCATCCTATTTCAGTTTTTCAATATTAGAAGTGTTTGATTGGCAGTATCGGTAGAGGGCCGGACGCCATGCTTTGCAGCATAGAGTTACGGTCCTTTATGATCTGAGTTCAAATCCCGCCGAGGTTAACTTTGCCTTTCATCCTTACGGGGTCGATAAAATAAAGTACCAGTCACGCACTGGGGGTCGATTTAATCGACTTTCCCCTCCGCCCAAAATTGCTGGCCTTGTGCCTATATAAGAAACAATATTAGAAGTGTTTTGTGCCTTTATTTAGACTAGGAATATACCGTGGGGTAGTAACTCCTATTTATATCATTGAGTCTATGGTGAAATTGGTTTCGTTTCACATAGTTTCACTCAAAGACGTATTTGCCAAGAACCTATCAACGACGTTAAGTGATAAGTGTCTGTAATCTACAAGTAATATTAATTACATTTGATGGTGGTTGTGGCATTGATAGATTTTCGCAATGAGAAACAGGTGCTACAGAAGGCAGAATGTCTGGTTGCTGAAGAGTTTGCCTTCCTGTATTTTGTAATATCAAGCACGCTGAAATAGCAGTCATGGTCATGGTTCTTCGGCTCTCCATATTCTGGGGATAGCAACAGACAGAGACTTTCCCGCACCTTATAACCATTTCTCAAGAGCAGATCGAGTTTCCACATATTACACCATAAACTTAAGGCTTTTCTTGAGGCCAATAAATATAGCACCAGTCAAGTGTTAGGATCGATTCTTCCCCTATATCTCCTTCTCATTTTCTGTCCTACTCCTACCCTTTATCGAGAAGAAATCGATTGTGTTCAGGCGTAGAGAGGTATGGGCTCCACCAGGTTTTAAATGCCTTAGACAAGCCATATGTCAGGACGGCGTTCCTACGACTCCTTCAGAATTTAAGGACACTATCCCCTTTTTTCCTATTTAGGAGAAAGAGTTATTCACTACAGTAACCCTCCAAAAGTTATTCACTACAGTAACCCTCCAAAAGTTATTCACTACAGTCACCCTCCAAAAGTTATTCACTACAGTAACCCTCCAAAAGTTATTCACTACAGTAACCCTCCAAAAGTTATTCACTACAGTAACCCTCCAAAAGTTATTCACTACAGTCACCCTCCAAAGGTTATTCACTACAGTAACCTTCCAAAAGTTATTCACTACAGTCACCCTCCAAAAGTTATTCACTACAGTAACCCTCCAAAAGTTATTCACTACAGTAAACCTCCAAAAGTTATTCACTACAGTCACCCTCCAAAGGTTATTCACTACAGTAACCTTCCAAAAGTTATTCACTACAGTAACCCTCCAAAAGTTATTCACTACAGTAACCCTCCAAAAGTTATTCACTACAGTAACCCTCCAAAAGTTATTCACTACAGTCACCCTCCAAAGGTTATTCACTACAGTCACCCTCCTAAGGTTATTCAGTACAGTCACCCTCCAAAAGTTATTCACTACAGTCACCCTCCAAAAGTTATTCACTACAGTCACCCTCCAAAAGTTATTCACTACAGTAACCCTCCAAAAGTTATTCACTACAGTCACCCTCCTAAGGTTATTCACTACAGTAACCCTCCAAAAGTTATTCACTACAGTAATCCTCCAAAAGTTATTCACTACAGTAACACTCCAAAGGTTATTCACTACAGTCACCCTCCAAAAGTTATTCACTACAGTAACCCTCCAAAAGTTATTCACTACAGTCACCCTCCAAAAGTTATTCACTACAGTCACCCTCCAAAAGTTATTCACTACAGTAACCCTCCAAAAGTTATTCACTACAGTCACCCTCCAAAAGTTATTCACTACAGTCACCCTCCAAAAGTTATTCACTACAGTAACCCTCCAAAAGTTATTCACTACAGTCACCCTCCTAAGGTTATTCACTACAGTAACCCTCCAAAAGTTATTCACTACAGTAACCCTCCAAAAGTTATTCACTACAGTCACCCTCCAAAGGTTATTCACTACAGTCACCCTCCTAAGGTTATTCAGTACAGTCACCCTCCAAAAGTTATTCACTACAGTAACCCTCCAAAAGTTATTCACTACAGTCACCCTCCAAAAGTTATTCACTACAGTAACCCTCCAAAAGTTATTCACTACAGTCACCCTCCTAAGGTTATTCACTACAGTAACCCTCCAAAAGTTATTCACTACAGTAACCCTCCACAAGTTATTCACTACAGTAACCCTCCAAAAGTTATTCACTACAGTCATCCTCCAAAAGTTATTCACTACAGTCACCCTCCAAAAGTTATTCACTACAGTCACCCTCCAAAAGTTATTCACTACAGTAACCTTCCAAAAGTTATTCACTACAGTAACCCTCCAAAAGTTATTCACTACAGTAACCCTCCAAAAGTTATTCACTACAGTAACCCTCCAAAGGTTATTCACTACAGTCACCCTCCAAAAGTTATTCACTACAGTCACCCTCCTAAGGTTATTCACTACAGTAACCCTCCAAAAGTTATTCACTACAGTAACCCTCCAAAAGTTATTCACTACAGTAACCCTCCAAAAGTTATTCACTACAGTAACCTTCCAAAGGTTATTCACTACAGTCACCCTCCTAAGGTTATTCACTACAGTAACCCTCCAAAAGTTATTCACTACAGTCACCCTCCTAAGGTTATTCACTACAGTCACCCTCCAAAAGTTATTCACTACAGTCACCCTCCAAAAGTTATTCACTACAGTAACCCTCCAAAAGTTATTCACTACAGTCACCCTCCTAAGGTTATTCACTACAGTCACCCTCCAAAAGTTATTCACTACAGTCACACTCCAAAAGTTATTCACTACAGTAACCCTCCAAAAGTTATTCACTACAGTAACCCTCCAAAGGTTATTCACTACAGTCACCCTCCAAAAGTTATTCACTACAGTCACCCTCCTAAGGTTATTCACTACAGTAACCCTCCAAAAGTTATTCACTACAGTAACCCTCCAAAAGTTATTCACTACAGTCACCCTCCTAAGGTTATTCACTACAGTCACCCTCCAAAAGTTATTCACTACAGTCACCCTCCAAAAGTTATTCACTACAGTAACCCTCCAAAAGTTATTCACTACAGTAACCCTCCAAAAGTTATTCACTACAGTCATCCTCCAAAAGTTATTCACTACAGTAACCTTCCAAAGGTTATTCACTACAGTAACCCTCCAAAAGTTATTCACTACAGTAACCCTCCAAAAGTTATTCACTACAGTAACCCTCCAAAAGTTATTCACTACAGTCACCCTCCAAAAGTTATTCACTACAGTAACCCTCCAAAAGTTATTCACTACAGTAACCTTCCAAAGGTTATTCACTACAGTAACCCTCCAAAAGTTATTCACTACAGTAACCTTCCAAAGGTTATTCACTACAGTAACCCTCCAAAAGTTATTCACTACAGTAACCCTCCAAAAGTTATTCACTACAGTCACCCTCCAAAAGTTATTCACTACAGTAACCCTCCAAAAGTTATTCACTACAGTAACCCTCCAAAAGTTATTCACTACAGTAACCCTCCAATAGTTATTCACTACAGTAACCCTCCAAAAGTTATTCACTACAGTCACCCTCCAAAAGTTATTCACTACAGTCACCCTCCAAAAGTTATTCACTACAGTAACCCTCCAAAAGTTATTCACTACAGTAACCTTCCAAAGGTTATTCACTACAGTAACCCTCCAAAAGTTATTCACTACAGTAACCCTCCAAAAGTTATTCACTACAGTCACCCTCCAAAAGTTATTCACTACAGTCACCCTCCAAAAGTTATTCACTACAGTAACCCTCCAAAAGTTATTCACTACAGTAACCCTCCAAAAGTTATTCACTACAGTAACCCTCCAAAAGTTATTCACTACAGTAACCCTCCAAAAGTTATTCACTACAGTCACCCTCCAAAAGTTATTCACTACAGTCACCCTCCAAAAGTTATTCACTACAGTAACCCTCCAAAAGTTATTCACTACAGTAACCCTCCAAAAGTTATTCACTACAGTAACCCTCCAAAAGTTATTCACTACAGTCACCCTCCTAAGGTTATTCACTACAGTCACCCTCCAAAAGTTATTCACTACAGTCACCCTCCAAAAGTTATTCACTACAGTAACCCTCCAAAAGTTATTCACTACAGTAACCCTCTAAAGGTTATTCACTACAGTCACCCTCCAAAAGTTATTCACTACAGTCACCCTCCTAAGGTTATTCACTACAGTAACCCTCCAAAAGTTATTCACTACAGTAACCCTCCAAAAGTTATTCACTACAGTCACCCTCCTAAGGTTATTCACTACAGTCACCCTCCAAAAGTTATTCACTACAGTCACCCTCCAAAAGTTATTCACTACAGTAACCCTCCAAAAGTTATTCACTACAGTAACCCTCCAAAAGTTATTCACTACAGTAACCCTCCAAAAGTTATTCACTACAGTCATCCTCCAAAAGTTATTCACTACAGTAACCTTCCAAAGGTTATTCACTACAGTAACCCTCCAAAAGTTATTCACTACAGTAACCCTCCAAAAGTTATTCACTACAGTAACCCTCCAAAAGTTATTCACTACAGTCACCCTCCTAAGGTTATTCACTACAGTCACCCTCCAAAAGTTATTCACTACAGTCACCCTCCAAAAGTTATTCACTACAGTAACCCTCCAAAAGTTATTCACTACAGTAACCCTCCAAAAGTTATTCACTACAGTAACCCTCCAAAAGTTATTCACTACAGTCATCCTCCAAAAGTTATTCACTACAGTAACCTTCCAAAGGTTATTCACTACAGTAACCCTCCAAAAGTTATTCACTACAGTAACCCTCCAAAAGTTATTCACTACAGTAACCCTCCAAAAGTTATTCACTACAGTCACCCTCCAAAAGTTATTCACTACAGTAACCCTCCAAAAGTTATTCACTACAGTAACCTTCCAAAGGTTATTCACTACAGTAACCCTCCAAAAGTTATTCACTACAGTAACCTTCCAAAGGTTATTCACTACAGTAACCCTCCAAAAGTTATTCACTACAGTAACCCTCCAAAAGTTATTCACTACAGTCACCCTCCAAAAGTTATTCACTACAGTAACCCTCCAAAAGTTATTCACTACAGTAACCCTCCAAAAGTTATTCACTACAGTAACCCTCCAAAAGTTATTCACTACAGTAACCCTCCAAAAGTTATTCACTACAGTCACCCTCCAAAAGTTATTCACTACAGTCACCCTCCAAAAGTTATTCACTACAGTAACCCTCCAAAAGTTATTCACTACAGTAACCTTCCAAAGGTTATTCACTACAGTAACCCTCCAAAAGTTATTCACTACAGTAACCCTCCAAAAGTTATTCACTACAGTCACCCTCCAAAAGTTATTCACTACAGTAACCCTCCAAAAGTTATTCACTACAGTAACCCTCCAAAAGTTATTCACTACAGTAACCCTCCAAAAGTTATTCACTACAGTAACCCTCCAAAAGTTATTCACTACAGTAACCCTCCAAAAGTTATTCACTACAGTCACCCTCCAAAAGTTATTCACTACAGTCACCCTCCAAAAGTTATTCACTACAGTAACCCTCCAAAAGTTATTCACTACAGTAACCCTCCAAAAGTTATTCACTACAGTAACCCTCCAAAAGTTATTCACTACAGTCACCCTCCTAAGGTTATTCACTACAGTCACCCTCCAAAAGTTATTCACTACAGTCACCCTCCAAAAGTTATTCACTACAGTAACCCTCCAAAAGTTATTCACTACAGTAACCCTCTAAAGGTTATTCACTACAGTCACCCTCCAAAAGTTATTCACTACAGTCACCCTCCTAAGGTTATTCACTACAGTAACCCTCCAAAAGTTATTCACTACAGTAACCCTCCAAAAGTTATTCACTACAGTCACCCTCCTAAGGTTATTCACTACAGTCACCCTCCAAAAGTTATTCACTACAGTCACCCTCCAAAAGTTATTCACTACAGTAACCCTCCAAAAGTTATTCACTACAGTAACCCTCCAAAAGTTATTCACTACAGTAACCCTCCAAAAGTTATTCACTACAGTCATCCTCCAAAAGTTATTCACTACAGTAACCTTCCAAAGGTTATTCACTACAGTAACCCTCCAAAAGTTATTCACTACAGTAACCCTCCAAAAGTTATTCACTACAGTAACCCTCCAAAAGTTATTCACTACAGTCACCCTCCAAAAGTTATTCACTACAGTAACCCTCCAAAAGTTATTCACTACAGTAACCTTCCAAAGGTTATTCACTACAGTAACCCTCCAAAAGTTATTCACTACAGTAACCTTCCAAAGGTTATTCACTACAGTAACCCTCCAAAAGTTATTCACTACAGTAAACCTCCAAAAGTTATTCACTACAGTCACCCTCCAAAAGTTATTCACTACAGTAACCCTCCAAAAGTTATTCACTACAGTAACCCTCCAAAAGTTATTCACTACAGTAACCCTCCAAAAGTTATTCACTACAGTAACCCTCCAAAAGTTATTCACTACAGTCACCCTCCAAAAGTTATTCACTACAGTCACCCTCCAAAAGTTATTCACTACAGTAACCCTCCAAAAGTTATTCACTACAGTAACCTTCCAAAGGTTATTCACTACAGTAACCCTCCAAAAGTTATTCACTACAGTAACCCTCCAAAAGTTATTCACTACAGTCACCCTCCAAAAGTTATTCACTACAGTAACCCTCCAAAAGTTATTCACTACAGTAACCCTCCAAAAGTTATTCACTACAGTAACCCTCCAAAAGTTATTCACTACAGTAACCCTCCAAAAGTTATTCACTACAGTAACCCTCCAAAAGTTATTCACTACAGTCACCCTCCAAAAGTTATTCACTACAGTCACCCTCCAAAAGTTATTCACTACAGTAACCCTCCAAAAGTTATTCACTACAGTAACCCTCCAAAAGTTATTCACTACAGTAACCCTCCAAAAGTTATTCACTACAGTCACCCTCCAAAGGTTATTCACTACAGTCACCCTCCAAAAGTTATTCACTACAGTAACCTTCCAAAAGTTATTCACTACAGTCACCCTCCAAAAGTTATTCACTACAGTCACCCTCCAAAAGTTATTCACTACAGTCACCCTCCAAAAGTTATTCACTACAGTCACCCTCCAAAAGTTATTCACTGCAGTAACCCTCCAAAAGTTATTCACTACAGTCACCCTCCAAAAGTTATTCACTACAGTAACCTTCCAAAAGTTATTCACTACAGTAACCTTCCAAAAGTTATTCACTACAGTCACCCTCCAAAAGTTATTCACTACAGTCACCCTCCAAAAGTTATTCACTACAGTCACCCTCCAAAAGTTATTCACTACAGTAACCTTCCAAAAGTTATTCACTACAGTCACCCTCCAAAAGTTATTCACTACAGTCACCCTCCAAAAGTTATTCACTACAGTCACCCTCCAAAAGTTATTCACTACAGTCACCCTCCAAAAGTTATTCACTACAGTCACCCTCCTAAGGTTATTCACTACAGTAACCCTCCAAAGGTTATTCACTACAGTCACCCTCCAAAACTTATTCACTACAGTAACCTTCCAAAAGTTATTCACTACAGTCACCCTCCAAAAGTTATTCACTACAGTCACCCTCCAAAAGTTATTCACTACAGTCACCCTCCAAAAGTTATTCACTACAGTAACCCTCCAAAAGTTATTCACTACAGTAACCCTCCAAAGGTTATTCACTACAGTCACCCTCCAAAAGTTATTCACTACAGTAACCCTCCAAAGGTTATTCACTACAGTAACCCTCCAAAAGTTATTCACTACAGTAACCCTCCAAAAGTTATTCACTACAGTCACCCTCCTAAGGTTATTCACTACAGTAACCCTCCAAAAGTTATTCACTACAGTAACCTTCCAAAGGTTATTCACTACAGTAACCCTCCAAAGGTTATTCACTACAGTAACCCTCCAAAAGTTATTCACTACAGTAACCCTCCAAAAGTTATTCACTACAGTAACCCTCCAAAAGTTATTCACTACAGTCACCCTCCAAAAGTTATTCACTACAGTAACCCTCCAAAAGTTATTCACTACAGTCACCCTCCAAAAGTTATTCACTACAGTAACCTTCCAAAAGTTATTCACTACAGTAACCCTCCAAAAGTTATTCACTACAGTAACCCTCCAAAAGTTATTCACTACAGTCACCCTCCAAAAGTTATTCACTACAGTAACCCTCCAAAAGTTATTCACTACAGTAACCCTCCAAAAGTTATTCACTACAGTAACCCTCCAAAAGTTATTCACTACAGTAACCCTCCAAAAGTTATTCACTACAGTCACCCTCCAAAAGTTATTCACTACAGTAACCCTCCAAAAGTTATTCACTACAGTAACCTTCCAAAGGTTATTCACTACAGTAACCCTCCAAAATTTATTCACTACAGTAACCTTCCAAAAGTTATTCACTACAGTAACCCTCCAAAAGTTATTCACTACAGTAACCTTCCAAAGGTTATTCACTACAGTAACCCTCCAAAAGTTATTCACTACAGTAACCCTCCAAAGGTTATTCACTACAGTCACCCTCCAAAAGTTATTCACTACAGTCACCCTCCAAAAGTTATTCACTACAGTAACCTTCCAAAAGTTATTCACTACAGTAACCCTCCAAAAGTTATTCACTACAGTAACCCTCCAAAAGTTATTCACTACAGTAACCCTCCAAAAGTTATTCACTACAGTAACCCTCCAAAAGTTATTTACTACTGTAACCTTCCAAAGGTTATTCACTACAGTCACCCTCCAAAAGTTATTCACTACAGTAACCCTCCAAAGGTTATTCACTACAGTAACCCTCCAAAGGTTATTCACTACAGTAACCCTCCAAAGGTTATTCACTACAGTAACCCTCCAAAAGTTATTCACTACAGTCACCCTCCAAAGGTTATTCACTACAGTAACCCTCCAAAGGTTATTCACTACAGTCACCCTCCAAAAGTTATTCACTACAGTAACCCTCCAAAGGTTATTCACTACAGTAACCCTCCAAAGGTTATTCACTACAGTAACCCTCCAAAGGTTATTCACTACAGTCACCCTCCAAAAGTTATTCACTACAGTAACCCTCCAAAGGTTATTCACTACAGTAACCCTCCAAAGGTTATTCACTACAGTCACCCTCCAAAAGTTATTCACTACAGTAACCCTCCAAAGGTTATTCACTACAGTCACCCTCCAAAAGTTATTCACTACAGTAACCCTCCAAAGGTTATTCACTACAGTAACCCTCCAAAGGTTATTCACTACAGTAACCCTCCAAAAGTTATTCACCACAGTAACCTTCCAAAAGTTATTCACTACAGTAACCCTCCAAAGGTTATTCACTACAGTAACCCTCCAAAAGTTATTCACTACAGTAACCCTCCAAAAGTTATTCACTACAGTAACCCTCCAAAGGTTATTCACTACAGTCACCCTCCAAAAGTTATTCACTACAGTAACCCTCCAAAAGTTATTCACTACAGTAACCCTCCAAAAGTTATTCACTACAGTAACCCTCCAAAAGTTATTCACTACAGTCACCCTCCAAAGGTTATTTACTACAGTAACCCTCCTAAGGTTATTCAGTACAGTAACCCTCCAAAAGTTATTCACTACAGTAACCCTCCAAAGGTTATTCACTACAGTAACCCTCCAAAGGTTATTCACTACAGTCACCCTCCAAAAGTTATTCACTACAGTAACCCTCCAAAAGTTATTCACTACAGTAACCCTCCAAAAGTTATTCACTACAGTAACCCTCCAAAAGTTATTCACTACAGTAACCCTCCAAAAGTTATTCACTACAGTAACCCTCCAAAGGTTATTCACTACAGTAACCCTCCAAAAGTTATTCACTACAGTAACCCTCCAAAGGTTATTCACTACAGTCACCCTCCAAAGGTTATTCACTACAGTAACCCTCCAAAAACATGTTAATCAGAATTTTAACTGCAACTCTGTAACTGTTGATAATAATTGTTTCTACTTTTGGCACAAGGCCAGCAATTAACCAGTACATTACTGGTACTTTATTTTATCGACCCCGTAAGGATGAAAGGCAAAGTTAACCTCGGCGGGATTTGAACTCAGACCGTAAAGGGACGTAACTATGCTGGAAAGCATGGCGTCCGACCCTCTACCGACACTGCCAATCCACCAATAATGAAAAGTTAACAGTTTTGAAATCAGCGTCCTAAATATAGTAACAGACAGCGAAGAAATTATGATAAACACAATATTCTATGTAGTACAATGGTTATTATATTCATTCGCATACCCGCCATGAACAAAGGTGTAGGTAGATATAATTAGCTGCACCCGCTCGCACAGCCATACGCACACGTCTTTTAGTTTGTTTCGAATTTCAGTACGGCATTCTATGACCATTAAATAGCGTAATTTAGAGGAACAGGAACCAAACAGCACCCTGAAGTGAATTGTAGACACACACACACACACACACACACACACACACACACACACACACACACACACACACACACACACACACACACACACACACACACACACACACACACACACACACACACACACACACACACACACACACACACACACACGAGAAAGAAGGTCGCTCCTTAATTCATAAGCTACAAATCAGCGCAATATCTTTAACCTTCAAAATTGTTTCTACAAATGATTTTTTAATTAATTGGATTCGATTTAATTTGATTGAAGGAGTCAAATATTAGCGATCCTTGACTGATATGCAGCACATACAAAGAAACACGTGTCAGTGTTATACAATAAATGATGTTCCCACTCTTCTGGAATGTGGTGTTTTAAATGATAATTTTGTAAATTTCTATATATACTCCGTAAATTGTTACACGTGGAATCTATAGGGGAACTACCACAGGATTTACCAAACGAAATAATTCGTCCGTTGAGTAAAACACGACTGTAAGCGGTTCAGTTTCTTGGTACATAATCAAAATAATTGGTTACATTAACGCCGACTGAATACTAGTATAATTCTCTTTCTCTCTCTCTCTCTCTCAATATATATATATACACACACACACACACACTCATACACTGACACGGATATATATATATATATTTATATATATATATATATATATATATATATATATATATATATATATATATATATATATATATATATACACATACACTCATATACACCCACACAGAGATACAATTTATTAATGGGTGAGGAGTCTTCAGAGAATGTACATGCCTATTAGAAGTGAATGTCCGTAAACAACCTCGAGTAAAGAGAACGGAAAAAATTGAAGTGAGAAACGCAGAAAAAAAAAATCTATTTTCGTTATCCAAACCTGTTGGATAACTGCCAGCCACAAGATACCAATTGTTAGTAGGTTTTAACTAACGCTTTATGGATGTTGTCTATGAACCAAAAGAGTAGTCTGTAATATTTCGTCAATTGGTAATTAAATATATAAGTTAAGCGAAGGCGCATGGCTTAGTGGTTAGGGTACTCGGCTCAAGATCGTAAGGTGACGAGTTCGATTCTCGAGGTTGAGCATGACATTTTATTGTATGTTGCTCAAATCAACACATTGGTTGTATCAGTGATACAAAGAATCTCCTTGAGAATTACGTTGCGCCCAAATGTCTGTGGAATACTCAACCACTTACACGCTATTTGCACGAGCAAGCTGTTCCGTTGTTCGAAAAACTGGAATACTCATCCTCAGAACCGACGGAGGTCCAACATATAAATTAAGTAGGAAGATGAACACCCTCTCAGTTGCTCTCTGACTTCTATTAGAGTATAATTGGGATCATTCTGACATACTGCAGTGCAGTGTGAATATCATAACGGCCCTGGTATCATAAGTGCGCCCAGAAAGAACAGCAGCTTGTAATAAAAATTGAACCACTGTAACCTTTTCCCTATATATTCCCGCTATACCGTCTTCAATATATCCCACTATTAGACCAGAAAGAAATAGCAACCAAATTCCCTTAAATCATAGTTAAAGAAAGAAAGAAAATACACATTGGAGAATGTAGTTTGTAACATATAAAAGACGGGATGATCACGATTGGAATGTCTTTGACCATAGGTCTACTCGATCAGTGCCAACTTAGGGCTTCTTTTTTTCTTGTCATATCCACAAGAGTGTCAGTTACAAAGCTTGGCTAGATGTGGTTCCACCATAGCTAGACATATTGCTCTCCTTTCTCATTAAAATCTGCTAAGTCCAATTCTGTGCAGGGGTTTTCCAGCAGGGGGAATATCAGGAGGTGCTGCGTAGTCTGTGTTTCGATGCCGCTGTCACACACAACGTCTTCATCCTTTAAATATCCCCATTTTGCAAGAGTGACGTTTGCACGTCTAACACTAGATCTTAGTCTGTTTAGGCCTTTCCACACTGCATACTTTTGTATCTGCTCCTGTGGGTAGTGTCTCACTCGCTGTTAGCTCTATTGTTGTTACTGATGGGAGGCTGTTAAGTTTTCCTTCCCAGCGAGTGACACTTTCTCTATTTATGCTTGATATTCCAACGAGCGTGACGCTCTTTAGGATACTTCATGGATTTAAGGTTAAATATCACCAACAAATACAACAGCAATAACTTCTATGAAAGTTTTACAGTACTGCCGTCCGTGGACATTATTAACAGTGACCATAGCCTCCACCCAGAAGATTCTCATGTTGCTTAGTTCCAGGTCAACTCTGATCGAATAAACCTATGATAAACAGTATTCTAGCCGTGATTATCTCAACATTTCAGGAGTATCTACGACTATATCATCTAATGTTTTTCCTTTCTTTGTGACGGTAAGGTATGATTTGAAGGAATTTGGTGTTTATTTCTAGTTAGGCGAACGATGACCTCCCCCCCCCCCCCTCATCGCCTTTTTTATTATTGTTGAAAATACAATAATATTTTTATTCATATATAAGATGTAAGAAGCTAAGACGCAGTAAATAACTGCAATTATTATAACTGCTATAGCATAGCTTATAAAAATCCAATATAGACTCTAGAGACGGAAAAATGTTGTTAGGTGCCGCCACTAAGAATCGAACTCCGCTGGCAATATTTTTCCATCTCTAGGGGTATTTAACCGATTTTTATAAACTATTTTATAACAACTGACTGTAATTGCAGTTATTTTCTGCGTCTGGGCTTCCTACATCTTTTTATAAATTTATTTCCTCGGCTCTTAGTAAGTTCGAAATTTCGAGTTTCACGCACGATGTTTGTTTATATTTTCATTTATGATTTTTATTGGATTGGTCTGGATAAAGGGGCTATATCATTGATCTCTGTAGGCCCTCTGAGACCAGTGAAAAAAACATGGTTAGGGAAGGAGTAACTTTGGGGAAGAAAGTACAAGATAGAAGTTAATGCAGAGCTTAAACGGTGGACAGCATATTGTTGGTGACATGAGGAAGAGAGACGGAAGAACCCAGAATACTTGAATGGAAGTTGCTTGAGATAAGTCGGCTCTGAGATGCAGAAGACATTGTAGTGGAAGTAGAAATATAAGAGAGATGAAACAGCTTGTTGGAGCATCTTCGTGGGTGACTTCATGTCAATCAGTCTGGCTGCTTTTCATTGGATGCGGTCTAGCTCAGATGGTGACTGTGGTTATTGCTATAGTGTGTGCTGAATCTACTATTCTGACAGTTTATATATACAAAATAAAGGCAATTTCTATACATAATATAACTTTAACCTGGCAAAATATTTATTCCTGAGCGTGGTTTATTACATACGAAAATAAATTAAGACCTGATTATATCATGTAGCTGCATGGACAAACATTTACCAGCCTTGGTTCATGTGCAGCATTCACGAATTACACTCAGAATATATGTCGCTGTTGGATCTTGGTGTTTGTTAATAATGTTATTGTAAATATTGTATTAGTACAGTAATACAGTTAAGGCAGCGAATTAAAAATGCCTCATCCCTTCCACGAAGTCTATGGATTAAGTACCAGTAATACACGAGAATTTGATTCAACTGTCTATATAAATTGAATCACCCTAATATAAGTGTGTGGCCTCATGTCATTGTTAGAAACACAGTGTTTAGTCTTTTATTGTATATTTGTTATTGTCTATTTTTATTATTATTGTCATTTGATATAAGGCGGTGGGGTGGTAGCATCGGTAGAGGGCACTGAATTTAGTTCATTGTGATATTTACATACATTCCTCTATATTGAATTCAAAATCCGACATGTGCCGAAGTTAGAGAATGTCAGTGTTATCTGATATGTATTAACTGTTGATATAACTCTTATTTATTTCTGCGTCCCTGCTGCATGGAATACCCTATCTATTTCTCATCATATTTATAAACAATAACAGTTGAGGTTGTCAACAGTGTCGTGTGGTTAATAACTTCACTTCGCAGTCACGTGGTTCCAAGTTCGATCCTACTGCACGGCAGTTTGAGAAAATATATTCTACTACAGGCTCATATTAACCAATGTCCTTGTGAGTGGAAGTTGGTAAACATAGACTTATCTGTGTTTATGTTTGTATTGTCTTCCTTGTGCCCCGTAAATTAGCAGTTTGACAAAAAGTGACCGATGAAATAACTGCCAGAATGAACTACTGTGTTCAATATGATCAACTAAAAGATGACTGTTAACTTGAACTCAGTTTCAACATATTCAGGCTATCGATATACCTTTAACTTAAATAACGGAGGTTGTCAACATGTTACTAACGTAAACTCTGTTGTACTGAGGTTGCCAACACACCGCTAACTTAAATTTAGTTAAACGGAAGTTGCCAATACAATACTAACTTGAACTCAATTGAACTGAGGTTGCCAACACAGTGCTAACTTAAATTTAGCTAAACGGAAGTTGCCAATACAATACTAACTTGAACTCAATTGAACTGAGGTTGCCAACACAGTGCTAACTTAAATTTAGTTAAACAGAAGTTGCCAATACAATACTAACTTGAACTCAATTGAACTGAGGTTGCCAACACAGTGCTAACTTACTACATAAAAATGTTAAAGAGGATTCTATATCCTGCATCTCATAAACTAACAAAATTTATCTTGTATTCTAGCTTATTTTTAACCATTCTGACATCACTGAATCGCTTTCGCACATCAGGATGTCTCTCAGAGGTAGGTAGGAAACATACAAAAATCTATGATGAATAATCCAGCCGCCTAAATTAGGCGCAACCAACAGCCTGTTCTAATACCCTATATCTCCCCACCTCTTAATACCTTAAGCCAGTGATTCACAAAATTGTTTTGTCGCGGAATCCTCATACGATTCTTTAAAAAATTACAGAACTCAAACATATTTTACAGACAACAACCCCGCCTTAATTTTCTCTCTCTCTCTCTCTCTCTCTCTCTCTCTCTCTCTCTCTCTCTCTCTCTCTCTCTCTCTCTATCTCTCTCTCTCTCTATATATATATATAAAATTATTTTTATTAGATTTTATTAGAGAACCCCAGAATCTTTTTGTGGAACCCATTTTAGGAAACACTCCATATATACATTCACCACCTAGATGTGTGCTAATTTAATGACAAGAAAGAAATGTTTGAATAATACGTAGACAAGATCATAGCGTCGCCGATTAGTTAGTATCTAGATACCTTTCAATCACTAGATCGATACTGTATACTCATATATAGTGGACACTTAGGGTTATCTGATTTGCCCCACTTGACTAAATTCGTATTCGAGGGCAGGAGATTATAGACAGATCTGAGAAGAAAACTGATTCTGAGAGGTACCATATGCCACAAGTCATTCCAACTGAGACACTTCTAGAGTGCACCGTCCCACGTCGTCCACTGACCCTGTTGGCTCTGCTGAACTGCCTTCCAGAGTCTTCTGGAATTCTCTTCCTTCTTCACCTCCTGTAAAATCAGATCTCTCCTCATCTTTCTCCTGGCCTCCGACCACCGTTCCATTTTTGTTACGCCCAGTCCTTGCCTATTAGTCTGAGTGTGCCCCATTATATCTTTGATCGCCGAGGTTTACTTTGCCTTTCATCCTTACGGGGTCGATAAAATAAAGTACCATTAATGTACTGGGATAATTGCTGGCCTTGTGCCAAAAGTAGAAACAATTATATCTTTGATCTTAAGGCTTTTTTTGTTGCATCTACTGCTTCCTGGACCTTCCATTATATAACATATAATATATATATACAAGATATGTTATGGTGTACTTCGTTACTGTTCCTTACAATTATAAACACTCTGCGAAGGCGGTGGATTGGCAGTATCGAGAGAGGGCGGGACGCCAGCATAGAGTTACGGCCCTCTATGATCTGAGTTCAAATCCCGCCGAAGTTAACTTAGCCTTTCATCCTTACGGGGTCGATAAAATAAAGTACCAGTCACACACTGGGGTCGATTTAATCGACTTTCCCCTCCCCCCAAATTGCTGGCCTTGTGCCTATAGTAGAAACCGTTATTAACACTGCTTCTTACGGATACCGATAACAGTGAAGACACAAACCTAGAATCCTACAGCGGTAAAGGGATCCACATATTAACATTGAGGGTTGAAACTGGTAAACCATCACTAATTGAACATTACACACACACATATATATATAGATATGTATATATATATATATACTGAGTTAGTCGCTCATCTGAGTACACATGGGAAAGTTTGCAGTGATTTTTCTACTGGAACATAATTGTTGTAAAACTGACCTCACCATATTGTCATCTTGACTGATAGTGGTAACCTCCGTCACATCTTGAACATCTGCGACCTTCCACTTCAGTAAAACTAACATTTAACAAACTGATGTAAGCAGAAATGAAAAAATTAAGCATGAACACCCCCTGCCCCTGCTCTTTTCGATTCTACGTCATCCCATTCTTTAAAGTATGTTGGTTAACTGCCAACAGTAAACAGGTTTCAACTAACATTCTAAGGATGTTGTCTATGAATCTAAACAGCAGGTTGTTATATTCATCAATTAGTAATTAAATACACATCTATAGAGAAACAGTATACGATTTAACCTAAACTGAGTAAATGTCTAAATAAATACTTTGACATCTGTATACATATGTCATTTTTTACGTATTTCCCAGCGGACTGAAAACATAAAGGGTAAACGAACTGACTCGATTTTCAACTCTACTCGTAATTGAAAATTTCCTCAGAGACTATGTACCTTATCACTCTCCCAGTCTATAGAAAAATAGGTAACTAATTTTTCTATAAAGTCACCAAATATAGTAATATCAGTGAATTGGAAATTCAAATTTGCATAATGTTAGTGCTTACACTTGTATGTAATACACACTAAATCGTGCAGTAATCAGCTGAGATATACGATAAATAATCATCACTATAAAAACTCTAAAATTTATACAAAGCTGCATCTATGTAAATAAATACAGTGATATAAAATAAAATAAATATTGTACATTAAGCAGCTAAAATATATGTATTATCATTGAATTGGCAGTATTGGTAGAGGGTCAGACATGCTTTCCAGCGTAGTTACGTCCCTTTACGATCTGAGTTCAAATCCCACTGAGGTTAACTTTGCCTTTCATCCTTACGGGGTCGATAAAATAAAGTACCAGTAATACACTGGGTGATTGTTGGCCTTGTGCCAAAAGTAGAAACAATTATCATGGTGGATTGGCAGTATCTGTAGAGGGTTGGACGTGATGCTTTGCAGCATAGAGTTACGGCCCTTTATGATCTGAGTTCAAATCCCGCCGAGGTTAACTTTGCCTTTCATCTTTACGGGGTCGATAAAATAAAGTACCAGTAATGCACTGAGATAATTGCTCGCCTTGTGCCAAAAGTAGAAACAATTTCATATATTTTAGCTGCTTAATGTACAATTCAATGTCTACTGACGGGTCTCAAATAATGCACGCCCCTGCCCCCGCTTATTAATTTTTCAGATTTTGTCAAAACATCCTGTTCTTATCCCACCCCCGCTTATTATATTTTGCGGTGAATTGGCAGTATCGGTAGAGGGTCGGACGCCATGCTTTCCAGCATAGTTACGTCCCTTTATGGTCTGAGTTCAAATCCCACCGAGGTTAACTTTGCCTTTCATCCTTATGGGGTCGATAAAATAAAGTACCAGTAATACACTGGGTAATTGCTGGCCTTGTGCCAAAAAAGTAGAAACAATTAATTTTCTTTATACATTAAAAAACATTATAAATGACAAAAAAAAAAGTACATTACTGAAAGTCTCATACATTATAAAATAAATAGGATGGGTTGGGGTTTCAATATGTAAACTAATTGACTAATTCTGTTTTTGTTTTTTTAAATCAACGGAGCCAACCTAGAAAAATTACCAATTACCACCCAACACGCCTATTCTTCCCCTCCACTATTATTTGGGATCCAAGAGTAATTGGTAATTAAATATATAAGTTTAGTGGAAAACTAAACACTGCCTCGGCTACTCACAAGCTGTGACATCTCACAAGTCAAATTGACATTTAGATACAGGATTTTCAATTAATTCTACTTCTAAGTCGAAATCTGCCGAAACACCGAACCAGTTAACATCTATAG
>OZ024741.1:89987475-90044975 GCA_964016885.1 Eledone cirrhosa
CGGGAGGTGTAAGGGAGAGAACTACGAAAGTCCGGAAAGTTTTTAGATTGAAAATAAAATAAAAAAATTTAAACATAAAATTACAAAGAATCAGTCCGGAGCCTTGTAGTTATGCAATAGATGTTTGGTGACGTGTGGACAACGTGTGAAAAATTCACTTCTCGTGTTGAGGCAATCACTATTGCGTAATCTCTTTCTTTGAATATAAGATTGACGAACGAATAACTATCCTAAAGAGATTATTTTCTTTGAAAATAGTGATTGCCTAAACACGAGAAGTGAATTTTTCACACGTTGTCCACACGTCACGAAACATCTATTGCATAACTACAAGGCTCCGGACTGATTCTTTGTAATTTTATGTTTACATTTTTTTATTTTATTTTCAATCTAAAAACTTTCCGGACTTTCGCAGTTCTCCCCCTTACACCTCCCGCACGCAGTCTGTGTGAAGTGACCGAGTTTCTGCGCATGCGCGTTCGTACGGTTGTCCTTCCTGTTCCTATAACCATACACATCCCGAGCTGAAGATCCGCGAAGGTGAAACAATTGTTCTCGGTATGGTGAACTAACTGTTGTGTAACCACTTCTATATATATATATATATATATATATATATATATATATATATATATATATATATATATATATATATATATATATATATATATATATATATATAGAAGTGGTTACACAACAGCCTAAACTCCACCTATAAAAAGGCCAACCACTCTTGCATCGAGGACATAAATCGAGATGGACAACAAATCACCTCCAGCCTCGGGGTCGCCGACCGCACGGAACCTCTAGACCCACGGACACCATACTTCACACTGAAGGACCATAAATCCGATTTTGACCGTAAACCCTCTATCGGGCTTATTAATCCAACGAAGTCCGACATAGGGAGAATCAGCAAAAAAATCCTAGACCGCGTGATACCAAAAGTCAAGCAACACACCCGACTTAGCCTATGGATCAACACCCAGGAAGTAATCTCCTGGTTCAGCAATATGGAGGATAAACGAGAAACTAAATTCATACAGTTCGACATAGAGAGCTACTATGCTTCAATCACCTTACCGCTACTTACTGCCGCCTTGGACTTCGCCGAAACACTTGTGCCCATCACCGACCAGGAAAGAAAAATCATCCTCCACGCCAGGAAGACAGTCTTACTCTTTGACGACTCTAAATGGATAAAAAGAGCTCCCGACTCACCCTTCGACGTTAGCATGGGCGCCACGGATTCGGCGGAGGTCACAGATCTTATAGGATTATTCCTAATAGCCAAACTCACTGATATGTTTCCTGCATTCGGTGGTGGATTGTACCGTGATGATGGGCTCCTTACCCTTAAAGGGTACAACCCCAGTAGTACAGATCGGGTCCGGAAACAATTAATCAGAT
This sequence comes from Eledone cirrhosa, assembly GCA_964016885.1. Classification (NCBI taxonomy): domain Eukaryota; kingdom Metazoa; phylum Mollusca; class Cephalopoda; order Octopoda; family Eledonidae; genus Eledone; species Eledone cirrhosa. Next base: position 89,988,886 of record OZ024741.1, read on the forward strand.
TCTTCCGCGACTGGGGATTTAAAATAACCCTACAAACGTCCCTGACCCGAGTAAACTTCCTGGACGTGACCCTCGACCTCGAAAACGACCTGTACTACCCATACAGGAAACCTAATGACAATCTGCACTACATCCACCGCCGATCAAACCATCCTAGGAACATCACAAACAACCTGGTCAAAAACATCTCCCTCCGCATATCCCGTTTGTCAGCGGATATTCGATGAACATGCGCCTTATTACAACCAGGCCCTCAAGCGGAGTGGTTTCCGGGAGGAAATATCCTACTGTCCAGCTCCCATTAGCGGAACCAGCAGGAGACACCGCCGCTCACGCAATGTAACATGGTTCAATCCTCCCCACAACGCAGAGGTGACAACTCCCATCGGGAAACTATTCTTTAGGCTCATTGAAAAACACTTCCCATTACAACACCGCTACCACAACATAATTAACAAAAATACCATCAAACTCTCTTACAGCACTACACCAAACTTCGCACAAAACATCGTCTCCTCTAACAACAAAAAACTCAACCCCGATGGCAGAAATAACCTAAATAGCAGTGGAGAACCGACCAGGAGGTGTAACTGCCCGGATAGATCTATTTGCCCACTCGACAATAGATGCAGAGACCGTAATGTGATCTACCAGTGCAACGTGAGGACGGATACCTCCAACAAAGCCTATATAGGACTTACCGCATGTGACTTCAAGACCCGGCTATACCAACATAGACATACCTTCCGAAACCCGGCCCGGCGTCACGCCACTACACTTTCGGGCCACATATGGGACCTCAAGGACAACAACATCACCTATGATCTCACTTGGAGATTACTGTCCAGAGCCAATTCTTACACGGGAGGACGCCGTCCGTGCAATTTATGCTCGGAGGAAACTTTACAAATGCTGTTTTCGACGGACCAACTCCTAAACAAGAAAGATGAACTGGTCACTGCATGTAAACATAGATTGCGTAGGACTTACCTCGCCCTCAAACCCCATAATGACCCGGGGGGGGGGGGGGGGGGCTATAACACCCCACTTGCCGATTTTGCAATGGGTAACCCCTGCTTGCCAAGGAAGACGTAAGATCTTCTTTGTATTCTTTTATCGCTTCCTTTATTTCCTTCCCCCCTCTCTCCTTAGTCCTTCTACCCCAGCTCTTCTCCTTTGTCGGCGTCTTTTCTCGCCCACCCGAGGCTGCCCTTTGGCCCCATGTAGCCTTAGTACCCCCACCACCCCTCCCCTAGTCTATGATAGATTTGGCGGACTCCGCCCTTTATAGCAGTTGGCTTAGACCCCGGATACTTGCCCCCTTTTTCCGACCGCTCCCACTATTCTCTGTGCCCTCTATATTTTTTAGTGGCACTTATGCCTTATTTTTTCGTTTCAGTATTTCTTGCTTCGCTTTTCTTCTGGGCGGGGTGGATTCTGAATTTATTTCTCCGTATTCTACCTTTATTTCGTACGAACTTTCATGTAGCTTGTTTTAGATCTTTTAGAGTTAGCATTAGTATATATTTTTCTCGGGACTCAGAATTATTATCTCGTACAAGTTCACTTTGCTGCACTGGGTCGTTGCTGGCCCGGGATGGAAACCTTTATTGTTTATTTCGTGGTAGTCTCTTTAGTATTTTGGCCCCTTTTGTTGACCCGTCACCGTATCATTTACGTACTTATACCTCTTAAAAGGGTCCTTGCCTATCTCGTCCCACCTTTCGTTATTTCTTTATTTATTTATTTCTTTACTTCTTTCTTTCTTTCTTTATTTTATTCTAGCCTAACAATAGCCTGAGACCTAGGTCGTAGAATTTAATTTACTTTACTTTTTTCTTTACACTTATTTGCTTTTCTTCACTCTCAGTATTTTTTCTTTCCTATATATTTCTACCCCCCATTGTTCTACCTACCGTTCCGACTTCCTCCCCCTCCCCCTCCCCTGTATCTTCTTTGACCTCATGCCCAGCTGTAACTGGCACTACCAACGCTTGATTGGGTCTACTCCACCCCCTCCCCTCCTTCTCCTACTGGCAGGTTTAGCCACCATCGCCCCTACTAATTTGCAACCACAGAATTACTACTGATTTTTGACAATCACTTTGACCATATATGGAATTACCCCTTGAGAAGATCGGCTATTTAAATACCAAGATAAATTTTCATTTAGTCCAGAATTAGCCGTCGAAACGGCTTGAGCTCAGCTGTCGGGGTCTTACTGGTTCCTATATATATATATATATATATAAGTACATATGTACAAAATAACAAAGACAAGTGTATATGTAGCAAAATCTCTTCGCGCATACTGACCCCTAATGACATCTGGCTGCTATTTCTCTTTATTTCGGTTGGCGCCAGTGGTCTGGAGAGGCTGGCCAGCTTGAGGTGAAGTGAGATAAGTTTTTCTTTGGATCATTGGACTCTGGTTTTTCAGAAGAGAAGGATCACTTTGAGTTGTTCAAGCAAGTAGTGAGATGTAACACTTACAAAAAAGACCCCCCCCCCCCCCCCCAAAAAAAAAAATCTCCGGCCCCCTCGACAAGGGGCCGACAGCAATTCTTCCATCGGCACTTCAACCACACAGTCATCTGCCTCTTCATATCGACAACACATCTTCCTTACCATTGCAAGCTTACTACTATCGATGCTGGTATGTACTGTCTGACTACAACTTGTCACTTTTTAATGGAACATAGAATATTAAACAGAGACCTCCAGTACAACACAGAAGCCTTTTTGAATATTATATTTATTTGTGAATGCTACCAACACACTTTATATTTATGATTCGAAGTAATCATATTATTTTTCCTTGTTGCTGAAGTGAAGTAAATTATATATCTGATCAGAATTATTGGTATTTGTCGTGTTTATAATCCTCTTCCACAACAACAACCAAAAACATCGCTTCATGTAAGCACACACTCGCAAATAATAAAAACAAAATAGAAAAAGAATTCTTAAACGTCGGGCCCTGAATCTCTACTATCCCCAGTTCAAGTACTCTGCTTATTAGTTTAAAGTAGTATCAGCTCTCTCTCTCTCTCTCTCTCTCTCTCTCTCTATATATATATATATATATATATATATATATATATATAACGAAGGAAGTGTGGTAAGGAACCAGATGGACCATAACGCACCAGAGTACTCAATACTTAAGGTGGTAGAATGGGTAATAGGAAAATGTTTAACCTCGACGGCAGAGCTCAAGCCGTTTCGACGGGTCCAGAAATAGCCGTTTCGACGGCTATTTCTGGACCCGTCGAAACGGCTTGAGCTCTGCCGTCGGGGTTAAACATTTTCCTAAATATAACATTTTGTGGTGATGAAAAACAATTATAATATGTTTGAAAATGTTAGATGCGCCCTTCATACACGCTTTTTTCTTACCGTATATATATATATATATATATATATGTTGTTTATTACATAACTATATATATATATATATATATATATATATATATATATATATATATACATATATATAAAGGTCGTCTAGAGATTAGACAAATACCAATTGTGTTCTAAATAGCTTCATTTATATTCAATAGAAGAACAAAACGCCACCCACACATACAGCATTGATAAAAAAAAAAAGCTAAGGCTGTAGCTCTCATTTTATTAAAGTTTGCATATCACGAGTGTTTGAATGCGGCAATTAATTCTATAGTCGTCCAAAAACACTGCAAACCACCCCGAACATATTTCTGAGTAGAAAAGATCAGAGCAAAGTACAGCCACTTGGTGGGACGTTTATTTAAAAATATTTATTGTTAGAATTATATTTTGGAGGTTGCATATATATTATGGTTACTGGCGAGGAATAACTAAGTTGACCATCTCGTTCTACTTAATACGGGAGGCTGTTTTCATTGATATGTATTAAGAAATTCATTGTTACACACAAGGACCTTGTTTCAGTGGGGTACCAGAGGGCAAGTCCCCCCACCACTTTTTCAAAAGTCTATGTTTTATTTTATTTTTGCCGGATGGCTGGAACGGATAAAAGAATAAAAGAGTATAATAAATTCTTTTTAAGCTTATTTTTTATATCTGAACTTTATTTTAATATATAAAATTTAGCGTAAAATTTTATTTATGTGATAGGGTCCGGGTAAGGCACCATAAGCAATTTATGCTCCTTTAAGAATCAACAAATGTTGATTTGTCCTCCTCATATTCTTAAGACAAACGAGGACCCTGGTTACACACATATACATATATACACACACAACTATACTTACTACTTATGTGTTGCTGTTGGATCTCAGTCGTTTTCCGACGATGAGTGCTCCAGTTGCCTGTTCGTGAAATGAATGTGCAACTGGCAGATCATTCCAGACATGCGCACCCTTAACGCAGTTATCAGGGAAGTTCAGCTGTGCGGAACTCATCTGCAATGTCAGTTTCGACAGCGCAGGCTGGTAACAGGCGACACTCACAGCGAGGTTCGGTGGCCTCGGCCTCAGATCAGCTTCAGAAGCTTTACCTGCCTACTTCTCCTCTTGTCGCGTTCACGTTAGCGAAGTTTTCAGCCAGACGGCCGAACCTGACCTGGCCCCGGGATGGAACAAGCTCTGGCCAGCTGGACAGGCGAAGGCCTCTCTATCCCCCAGTATACCATGGTCTAACGTAACAGGGACGGCATCAATTGCAGGTCTTCTGTCAGGCGGATAGAGTCCGGCTTGGACCAACACCGCCTCGCCTGCCTCCGCTCCGCGTGGCTCAATTCGGTGACCTCCTCATCAACTGGTGCCCTACTTGATGATGAGTGCACTCACATCAGAGTAGCCCAACGCATTGGTCTCCGCGTGTGTGACCCACATAAATGCCGCTGCGGAGCGGTTGTTGACAAGTTCGGCCTGCACCCTCTGTCTTGCTGCCAGAGCGCAGGCCTGTTCCCCCGACACGCCGCTCTCAACGACATGTTGAGAAGAAGCCTGGACGCATCTGGCTTTCCATATCAACTGGAGCCAACAGGCCTAGACCGTGGAGATGGCAAGCGCCCCGACGGAATCACCCTCTTCCCATTCTAAGATCCCTCATCTGGGACGCCACCTGCTGCGACACGTTCTCCACCTCCAACTTAGTCGCTTCGGCCACAAACCCCGGCATCGCAGAAGAACGTAAAATAAACAAATAATTGTTTCTACTTTTGGCACAAGGTCAGCAATTATCCCAGTGTATTACTGGTACTTTATTTTATCGACCTCGTAAGGATGAAAGACAAAGTTAACCTCGGCGGGATTTGAACTCAGACCAGAAAGGGCCGTAACTCTTTGCTGCAAAGCATGGCGTCCGACCCTCTACTTGATACTGCCAATCCACCGCCCTAAAATAAACAAATAATGGGGGTTGTCCGGCCACTTCCTCTTCGCCGTCGAGACCTCGGGCGTACTTGGACCCCATACTGCCGAGTTCCTCTACAAGATCGGAGCGGCAGCGGCCCGTCTGAGGAGGGAGCACCGCGAGGTTGGGTAGCTGTTGCAGCGGGTGGCACTGGCCATCGTCTGGGGGAATGCTTATGCCATCTTGTCAGCGGGGTGAAGCACTCCTACCCCCCTTGCCCAATCACCCTCCTCCTTCCCCTGCGACACCAGATCTCTTGCCATACCCCCCCCCCCCCCCCTTTCCCGTTCTTCTTTCTTTCTCTCTTTTTTTCTTCTATATTTCCCTATTCTTTCTTTCCCTTTGTTTCCCCTTTTTTTATTTTTTATTACTAATAAGGTTTGTTTTTTTTTGCTTTTGAATAAATTTTACACTTTGTTAACAAAAATGTTTCAACATAAAGAAAGAACATTCAATGAAAATTACGAGGTTGACCCCTTGAATAATAGGTAAAAGTGGACTGGATCAACGTGAAATAAAGCGTCTTACGATCGTAAGCTGAATCGACAGAGGTTCAACCACTACCACACACACTTACAGTTCCCTCTTTCATTCACTTGAATGTATTTTAGTTACTGCACAACCAAACATTGTTTTCAGTTTTCAATTACTATATATAGTTAATATGTATTTGAAGTTTATAAACACACACACATATATATATATATATATATATATATATATATATATATATATATATATTGTGTGTGTGAGAGAGAGAGAGAGAGAGAGAGAGAGAGATAAAAACGATACAAATAGAATGAAGGAGCAGACGACTCAACGGAGTAAACAAACAGTGAAAAAAGAAGACAAGTGGTAGAGAAAAATATGTACAAAAATGTAAACTGTGTACAATGAAAATATTCACACCAATGGAAAGCTGAAAAAGAGAAGGATCTGACGTTTCGAGTTAAACCCTTTATCGAAGTAGAGTAAAAGAAGAAAAAAGATGAGGATGAAATAAGATAAGTGTTAGAACGCTACCAAGCTGGAGAACAGATGTGGTTCAAACGGATACATCCTGTTGAGTTTTACATGTAATCAACTATTTTCAATAAATGTATATTGCCGTACATGTGTGAAGCACATACATACAATACTTAAATACATCATCATCATCGTTTTTATGTTCGCTTTTCCATGGTTGCATGAGTTGGACAGGCCTTTCTCAATATGGCATATCTCCATTTGTCACGTTCTTTCATCTCCTTTTCCAGTCTTAACGATTTGAGGTCAGCACTCACAACCTCTTCTGAGCAGGTCTTTCTTGGTCGTCCTCAACTGCAACTTCCTTCCACTGGTATTTCTTCACCCATTGGTCATTGACCCATACCAACGCTGTCTTCTCTCCTGCACACCATCTCGGATTACCCTTAAATCCAGCTTCTCCCTCAGTTCACCCAACCTCTACCTTTCTCTCACATTTACATTGCACATCCAACGAAACATGGTTGCTTCATATCTCACTAGCCTACTCATGTCCTCTGCAGTCACCGCTCATGTTTCACTACCATGCAGCCTTCCTTTTGTACATTTTATCAAACTAAATTAAAACTTCATATTTTTTTTCCATGTCAACTTCAGTTTTTCTCTGCTAATGGAACCTTCCAATATCAGCACATATGCATACTATTGTCTCTCATAGATACCTGTCAATTTTCCTAATGTCCAGTTGACTTATAATCTCACTTTGCGATCTGTCTTTCATATGATTTAATGTTCTACATCCAATGGAACATACTCAACTCATTTCTCTACTGTCACCACCTTATGCCTGATACAGCACTGCTTTCCTACCAGTTCCACATATTAAGTAAGGCCATTTCTGTGATACTAATTTTTTATGATTTGTCACTAATTAATAGTACTTTGGCTTTGACTACCTGAACTCTTAGGCCTTTAGGCTCTAGACCATCAGCCATGGACAACTGCAGCCTGTTTGGCTTTCTGAATGGAATGCCTAATGAAAAATTACCTTAAATTTTATTTAGTAGTGAAGCCCAGCTTATGATGATCATATCTAATGTGGTCCACTGCTTGAAAAAGGTTGCCTATGTCTGCTCTAGACTATTTTTCCAGATTTGAAACCTTTTTTTTTCAATTCTTCATCAGATTCTTAAATAAGAATCAACATATCGCTAGCATATGAAAGTCCACAGGTATATTCAATATCTTTCATTATAATGCAGCTAAGATGAATAAGAAAAGAGGATCACATTTAGTAAACACATGTCATAGCAAAGATTAGTCAGAAAATATCTCATCCACGAAACAATTAATAACCATCTCTAAAGATCATCAATGGAGTAGTTTTCACATCTGGGACAGTGTTGCTGCTACACACAGGCCTCCTTAAACACAACTAAAGAAAAGTCTCCCAACTGATTGGCATGAAGTTGCTCACTTATACACTCCAACTTATGACCCAAAGATGTCTTATTTAATCTTTTTGTTTTTTCAGTAGAGGAAGACCATGAAAAACATAGGTGGAGGTGGTGAGAGCTGACCTCAGATTGCTGAAGCTCACAGAAGAGGTGATAAAGGACCATAACGAATAGAGAGATGCTGTGCTGAAAAGGACCCGTCCCACCCTTGCAAGCAAGGAAAAGCGGACGTAAAATGATGATGATGATGATGATGATTAAAGTGGCCTCTGCTCCACAGAACTGGTTAGTTTCATGCAACCGCAACTCAGGAACTTATAACTCACTCATCATCCATACCATGTACCCATTATATCACTTTTCTAGTTTCACCACGCGAGAGCACACTTTGTGTTCTAAGTTCAGTTTTTTCCCTCTTAATTAAATTCCCATTGATAGTAAGATTATTTATGAAGTACTGGCATCAAATCAACTATATAAAAAACATTTCCTATAAATCTCCAATAAGCTCACAAAATCTAATGTGGTGTGAGTTCAAAAGAATCTTAGGCATCTGGAGGACTTTCATTTTTAGTAATCTTCATGTCTTTCATCACCTTTATCGTTTAACGTCTATTTTCCATGCTTGCATAGATTAGATGGGTTGTCACATGTTAAATCTGCTCCTAAACTCCATTTTGGCTTGGTTTCTATGGCTGGCTGCCCTTCCTAATAACCACTTTACAGCATGTACGGTATTAACAAGGCAGGTGAACCAATTCCAGATTTGTATCAATGTGAACTGTGTTTAAGAACTTATGGCTGTACAATATGTCATTCTTCTGACTAAGTACAAAAAACATTTCTAAAGAGGAGCTACATATTTACATCTCTTTTTCTTAGTAAGTATAAAAGATATGGTTTCATTATTATGTAGATTGAGGTTCACTTTGCCTTTCATCCTTACGGGGTCGATAAAATAAAGTACCAGTAATATACTGGCTAATTGCTGGCCTTGTGCCAAAAAAGTAGAAACAATTATTATGTAGATTGAACAATGTCATACAGATAGTTGGTTGCTGCTGTTCTTTATAGCCAGGTCAGCTCTGATCAAGCAGACCTATGATAAAAACTATTCCAACAAAAACGATCTTGGTTTTTTTTCCTGTCTGTATGGAACTTAGGACTACATTATTCAATGTGTCCTTTTCTGAGATGGTGAAGTATGATTAGAGGGTGATTTAGTTGTTATTTCAAGGTAACTCAAACATGTAGAAATACCTTCATTAACTCAGGCATCAGAGGGAGGTCACTCCATGTGTATATAATCAGTAATATGATCATCCAGCAACTACTTGTTGGAATAAACAGGAACAATTCATAGATGTATAATTCCATATATAGAACGACTCATGCTTATCTGAGCACCACTGTACATTCTGACAATTGTATGCCATAAAATATCTCTCAAGCCACACCTTATCCTTGATCCAGTTTGCATTGACAATATAGTGTTTTGAAGGGGGAATAACATTTTATGCTCATTAAAAAGATATAGTGGAGAAGCATGGTAGGGGTGTTGAACTTACAATCATAATGTCATGGGTTTGATTCCTGGGCGAGGTTGTGTGTTGTGTTCTTGAGCAAAACATTTCATTTAACGTTGCTCCAGTATACTCAGCTGAAAACGAGTACCAGCAACAGCTGGGGGAAAGGGGGGCGGGGTTAAACCTTGCGATGGACTGGCGTCTTGTCCAGGTGGGAGTCATGTACTCTCAGTTGCTTCACACCATGAAACCGGGAAAAGCACCAGCCTGACAAACTTTAGAATTAGAGATTAAGAAGATATTCTTTACATATCAAGTTATAGTCAATATAATCCTAGATACACTATGCTCGACTCCCCCCCACCAAAGATGACGATCATGGTTTGAATGTCTTTGATCACAGATCTACACAATCAGGACTGGCAAACAAAACTAAACAATTGTAAATGATAAATATGCTATGTTAGTCAGGCAAATTAAGTTAGAGTTATGCCCCTTGTACAAGATACACAAGCAATACTGCTAAGATTAAATAGAAGCTGAAGTTTAGAAATAAGACCAAAATATTGTGTAGTTGTGGATGAGAACAGGCTAGGAAGAGTATCCAATAATATATATAGTGTTATAGTTTATAAGAAGCATTGTGAGATATGTAATTAAAAATGTTTTGGGGAAAGCTGGTACAATACAAATAGGAAATATAAAGTAAGAATGACAAAACAAAGCATATGTTTTCCTTATATTTCATATATTGAGGTTAGAACCTCTTTTTAAACAAAGAAAAATAAAAACTATTCTTTGTTGCATGACAGACCATTGGTGGAAATGTGACAGATCTATCACAATAGTCAGTTGGCATCATGTAGATCAGTTCTGTTAATACTTGGTTTATATGTTGTTAAGAAAGGCCTATTTGACCTACAAATTATCAATCTTCCTCTCAGTTGATTCTACTTTGACTTCAATATCTCATACAAACAAGACACTGATTTTTCTTCATTTGAAAAAAGTATCTAACAGCAAAATATTATGAAACCTAAGGTAAAACTTGTTTTGTCGTTCTTACTTTACTGTAATTCCATTATATTTCTTATTCACATTGTACTGGCTTTCCTAATTACACAAACAGATATATAAATTAACCTTTACCATACTTTCATATTACTGAAGTCTTATTCATAATGATGTAACTATAATGATATGTAGTTGATATGATAATAGTTAAAACTAATTAATGTGTCAATCATACAACTGTAGCTTTTAATCATTGACAGAGAAAATAATAATTAGGAAAATGGATTGGTAACATTGTTTTCACAACTATTTTTTTTAACAGAGGAGTTAACTGAGCTTTTATAAGGTTACTGAAACTGCTAGACATATCTATATCTCACTCACTACCTACCATGGCTAAAATGCTTTCTATTACAGGTCTGTAAGATAAAATATAAGATTGGGCGGGGTGCAATAACAAGGTAGTTAACTCCAACAATTTGTTTTTTACTCCTATTAAGTTCTTTGTCTACAATACGAGATGCTTTTCCATGTGAAGTTACAAGATTGGCAAATCATGAGAGTGTGGCATTCATTCTGACTTCCTTCTAATTTGAATTGAAATGTTGCCGAGGTCACCTTTGCTTTTCTTCTTTTAGAGGTTGATAAATAAAGCATGATCCAGTGGAGTGGCAGAATTGTTAGAGCATTGGATTAGGTACCTTGTTGTATCTGTTCTGAGTTTAAATCCTGTTGCCTATCAATGAAAAAAACCCTGACATGATAAGACAGGGACCATATCATAAAAATATCTAAGAAACTTCCTATAGTGCAAGGCCTGGTGATTAGGACATGTTCCTGATGCAGACCTGTCATTAAAACACCAGAGAAACCCCCGTAAGAATGAGATGCAACCTCATAGGAGATCAGTTAATCTTGCATGGGTCTGAGCTTTAAGTTTCTTTTTCATTTTTTTTCTCAATGAAATGTAACCTCATAGCAGGTCAGCTAAATCTGCAATGTGTAAGCCAGAGCAACATAAGAATTACAAGTTAAAAAGCATCACAGTTTGATGGTGGAAGGTGCAGAGAAAAACAATGAGAGTGATAAGATAACATCTAAAATTGCACTGCATTTCAGAGTAAATTTGGATGTGTTGCAAATCTGTTCAACACAAGGAGAAAACTATGATGATGATGATAATGACAACCATATGAAACAGAAAAAAGTGAAGATAAAGACTGAAGCCATTTCTTTGAACATAAATATAATTCAATTTTTCCTAAACAGACAATTTCTCTGAATTTGTTTTATCCTTTATTCCCCTCCTTCTAGTTAAGAAAGTATGGAATCTACAAAGGAATAGAGTACCTGCACTGCATTACAGAAGGGTTTGTGATAGTTTTTTTTCTTTATTCTTTAAAGGGTGAGTTTTTGTACCTTTTTATCATATTCCAATTCGAAAGCAATATTTTTCAGTTAGCAATTCCAACATGATTGTACTCCCTGTGAGTATTCTTCAGTGAATAATCAGCTTTTTTGTTTTTGTTTTCTTTTTTAGTTTGGTTTGCTTGGTGGCTGCTTCTTTGTCTTTTGGAGTTTCATTATTTCTATTTGGGCAAGCACAAAATGGTTCAGGTTATGTGTGTGTGTGTGTATGTGTATATATATATATATATATATAAATATATATATATAACCATAAAAGAAAATCAACTAAACTATGTCAGCTAGCTTCCTTTGACTGCAGCCACAGCTTCAGTAACAGCCATCTTGCTATAAAACTTTACATTACCGGGTATATTAGCAATAAAACTGAACACTGTTTGGACACCTGTAGAAGAGAATCAATTGCAGGTTGAAATACAAATATTAGAATAAGAAAATACAAAATAACATTTTTTCAGAAAAACAAAGAACTTCTGGAGAAGTGTTTCTAAAATTATAGTTTGGCACAGTCCAACAAGCTATCCTGTGTAACCACAGAACAACTAACTGTTCCTTAGCTATCCATTTAGTTCAGTATGTTATTGCTAGGTTGATTTAACATTAAGATCTACATTCATGTAAATGAAATGAAGTAGAGAGGGTTAACTATGTTGTTTTAAGATGTAATAGTACTCTGTAATGAACATAAATGCAAAAATTATGGGTTCAGTTGCTGATACCAAAGAAATTCAATCATTACTAACCTACTGCTGTTATACATTGATTTATTTTTAGTATCCTCATTTTCATTGTTATAGGCATAGTGTTTCAGTCATTGTATCTTCTGGCCTTCTTTAGATGCTTGTTGTATTCTGTAATGTCTCATTCTATTGCCCATAGCTGGGGTATCCTTTTATCAATTAGTTACTTGTGATGTTGCTTGCTTGTACCACTTACATTAGAGTATATATACACATACAAACCCAAAGACTGAACTTCTGTAAAGATCTGTCAACTCTACATGTCCAATGGGGAGATCTCCCACCCACTTTGGGGTAGGTGAGAGATGTTTTCTCTAGTGAAAATGGGTAGAGCTTTCATTATGTAAAATCTCACCATTTTGCCTCGTTTCTCCCTGTTTTAGGGCACTTCTTTTCATGGTACTCCATGTTTGGGTTTTTAGAGGTTGGCAGGTCTGCAAGTAACTTGTCATCAGGGGTTGTTTAGCTCAATAGTACAGAGTGCTCAGCTGGAATTTGGCAGGTACAATACTCTGTAGCACTGCTGGCCACTTTTTCCATCTATAAGAGTATTTTACCTGATTTTCAAAGCTATCATTTATAGCAATATACTGTGTTTACAATTATTTCCTACATTTTCTAAGCATTTCAACTTTCACTTAGCACTCAAATGTTGATTCACAAATGTAAATAATTATATTTTATCCAATCTAATGAATCTATTGGTCAGTGCAATTTTATCTTATATTGTATTTAGTGAATACTGAAGAAAACCTGTCAAACAAAGGGTGGAAGGACATTTCAGCTGTGTCAAAGACATGACAACCTCCCGAGTGATGGTGGCACAATGATAATGGTGACAATGATGATGATGGTGAACAAATAGAACCATTGGTTACAGGTTTCCAAACAGCAAATCATTGGGTCACTGCATTTCTGATGACGATAGCAACAAGAGGTTGTCTATGCAGCTTGGTGCATAAATTACATTTGAAAATTCAATTTCTTTTGGTTTTCACAATGATATTTATATAGTTACACATAGAATTTGCAAACAAACACATATAGATGCACAAGTATACACACACAAACATGAGTTTCCACCAACCAAGTTACACTAAAAAGTCACTGGGCTGTCCAAGGCTATAATAGAAGATACTTGCCCAATGTACTGTGTGGTAGAATCAATCCCAGAAATACATGGTTCCTACACACAGCCATATCTAAATCTCGAATTAATTTACTTGTGTGCAGGACAGGAAAATGATTTAGTCCACTTCCTATTTATTGTAAAAGAAGCTTCATTAAATATTGCCATGTAAATTTAAAAGATGATGTATCACTTACCTCCATTCCATAAACCAAGACCTGAGGTAACTGCTTTCCCTGGTGATGGGATCTGAAAAAGTAGAAATTATAAAACCACTTCATTATGATAACTATTGTTGGCTATGCTCAGTGTCTAGGAAAGGAGTAGGCAGAAACTCCATTTTGTGTCCCAAATGCAAAGTATGGGTGCATAAAAGATGTAGTGGGATCACAGGTAAGCTAACTAAGAATATAGATTTTATATGTGGCCGGTGCTCTGGTGCAATAAGTAGCAGCAAATGCCCACAGAATACTAGCTCATTCCATTGCACAGATGGTTCTATAGAAATAGTGGACACCTTCCGTTACCTGGGTGACAAAATCAGTAGTGGTGGAGGGTGCTCTGAAAGTACTGTAGCTAGAGTCCGAACGGGATGGAAAAAGTTCAGAGAGCTTATACCACTATTGGCCGCTAAAGGTTTCTCTCTAAAAATAAAAGGCAGGCTGTATGATGCCTGCATACGAACAGCGATGTTACATGGCAGTGAGACATGGGCCTTGTGTGCAGAGGATCTACGCAGACTGGAGAGGAACGAAGCTTGCATGCTCCATTGGATGTCTAATAGTAATATACGCGAACGGCAAAGCATAAATGAACTAAGTGAGAAATTAGGAATAAGAGGGATCAGATGCTGTTTACTCGAGAGAAGACTACGTTGGTATGGCCACGTGATGCGCATGAAAGATGACAGCTGTATAAAAAAGTGCAGGGCGATCAAAATAGACGGTAGCTACGGAGTAGGCAGACCGAGAAAAACCTGGGACGACTTGATAAAATCCGACCTCACACACTTACACCTCTTCAAGACAATGTCACAGGACCGAGATCTTTGGCACTACACAGTAATACAGAAGACCCGCCTTGCCTAAGTACAAAGCAAAACCTATAGTCAGTAGGCACCTCTTAACCAAAATACAACCCCGCCCCAACCCTACCCGCACCGCCATCTACACCACCCCTTTCGATGTAAAGCTATGTTGGTACCACAACATCCAGTCCTAAATAAATGAGATCGTGTAGGTGTCACAACAAAAAAAACACACAGTCCATGCTGTAATGTGGCTGTGTAGGAAACACGGTAAAAACCTCCCAGTCCACACTGTAAACGTGGTTGGTGTTAGGAAGGGCATCCAGCCGTAGAAAACCCGCCAGACAGTTCTGAGCAAGACAACCAATCTTGCCTCAAGTGGGACAATTCCCGTCCAGACCCATGCTAGTGTGGAAAATGGACGTTAAACGATGATGATGATGATTGTTCTTTAATTGCCACCAATACCACCACTATCATTGCTGCTGCCACCACAACCATCACCACTCTCACAATTACCAGCATTATTATTTGGTTGAATAGTTAGAGCACTGGACAAAATGCTTAGTGGCATTTCTTCTGACTGCCTATATTCTGTGTTCAAATCTTACAGAGGTCTACTTTGCCTAGGTTCAATAAAGTAACGCACCAGTCAACCACTGGATCGATATAATCGAATTATCCCACACCCTAAAATTATAAAACATTATAATTATTATTGACAATAGTTTCCTTGCTGATGGATGTAGTGCTGCCAACTCTGTAAAGTGTATCACTCCAGATATTTTGGCACCTTGTTTACATATATTTTGAAGTTGGTGAAAATTGTCAAAACATTGACCCTGAATATAAGCACCCATCATTTTACCATCGATTTTTTGGTCACATATTCCTCGGCTTATATTCGAGTATATACAGTAAGTCCTTCATAGGCAACATTCCCAAATAATAATAATACCTGATTATGACACCAAAGTGAACTAAAATAATTGGCTCCATGACACAACATAATGCTTGCAGTATATATGAACAGATGACCTCTAAGTAACACATAAAACAACAGTGGTCACTTGCAATCTCATATGACTTGGTAGAATGTACTATGCATTTTTTAAAGGTTTTAGGTGCCCTACGATCAAATATAGACACCCTCTCAACCTCCACTAATTCACATCTAGGGTGTGACAGCTAGAAGGAGAGAGGGCTGCACAAGCCCTAGGCAGATACTTTTTTTATTGACTACGAAAGGATAAAAGGCAAAATAGCTCTCGGTGAGATTTAAACTCTGAATATAGAGATATGAATAAATATCCAACACCCTAACGACTCTGCCAAATTGATCACCTACACAATACATATAATGCAGTATATATGACCTCTAAGTTATACATATAATGGTAATACATGACTATATAACCTCTAAATTATACATATAATGGTGTAAACATGAACATATGACCTCTAACTAGGTAGTTTAATACCTTTCCACCTCTGGGACTGAAAGATATGGTCTTACTCTAAGATGATATTGGCAGAGACATTAGAGCACAAGATTAATTGCCTAGTGGTATTTATTTCAGCTCCCTGCACTTTGCGTTCAATTCATATCAAGGTCAACTTGGCCTTTCATCTTTTTGCGATCAATAAATAAGTGCCATTCCAGTATAGTGGATTTGCAGAATTATTAGAGCATTGGTTGGGATACTTTGCAGTACCTGTTTCAGTTTTGTACATACTGGGCTCAAATCTGGCATCCTGTTAACATAAAAATCGCGACTTGATAGGATTGGGAGGAGCGAAGAGGGAGCTGGACCCCCCCCCCCCAAAAAAAAAAAACATCTGAGATATGAACTAAGTATAAAGAGAGAAATTTGATTTTTATATAACCAGATCAACTGATCATGAATAAGCTATGTCTTCAACACTTAACGTCCTGTACCACATGAAACTGCATTAGCAAAATATTCTTGAAAATTACAAAACTACTATTACTGCATCACATTATCACATTAAAAATTCAAGTCTTTACTCCAATACTGCACATTTTCACAATGATCTGTCCAGTAGTAGACATACTGTAAACATTTGAATTTACAAACCTGTTGTTGTAAGATAGTTTTTGCTAAATCATTACAAGATGTTAAGAGTTAACTGCAGTCTTACCTTGCTGATGTATTCTGTAGCTGTGGCAGGGAGAATAGTTTCACGGACATTTTCCAACGCTGCAGAACCTTCACCAGTATCACTCCAAACTCCCTGCTTAACAGTGTAGTAGACAGCACCACCAGCAACTGCTACTTTAGCTGAATTTCTGGAAATAATTATAAGTAAAACAAATCAGTATGGTTTGTACAGGTCTGTAATTTTAAATATCTCTATATGAATTTCTGGAAAACATTTTAATTTTCATATTGGACCTCCATGATGATGAGTTCCAATATTTTGATCAATCGAACAGCTGGCCCATGAAATTGATGTGTAAATGGTTGAGCATTACACAAACACATGTACCCTTAACTTAATTCTAAAGTAGATTCTGCATGAGATAGTGTGTAACAAGGCTAGCCATTTGAAATACAGGTATAGTCTATCCGATGGGCTGCCCAAAGTTTCTGTCTACCAAATTTTACTCCCAAAGCATGAGTTGACTAGAAACTATGCAACGAGATTGAACCAAATGCCTAATGACTGCAAAGTGAACATAACCATTTGGCCATGCTGCACCTACTAATTCTTTTACAGTTGGATTATGGATGAAAATATTGCGAAATAAGACAAGCAAGAAGGCTCCCCCGCCACAGACCCCCCCCCCCCAAAAAAAAAACCTATAGACAACTGAAGAATGAATAATTCAAAGTCATAATTTCATAGTTGAGATTCACCACAAGATAATGTTTAGGGTGCTAGTCTGTGGATTGAGGTCTTTAGTTTCAATTACTGTTGATAACTTAAGGGACTTAATGTAAATACTGCAGCATTTATGAATTAAATCATCATTGTTTGTCTTTTTATGTCCACTTTTCCATGCTGGTATGGGTTGGATGTAACTTTTTAAAACAGTATTTTACAGATAGAGGCTTTTCCTGAAGTCCATACTTATAGTTGCTTCTTCCTGCATGCAGGGATATGGTATATCTATTTAAACAACTGAGATACATACTGTTTAGATTTATAATTGTTTCTACTTTTGGCACAAGGCCAGCAATTACCCAGTACATTACTGGTACTTTATTTTATCGACCCCGTAAGGATGAAAGGCAAAGTTAATCTCGGCGGGATTTGAACTCAGACTGTAAAGGGACGTAACTATGCTAGAAAACATGGCGTCCAACCCTCTACCGATACTGCCAATAATTGTTTCTACTTTAGGCACAAGGCCAGCAATTACCCAGTGCATTACTGGTACTTTATTTTTATCGACCCCGTAAGGATGAAAGGTAAAGTCAACCTCGACGGGATTTGAACTCAGATCGTAAAGGGACGTAACTATGCTGGAAAGCATGGCATCCGACCCTGTACCGATACTGCCAATAATGATATCAAGATAAACTCTAATTTGAAACAAATATAGAACACATACACAGATAGGGCTTGAAATCCCTATCTATTGTAATTATTGAGTGCAGATAGTGTAATTAATATAAGAGCAAAAAACAACCTATTTCATCATCATCATCATCGTTTAACGTCTATCTTCCATACTAGCATGGGTTTAGACGTAAAATGTTTCAAGATGGTGCTCTACCTTAGCCATAGAACATAATTTGAGAAGCGGGAACAGCACACACGTTAGTCTAATAAGTAATAGAGTCACCTAACGTTTGATGTCCTGTGCTACATGAAACCACATTAGCAAGACATTATTGAAAAGTACAAAAGAACACTATGAGTGTATCACATTAAAAATGAAAGTATTTAATACTGCGAATTTTCAATGATCTGTCCACTAGTAAAGATACTATAAACATATGAATTAACAAACCAGGTTTTAGATATTTTCTGCAAAATCCTTACAAGGTATCAAGAGTTAATTAACAACTTTATACATGCAACACTTAGAAAAAATAACTGTATCAGATTAAAAATTCTAATGCAAATTTTCATAACAATCTGTCCACTAATATGTATATATGAACCCGTAACTCCTGATAGAGTCATCGGGGCAGTGTAGTGAGATACAGTATGTCTTGTGCATTTAAAACCTGGCAGAGCTCACTCCTCTCTAGATCTGAGCACAGCTAGTTTCTTGCTGTGAAGGAGAAAGAAAGGAAGAGAAGAAGAGTTATAGAGGAAGAATAAATCCCAGTACTGGACTGGTACCTCTTTTATCAACCTTGAAAGCATGTAAGGCAAAGTTAACCTCAGTAGGTTTTGCACTTAGAGCACAGAGAGCTAAAACAAATACCACAAAGCATTCTAACAATTTTGCCAATTTGACACCTATATTTTTATAAGAAAGCTATTGAATCCTAGTTCTAAAATTTCTACAGAAGTTAGATAATATTCAACAGTATAAGCATCAATTTGAGAAAAGAAAAGTAGCATAATAGTATCTGAACAACATATTATTTTCTTGTTAACTCTTAACATCTCGTAAGGATTCTTTGACTGGCTTCAGACACTGGGCTGTGGCTAAGGTAGAGCACCATCTTGAAACATTTTAGTCATGTATACATACACAAACACCCACGTGTGTATATGTATACATGCACACTCTCTCTCTCTCTCTCACACACACACACATATATATACATCATCATTTAACATCTTTTTTTCCATGCAGGCATGGGTTGGATTGGTCACTCAGACTAAGTACATACTTTATCAGAATTACTGTCCTCTGAGACATGGTGTGAGTGTGGGTGGGGGGTGGGGGTTTACACCTCACATACCTTCCAGTTTAGGTATGGTTTCTACAGCTGGATGTACTTCCTATCACTAACCACTTTACAGCGTGCATTGAGTGCATTTTATCATAGCACAAGCCATAAGGAGGCTGTCATGTGCTTGACACAACTGTAGAGTTCTCTTAATCCTTCAGCAAGTTTTTTTTTATGGCTGGATGTCCTTCCTAATGCCAACCATTTTACAGAGTGTATTGGATGCATATTTCATGGCACTACCACTAGAGAGGTTGTTGGTCATCTGATTTGATTGAAAATCCCCCTGTACTCTATAGGGAGATGCCTTGTCACAAGGTGAGAATGGGACAAGGATAAGAAGAATGGCAAGTATGAATGTATTTTCACAGCCCATATTATCTACCAGGTAAAACTCCTAGTAAGAGGAGAAACAAACATGAAGTATTTTATTCACGCCCACAACATGCTGCTTGGTCCAGGAATCGAGCTCACAACCTTATGATCAAGAGTTCACCATCCTCACCACTAAGCCATGCACCTTCACCTGTTTATTAAACATTGGCAATTTTATCACAAACAGACACCATATCAATAACTTCAGGCTTTGAAATTAAAGTATATGGAGCTAACGATAATGAGAAAGTGAAAACAACAAACCTTTGGCTTTTTGAGTTACTGAAATGATTAAGTTTCACTTTACCGCGGACACTTCTAAGTTGCTTTTAAATGTGTATGTATTTCATGTACTTTAAAAATATTTTTACATGAAGTCTCGTATAAAAAATTATGAGGGGTGATGGTTAAAAATTCCTTTTTTTAACGTACGTAATATGTAAATTTATTAGGAAATTCGAACCATAACATATATGTAATGACTTCGACACGATATTTTCGCTTTCTTATTTCGAGCCCTAATGTCAAGGATTCTCAATAATAGATATTTAGTGGAACTAAATACACTAGAATGAAATAGATATAATTGTTTCTACTTTAGGCACAAGGCCAATAATTACCCAGTGCATTACTGGTACTTTATTTTATCGACCCCGTAAGGATGAAAGGCAAAGTTAACCTCGGCGGAATTTGAATTCAGACCATAAAGGGCCGTAACTCTATGCTGCAAGGCATGGTGTCTGACCCTCTACCGATACTCCCAATCCACTGAATGTACTCTTATAGATCTGACCCCGTTTAGAAAACAGTTTATTCGTTAAAATGGAGGTAATGAAATGATATTTAACTAGATATCGGAAACCGAGATAAATATACCTTACGATATTTCATTATGACCTTTGAAATTCTAGTTCAAATTCACCCTAGGATGATTGATTTTGATTCTTCTGAGTTTGATAAAATAAATACCAGTGAAATAATGTGCCTTGTAATTAAGTAAGAAATTATTAATATCAGTACTATCGCACCACAGAAAACCTCATATTATTAATGTGCTAAAACATGATACAGTTTCGGCAAATTATTAATGCATAATTATAATTAACGTTCGTTTTGGATGAGGTGGATGGAGGAGTGAAAAATAGAACTATGTTCTACCAGAATATGAATAAATTGTTGTACTGAAAAAAACACAAAAACAATGTACCCTTCATTACTTGAGGTATTAAGTACGTGCTTCTCTTGCTTAATGGCTAATCGAAGGCTGTTGAGAAATGTCAACTGTCTGAAACATTGACCCCCCCCCCTCTTAACTATTGTGTTAGCAAGATGCACAAACATTGACACTTTTACAACCAAATAGAATACTACGTTCAGAACAAAAGCTCACTTTTCTTTTCTTTCTTTTTTAACAAGTAAAGGAACAGTCATTTGAAATTACCTCAATACATTACTTGTATTTATTTTGTAATTGTTGATGGAATAAATGTTGAAGGTAAATATCGACCTAGAGATAGGATATTGAAAATAACTAAGGTCGTAAAGACACGTGCATGAATACATGGTTGGGGCGAGGTTACTGCTCCAACTAACGCTACTGTCTCTGGTAAAACCATTGATATATCACTGACAGAATACAGTTAGACTCCATAGTAAAACATATATCTATATATCATCAAATATTTACTACAATACTTACATCATAACATTGGAAAAAGTCGCCATCTTCTACTCTGCTAATGTTTAAAGTACAAACTAATCGATAACAAAGTAGTGAATAGTTGAACAATGACAAATCCATGACTGTTGTAACACGAATAAATAAACATTTTTGTAACACGAATATGAACTATAAAAATTGGTTGAATAAAAAAACACACACACAATAATGGTGATATGGAATTTAAAAAAGAAATAAAATTTGAGGTTATTTTTTTAAATTTCTCGATTTGTTTTGCCTTTTTACTCTAGACAAGGGGGATAATCTATTCCTTTAAATGAGAGGTTTCATTAAAGTAATCTCCCTTATATTCTAGGTCGTTATTGCATTCTCTTGACAAATGCAGATTTAATGTTGTTTTGCCTTAGATCAGCCTTGATCCGGCAGACCCATGATATTACTGGTATGAGTTTATACAGTAACATTATCAGCTATTTTCTAAGTAAAACATTAGTTAAAATCCAATTATCCACGTCATGTGTTTATATTAATGACTCAAAGTGAGAGGCTCTGCATGGTCGTTCAGCGTATAAAAAATAGCAACCATTCTCACTAAATTGCACGCTACAAACACGAAAACAACAACAACAACAACAACAAAAACGATAAATGTTCCAATTATTCAATCAAAGTAACAGCTTGCTCATGAAAATAACGGGTAAATGTCTGAGCATTATACAGACAAGTACCTATAAGTTAATTCTCAGGGAAATTCGGTGTGTGACAAGACTAGCCTTTTGAATTACAGGCAACATCCGACGGGCTTCCAAACAATTTCCATCTCTCAAATTTCACTCACAAGGTACGGGTCGATTAGAAGTGATGGTAAATGACACTTGCCTAAGATGCCATGCAGTGGTATCTAACCCGAGACCTAATGACTGCGAAGCAAAATTCTTAACCATTTGGCTATGTTGCGTCCGCTACTCGAAAAAGAAAAGATACATTGAATAACATAATTTTAGACACGGTTTTTAAGTAAGACAAGGGATAGTAGGTCTGTTCTACCAGGGTTGAACTTCTGGAGAAAAGAAACACTATAAGAATTTAGATACTCAACAATGAATTAGGTG
Organism: Eledone cirrhosa; assembly: GCA_964016885.1. NCBI lineage: Eukaryota > Metazoa > Mollusca > Cephalopoda > Octopoda > Eledonidae > Eledone > Eledone cirrhosa. Next base: position 90,011,582 of record OZ024741.1, read on the forward strand.
CAGGCAAGGACCAGTGGTTAAGTTGTTCGCACCACGTGATTCCGGATCCAGTCCCATTGTACAGCACCTGGGCTAAGTGTCTTCTACTATAGTTTTGGTTGACGGAAAATACAGAAGTCTGTTGCGCACACACACACATGTAAGTATGTGTGTGTGCGGGGGAAGTATGTATACACACACACACATATATGTGTATATATATTGTCACGATACTCCCCAGTGCTACTGATAATATAAAATCCTGTACAACTCGTAGCATGGTCGGGTCGTCGACAATTAAACCGGAAACCCCTCGAATCTTGGAGAGGAGGGTGATTTTGGGATACCCTTCGAGTTGAAAAACAAAACCCAGTAAAAGGCAGAGGAAGTCAGCCATCCAATTGTGTGTAAAGAAAATGATAGGCAGATCTCGGCACACCTCGGCAGCTTTGATTGGCAGTGTGTTTAGAAGGATCACTTTAATTTCAAAAGTGGGGTAAAAGGGACTTCTTAGTCACCTTGGTGAAAAACTATCAAGTGGCTAATGGTTTCATCCTTGTGATGAAAGCGAATGAGATGTGGCTCGGTAACCAGTTTCCGAGTAATGGTTGGACCTGTATCCAGACCCACTGACGTCACTCTTTTCCTGAATGAGTATCATGTGTATACAACATAATAATTTTCTGCAATGAGGATGGTAAGAGACCAAACTAGGCTGTATGTATGTATTATGATCTTTTCTTCTTTTCGGGCTATAGCTACTATTGTTCAGAGAGTGGGGTTGACTCAGTGCACAGTCTTTCCTCACTTTAAAAAAAATCTTCACGCACAGGCATTGCACGATAGCATTAATTGATAATTATTAATAATGGTATATCGTGCAATGGCCATACACGATAACGAGGGGGCAGCCACTATGTATGTATGTTCTTCTGGTTTTATAATTTCACAAAGTTTTACCAATAGAGAGAGAGAGTCGGTTTCTAACATAGACACAAGACTCTCTCATTGGAATTTACACAACATCAACAAGATAGATATGTATGTATGTCTGCATGTGTAAATATGGATGTTATTGTATGTGTGGATGTGTATGTTTTGAGTTGTATATGTGCATGTGTATATGCTTTGCATCTGTACATGTGTATATGCAGTTATTAGATGCAACATTTTTGGAATGTTTTACATATTTTTACTGTTCCATTAATGGATTGTACTTGTAGTTTCCTAACTAGTTGTGTTCTTTCTGTTCCTGTGAAGCCTAGCTTCTCAAGATTTGTATTGAGCAGTTCCTAACATATCCCAGTGCCCCAATAATCACAGGCATAAATCTGAAGGTGTAATCAGGGTGGAGTATCTGCAGATTTCTCATCAGTTCTGCATAAATATTCTCCTTTTCACTAATCTTTGATATTATATTGGCATCTGCTGGGCAGCTAATATCCACTACTGTGCATGTTTTCTTCTCCCTGTCCCATATCATAATATCTGGTCTGTTATGCCTGCATTTTATTGGGGTTTTTACTGGAACATTCCACCAGTACTCTTTCATATTATATACATGGATGTCTTCCACATTGTTGTAGCTTTTAATGTGTTTATTATCGGGGCTATCTTTTTTACGAACTGCATTGTACAGTGTTTTGGCCACTACATCATGCCTCATAGGTAGATAGTACCGCGATGACATCTTTGGGCAGCTGCTGATGACATGGATGATATCCTCGATGTTAGTTCTGCAGAGTCTGCACTTGTTATCACATCTAGGTGTTTTGCCTGCATCCCTATCTCTTTTGTGAATCAGGTATTTCGTGCTAATCTCCTGTTCTTGGATTGCAAAAGCGTATCCTTTAAAGTGGGAGCCAATATAGCGGTTGTTGGTCCAAGATAGACTACTTTCCTTATCTATATTATTCTCACTCTGGAGCTTCCTGGCAACATATCCATGCATGATTTTTTGCTGATAGGCATGCAGTTTTTCATCCATGGATTCACTGCGATACTGCTGAGCGACATCCCTGTGTGTGAGTTTTTGATTATCACACAGGGAATATCTCTCAAGGAGTTCCTTCCCAACTCTCATGATCTTATCTGTTTCATGCAGATAGACTTGCTCGAGAAGCGGGCTCCTACGCTTCGAGGTTCGTAGATGTTGTCGGAGAGATGTGATGCGACATTCAAATGTTGTCTGGACTGATGTTAGGCCTCTGCCACCCTGCTTACGTTTCAAGTAAAGGCGGTCTATGTCACTGTTGATGTGGAAGTTTCCGGTGATGTTCAGTATTTTTCGAGTTCCAACATCAACTGCTCGGATTTCGTCTATCGTCCAATTGAGTATTCCAAACGTTGGTGTTAGGACAGGCACAGCAAACACATTGTGAGCCACTGTTTTGTTTTGCGCAGATAGTTCCGATGACTAGATCTTTCTTAATCGGGTGTAGTATTCCCTGGTTACGCGTTCTTTATTACAGATACCATTATAGGATATGTTCTCATCTATCCCCAGGTATCTGTAGCAGTCCTCATCAGATATCAGTGAAACAGTTAGACCATTGATGACAATGTTGCTAGATTGGGTTGTTGTTTTTCCCCGCTTTGTATGTATGTATGTATGTATGTATGTTTTGTTTTTAGTCCTGCAGGATGTCCAAAGCCACCCTCCTCACAAAGAAACCTTGGTGGGATTGCCAGTTGAGTCGCCAACGACCCGACCATGGGACAGGTTGTACTGGAATACATGTTACCAGTAGCATAAACTTGTCAAAAGGCAAAGAGGCTCTTAAGAGTCAATAGCCATCCAAAATCACCGGGAGAGATGACCCCTTAGCCTTTGTCAAGGCAGAATTCTAGGAGAAAGAAAACTCTGATATAACACCTGCAACCCTGATGGTATCCAATGATGTTGACTTGTTCTTCTTTTTGGTAAATATCATCTTGGTTAAGAGAGTGGGACTGGCTTTGTGCAGTGCCTTTGCTCACTATAAAAGCTTCACGGGACAGGCATTGCTTTATATCTGGAGATCTCTCTGCACTTGTCGTCACATGGTACCATGGGCCCAGCACTATGTGTCAATAATTGTCACAGGTGTAGTGTTTGTACCAGAGTTTTCAAGTCGCTGGCTGGACTAAAAAGTCACACTCGTTTAGCGCATCGGTAGGGGTTCTCCTACATGGATATAAAGTAGTGGCCGTACTCGAAACGAGTTGGCAGCCACCATGTATGTATGTATGTATGTATGTATGTATGTATGTATGTATGTATGTATGTATGTATCCAAAATCACCGGGAGAGATGACCCCTTAGCCTTTGTCAAGGCAGAATTCTAGGAGAAGGAAAACTCTGATATAACACCTGCAACCCTGATGGTATCCAATGATGTTGACTTGTTCTTCTTTTTGGTAAATATCATCTTGGTTAAGAGAGTGGGACTGGCTTTGTGCAGTACCTTTGCTCACTATAAAAGCTTCACGGCACAGGCATTGCTTTATACCTGGAGATCTCTCTGCACTTGTCGTCACATGGTACCATGGGCCCAGCACTATGTGTCAATAATTGTCACAGGTGTAGTGTTTGTACCAGAGTTTTCAAGTCGCTGGCTGGACTAAAAAGTCACACTCGTTTAGCGCATCGGTAGGGTTTCTCCTACATGGATATAAAGTAGTGGCCGTACTCGAAAACGAGTTGGCAACCACCATGTATGTATGTATGTATGTATGTATGTATGTATGTATGTATGTATGTATGTATCCAAAATCACCGGGAGAGATGACCCCTTAGCCTTTGTCAAGGCAGAATTCTAGGAGAAGGAAAACTCTGATATAACACCTGCAACCCTGATGGTATCCAATGATGTTGACTTGTTCTTCTTTTTGGTAAATATCATCTTGGTTAAGAGAGTGGGAATGGCTTTGTGCAGTGCCTTTGCTCACTATAAAAGCTTCACGGCACAGGCATTGCTTTATATCTGGAGATCTCTCTGCACTTGTCATCACATGGTACTATGGGTCCAGCACTATGTGTCAATAATTGTCACAAGTGTAGTGTTTGTACCAGAGTTTTCAAGTCGCTGGCTGGACTAAAAAGTCACACTTGTTCAGCGCATCGGTAGGGGTTCTCCTGCATGGATATAAAGTAGTGGTCGTACTCGAAAACGAGTTGGCAGCCACCATCTATGTATGTATGTATGTATGTATGTATGTATGTATGTATGTATGTGTGTATGTATGTATGTATGTATGGAATATTAAAGCAAGTATTTGGTCCACAACCCTCAAAAATGGCACCATTAAAGTCAAAAGATGGGAACGTGCTCATCAAAGATCCAGCAAGTATTATGAGAAGGTGGACTGAACATTTTAAAGATCAGTTTGACAATCCATCTGCAGTTGATGAGGAAATTATCAATGGACTGCCGCACAGGGAGACAGTAACAAAGATGATGAATGATTCGACTATTGATGAGATAAGGTCTACTATCAAAGAGATAAACACAGGGAAAGCTCCAGGTTTGGATGGAATACTCGTTGAGCTGATTCGCTTTGGAGGAGACAATGTTGCTATGGCCATTCATCGGCAAGCCTTATCTATATGGGATGGTGAGTATTTCCCGCAAGACTGGCTAGATGCAATTTGGCTCTCGGTTTAAAAGGGCAAAGGCTCCAAGTCAGAATGCCGTGATTATCGTGGAATAAGTCTGCTCGAATCGGTAGGAAACGTTTTAACCAAGGTCTTTCTGAATCGTCTAATAAAATGGATTTGCCCTGGTCCCATCCCCGAGACCCAGTGTGGATTCTGAGCTGGGTAGGGTACTATGGATATGATCTTCTCAGCGCATCAGCTTATTAGGAAGTGTATTGACCAGCAAGTGTTACTTTACCAAGTATTTGTGGACTTTACCAAAACCTTTTATTCTGTTAATCGTAGTGCATGGGGGAAACTCGGATGCCCTCATGAGTTTGTTTTAATATTCAGAAAACTCCATCAAGATATGAAAGCAAAAGTGAACTTCAATGGGACCACTTTCAAAGCCAATTTCAGTGGAACACGGTGTTAAACAAGGCAACATACCTGCACCCATTCTCTTCTCCATCTGCTTTGCCGTGCTGCTGACATATGCCATCCAAGATTTTGAAATCGCTGTATACTTGCGTATTAGAACCTCTGGCAAAGTATTTAATCTAAGACGGTTTAACACCAAGTCCAAAGCTTTTGGCACTCTTGTTAGGGAGTTCCTGTATGCTGATGATGCAGATTTTGTGGCTCACACAGTAGAGGACATGCAGTTGATATTGGACACCTTTCCAATGCATGCACTGTGTTTGGACTAAATATTAGTCTAAAAAAGACAAAAGTCATGTACACTCTACCAGTTGAGAAAATGTATGTAGAGCCAGACGTTTTCATGAGAGGAAAAATACTTGAGGTGGTGTATCTCGGAAGTACACTTAGTAGAGATGGTACCCTCAATGCAGAAATAGATCACCGGATTGCGATTGCAAGTCTTGCCTTCGGGAAGCTTGAGAAGCGAGTCTGGTCAAATCGGGGTATCACGAAAAACACAAAGCTCTCTATGTATGAGGCCTGTGTTCTTACAGCCCTGCTAAACATGGACAACTTACAGGAATCCTATCAGGCAGTTGGAAAGATTCCATCAGCATTGTATACGACGCATCCTGAACAAGTGGTCCTCTTACACACACGATGCTGCTGTACTTGAGAAAGCGGGTAGCAACATTATTGAGAGGAGGATTATTATGAACCAGATACACTGGACTGATCATGTGGTCAGGATGGAAGATGGAAGGCTGCCTAAACAGCTGTTTTATGCTGACCACAGGAAAAAGGCCACATCATAAACCAAAAGAAGCGGTTTAAGGATCTCTTAAAAGACAACCATAAAGCTCTGAAGATTGATATGGAGAACTGGGAGAGACTGACTCAAGGCCGTACACAATGGAGAAAGATCATCACATATGGATGTGATGTCTTTGAGAAAAAGCGAGTGGAGCATGTTGTTTTGAAGCGTTCACTTCATAATCTGGCCTCAAGTGCAATGCCTACAAAAATTCAGCAAGATTTGAGGTATAATATATGTGGCTGATTTCTTCTAACACGAGCTGGTTTTGTTTACCATCAGAAATCATACGAGCCAAGGAGAAATCGAGCCAAATGTGAGGTGGTTCTACTGCCACACACTCCACGGCAAATTTGCTTAATTTGCAAGTCAGCGAGTAGTCTGACCAGACATGGTAAAATGCATGAAAACATACCCCTGGCGGTATTGCCAGGAGACAGACAGTTCATGTGTGTCATCTCTGAACATATCTGCAAAACAAAAGCAGATCTGAAAAGTCACCTGCATGCACATGACCGTGCAATGTTCAATGAAGGGATGGCACTCATGTGACAAGAAGTAGCAATCAACAACATGAACTTGTCGTCACATGGTACCATGGGCCTAGCACTATGTGTCAATAATTGTCACAGGTGTAGTGTTTGTACCAGAGTTTTCAAGTCGCTGGCTGGACTAAAAAGTCACACTTGTTCAGCGCATCGGTAGGGGTTCTCCTACGTGGATATAAAGTAGTGGCCGTACTCGAAAACGAGTTGGCAGCCACCATGTATGTATGTATATCAGGTCGGTCTTTTGCGCTATTGGTAACATGTAACCCAGTTCCTGCGCATGGTCGAGTCGTCGGCGACAAAACCAGCAACCCTACAAAACTTGCTTTGTGAAGAGGGTGATGTAGACCAGTTCATCTTGTTGGGCAAATGCATTCTATATTCATGTATGTTCTTCTGGTTTTATAATTTCACAAATTTTTGCCAATAGAGAGAGAGTCGGCTTCTAACATAGACACAAGGCTCTCTCATTGGAATTTACACAACATCAACTAGCTAGATATGTCTGCATGTCTGCATGCATGTGTAGATATGGATGTTATTGTATGTGTGGATGTGTATGTTTTGAGTTGTATGTGTGCATGTGTATGTGCTTAGTATCTGTATATGTGTATATGTAGTTATTAGATGCAACATTTTTGGAATGTTTTACATATTTTTACTGTTCCATTAATGGATTGTACTTGTAATTTCCTAACTAGTTGTGTTCTTTCTGTTTCTGTGAAGCCCAGCTTCTCAAGATTTGTATTGAGGCAGTTACGAATATATCCCAGTGCCCCAATAATCACAGGCATAAATCTGAAGGTATAATCAGGGTGGAGTATCTGCAGATTTCTCATCAGTTCTGCATAAATATTCTCCTTTTCGCTAATCTTTGATATTATATTTGCATCCGCTGGGCAGCTAATTTCCACTACTGTGCATGCCTTCTTTTCCCTGTCCTATATCAGAATATCTGGTCTGTTATGCCTGCATTTTATTGGGATTTTTACTGGAACATTCCACCAGTACTCTTTCATATTATGTACGTGTATGTTTTTCACATTGTTGTAGCTTTTAATGTGTTTATTATCGGGGCTATCTTTTCTACGGATTGCATTGTACAGTGTTTCGGCCACTACATCATGCCTCATAGGTAGCGCGATGACATCTTTAGACAGTTGCTTATGACATGGGTGACATCTTCGATGTTATTTCTGCAGAGTCTGCACTTGTCATCACATCTAGGTGTTTTGCCTGCATCCCTATCTCTTTTGTGAATCAGGTATTTCGTGTTGATTTCCTGTTCTTGGATTGAAAAGCGTATCCTTCAAAGTGGGAGCCAATATAGCGGTTGTTGGTCCAAGATAGATTACTTTCTTTATCTATATTACTCTCACTCTGGAGCTTCCTGGCAACATATTCATTTTTGCTGATAAGCATGCAGTTTTTCATCTATGGATTCACTGCGATACTGCTGAGCAACTTCCCTGGGTGTGAGTTTTTGATTACCACACAGGGAATACCTCTCAAGGAGTTCTTTTCCAACTCTCATGATCTAATCTGTTTCATGCAGATAGACTTGCTCGAGAGACGGGCTCCTACGCATTGAGGTTCATAGATGTCGGAGAGATATGACGCGACATTCAAATGCTGTCTAGACTAATATTATGCCTCTGCCTCCCTGCTTACGTTTCAAGTAAAGGCGGTCTATGTCACTGTTGATGTGGAAGTTTCCGGTGTTGTTTAGTATTTTTAGAGTTCTAGCATCAATCGCTCGGATTTCGTCTATCGTCCAATCGAGTATTCCAAACGTTGGTGTTAGGACAGGCACAGCAAACACATTGTGAGCCACTGTTTTGTTTTACGCAGAGAGTTCCGATGACCATATCTTTCTTAATCGGGTGTAGTATTCCCTGGTTACGCGTCCCTTATTACAGATACCATTATAGGATATGTTCTCATCTATCCCCAGGTATCTGTAGCAGTCCTCATTAGATATCGGTGAAACAGTTAGGCCATTGATACAAATGTTGCTAGATTGGGTTGTTGTTTTTCCTCGCTTTACAGTCATATATGAGCATTTATCTTGGCCAAACTCCATTCCTATATCCTTTGAGAATGTTGTAACCAGGTCAAGATTTTTCTTCATCTCATCCATGTTCTTGGCATAGAGTTTCAGATCATCCACAAAGAAATTATCGGTTAGGTTCGTATTTCTGTCCTCCTGTGAGCCAATGATTTATCCTTCACATTTCTTGAGCAGAAAGGACAAGGGGTTTAATGACAGGATGAATAATATCACAGAGAGACTGTCTCCCTGAAATATACCCCTGCGATATTTTATTTTATCAGTGAAAATAGCGTCCTCCTTCTCTGTCTTTAACTTTAGGATAGTAGCCCAAGAAGACAGCTTCTCTATGGCTCTGATATTAATGTCTGGGGCTTTAGTAAGTCGGGGGGCCCTCTATCATCCAAGAGTGGGGAACAGAATCGAAAGCTTTCCTGTAGTCCAGCCAGACTGTAACCATATTCCTCCTAAGTTGTCGCACCTCCGACATCGCAGTTTTGTTGATTAGGAGTTGTTCAGCACATCCCCAAACCCCTTTCTTTCCAGCTGCTTGTTCATCTGTGATGATGTTATTATTTTCACAGTGATCTTGAAGGAATAGGTTCAGGCAGGCTGTATATTTTTGCCAGGTGGGTGTCTTTGTTCTTGGGGACCAGTAATATTTGTGCTAATGTCAACCATTCTGGTATAAGTGTATCTCCCTTAAGAACTTGTTGGTAGAGGTAGGTAAGATACCTCCGATAGAATATCAGTTTTTTTGTACCAGTAGCCGACAATCATGTCTCTTTCTGGTGTTTTCTTATCTTGGAGTTTTCCTATCACAGTCTCAAGGGGACCCTCACTTATTTCGTATGTTTTTGATGTAGTGTGGGAGCAATAGTTCTTTCGGATTTCTTTTAGCCACACTGCATCTTGGTTGAAATTCTTCTTTTCACCCCATATTTTGCTCCAAAAGGAATCTATGTCTTTCTGGGATGAGGCCTCAGTGACACTTATTATTTTGTTCTTCATATCTCTATAGACTGATGTTTGGTTTCTCTCATCTACCTTCTTCGGGTATCGACCTTTTTCGCTAACAGCTCTCAATTCTTGACCTGATGGTTGCTCGCGTAAATGTAGGTGGAAATCTGTCTGAACCCAGAAATTTGAAGCATGGAGATATTCCTGCTCTTACATAGTTTGCTTTATACTTTGCAATGGTATTTAAACCGGTTTTTATGGACTGTCAGCATAGTAGTGATGACACTGAAGTTCAAGATAAAAGAATCTATAAGAAAATAACATGTATTAAGTTTAATGCGAATAAACTAAAAGATCCCAAACTTGAAGCCATGCTTGAGGCCAGCGTGGGTGGCAGCTCTCAACTTACTAGAGGAAGAAGTAAACTTTCTGACTGATAACATTAAGGAAGCACTTCATGTAACAGCACTAAAAGTGCTGGAGAAAAGAAGACAGAAAAATAAACTATAGGTCATTAATGACATTATGGACCCTATGTGTTTTAATACAGGACCCGAAGAAGAACATGTTAACGTAGTATGTTGAATGCGTATGGACGTATGGTTGTGATCTCGTGTTAATGTTGTATGCATATTGTTGTGTATGTGTGTTGACGCGATTATATGTTAGTGCGAGTGTGAGTGCATTTGTGTCAGTGAGTGAGTGAGTGAGAGTGTGTGTGCATTTGTGTAAGTGCATATATGAGTGTGTCATAAGAGCGTTTACGTTAAGCTCTGAGTGTTTAATAAATGTATGCAGTAATTATTTTTGTTGGTGTGGCTGGGTGTTGGAGTGATTGGTTGTCAATGGGTGTCAATTGTATCCCAACATCAAAGTGTGGGTGGAGAAAAAACTTCAGATCATCCTTATAAATTTGCAATTCAATTTCAGATTATTACATTTGACATTATTTATATTGTTTTCATACACGCCTTTGGTTCAAATGAAAAAATAAGCTGTCTACTTGATGTTAATGTGTTGAAAAGAACAATATACAGAAGACATTTATGGACTACTGACGTGCTGTTTATGAACTCTTAACGTCCGGTACCACATAAAAACGCATTAGCAAAACATTTTTTAAAAGTACAAAACTGCACCATGATCGCACCATATTTAAAATTAAAGTCTGTATTCCAATACGGCAAATTTTCACAAACCTTTTTACTAGTAAATATACTATTAAAGTTTCAATTAACAAACCTGTTTTTTAGACATTTTCTGCTAAATCATTTCAGGATTTTAAGATTTAATATTTCCAAATGTACACTAAACTTCAGGCATTTGAGAGCCGCAAGAGGAATAAAAATTATATACATCCTTATTGTTACACCCCCTTTGCTGTATTTAAATATAAAGAAATACATCTATGTGATAAATTTACTTGTATATGTAACTGTTTTAAAAGCTCCATATCTACATTAGTTTCAATAATCACAATGTGCACACATATATACGAAATGTTTTCACATTTTTGGCTGACGAATTTTAAAACTATATTATGTGCATTTAATACTACAATGAATAACAGGAATATCTCAGAAAAATATGTAAATTGTATTTCAGTTATATAAAATTAAGTAACGCTCCCCTACGCACAAAAAAAAAAAAAAAATAAATAAAATAAAATAAAATAAAACTTAGCGTAGAGGGTAGATATTGTAATTGTATCTATTTGTCTTAGAAAATATTTGATCAAAATTACGCAGGAAAATATGTAAAAAAGCAAATCTATGAGAAAAATCCAGTATCTGCTATTGAAATATATGTCCTTCTGCAGTTCCTTTAATTTCATTTTTATAACAGAGAATTTTGTAACGAGAGTTTGGAGAATCTGACAACCATTATTGACCTTACCAATCACGAATGGATTTACAGGGAGCCAGTTTCTACAAATCATATATCTTGTCTAATAAATTAGCAAGCAGTCCTTGTAATTTTGTAGACTTTTATTTTAATACCAAGGAATGATATTAAGATTGGCAAAGTGATGACTGAACTTCCTTGAAAATATGTTACTGAAAAATTATTATTTTATTCTGTAAGCTGAAAATTGCCTGAGCAAGATCAGAAACAATATTATGTATCCTTCACTTGGAGTGCCACGATGAGAATTTTTAGATGGTTTATTATATCAATAAGAAACATCAGATCCATTTAACATGTTCCAGTTAAAGATAGATCATTTCATTTCTTTTATAAAAATAATTGTTTTGGGAGAGAGGAGGGAAAATCACTTATATCGGCTCCAGTGCTTGCTTGGCTAATACTAAATTTTATCGATCTCGGGAGAATGAAAGGTAAAGTTGACCTCGGTGGGATTTGAACTCAGATAGTTGAGACACAGAATAAATACTGCCAAGCATTTGTCCGACACTCTAACATTTCTGCAAATCAATAGCCCCCTTTTTAGAAAAGTAATAATTGTTTCTACTTTTGGCACAAGGAAGACAGCAATTATCCAGTGCATTACTGGTACTTTATTTGATCGACCCCGTAAGGATGAAAGGCAAAGTTAACCTCGGCGGGATGTGAACTCAGACCGTAAAGGGACGTAACTCTATTCTGCATAGCATAGCGTCCGACCCTCTACCAATCCACCATAAACGCCGATAATAATAATATGTTCTTTTTAAAAAGTGACAATAAGCTCCAGCAGATGCACAAACCTACTCAAGACATTGCTCTTTGGTAGCCATCTCAACGCATTAGAAAGCAAAATTACTGGAGTTTTGTTTTCGAGCTGCAGTTCTTCAATAATTTTTTTGAACTGCTATCAATGGCTCTTCCCATTTAAGCATATGAAGTTAACAATTTCAAGAACAGATTTCATAATATTTCTATACTTGAAGTACCTGACTGCTACGTGTTCTAGATAATTCTGATCATTTTTCAAAACTGCAATTTATCCCGATTTTCTCCATCTTTGCAGATGTATTATCTGTTGCAACACTAACAAATTTATTCAGCGGAAGATTCATTAAGGTTCTGTCAACTGCATTTTTAATGTCATAACAACTGGTTATTTATTTTAATCACATTAAACAAAAGCTACCAGTTGTGGGTTGTCTTGTCTATAGGTTTGTATAAAACTGAGCTCAATACAATAGAATTCTTTAAATCCTTTTGCATTTAGCCTACATCAACACTGATTTGGTAGATACGCCTTTCTGTACTGCATCTCGCTCAAGGAGGGAACACTGTAAAGTGGACTTATGCAGCAGGTGTCAATGGTTATTTTCCGCAACAATACCTTCGTTTTTCACCTAATGCGGGCCCTAGGAGATCAAGAAGTTGAGATCACAAGTTGAGATCAAAAGTTGAGATCAAAAAGTGTTATGTGCATAACACTCCCTGAAACATAAGTACACACACGGACATCCTCAACAGACACACACGGACATCCTCAGGGAAGTGACGTAATGCAGACATACAGACAGATATTATAAGGGCGCGACGTTATATGTATGTATCTATCTAAAAAGAGAAAGACTAAGAATTATAGAGAGAGATCGCTAAATCGCATAATGCGATTATTGGTGCTTTACTTTATCGACCTCGTAAGGATGAAAGACAAAGCTGTCCTCGGCGGGATTTGAACTCACAACGTAAAGGCCCATAACTCTATGCTGCAAAGCATGGTGTCCGACGCTCTACGGATATGCCAATTCTCCACCCTAATGATAATAATTGTTTCTACTTTTGGCACAAGGCCAGAAATTATCCCAGTACGTTACTGGTACTTTATTTTAATAATAATTTCTTATATAGGCACAAGGCCAGCAATTTTGGGTGAGGGGAAGCCGATTACATCGACCCCAGTGCGAGATTGGTACTTTATTTTATCGACCCCATAAGGATGAAAGGCAAAGTTAACCTCGGCGGGATTTGAACTCAGACCGTAAAGGGCCATAACTCTATGCTGCAAAGCGTGGCGTCCGACCCTCTACCGAAACTGCCAATCCACCGCCCTTAATAATTGTTTCTTATATAGGCACAAGGCCAGCAATTTTGGGGGAGGGGAAAGTCGATTAAATCGACTCCAGTGCGTGACTGGTACTTTATTTTATCGACCCCGTAAGGATGAAAGGCAAAGTTAACTTCGGCGGGATTTGAACTCAGATCATAGAGGACCGTAACTCTATGCGTCAAAGCATGGTGTCCGGCCCTCTACCGATACTGCCAATCCACCGCCCTTAATAATAATAGTAATAATAATAATAACAACAAAACAACAACGACAACAAAAATCCTTTCTACTTTGTGATAGAGCCAGCAGTTAGAAGAGGAGGAAGAAAGTCTATTAAATTGACCCCAGTGGGTTGACCTCGGCAGGATTTAAACTCACAACATAAAGCACGAGTACAAACACCGCAAATCATTTTGTCCGACGTTCTAAAAATTCTGCCAATCCAATTTAAGCACAAGGTCAGCAGTTTTGGGGGAGGGTAAAGTCGATTAAAGTAACGCTCTACTGATACTGCCAATCCACCCGCCCTTAAATAATAATGATAACAACAAATAACAACAGTAACAACACCCCCACCACCAACAATAATAATAATAATGTTTTCAATAATGATGATAATAATTTCTTTATTGGCCACAAGAGCTTACATATAGGGGACAATACAAAGACAGGGACAATGGTTTTCTTTTACATATAACAACGTGTAAACAATAAATAACAATAACAAAATAACAATAAAATTAAAACAAATTATATTCCTCAATAGGGCAGTATAACCAACTAGGGTTGACTCAGGAACCCAACCAATCCTGTATTACCTGATGCTCCGAGTGCATCTTCCGTATGGATTCGGTTGATAGCCTGATTCATTCCACACGTGATAGCGGAAGACTGCCCCCCCCCCCCCCCGACGACAAGCGACAACCTCTTAGCTAACACCTTGATCAAAATCTTAAACTCTGTGTTTAACAGTGTTATGCGCCTGAAATTATCTAAAGTATCCCTCTTGCTCTCGTCTTTCCTCGTCAGTGTTACTACATCCCGGCTCACAGAACTGGGAATACTCCCGTTCTGCTGTCAGTTGCAGTAGACCGCTTCGAGGAGATCAGAGAAAAAGTCTGGCATTTCTACGTAAAACTCGTGTTAAAATGACAATAACAATCACGAAAATGGAATTACAAAACATGGAGAATAAAATCACTCCACGACCAATAAGCTGCAAGGCTCCACAGAGAAGTAAGCCAAAATGGAAATCAACAGGACTAAAGCTTAAACGTAAGAACTGATTCTCGCAGCACAAGACCAACATCTATCCATAATCAATTATAAAGATAAGATAATCAAATCGAACCCGAAGACCAAATGCAGACTGCAACCAACAGAATGAGACTGCAGGCTACACCATTTCCAGCTGTCCAATCATTTCCAAGTCTGAATATACACAGAGGCGAACGAATTGGCAACTTTATCTACTGGGCAATATGCCAACATTTCGACATGAAAATGGACAAAAATTGGTATAAACCTGTACCAAACACGGTGCATGACAGCAATCTGGTTACAATTATTTAGGATATGCCCGTCCAGACTGACAAAGAGATCAAGGAAAACTGTCCAGATATAATAATCAGGGATTGGAAAAAATGACAACAAAAAACACATGCACATTGATCAGAATCGCAATCCCTTCTGACCAAAATGTTGCCCGTAAAGAAATGGAAACACTGCCAAAATACAAAATCTTAAAATTGAAATACCCAAGATGTGAGTCATGAAGGTGAAAACAGCGCCAATAATTATCGGAGCCCTGGGTGTGATAAAAAGAAATGAATAAAATCATATCATCTATACTAGGGTTCAACTCTGCTAGGCGTAGCTCTCATTTTGCATAAGAAATCGATTCAACTTTTCACACATATAATAATTACCTAATAAAACAACACAACTTGTATTATAACCAACATACACAACGCAATAATCACTAAAATAACACAAAAACAAGCTAAACTACACAACAAAACAAAACAGGGGGAGTCAAATTTACAAGAACCCCCAGAAAAAATAAGAGCACAATACTGCACCCACCCCAATAACACGGACGTGTACCAGATGATGCTGTAGAAACATGCACGAATCTATTAAATAAATAATTGTTTCTACTTTTGGCACAATTTTAAGGAGAGGGGGAAAGTCGATTAAATCGACCCCAGTCCGTTACTAGAACTTTATTTTAGCGACCCCGTAAGCATGAGAGGCAAATTTGACTTCGGCGGGATTTGAACCCAGAATGTAAAGAGCTGAAACGCATTAACGATTCTGCTAATCTATTGAGAATGATAGTTCTTTGTTCGTATATAACCGTTATAAGCTGGTTTAGTCGTGAGAACGTTGGAGTCCCTCTCTGTTCAAATCTTGCCGCGGTCCACTTTGCCTTTTATCATTTCGGAGGTTGATAAAGAAAGAAAGAAAAAACCCCAGATCAGTGCTGTGCAGCCTTTTCTCCTTCCTGCTGTCATGCCATGGATGTTTCGCTGGGTCAAGGGAGGAACAGTTGAGAGAGTGTCTGTGTCTGCTCGTCACTGTATGGACACTTAAAACCCTTAATACATACTACCAATTCATATTCAGTCGCAAGTGACAGCTGTAGTTTTTGAAGGTGAGGGAGTTGTTGTTATTGTTGTTTACTGTTTCCGTGTCATTCATGTTGAACATCAATTAGTATTAAAATCTGTCCAAAGAAAATTATGATAATGTGACATTTTTAACTCCCCATCCACCAAATCATATTTATTCACTCATATCCATCAAAATGTCACGGCAATCCTATTTTATGGCATTCTCTGATGTCGCTACGATATCAGTATACTGACAAAAAATGCTTCATAGTTCAAATCAGTTAATGATTGCATAGAAACACTTAGTGGGTGAATTGGTTGAAATTGTATAGTGCCAAACTAAATGTTTAGCATGATTCTGCACGTTCTATGTTCAAATGAAGCCAAGTTAAATTTATATAAAGATATCTCAGAGACACCATCAGTACAGGAAACAATAGCTAAGTTAATCTTGAGATATTTATTTCATAGATATTTGAGATATTTATTTCACAAAATCAGAAAACAGCACAGCTCCCATGACTTTCGTAGACATTTTTTCACGCTCAGAGTTGCTGAAGCATGGAACAAACTGCCTGCGTCAGTTGTTAGCTGCCGAGACACTGCATCCTATAAGACACTCATGCTTCCCGAAATACGCCCAAACTACACCTGATGTACCCCTTCCATACACATGCACACATGTGTGTATCATGACTCGTGCACTGTTCATTTTCCTGACGTTTGTGCATTGCCCTATGTACTGTACATGCACTTTTTGATGAGTTGTGGTGCACCTGGGCACTGTACACAATATTTCATTATTATTATTATTATTATTATTATTATTATTATTATTATATCATGACTCATACACTGTTCATTTTCCTGACATTTGTACATTATTCTATGGATGAGTTGTAGTGCACCTGAGCACTGTACACAATAATTTCATTATTATAGAATATTTAAACAAAATTAAAATGACTAGAAATACGGGAGACAACTCCGGATATGTTTTGATATGTTTCTTTGTTTTAATCAGCCATTTAATTTAGTCTATTAGAGCAGCGGTCCCCAACCACTGGGCCAAGGACCATTTGTTACCGGGCCGCACAGAAAGAATAGAAACCTTTTCTTTTTTTTCTCATTTTATTTACTATCGTGGTCTCCCTGATGCTTTTTTTTTTTTTTTGAAAAATGGCCACTTCCGTTTGTGCCTCTTTTCCACGCTTGTCCATGTCGCAGTTTTTTCCATGAGCACAAGCCAACCCTAGGGAAAATAAGTAAAATAACAAACTTCCAGGAGAACTTTGAAAAGGGGAAAGAGACCCAATGATGAGATGGCAGAAAACTCCACGACAGCTAAAAAAAAAAAAAAGAAAGCTGCATTTAAAAGGTATCACTGTCCCCTATCAGTTGCAGGAAAACAAGCTCAGGGTTCCCACTGATTCTGCATTATGTTGAGTTGAGTCATATTTACAGTATAAATGTAATAATTAAATTGGTAATAAAATTATATAATATGCATTTTATTGTTTATTGTATTTTGTTATGCGCGTGAACGACACCGACCTAATTCCTCGGCCCGTAGAGAAATTGTCTTGCATGACACCGATCCGTGGCGCAAAAAGGTTGGGGACCACTGTGTTAAAGAACCTACGCAGAGACTCTATCACTGTCAGAATTACATATATCTTCTTTCGTTAAGCATTAGTTTAGTCTGGCAGCCTCACACTTGAGATTTTTGATAACATCTTCATCCTATTTTTTTTCTTGATCCCAATTCTAATTTTCCTAGGTCAATTATTTCACATTCTTCTAAATCTATCTCTCACAACAATATTAGTAACACACTCTCTATTCTTGGGTGAGTATTGAACGGTGAAATCTCAAAGGATGTTGAAGTTTTTAGACTCAATTATTCAAGATAAATTTGTTGTTCACACACGTTTTTGTTCTCCTTATTTTAGTCTGTACCCATAATTTCCAGTGGAAAATAAGTAAGGAATTATCATGATTTCTCTAATATTTTTCCTGAATTAGTTTACTTCATTCACTTTTCAAAACTACTATACTTATACCATTTGTCGTATATTTTACATAGTGAAAACTCACCGGTTTTGGACAGGTGTAGTTGGTTATAGATTGTTCACATTGAATGGATCGTCGTTTAAATATTATGTTTTAGATTAGATTAATTATTATTGATCGTAATTTACCCATTCATCGACATCAATATAGCCATTAATAGAAAAAGAAATGAACGAAATAAACCCCCCCCCCCCCCCAGTCAATTAGCTTCTTCTGTAATCCTCCAGCTGATACTGTATTCCACGGAATCCTTTATCAGTTTCTAAATGTTATTATTGTGTTCTTTTTCCCAACAATGGAACGATGCTGTGTGGTTATTACTGCGAACCCGACACACCACTTGAGGTTAATGGTACCGTCTGGGTTTTGTTGATTTGACTGTTGCTTCATAGATTATAGCCTCTGTTTTACAAACTCCACTGCTGGCACTCATTTTTAGCTGAGTGGAATGGAACAACGCAGAAGGAAGTGTTTTTGCCTAGATCAATACATGCCACCAAGTTCAAGAACCGAACACATTACAATCATACGCCTAACACTCTAGCCACTAGACCACGCACCTATTTGATTGACCGCCAAGAAATAGTAGTACAATGAAGGTGAGCAAGTTTTAAACCTAGAACCAGGATTAACGAATTCTTTCCAGCTATTTTCTATTTCAAATATACCCACGCATCTGTGGTCGTTTGAGGATTTAAACTCTAGCGTTAGTAAACGATCAAAGAAGGCAACATTCTCAATTGTGGACATAACATGTCCAAATTGTAAAAAAGTTCGCTTCCCAACCATTAGTTTCCAAGTTCGATCCTACTGCATGACGTCTAGGGCAAGTGTCATTTACCATAATCCCGGGTCGACCAATGCCATGTGACTGAATTCGGGTAGACAAAACTATTTGGAAGCTCGTCAGATGGACGGTACCTGTAATTCAACGGGTCAGCATAGTCAAACATCAAGGGTACACGTGTCTGTTGAATGCTCAGTTATACGTTAATTTCATGCGCAAGCATGTTCTGTTGATCTAACATCTGGAACGTTGAAATTGACGGAGCTCTATGCCAGATTCTGAACTGGTTGAACTCGAAAATGTGCTTAATTATTAACCGTTATTTATGTTACGCAAAACGCCCTGCTTCTAACATTACTAAGGTTTACATACATCAATGTAGACTGAGCTAACATGAGTTAAGTGACTGGATTATAGCTTAGTAATCCGGCTCCCTAATTACGAATCTACTCACTTTTGGCTAATATACTCAGTTAGAGTTTTGTTCAGTGACAGAATACCTGGTTTAACTGATCAGATAAGATGGTTCTATGAAAGTGCTACTAGCTAACACTAAACTTGCACTAATGTTTTCGTTCAAACCACGCAATTAAAAACCTTACTCTACCCTCATTCTTTAAATAGGATTCATTGCAAAAAGTAAGCTATCTCTATTTAAGGAATCTTCATTCACAAATAGTTGTTAGGATATTAAAATTTTATCTTCTATCATTTTATTGGGTGGGGCAGTTCTGCGGTAGACAATAACACATAAAAAGTTTTAGCCCCTAGAATATCACATGGTTACTGTCGGAGGTAACGAACACATAACCTGTCAGTCGGGTTCATTGATTGATTACTTAGTTGGTATTTACAACTTCTGTTTTTTGTGGGCTGTTGGTTGAATATGGTTTAGAAGCCACACCTACAGGTTCTATGAAAGCCGCTTGGGAGCCGGAAAGATTAGTAAACTGGGAGGGGTGATGGGCCGTAAATAGATCTTTTGAAGTATTGAATTTTAGGAGTGCAAAAGCAAGAACAGTGTTCCTGTGGGGGAAACAGTTTCATTGGAGGAAGGAAATACTGATATGCTTCGTTACTTACGTGACTTGCCCTATCTTTATTCCATTTAAAGATGTCCTGACGATTTAAAAAACCTGAAAGTACTGTTGCGAGGCGAGGATGTTTGCCCAGTCCTTACTGCTGTGTTTATTTATATAATTTGTATACATGCTCCTTCAGTCGATATAATTGACCTTACTTGTGAATGTTTGTATTAAAGCAAATATATTCCTGCCTTTGTTTAATTTTTATTTTTTCAACACCCACTGATAAACCTTTTATGCCACCTTTCGTTTAGTCAATGTTTCTCTTTGTATACACAAGCACACCCACAATAACATACACGCACCCCCGCCCACACACACACATACACAAACGCACGCACAAACACACACACACATATATATAACACACGCACATATATGCCTGCATGCATACATACATGCATGTATGTATATATACATATAGAAAAAAAATATATATAGAATGTATCTATATATATATATATATTTTTTTTTTCTATATTTATATATACATTCTATATGTATATATAAATATAGAAAAAAAAAATATATATAGAAAAACCCGCAAAGTACTAGCTTCCCGCGAGACAATATGCTACAATTATTTACAATGCTATCCACAGGAAAGATTGCCCTGACGGTCATAACAAACACAAACCAAGACTAGAACCTGAATATGTCTTCATCTTAAATAATAAAGAAAACTGCTGGAACATTTCAATAAAAACAGAAATCCAGTACAAACATAACAGAGTTGATACTGTTCTATGGCAATGGTCTAACACAGGACAAAGGCAATGGAAAAAACAACGGAAAGACGGACAGTCCCATCTCCCCAGTCAACCTCTAGAAATTACTACGGTTTCGGTATTTTATGTTGATATACTCATTCCAGTGCACATTAGGACATAAGAAAACAGGTAGAGACAAGTTAAAAGTTTAGGCAAATTAGCCAAAGGAGAAAAATATATAGAAAGGGGGGAAATAGTAAAGCAAGAGAATATAAAGGACTGTAATGCAACGTGCAGACAACGAAATACACTGAGGCATTGAAAAAGTAAGGGAGAATAGGTGAAAACAAGCCGGGCGGTGTGATATCTATCATATGATAGTTTCAAAATAGGAGGTACTCAGGACAAAGACAATGGAAAAAAACAACTGAAAGACACACACACACACACACACACACACACACACACACACACACACACACACATATATATACTTACGGTAAGCATGTTTGCTAATCAGCGTTGCGTGTCAACGCACCAATCAGTGAATAATGATGCAATTCGATTTAAGCACTCATCGTCATGTATTCCGAATATGATTTGTCAGTCAGTGATGGAGTATATGTAGAATGAGGAATATGCGAAGTTCGGTGTAGATGTTAAAAAGCTGTGATACATATTTTAATGACGATCGTGGCTACGTGATAGTTCCACCATGCAACCACTCACACGATATCATCAGGCTGTATCTTATGTAATAAGGTTACGTTTACGAAGCAATCTAATCTAAAGACGAGAATGGACAGAAATAGTGTTTTCATAGCTGACGTCCGTAATTTTATTACACAAGATACTCTCTGATGACATCACATGACTGTTTATATGATTGAACCCTCACGTAGCCACGATAGCCATTCAAATATGTATCACAGCTTTGTTAATAAAGGACTTTTTAACATCTACATCGAACTTCACATTTCCCTTATTCTCTCAGTCTCTCTCTGTATATATATATATATATGTGGGAGTTTTATTTAATTTGTTGGAATTCCGACAAACATAAATGTTTATAACTGATATAAAGCACTCAACAAGTTACTGGAGTAAATATTCCAAGATAATAATAAATGGAAACTATATTTATAAAACCATATATATTTTATTATATATATTTCAAGGGCGACCAAGCCCATCTTGGTGCACTTTCATCAGATAAAATACAAAATTTGTTTTATAAATAATGACATACCCATGGAAATCACACCTTAACGGTCCGAAAATTCGCTGGATTTACTATCCAGCGAATTTCGGACCGTTAAGGTGTGATTTCCATGGGTATGTCATTATTTATAAAACAAATTTTGTATTTTATCTGATGAAAGTGCACCAAGATGGGCTTGGTCGCTCTTGAAATATATATAATAAAATATATATGGTTTTATAAATATAGTTTCCATCTAATAATATATATGTATGTAAAAGGTAAACAGAAATAACAACACAATCGGTACAGTATATGGAGGGTATATATTAGGTTAACGCTTGATATAGCAGGAAGAAGGTCTTAACGTTTCACGCGAGTCCTTCATCAGGAGAAAGAATGAGAAATAAAATAGATTAAGGGAACGGGCGGGATGGAATTGGAAAAAATGTCTTTAGATAAAAATAATAGGTCCATTCATCTCGACATCTCTTGTGTGTGTGTGTGTGTGTGTGTGTGTGTGTGTGCGTGCGTGTATACCGTAAATAGAACCCACACTGTTTCTAGCACATCACACTCAGCAATTGGAAATAAAAATAATTGTTTCTACTTTTGGCACAAGGCCAGTAATTATCCCAGTGTATTACTGGTGCTTTATTTTATCCACCCCGTAAGGATGAAAGGCAAAGGTAACCTCGACGGGATTTGAACTCAGACCATACAGGGCCATAACTCTTTGCTGCAAAGCATGGCGTCTGACTCTCTACCGATACTGCCAATCCACCGCCCTGGAGTTTCTACTTTTGGCACAAAGCCAACGATTACCCCAGTGCATCACTGGTACTTTATTTTATCGACCCCGTAAGGATGAAAGGCAAAGTTAACCTCGGCGGATTTGAACTCAGAACACAAAGGGCCATAACTCTATGCTGCAAAGCATGGTGTCTGACGCTCTACCGATACTGCCAAACCTCCGCCCAAATAATTGTTTCTACTTTAGGCACAAGGCCAGCAATTACCCAGTGCATTACTGGTACTTTATTTTATCGACCCCGTAAGGATGAAAGGCAAAGTCAACCTCGGCGGGATTTGAACTCAGAGCCCAAATAATGATCGCTAAACAACCACTTCTAAATAAAAAAACTGGAACTTATAACCACAATTCTATTTTAAATTCTATAAACTAACATAGCCCCTAACTATGAACACCTATAGTCCTTCTTCCATAACCATACAGACCCATATAACATTTCCTGAGGTTGAACCACACAAGCGAGCCATCATATGGCACCCATCGCAGAACCTAAACTAGGATTACTGTAAATCAACTATTATTATGGACTTCTCTTCATACATGTCGTAAAATTTCCTTTTATCCATATTACCAATTACGTTACTTCCTAACTCTCTTGTCTTACATTTGCTCCTCCTACGCCTATATAACAATAACACTTTTTCAATTGTGTAACCCTCCAACTCTCATAGATTACACATACCCCCCCCCCCCCCCGGTGTGTACACACAAGCCCGCGGAGTGGCTCGGACAGACTGCTTAACAAGTAGCCGATTAACAAAAAAGTTCATAAACATATTAGGGTACGGCAGCCCAAGAACGAACACTGCTTTACTTGGGACACCACACCCTCTTCCGGCGTGGTTTAATGTGTGTTTAAACACACACGAGCATGTGCGCTGGGACGACATATTTCTCTTAATTTTACCAAAATTTAACCAATACTGAATGTAATAAATAAATCAAGACTAGGGATCCTTCAAACATGTCAACTATTGTGTGCGTATGACTATGTATGTTGGAATCCACACTACTGCCGAAGTATCACACAAGAAACGAACTGTCTGTCCCACTGCCAAAAACAAAGAATTGGCAGTGTTTTCCCCGGCGTTAATTGTTTATCAGTAGGGGGTAGATATAGACGGAAAAATGAAACGAAATTTCATTTCCCACTCTTAGTACGGCTGTTACTTAAATATAAGTATGTACACGTACATACATATATGTATACAGACGTACAGTACTATGTATATATATATATATACATATATGCACACATATATACATGCACGCATGGATTCACCGAACATTTATTATAATGCTCGGTGTGTTTGTAAACAAACATCCCGTATTAAGCCGTAGTGTCTAGCAACCATCGTTGTTCCTTTATTCAACACTGACCAAGGAACGCTGTACTAGTTTCAAGCTTATTAGCTATCGTCAGCAACGTATACCTTCCTGCCAGATTGTTGAACGTCTGAAAGTATATACTTAACTTAGGCATATTAACGGCTGAGTAGCCCAATTTGCATATCGAGTGGGTTAATCGGCCGGTGAATCCATACGTACATATATATATGTGTGCATGTATGTATATATATATATACATACTACTGTACGTCTGAATACATATATGTATGTACGTGTACATACTTATATTTAAGTAACAGCCGTACTAAGAGTGGGAAATGAAATTTCGTTTCATTTTTTCCGTTTATCGTTTTCGGTGCACCCGGCCGATTAACCCACTCGATATGCAAATTGGGTTACTCAGCCGTTAATATGCATAAGTTAAGTATATACTTTCAGACGTTCAACAATCTGGCAGCAAGATATACGTTGCCGACGATAGCTAATAAGCTTGAAACTAGTACAGCGTTCCTTTGTCAGTGTTGAACACACGAGCAACGATGGTTGCTAGACACTACGGTTTAATACGGGATGTTTGTTTACAAACACACCGAGCATTATAATAAATGTTCGGTGAATCCATGCGTGCATGTATATATGTGTGCATGTATGTATATATATATACATACTACTGTACGTCTGTATACATATATGTATGTACGTGTACACACTTATATTTAGGTAGATATAGAACTTACCCAAAATTATATATATTATTTCTGTCAGACACGTACATGACGATAAATTCACACATGTAAAACCACCTCACACGCACACAGAGACACATGTATAACCGTATATATCCACAGGCACACATTTTCACGAGAATGTATATATATATATATATACAATCCTATATATATTTAGCCACATGAACATAATATTTATTCGATTTATCCACAAACAACGATAGTTTAGTGTATTGATCTATATATCCCGACACGGGATATATCCAAACATGTATATGTACTGAAACTCACTTATACATACGTTCACAGACACATACATGTACCTACACACATATACGCATAAATCCAAATGCATATGTGTATATATATATAAAAGTAACGAAGATTGCTAGTATAAATACATCGTCCCCGGGGCCAGCGTCTACCTCACTCAATGAATCTGGCGAATTGCAGTAATGCAGCTGCAATCAACTGTTCAGAGTGCATACATTTTGTTTACTGTAGACATGTTGGCTGTGTTTAGGTAGAAATAGACGTAAATATCTCATTTCCTGGACGATCGTTTCTGTGTAATATAACTTTACAAATGCAGATATTACTTCTGCAGTGTTCAGAAAATCACGTAAAATCTGTGAATATTTACGTAATCAGGCTATTACACGACTTCAACAGGTACCCAAACCATACGATAGTTCTGTGCAATATGAGCTAGCCTTCTCTCTCTCTCTCTCTTTCTCTCTCCCTCTCTCTCTCTCAATTCCTTCCTTGCTCACATTCCAACCAGGTTTGATGGTCTTTATTCTCTCTCGTTCACGATTTCACCGAACTTATATTCATGGAACTTTGGGACTTGACTCTTTCTTCCTCATTTTTCGTTGCTTCACCATCTTTGTTTGTTTACACTCTCGTGTCCCCTTTATTTACGTCTCCCAACGACTTTTTTTAGCCGTTGCTCGCACCAACCGGAGGTATATGGTCTTTAAAGCGATGAAATACCAATGATGGTTGGAAGATCACTGATGAAGGACTAACTTTATTCATATATATATATATATATATATATATATATATATATATATATATATGTGTGTGTGTATATGTAGGTGTGTAAAAGATATATATGGATATATATATATATATCCATATATATCTTTTACACACCTACATATACATATATATATATATATATATATATATATTCAAAACCACATGGAAAGACGCCTATGTACACTTAAGTACATGAGCCTAGACA
Source organism: Eledone cirrhosa (assembly GCA_964016885.1). Taxonomy (NCBI): domain Eukaryota; kingdom Metazoa; phylum Mollusca; class Cephalopoda; order Octopoda; family Eledonidae; genus Eledone; species Eledone cirrhosa. Next base: position 90,037,598 of record OZ024741.1, read on the forward strand.
TATAGACATAAGGGGTACATATCCTCACGCGGTCACATGGGCACTGGTAGATATCAGTGCACATTGCCTGACTCTTACAGTTTGGGTACGTACCATGGTGTACCATCGCCCAAATAAGATTCATTATGGATTTAAATGGATAGATATAGTTGGGTGAAGGGGGAATATCTGAATGTTTGCATATATATAATTTGAATGTAAGGTGAACAGGAAGGTAAACACAAAGGTAAAAAATAAAAATGGAAAAGTAGAGGTAAGGTTGCTGAGAAGAAGGTAACAGTAATAAATATTACTGTTACCATCTTCTCCTACGTGTCTACAATAAACAAAATGTATGCACTCTGAACAGTTGATTGCAGCTGCATTACTGCAATTCGCCAGATTCATTGAGTGAGGTAGATGCTGGCCCCGGGGGACGATGTATTTATACTAGCAATCTTCGTTACTTTTATATATATACACATATGCATTTGGATTTATGCGTATATGTGTGTAGGTACATGTATGTGTCTGTGAACGTATGTATAAGTGAGTTTCAGTACATATACATGTTTGGATATATCCCGTGTCGGGATATATAGATCAATACACTAAACTATCGTTGTTTGTGGATAAATCGAATAAATATTATGTTCATGTGGCTAAATATATATAGGATTGTATATATATATATATACATTCTCGTGAAAATGTGTGCCTGTGGATATATATACGGTTATACATGTGTCTCTGTGTGCGTGTGAGGTGGTTTTACATGTGTGAATTTATCGTCATGTACGTGTCTGACAGAAATAATATATATAGTTTTGGGTAAGTTCTATCTACCCCAACTGGTAAACCATTAACGCCGATAAAGAATTTAGATAAAATAGATCTTAATTATGTCCATGAAGCCCCACTACCTAAAAACAAATGTATTTGTCTATCCATTTACCTACCTATACCGATAAATCTGATCACACAGAACAGCAATCCTATATGTAACTATTAAAGGGAACTCACTATCTAATACAGTTTATATGTATATACTTATTATTTTATTCTTTTATCTTTTTTACACACTATTCTATGCTTACTATTTCCAGCTCCCTTCTTAATTAATTTGTATTTCTATTTCTTCCCCGATTAGCACACCCGACTCACGCATTCCAACCTCCTTAATATATAGCAAATAAAATCATAGTTAAATTTTTCCCAAAAAGACGGTGAGATTGAACAAGGTTTTCGAGACCAGAAACACGTCGCAACGTAACCACTACCTGCTAGTCAATGTATCGTTATACCACGACCAACCAACCTCTAAAACGACCGCAAAGCAATGAACTAATTAACTACCTATCTCTGACATTTGTTATATTTTCATTGTTCGATAAACATATATATATATATATATATATATATATATATATATATATATATATATATATACTAGCATTAAAGCCCGGCGTTGCTCGGGGTCAATAAGTTACTAAAGTTAGGTTGCACCACCCATTTTATGGCACCACTTTTTTGTCTGCCATGCACTGGGTGAATGAATTGCAGACCTGGACTGCCGAAGCAGGAGCTGCGCCAGCAGTGACAATTGTAGTTTCGCATATGGATATTATCTCTGTGCAAAGAAGTGTTGAAATTTATTGTTTCACAGTACTTGCGCAACACGCGCGTAGACAGCCGAACAACAGAGCTGCGATGGAGTTGTTCTGCATGGTTGTCTGTGTGTTTTCTAAATTTAAGACAGTAGGGATGGGTGTGATATGGGGGAGAGTTAGCTGCTGTTTCTAGCAGGTTTAGTGACCTCATAGAGGATATGTGTTTTCTAAATTTAAGACAGTAGGGAGTGGTGTGATATGGAGGAGAGTTAGCTGCTGTTTCTAGAAGTTTATTTACTATACACAATAATATCTTCTATGAGGTCACTAAACCTGCTAGAAACAGAAGCTAACTCTCCCCCATATCACACCACTCCCTACTGTCTTAAATTTAGAGTCCAATCGGTTTGAAATTGTGCAAATGTATAAACATGGAACATACACACACACACAACAACAACAATCTGCCTTTTATAGATAATGATGATATATATATGCACACACACACACACACACACACACACACACACACACACACACACACACACACACACACACACACACACACACACACACACACACATATATATATATATGTATATATATATATATATATATATATATATATATATATATATATATATATGTGTGTGGTTGTGCGTGTGTGGGTATGTATGTGAGGAGGGTCAGGAGGGTGATATTTGGACACCTTGCGGGCTGAAATACAAGACCCGGCGAAGGGCGGAGGAACTCAACATAGTCAACGGCCATCCAAATAGTACTTAAACATTTTTTTTTTCATTTTTCACCTGGGAGTGAAAGGCCCCCAGTTGTTGTCACCACACCTTTCTAGGAGAGGAAAACTCTGAAGAAAAACCTGCGTCTTAGGAAGCATCCGATGGTGTTGACCAGTTCTCCTTTTCGGGTAGTGTTTTCGATGCTCACAGAGTGGGATTGGTCAAGTGCAAGTCCTTTCCCCACTTAAGAAAACCTTCAAAGCACAGGCATTGCTTGTTCAAGATATGTTACAGGTTCGTGTGTCTGGCGGTAGCCTAAAGGTGCACAACACTCAATAATTTGACAAGCGATTGCAATACTCTTAGCAGAGTTTGCAGCCACCATGTATGTATGTATGTATGTATGTATGTATGTATGTATGTATGTATGTATGTATGTGCACTGAGCCAATCCCACTCTCTGAGCGACAGTAGCTATAACCCGAAAAGTCTTTCCTCACTTTAAAAATATTCGTCACGCACAGGCATTGCACGATTGCATAACAACTGTACCAACGAAAACAACAACAATGACACCGATACCTGTAATAGCGATCTCAGCACCACCAGTAAGACCAGTAGCGGCAGCAATAGTGGTGCTGCTGAAAAAGGGACCACTTCTTTTGCAGGTGTCGCCCGAAATATCGAGACAGTGTTAGTCACAGAGGAGGAGATGGCAGTCTCAAGGGCCATGGTGACAAGAAGCGCAAATAGAGTCTCCCTGAAACCTCCACCCGATTTTTTCAAGGACCAGCAGCTACGGACGGTGACTTACCGCACCGTAAGTAAAATCTCACATCGGGTGGAGAGAGCCACGGAGGCTCAAATCCAAAAGGCCTTGGGGTGCGTCTGGGCACGCAAAATCCACATCACCCGAGGCAGAAAGTACGCCACAGTAGACGTACTTTTCGTCACCCCCCCCCTAGGAAGCAAAGTCTCACTCTTTGGAAACCCTAAAGAGTGAGGAGATAGTCTTGGTGCCCTCCTACTGCGGGAAGAAAATTGTGAGGGTCAAAGTGACCCAGGTCCCACCCAACGTGCCCATACCTTGGCTGGCCGCGTCTGTCCTTGCTGGAATCGAGAACAGGGAGACCATGCTGCAAGTAGAAAAAATAGGGAGAGAGAACTGGTCAGGTATAGGCATGCAAATGTTTATACAAACTGACCAGGAATGTATCGACGCTATCCCCGATATCATAGACATCGAGGAAGGATTCCAGCTCCCTATAAGTGTAGAAGGAAGACGGCCAAAATGTTATCTCTGTGGGTCGAAGGGTCACCTCAGGGCCTTTTGCCCGCAGAAGACAGCGAAGAAGGCCCCTTTCCTTCCAACACCTGGTCCGATGCTACCAAGAGCAGGGCAGGAATAGTGTATTATTATTATTATTAGGGCGGTAGATTGGCAGTATCGGTAGAGGGTTGGACGCCATGCTTTGCGTCCCTTTACGGTCTGAGTTCAAATCCCGCCGAGGTTGACTTTGCCTTTCATCCTTACGGGGTCGATAAAATAAAGTACCAGTAATGCACTGGGTGATCGCTGGCCTTGTGCCTAAAGTAGAAACAATTATTATTATTATTATTATTATTATTGGTCTTTTAATGGGCTTTCTCCACAAATGTCCCTTGGAAGTCTCCCCCCTATTGGGGAATTTTTCTTTGTTATTTTATTTCAACCTCTGTTTTTTTACACGCAGAAATGCCCATTTGTACCGTCCTGTATTGTCCTGTACTGTCCTTAATGTCTACTTTATGTGAACCCTTGTGGTTAATAAAGAAAACATTATTATTATTATTATTATTATTGAATGCCATGGTTGACGGAGGCTCGGCTCTGTAAGGTATAGTAATTTTTAACCGTTAAAACAATTGTAAATTGTTTAAAACTTGAACCAAATTGTTGATAAAGACACCCTCCTCCTCGTGAGAGGGGTCTTTCTGTCCGTTATTTGGCCCTTCGGGGTTAAATAACCAGTTATTGGGGTTTTGTACCCAAAATTTCATTTTAAACAAAAAAACATGGCTACGAAAAAGAAATTTCATACGTCACTCCCACTCATTCCGTCTTCTTCTTCCTCAATCATCACTACAGCAGAGAGAAGATTGTCTCTCTCCCTCCCTTCTTTAAATGTGTCTCTCTCCCTCCCTTCTCTTTCGCAAGTGACGAAAGAAAAGAAAAGTCTCGTGCAAAGCGTGCAAGGTTTCTCCACGACGACGACGACAGCGACGAAACAGGTGTGCGGGAAATACGAAAACCCAGTTCATTCGTCTGACGTCAGGAATAATAGCAGTAGCAGCCGTAATAACAACAGCAACAGTGACAATGAAAACAACAGTAGCAGCCGCAACGGCATCACCAGCAGCATAAACAACAACAGCATTAGCAGCAGCAACACCAACAACAACCACAGCAACAGCGGCGGAGGCAGTAGTCGTAGTACCTGCAGCAACAACAAAAGTACCAGCAGCTCTGACGACAACAACAACAGCAGAGAAAAACCAATCTCATTTGCAGGTATTGCGAAAAACTTGGAAACAATCCTCATAACAAATGAGGAATTAGAGGAAGCGAAGAAGATGGTGACAAAGAACGGACACCGAGCAATCTGCAAGGCAGCGAAAAAATTTTTCGAAACCCAAGAGCACTGTACGGTCACGTACCGTACAGTAAGTACAAAATCCCGTAGGGTGGAAAGAGCCACAGAGGCCCAAATACAAAAAGCCTTAGGGTCTGTGTGGCAGCGGAAAACGCACATCACCCGAGGCAAAAAATATGCCACCGTAGACGTACTTTTTGCCACACCCCAGGAGGCAAAGGCCCAATCAGTAGTGACCCTAAGGAGCGAGGAAATGGTGTTGGTGCCCTCCTACTGTGGGCAAAAAATTGTGAGGGTCAAACTGACCCACGTCCCCCCCGGAATGACCCCTTCTTGGCTGGCCGCGTCTGTCCTCGTCGGAATCGAGGACAAAACAACTGTACTGCAAGTACAGAAAAAAGTAAGAGAAGATTGGGTCGGCTCCTCCATTGAGATGCTAATCCAAACCAACCAGGAGTGCATCGAAGCTATCCCGGATGTGATAGACTTCGATAACGGCACTCAACTGCCCATAAGTGTTGAGGGCAAACGCCCGAAATGCTTTCGCTGTGGATCGAAGACCCACCTCAGGGCCTTCTGCAACGAGAAGACCCTGAGAAAGGAGAAAACCCCCCTCCTTCCGAATCCGGCTCCACGGCTACCAGCAACAGGACAAGCGGCAACCAGGAACGATAGGCCCGTGGCACCCATACCCACTCCACGGAAATCAAAAACAGCAGCAGCAGTGGAAATACTAACAACAACAACAGCAATACCAAATGCAGCTGCAACAGAGACTCCAGTGCAAACATCACCAACAACAACAAGTGAAAGAGTGGAGTTGGTACCCCTCCCCGACCTCACAGAATCAGACATGGAGTGTGAGGTGGGAGAGAGATGGCAAAAGGTCGTAAGAAGACACAAACGCAGAAGCAGCGCATCGTCGCCTTTGAAAAGGGAGGAAAGAAATGAGAAAAGGGTAAAGTCTACTGCAAAGAGACCCACAGCAGCAACAACACCAACACCATCACCACCCACACTAGCGCCACCATCACCACCGGCGACAACCCCACCGCCAACAACACCTTCAACACCACCACCACAAGCACCAACATCGCAAACACAACAACAAAACACACACACCCAGCAACAACGACAAGAAAATAGCAGAACCACACCCCACCCCCAGAAAAACAAATGCACGGCAATAAATACACACAACAAGAAACTAATGACTTACATAATTGAACACACAGACATTTCACAACAGGACTACATAATACCAGCACCAATCAAAACGCCAACTAACATAAGACTGCTAAAAATAGCACAGAAACAATACACAAATATTAAAACGAAATTCCCCAACGCAGTTGGTGATTTCAGGGACCTAGGAGGAACCATCAATCGAAGAGTATACTCAGACATTCTCTTAGAAGAGCCGACGACCAGCCGAAGGGACGATTCAACGGTCCCTTCACCAGACGATCAAGTGAAAAGGGATGTAAAAACCATCCCTCCTCTACCAAAAGTACGGTAAGTGGTCTTTCCCATCTTTTCCACTCTATTTTAAACATGACCTCACTCAGAATAGGCAGCATAAATGCGCGTGGCTTGGGGTCGTCATGGAAGCAGGGTCACCTGCTCAACGACCTCAAGTCACTAAACATAGATGTAGTGGCCATCAGCGAGACCAGAATCTCCGAAGCACGGGCCTTCGCACCGATCTTCGGCGGCTACGATGTGTACGCATCTCCCAGCCGTCCTGGATCGGGTGGAGGAGTTGCTGTGCTTTTTCGGAGAGGTTTGGATCTCGCCATACGGGCCATCTTCCTGGACCCAGAGGGTAAGCTGGTGGTGCTGGACGTGACCAGCGGAGACGGGCAAGCTTTCAGGCTAGTGGCCGTCTATGCCCCGACAGGAGGAGGGCGGCCTGATTTCTTCCGGCGTCTGGAAACCTTTCTTGGAACGTCCCGCTCTTTAGTGTTAGTGGGCGACTGGAACGGGATCTTAGATGCACGCTGGGACTGTGTGGGATTAGCGGATAGGGGTGGAGGGTGCAAGAGCCTCACCAACCTGCTCAGGCGTTTTGAACTGTCTGACAGGTACCGATTGGATTTCCCGAATGTGCCAATGTGGACTTGGACAAACCGCATAGGGTCATCCAGATCATATCTAGATAGAGTATTTTGTAGGGAAATAGATAGGTCTAGCATAGGCTGTCCACAATTCAAGATAGTCAGCTACACGGACCACAAATTTGTGACCTGTGTGCTTGACTTAGATAGGCTTCATAGACGAGGACCCGGCTACTGGAAGCTAAACGCGTCCTTACCAGCGCGCAAGGCCTACAGAGACCGGATTAGCGAACTAGTTAAGCGGGCGTTGACGGGAGCCATCGTCAACAACAAGTGGTGGTTTGCTCTGAAAAGAGCGATTA